>OZ012737.1:171896453-172496453 GCA_963859935.3 Lathyrus sativus
TGACTTGTGGAATTGAGAGTTGTGAATAAACATAATTGTAGATGTTTATGTGAATGGTAGTGAATAAACATATTGTGTGTGTTTATGTGGATTGATTGAGAATTATGGATGTGTGTATGATGAATATGCTGGGTGATTATCCATATTTGTTTATAAATATATATTGTGGTGTATATGATGAGTTATGGTGAGAAATGTGGAATATGTGTATTCTATGCTTGCGTGTGTATATATATATATATATATATATATATATATATATATATATATATATATATATATATATATATATATATATATATATATATATATATATATATATATATATATATATATATATATATATATATATATATATATATATATATATATATATATATATATTATATATATATATATAAAATTATATATATATATATATATATATATATATATATATATATATATATATATATATATATATATAATATATATATATATATATATATATATAATTATATGCATTGATTATTATGATAATATTTCTCACCCTTCTGCTGTTTTATGATGCTCTATGAGGCATTGCAGAGTAGGATTACTGGAGGTATTTTTGTGAAGCGTGGCTTCTTTCTTTTGGTCGGTTGGCTCTGATATGTAGCACCGGGTTGCTAGGATTTTATAGAATTATTTTGTGATACATTTGTATATGTATCTGCTGATTAGTGTTTATGAAAACATGTTGAATGATGATGTGAATCAGACTGGATGATATGTATACGTATATATGTTTGAAGTGATTCAATGTTTAGATTTTCCGCTTTTATTCTAAATATTGAGATGTGGGTGTAAGGACTAAGTTCCTCTGTTTTGAAAGTTACCCCACTGTTGCATATTTTGTTGAGCATGTGTTGTATGTTTTAATTTCATGGATAATGTGACATGCTCTTTTATTCCATGTTTTTAATTATACTCTGATGAAAATTTGATTATGTGCCTAAATGATTTATGTGTTTATTTGGGGGTATAGAAAGGGGTGTTACAATTCGCCTAGCGAAGGTCATCGCGAACGCTCGCTACTAGCTCGCCTAGCGAACATGCTAGCGAAGGTTGTCTAAAAGCTACTGGAAGTATTCGCTACACAGCTCGCCTAGCGTAGGCTTAGCGAATACTCGATACACTACTCGCTCCAGCGAACAAGGGTCTTTTTGGTTCTGTCCAAGTCTGGAACCATTCGCTACTGGTTCGCTAGCAGCTCGCCTAGCGAACCACTCGCTATCTCGCTCGCTAGCTGCTCGCTTAGCGAGTTTCAGCGATACTCAAAATCCTCTATTGTCCAAAAAGTCCAAAACTTCACAAAATCTCCCGATTTAATTCCAACAAGTTTCCATAGTCTTAGCCTATCATTCTTCGACTAAACTACACTATCTATTCCAGATTCTCACCGTTAAAACATCGATTTCTATCGATTAAACCATTTTCTGACCTAGAATGGAAAAATGGGGAAAACATCCAACAATCCAAACACACACACATACCTAACGATATACATTGGTAAGATAACAATATTTCACACCCTTACCCAATTAATCGATTCCTAGGTGTTGTTCTTGATGATTCTCCAAGTTTTCCTCTTCTTCCTCCTTCTTTCTCTTCTTACTACTTCTTTCTTTTCTCTCCACTTTCTATTATATATATTTCCATTCTAATTCTTTCCATTATAATTTCCTCTCTCAAAAATATCTACCAAAATCATATTCTCACAAAATATCTAATCTTATCATTAATTAGGAATTGTCTAAAATGCTCTCCAATCAATTTTTTCCCGAAAACTCTCAAAATTGGTAAAATAACATAATATGCAAACATAACATATTAACACATCAATTTCACAATTAAAATATTAATCACCCAAATAAATCAAAAGACTCAACAAAATGGGAAATCAGAATCGGGGCGTTACACCCTGCCTCTTACTCTTTTGTTTTAGATTTTATTTTGTTTAAAAATGTGATTTAATTCTCAATTAGTTTGTGACTAGTCTAATTCGTGATTATTTTCTAACCGTAATTAGTTTCTGACTATAATTTATGATTAAACCTGCGGTTATTTCTTATTTTTTGAAATTTGTGATCAAAATTTTTTTAGTTCAAGCATTTTTGTTGTTTAGAAGTCATGAGAGCGCGATTAGTTTCTTATAAATTTCAGGATATATGCTTGTTGATGACTCTTGCTCCGATTCTAATACATTGCCAAATGTTAGCTTGTGATGCTTGTGGCATATTGATGGTTACCTACTTGTTCGCTTTGACATGAGTTGGAAACACGTGTCGACTTACACTCTTCGTTAGCTCGTGATGCTTTTACCTCTAATACTATGATTACTTATGTACGTCCAAGAGAAGAACCTGTGTGTAACGTTTTAAGTTGTATGCAATGCATTATTCATCGGCATCTCCTCCCCCCTCCCCCCCCCCCCCCCCCCCCACGCGCTTGATCCCTGATTTTCTCAGGTCGATCAGCTTAGGTCGCCCTTATATCTTCAACATAGGATTACTATTTTCAACTTAGATAATCAATTAAAACCTCAATTCTCCCTATAAAAGAATTAGACGTGATTCATCTGTTTAGTCAAGATACGATTATCCTACCCCATAACAAATCAAAAAAAGACGTAGAATGTTTTCCGCTCGAGAGAGGTATGTGGCATACTCGTCGATCAAATCCGAGTTGGAGCCCTTCTTTCAATTAAATGCAAAGACCGTCTTCCATACGCTTGTGGTGGTTAAGTCTAGTATTCTTCCTAAGATGATGACTCGTCTCTTCTCCTAGAATCAATCAACAAACCTTCTTCCCCTGGAGCTTTGACCATAGTCAATGGTTCCTCAATCCCTTTAGGGCAACTATGAATACTCTGGTTCCATTCCCGTCAGGATACGTAGGCACAAGATGCAAATTCTTGGCGAGTATACTTAAAAATAAACCCCTAGGTCTTTCACCATTAGCAAAATAAGAGGTTCCTGTAGAATACTACAAATGCTTAGGATGCTAATACCTTCCCTAAGTTTAACCAACCCCCAAACTTTAGATTCTCTAGCTTTGCATTGCACTACATACTTTTGGGTAATTCGATCTTTTTCCCTTCCCTTGGACAAATTAAAGACCGATGGTGAATAATGATTTGCGATTCAAGTTAATTAATAGTTTGATATTCAATTCTTACCGCGATAGCTATTATATATATATATATATATATATATATATATATATATATATATATATATATATATATATATATATATATATATATATATATATATATATATATATATATATATATATATATATATATATATATATATATATATATATATATATATATATATATATATATATATATATATATATATATATATATATATATATATATATATATATATATATATATATATATATATATATATATATATATATATATATATATATGCGTGTGTGTAAAGGTAATTGATATATAAAAATAATACAAGGGATACTCAAGCCCTTACAAAACAAAGAAAGAAATTCCCTACCAACTCTAATCTAGAAGACTAGAAATGATTCATACAAAATTTCAAAAAAGAAGACATAGAATAGGGAATCTCTTTAATACACCCCCACTTCCAAGTGAGAATTTAAATATTCCAACACACGTCATCGACGCTACAAGAAACCGAATTAAAAATACGATTATTTCGTTCCAACCATAAGTCTCAAACAACCGCCATCCAAACTACACCTTTGCCAAACTTACTAGACCCTTCACCACTCCAATCCAAGAAGAACTTCGCAACATCCCCTTCAAAATGCGAACTAACACCACACCAATCTCCTAATTTAATCCACACCAAAGAAGAAAAGGAGCAAGAAAAAAGAAGATGAACACAGTCTTCGTCACACAAATTACAGAAAGCACACCTAGAATCCACCATAATAACTCTAGTAGGAACCTTATTCAACCATAACCAGCTGAGTGCCGGATAAAGCTTATGTCGCATCAACCTGATGTCAAAATCCAACACTCGATTATAAACATCCCTAACCACAAACGAGTTCTGATCGTCGCCCTCCTAAAAAACAATATCCTTAGCTTCCAAATTAAGATTGAAGCCTTCCAAGATGTGAAATAGCTCGCTGAATCTGTTGCTGCAAGAAACCAGGATACTTTCTAACAATCCGAGATCGCCCAAAACCCACTTGCCTTCAACCCAAACACCCATTTCAGACACCAAAGCATATTTTCTGCTACTCGCGTTGAACAGTTCTTGAAAAGCCACAGAAAAAGGAGCAGAATTGGTCTATTTTGCAGACCTAAAGGGAACCATCATGCCATCTCCAATCTTGAACTGCACATTATTAGAGAACTTAAACTCCCCAAATTTAGAATGATCATCAATCTTCAACAAATCAGACCACCAACTGGAATAAGACTTCCGCCAACAATACGAGAGAGAGAAAATATAAAATTATTTCTCATTCGAAAATGTGAAACATTGGCATGCTGTGGGCATGGTGTGGACTTTGTAAAGATAAATATATTTTAATTTTAACGTTAGTTCTTTTCTATTAAAGTAATTTTATTTGAGAGGTATCTTGCTTCATTAAATATAAGTATCCTCTTCATCAAGATAGTCTTTGTTTCGCCATATTTTGCGAGTTTAGTCATTTCTTTTAAACTCAATTTCGTTGATAATTTCATAAGTAGGTTTTAGTACAGTAATTTTAACCTATATTGTAATTACTAAAATTAAAATAACAATATTTCTCATTTGAATGAATGACTGATAATAACACATACTCCTATAAATTAGTAACTATTAGGTAATTAACTTCATAACTTGACCAGTAAATAATTGAGGTCAAAATCTCAATGTAAAATTGTGATTCTTTTTTCCGGACAGTGTGCGGAAGAATGCACACAAAGTCAAATCCAAAAAGGATTCTACTTTGTCGTTGGTGATCGACAAAGACGAGAGAATGAGATATGAAAAAAAAATAAAGAAAATGACATTGTCGGTGGCTTCTATTTTTGTAAAGCAAACAATTATTTTAGTTCTTATTTTAGAATGTATTTAAATTAAAAATAGTATATTTAAAGGTTCTTTTTAACTTTTTTATAGATTAAACTAAATTGTAAAGGATATGTTTAAAAACTAAAATAATTAACAAAAAAAATATTTGATGATTAAAATACGTCTCCATTTTAAAATGGTTATCGTTTAATATTTTTTATACACGGATTAAGGAAGATAATAATATTGTTTTAAGACATTATGCTTTTAGTAAATTAACTCTATTAATATGTTGAAAGTAGTAATAATTAAATGACATAATTGAAAAGATAATAATTATTTCTATATTAAAAAAGTGAGAATGAAAATTATTCTGAAACAAATTTTATTTGTTAAAACGACAATCATTTTAAAACAGAAAGAGTAACAATTAATTCTAATTTGTCGTTGGTGATCGACAAACATAAAAGAGAATGAGATATAAAAAAATAATAATAAAGAAAACGACATTGAAAGTGACTTATATTTTTGTAAAGCAAACGATAATTTTAGTTCTTATTTTAGAATGTATTTAAATTGAAAATAGTAGTATATTTGAAGGTTTTTCTTAACTTTATGACTAAATTAATTGTAAAGGATATATTTAAAGACTAAAATAATTAACAAAAAAATATATTTATTATTAAAATACTGTTTTTGTTTCGAAATAAATGTCGTTTAAGATTTTTTACACAAATTAAGAAAGATAATAATATTGTCTTAAGACATTACACTTTTACTAACTTAATTTTATTAATGTGCTGGACGTAGTAATAATTAAATGGCATAATTGAAAAAATAATAATCATTTCTACATTAAAAAGGGAGGATGACAATTATTCCAAAACAAACTTTATTTGGTAAAACGACAATCATTTTAAAACGAAAGGAGTAACAATTGATTATATGTTTTGTTTTGAGTGGAACGAGAAATACATGATACTGAAGGAATAAGCTCTTCCAATGCATTGACAAGAGCTCTCGTTGCGAAAGAGCAAGGATGATCTGCAAGAGTAACACTCCAACACTCAATTCAATGAAGTCTAAGAGATGTAGTTTGTGAGTAAAAATGAAAGAATGCATGAAATGACGCGTCCTTTGATTTATATATAGTAGACGATTAAAATTGTTTATGTTTAGCATAACGTGAGATAAGGGGGTTGTCTGACGAGATATGGCGACAAGTGATGCACTGTAGTTCAGAAAGAGTGTTCGGTCGTTAGTGAAGTCTCACATGTTCTTTTGTCTGTTGAATGAATACTGCAAAATGGGTCTCACAATTGGGTCTTCTTATTTTTCTATGTGGTCTACTCATAACAATTGTCCTCTAAAACCTTGTTGATAGTTCGTGATGCAGAGATTGACATTATCGAGTCGTCCTATGACATCGTCGTATTCCTCCCGGGCTAGTTGTCGATGTAACACCCTAATTTTTCGTTGATTTAATTTTATTGAGTTAAAAATGCTTTATATTAATTAATTTGGGTATTAAAGTGATTTATTTTATTTAATTGGTATTTTTGGGAATTATTGGATTTTTTAGAATTATTAGAATTGTTATAATTAAATTACTAAAGAATTAGAAGAAATTGAGACTTTGGGAGGAAAATAGAATTTAAATATAATTGGTGTGGTGGCACTCCTACAAATAATGCTTTTAACGTCGCACTCGAAAGAGATATAACCTCGGCTACCCAAATGACGTAACAAAGGGCGACGTGAAAAGATGTCACTTAACACCTTGGTTAATGAATAACCAAGGTGTGAAGTTATCTGATAATGGGTTCGAACCCCATCATCTGCATTTTTATTATTTACAAAGCTGGATGACGCGCCCAACATAAAATTTTGATTTTGTTTAAAAATCGAGGTAATGACCCTATATTACTACATCGGTTTTATTTTGAAACCGGGGGATGAATTTTTTCCTTACATTTTCGTTTGTACCTGAATTACAGAACCATATCACATAATACAAAACCATACTTTGCAGATTTCTGAAACATAAACATTCTACCTGCATTATAGAACCATATCACAGAAGAACAATAGTTTACACTAAAGTCAAAATTCGACAAAAACCTTATAATTTTACAATAAAACTAAATCAAATGATTAACCAACAAAAGCAATTACCATAATAGAAAGTCTTGTAGGCTGTCCAAAAGTTCTATGCTAAGATTTGTCACTGGCCATTAAACACCTATAATTTGAATAACAATTTAAACCAATTAGAATAATCAACAACAACATGAAATCTTTAGTAAAAGGAATAAAAAAGAGTAAAATGGATAATTACAAAATTACTAAGTGATATAAAATATTTACTTACTAGTTTTCTCATATTCCCTCTTTATGATCACGACAAATAACATGCACATCATTTGAATCATTTTCTTCAGATAATTGACGTACATGTTTTGCGAAACAAGGGGTCTCGTAGTTAAAATTTTGATTATCATCAATACTATTAAGAATATATTTTCCTTGAAGTACAATTGGCTATCTAGTGTTAGAAAGATCAGTGACATACAAAACTTGTTTTGCTTGGGTTGCCATGATGAATGGTTTGTTCTTATAAGTTTCCTTTCGAAGATTAACCTGTGTGAATCATAATCCATCGGTCTCCACACCAGTGTTATTGTGAATCTAATTGCATTTAAATAAAGACACTTTAAAAGAAACATAATCAATCTCCATAATCTCCTCAATGAACCCAAAATACTCTCTAGATTCTAGTACATGATTGTTATCTTGGGCACTAGAAAAGTACATGGGTTCAGCTTCAACCATAACCCAACTATTTTACATGATACTACAATCATCCTTTAATTTTGTATAGAATGAATATCTAGTAATATCATATGCACTCTAAGTAATTATATTAAACTTAGGCATATGTGACAACCATTTAATTGTCTACAATGCACAAATACTCTCTTTAGAAACACTTTCATTAAACCAAGTTATGAAAGTTTTGTTATGCTCTGTCAACAACCATTTTTCATTCATCGGGGGGTATTTTTCCTTTATAAGACTTTTGTGAGCAGTTAAGTAAGCTTGAACTTCATCCAAGTTATTCAATATATACAAATTTGCTTGAAGAACTACATCTTGGCTAAAAGTTATAACATTTAAACCCTGAGTACCTTTATTATCATATCTTCCCTCATGACGAGACTCGGGTATTCCTATAGGGTTAGCTTCTAACAAATACATTATACAAAACTCAATAGCTTCTTTTGTAATGTATCGTTCAACGATGGAAGCTTCCGGGTGGTGATGGTTCTTTGTATACCCTTTAAAGATATTTATGTATCAGTATACAAGATACATCCATCGTAAATAAACTGGACCGCAAATTCTAATCTCCCTTACTGTTGTCATACCCCAAAATTTGCCTCACTTTTTTTCAATTTTTATCTTCCTTACTATTACACCCCCCTACATACATGGTCATCAATTACTTCAATTAGGTTATGCATTTAACATACCATTCATTGCATTTTGCATAACACAATCATTAGGTCAAGGTTCGGTAATAGTGGATGTAATCGGTTTAAGTGGACTTTCGAGACATGTATTATTTGGTGATTATTCGGGTTTATTTCTAATGTTTCTTATGGTGTGGATCATCTCTTTATTTGAGATTCATGGTTAGTTGGGATATTCTACCGATTTTCACTCAATTCAGAAGTTTGCTAGGATTCAGAGAAAATGGCAAAGTTGGAAATTCAAAGAATGTTTCATTCATTCGTGGAAATTTAAGATACATGACTTATTATTTGAGATATAGGTGAAAATAAGGGATTACAAGGAAAAAGGATAAAAAAAATTTACATCATTTTGGTAAAGTTGACTTTTTGGTCAAACTGTTGACTTTTTGATCAACTGTTGACTTTTGGTCAACTTTTGATCATTGACTCAATTTTGACTCCCGAACTTTCCTAGACCTGCCCTATAAGCATTTGATCAAGAGAATCATAATTCTTCATCAAAAATCAATAATTTCATGGTTATGTTACATGTTACATGAATCAATTTTCCAACAATTTTCATCTTCCATGAAGCCTCACTCTCATGGTTTTATCTTCACTTTCTGATGTCGCCTTGAGCCCATTCTTCCACCCCAATGCTTACTTTGCTGCATAGAAGAAGATACACCAAATTAATCACCGGTATCATGGATCATCCAAAATTCATCAAGAAGTCATGAGAAAAATTCTACACTTAGGAAAATTATGCACTTAGGAAATTTTTTGCATTATAAACTTTGTTTTTTCAACATTTCCCAACTTTTTTTCAAGCCATTTCATGCACAAAATATCTGATTTTTGATCCGTAATTTTATACCACTCAAAAGTATTTATTCTCAACACGAGACCATTCCTTAAAAGCACTTAAGTCCATGGTTTAGTTCATAAAAAAGGCATGGAAAAAAGTGGCAAAAATCAAGGCAAATCAAAGCATAATTTCAAGTATTTTCAAGTTCTAAGTCTATGACCATTCAACTTACCCCTAGACTTGGTACTTATGCTAAACACAAACATGTATTGCTTCTAACTATCCTTAACTACCTATTTTTAATACAAACCTATGTATTTACCCACTTGCCCTTAACCCTCTAACCAACTTTAACTTCCTTAAAACTCACAAACTAATACAAAATCAAACTACTTTTTCATCAAACCTCAACCATTGATAACAATTAATCTAACAGCTAAGATTAGTAATCCGCAACTAAGGTTTAGACTAATTCCTATCCGTTGATGAAGTAATGACTTAGATCACAATCCAATGAACCACAATTAACCAAAAAATCTATATAAACCTTCGCTTTCCCCAATTTTGGGCTTGGAACCATTCTAACAATTTTTTCTACTATTTTTGCTTTTAACCTATAACTTTCCTCTCACCCTTTTCACCATTTCCATAGCCTCCACCAAAGTTCATCATCATCACAACATTCAACAATCATCATTCAACATTCAATTTTCATCATATTCAACATTCAAGAATCATCTTATTCAACATAGCAAAGGGAAATAGTTGACTGAGGTAAAGCAAGTGTGAAAAAGTAGCATGATTGCGTGTGAAATTAGGCCATAGTAATATTATAAACATTATAATGTGAGGTAAATCAATGATATTGTAAAAAAGTAACCAATGTCATATATGATGTAGTAATTTTGCATTAGGAACACACAATTTTAATGAACCAAGCATGCTAGTCTATCATTACAAAGGATTATAGGAAAGTATTGATCTGACTCTAGGCCATCTATGTTGTCATTGCACTCATGATGTGACACAAATCTCCAGCAAGGGAATTCACGTGATTCTAAAAAATATTGAAGGCTAATAGAAAGTTTAGAATAACAATGCATTTTCACACTTGCTGAATATAAAAAAATTATCAAAAGTTACCCACCATTTTCAAACATATACTGTTATTTTCATTACATACAAAGTAATAGATCACTACATACAAAGTGTGAGCACTATTTTGATTGAGAAAATATATTATCATTTTTATTATATAAAAAGTAGCTAATAACTTTAATTGTTGGTATATTAAAAAAGTTGGCCTAAACTCTACATGCAATATATATTTAGAAATCTAAAAATTTAATATAAAATATTTGGGATCTCTAAATTGAAAGAGTGTGTTGAAACATATTTTTAAAAAGTATATCACTACACAAATTAAAGTAATATTTGATGTAATTAGGGAAATTGCCAAGAGATTCATTTGTCTTACATACTACTTCCAACATGTATATTACAAAAGACATATTTACCACACAAAATAAAATAAAAAAGATAGACTTTCATAACAATTACAAATTGTAACATTACTTATTTCTTCTCAATCTTGACATGCTTGCAACGTAGCCTAGTTGAAGATTGTTCTCCTTCAGCAAGTTCTTTGATGGACACAGAGTCACATAAAGCATGAATTGCACCCTTTTATCAGAATTAATTGGAGTAACTTGTGGTGGTGGTGTTGCCTTTTCTTTTCCATTGATTGGAGTAACTGGTTGTGTTATTGTTGCGATAACTTTTAGAGGGGTCTTAGAGTTCTAAAAATAATTCAACATTATGAAAAATGAACCATATTATATATCCATCAACTAATAACATATACTCTACATGTTATAACAAAAGAAAAATCTAAACTCAACCATGATTGGAGATGGAACGGGACGTGAAAGTTGTGAATTCAGTTTGGAGGTGATTTTTGAATCCTACAATGTTAGACATATTGAATTGATAAAGATTTAGGTCAATAAATAAATAAATACACAAGTGCATATTAGGAATATGAAGTTGTTCTTACATTTATGATATTCCATTCGTCAGCCAATATTCCCTGAACAAAACTTTCCCTTATCTAAAAACATAGAAATGATATGAGTATAACATAATAAGGGATGAATTTTAGTCAACGAAATAAACAAAAGACCTATCATCAAGTTTATAAAATACCTGGTTAACTTGTTCATCAATAACTTCAATCGAAGAAGACTGATGAAAAAAAATGTCACCATTCCATTTGAATGAAGACACATATATACAATCCAAACAACATGATAAAGTAGTTGTGGAATACCTTAGAAACCTCCTATTCAGCAAGCAATTTATCAATTGTCTCTTTGTCACTTTTGACAGCGATTGCATTTGCATTTTACTATCTAGGTTGCCATTTAACTTTAAATGCAAATTCATGACCAATTAAATTACCAAGGTCCAATGGAAAATCAAGTGGATCTTCAATACCAGCCTATTTGAAATTAAAATCATGTAAAGGTATATCCCATAAGTAATTACTCACTATGCCAAAAAAGACCTTTAGCAGCGCTTAAAAGCGCTGCCAAAAGTGGCGCTGCTAAAGGTAAAGGCAGCGCTTTTTTTTAATGGAAAAAGCGATGTTAAAGGCTCCCTTCAGCAACACTTTTAGCAACACTTTTTTTCACCCTATAGCAGCGCCTTTATAAGCGATGCCTATTCCCCCTTCCCCTCCCTTCAGCAACGCTTTTAGCAGTGCTTTATTCACCCTATAGCAGCGCTTTCCCCTCCCCCCTTTAGCAGCGCTTTTTAAAAGCGTTGTCTTAGGCCCCCCCCTTTAGCAGCTCTTTTTTAAAGCGCTTTCTTTGACCCCCTTTTAGCAACGCTTTCTTAGACCCCCCCCTTTTCCAACCTATAGCAGCGCTTTTTTAGCCTCTCTTTACCCCCTTTAGCAGTGCTTTTTTTAAAAGCGCTGTCTATTCTTTACGATTTTTAATTTTTTTTTAAATAATCACATTTTTTATATATTTTTCGATAAACCTGCTTATAACAATTACATTCCCTGCTTATAATTCAGGCCTTTAATTCAACAGTTTGGCCTTATATATAAAAATTACTTTGGCCTTATTTATGTGTATTCATCAATTTGCCCATAACCATTTTAATACACATAAACCTGCTTAAATATATTACAACATCACAAATACATTCAATTTACAACATCACAAATACATTCAATTTACATATAATTACAAATCCGATAACTCTACAAATAGATACATTATACAATTCTCAACTCAAGAATAAATTGACACCAGTCCTCCTTAATTTCTTCCAATCTTGCTTTCGAGTAAGTACCGCACTTGTATTCATCAAAGTACTACATAATATAACAAAACATGCACAATTTAATTTTAAAACTAATTACTCAGATGAAATATCGGTCAATTATCAAAATGAATCATATAACTTATAAATTGATCCATACCATGATTGAAATCTCTATTTGACTTGAAAGAATAATTTCCTTCATAAAGCGCAATACAAAATATCCACAGTCAATCCCATTGCGCTGACGAGGACACTGTAAATGGAAAAAACAAACGAACATTTATCAGGATATATAGTTTAAATAGTTTTTATCAAGTAGAACCACTATAACAGTCAAACATGGGAAAATATACCTCCACTCTGATCCAGCTGATGTTGTTAGCCTTGTTTTTTGGCACTGTTGCATCTCTTTGTGCTCTGAATATTTGTATAACTCTAACATAATATAAACGCATATTTAGAACAATGTCACATAATAAATAAATATATATAACTATTCAGAACAGTATATCTCATCACTTAAGTATCAACCATGTTCTTCAGATCAGGATATTTTGTTGTATCGCCATCCAATGAATCTATATAATACACTATTTCTTTCATTGGATTAATCACGACCAACAACCAGTGTCCACTATGAAATAATACAACAGTTTAGACGGAAATGTTATATAGATTAATGGCAAAAATCGAATAATTATAATAAATGAATTTAGAATAAAATCTAACCCATGGCCAGTATTATATGGCAACAAGAACAACTTCTCTGTAGTCGCGGCCATAAATCTTTGAATTATGTAATCTTTGACTGCATCTGGTGTATGCTCTATTTCCTGTGCGTTGATACAGCTAGCAGATAAGAATGTGAATACGGAAGTCAAATCATGCGGGACCAACAACTTGTCATACAGGAGCCTAAAAGAAAAACATAATCAACATTAGCATATTCAGTTAAATGAGCAAATTTTAAAATGTTCAATTATTTAATTAAAATGGATCGGAGTACCTGACGTAGGAATGCATAACACCGATGCCCAATTCAGAATGTTGGAAAACCTAGTCAAAATCCTCCTTAGCAAGTGTTTCGGGATATTCAAAACCGAAAATACCTTCCTCCATAGGTATTTGACGAATGCCACCCTCAGTCACATCTTTTGTTCTTATATATGTTTCAAGGCACATCCTAAATCGAGGAACAGATGCTTTTTTTGACTCGGTCTTTTTTTTGTTGGGCACCTTGGAAGTTTCAGGCATCTTATCCTTGCTGACTTGTTGCAACTGTTGATCATGAACCTAAAAGTCATATATAAGTTCAGTAATTAATGTATAATAAGATAACCATGTAACTATATTAATACCTGTTTCTTTGATGCAGCTGAATCGGTATCCCGCACAATAATTCTATCATTTTTTGATTTGGATTTTGTAGGAGTCTAAGATCATCATGTAAATAAGAAAATGTAAATGTAAAAATAACTTTCATCTATGGGTCGTAAGACATTTGAATATTACAAGCTAGGTTCATAATGATGTTCAACATACCTCATCATCTATGTAAATGAGATTCGCCGGCCATGCAACATACACTCCTATTGCGTCTCCCACCACTGTTGCGTCTGAAACTTCATCTAGTATAGGCAACAACGAACCCCCCTCTAACGCAATATCAACCGATACTTTTAAAAATCCAAGAGGGAGCGGTGACGATAAATATAGTCGACAAGGTGAAATACCCTAAACAAATAATGATGCCGATTAATGTGTCAATTAAGAAAATTGTGCTAAATTAATTTCAATGTAATATATACAATTACCTCTGGAAGCTTCTGCGGACAACCGATACTATCTTTTTCACTAGCATCTTTACCCTCTGGACCGCGCCTTTTCGACATGTATCTTTCTTTTTCCTTCTGTAATTCCCGAATCTGAGCTTTCAATTCCTCCAACGTATCCATCACTTATTTATTGCTAGGATTTTTTTTCTTTGGCTTCTTATACAGCTGTGATGGAGTGACGCCAAACCCCTTACCCCTCACACGCCCAGAATACTCAGGGATATTTAACACCCGACTCAGTATGCTCCTGCAATCATCGTCCTCAGCTGGAGTTATACTCTGGGATAAAGTCTCCTGAAATATAGATAAAAGCATATATAAATATATTATACACTTTTGATCAGTTACTGACAAAACTAATGTTGTACTTACACATCGTTCAAACACTTGTTGAACTTCTTCCTGAACGACTCCATCTCTTCCCACACGGGCAACCTTCCACACAACATGGTCCGAAAGAGATGTCGCATCACTTTTCTCCTCTTCTATCTACGCATTAAGACGGATAATAAAACATTCATATCCTATTATATATACTTACTAATTTTGGTAACTATATCATATTAAAGCATTTATATATACTTACTATTTTTTGTTCTAAGCGTGCATATCCCAAACACCCTTTTTTGTATGGATACGCGGGTTTTGATGCCCGTTGTCGATTAACGCCACTCACAACCTGAAAAAACAAGTTTAAGTCATATCATAACTCTTGTGGAAGAAGTATATATACTATACATTATTCATGATAAGTTGTACTTAATAAAAAATCTTTGGTTCTTCGCTTTGCAACAAATGTCTCTCATTCTTCTTCTGAAATCAGATCAGCGTACTTCTTTGGACGCTTTGAGTCAACAAAGTTTCCATCAGAATCTTTGAGAAACTTGTTCGTTAAAAACGCTCTGAATCCCCTCAGTCGTTTACCGGCCAAGTGAAGACAATATTTTCTTCTGCAATCATCAATATTAAAAGATCTCTGCAAACAAATACACATACATATAACATGTTAGTATAATTAATTTAAAGATGTAACCGTCAACATAATTAAAAATAATCAAGTATCATACCTGTATCTCGCTCCAAATTTTGTCTTTAGCCGGTTGTAGCGACTGAATTCTCCAATTATCGCAAGTAATCAGAATTTGCGAATGTACAAGTGCTCCAATGTAACTTGTCAGCATCGCACCGTTAGGCTCAACTAATTGATCTCTTTCATTCCAATGTACATCATACTTAACACCCTTATCTCTCGCACATATGATTTTTTTCATAATCGTTATTCCTCTTTTGATATCGCCTTCAATGTCTTTTGTTGTTTCGTTTCCATCATGTGATGTTTCCTCATTGTTGGCCATAATACCTGTAATTCAGAAAAACCAAAGTATCAAATGAATGACATGCAAATATGTAAATAAGAAATATATACATAAGAAATGTATAAATAAGAGAAACACATACATAATTTTATTGAATGACATAATATGTAATTGTATTTCATGATAGAAATATGTAATTTTATTCAATGAGACAATATGTAATTTAACAAGTACCTTTGTCACTAAGATCTCTTTCTTTTCTTAGTTGGAACGTGGTTTACTTGTCTCTTAACAACACGGAAGGATGGATTGATCCAAATTCCCTCGTTATGATCATTTCTAATATATGATTCGTCCGCTCTAATATTCTCATCTGGATCATCTATAATATAAGATTCCTTCTCAACATCAACATCCCCCTTGTCTCCAATGTTATCATCGATTACTTTGTTGGAAAAAAGAACTATAGACCATTTCGTACTTGTCGGATCAGTGACATAGAACACTTGTTTAGCTTACGTGGCTAGAATAAAAGGCTCATCTTTGTACCCCACCTTATTAAGATCCACTTGCAAAAATCCTGACTTATCCATTCGTATGCCACTATTATTTTCAACCCACTTGCATCCAAAGATAGGAATATGAAACTTTTCATAATCAAACACCCAAATGCGCTTGATAACACCAAAATATGACAGATTCGCATATTTGGGGTTTAAGTCCTTCACACTTGAAATGTGCATTGCTTCGGCAAGCACGGTGACACCACTATTTTGCATTGTACTCTTATCATCTTGTTCTTTGGTATAAAATATGTATCCATTAATTGCGTATGCGCTATAAGAAAACACATGCAAATTTGGACCATATGCTAAACATCTCAACCTTTCTGTTATTGAAGCGGGATCAGGATAAAAATTTGAAAAAATATGATCCTTGAACCATGTTATAAAACTTCGATTGTGCTCACGTACTATCCAATTTTCATTTCGATTCAGATTTAAACCTCGGAGAACGTCCTTGTGCATTTCAACATACGGCTCAACCTCAATGTCATTGTGCAGAACATACAAATGCACTTGCTCCCGTTCATCCCTTGAAATTGTCACAACTTTATTTCCAATTAACTGTTTACCTACTATTTTTTCAACAACATTAGATTTTGGGAGGCCAATGGATTGAACGTTGGACAAATATTCAGTACAAAACTCAATAGCTTCTTCAACAATGTATCGTTCAACAATACATCCCTCTGGTCGGCTTCGGTTTTTCACATACCCTTTCAATATTTTCATATAACGTTCAACAGGGTATATCCATCTCATATAAGCTGGTCCACACAATTGTGTCTCTTTCACAAGATGGACAACTAGATGTACCATTATGTCAAAAAATGATGAAGGAAAATACATTTCAATCTCACACAAATTAATAACTATTTCTTTTTGCAATGATGTTAAGATCGCAAGATCGATCACCTTACTACAAATTGACTTGAAGAAAAAACACAATTTAGTTATTGCGCCTCTCACTTTTTCTAGAAAAATAGAACGTATACCTATTGGTAGAAAGTGTTCCATTATAACATGGCAATCATGTGTCTTTAAACTCTTTAACTTGAGGTCTTTCATAGAAACAAGTCTTCTAATATATGAAGAGTATCCTTCTGGAACTTTAACTTCACTCAGAAACTTACACAATATCTTTTTCTTCTTTCTAGATAAAGTATAAGCAGCAGGTGGTAGATATGTGCGATTTCCTTTCTTCAAGGATCCTAATTCATTTCTTATTCCTATTGCTACCAAGTCCTTTCTTGCTTTAAGGCCATCCTTAGACTTTCCTTATTGAGTAACGTACCAATAACACTTTCAAATACATTTTTTTCAATATGCATAACATCAAGAAAATGTCTTACATACAACGACTTCCAATACGACAACTCAAAAAAAATTGACCTCTTCTTACACCCACGTGTGACAATAGTATGTGCAAAAGGCTTGCCAAACTGAGTACTCACATCTTTCACCTTTTCAAAAATTTGTTCGCCAGTCAATGTAGGTGGAGCTCTACGTTGTTCTGAATTTCCATTGAATGCTTTTCTCCACCCACGGTAGTGATGACTAGAATTTAAGAATCTACGATGACCAAGAAAGGAATTCTTCTGACCAAATTCCAACTGCGTCCAATCTGTGTTTTCTTCATAGATAGGACACGCACATTGACCTTTAATGCTATACCCTGATAGATTTCCGTATGCTGGAAAATCATTAATTGTGCCAAACAACATCGCCCTCAAATTGAAACTTTCTTTCCTATATCCATCATAAACCTCCACACCGTTCTCCCACAAACTCTTTAAGTCTTCGATTAAAGGTATCATGTATACGTCTATGTCATTCCCTGGTTGTTTAGGGCCAGAAATTAACATAGATAACATCATGTACTTACGCTTCATACATAGCCATGGAGGTAGGTTATAAATCATAGTAATTATAGGCCAGGTGGAATGTGAGATACTCTGCAGACCATGCGGATTCATTCCATCAGCCAATAATGCCAAGCGAAGGTTTCTAGCTTCTTCTCCAAAAGCAGGATAATCATTATCAATTTTCATCCACTGTGGTGAATCTGCCGAATGTCGATACTTCCCATCTATAATTCTATCATCTGCATGCCAAGTCAAGTGTTTTGCGTCTGTTTCACTAAGAAACATGCGTCTGAATCTCGGAATTATAGGAAAATACCATAAAACTTTTGCTGGTGACAACTTTTTCTTATACCGAGATACACCGCATTTATGACACTCGTTTAATGATGCATATTCATTTCGAAACAAAATGCAATCATTTAGACAAGCATGTATCTTATCATAGCTCATGCCAATAGAGCATAATATTTTTTTAGCTTCATAGGTTCGATTGGGAAGAACATTATCCTCTGGAAGCATCTCTTGAAGTAGGGCTAACAACTCTGTGAAACTTTTATCCGACCATCCATTACCCACCTTTAAGTTGTACAACTTTAATACCACGGACAATCTTGTGAAAGTAGTGCAACCTTTATACAACGGTTTCTCTGTATCGCTTACCAACCTCTCAAACATCTTGGGACAATCTTGAAGATCTTCTTCAAGTGCTTCTGCAATCTCTTCGACTCGATCACAATCATATGTATCCCTACCATTGTCCTTTGAAGCACAGGTCGTATTATTCTGGGGTTCAACATTCTCGTTACTTATCTCACCATGTAATGTCCAACATGTGTAACTTCGATCAATTCCATGTCTCATTAAATGAGATTCCAACTGAACAGCGTCAATTCGACGCCCATAACAACAACCTAAGCAAGGACATGCGATCCTATTGGATCTTTGGCATGTTCAACAGCAAACTTAATGAATTTCGATACCCCATTCTCGTACTCTTTTGACAATCGATTAGCATACATCCATTTTTTATCCATACTAATTGAGTAGTCTAAACTAAACTATGAAAGTTAAACAAAAATAGAGAATACCTGTAAAGAAATCACTAACTTCTAAGAAAGCTACACAGTAGGATGCTTGGAAACGATCACAACCTTGCTCTTCACAAGTAACCCCTATAACAGACAAAATTAATAACATCATCAGCATTAAATAATTCTTGGAAACGATCAAAATTAACAGACATAAATAATTCATTTACTTTCATCAACAACATCAACATCATTAACATCAACAACAATATTATCGTTACTTAATTCAAGTTTTCATCAACAAATACCATTAACAAATATACGAAATTAACAAATATATGAAATTATTCGAGTAATTTAATTTTTCAACTAACAGTTTGCTTAAATCAATATTTGACATAGCTCTGTTGACAAGGTAACTTAGAAATTATCAATATAGATCCTAGCTTCAAACAGTTAGAGTGCATAACATCATCTAGTAGAAAACATTTCGTTCACTAACCTAACATTCTAACTCACACTTCAAATTCTTCTAACTAACCTATGTGCTACAGTTCATAATGAAAAGGAAAAAAACACATTTCATGATTTGTTTTGTTAGCTACAGTGGTATAAGAATCACATTCCATTTGCAAGAAATAGAAAGAATCATATTCCATTTGCAAGAATCACATTCCATTTCATGATTTGTTTTGTTAGCTACAGTGGTATAAGAATCACATTCCATTTGCAAGAAATAGAAAGAATCACATTCCATTTGCAAGAATCAAAATCCATTTCATAATTCCGGATGTGTACTACATTATGATGAATCATTGTTCATGTTTTTGTTTGAATATAGAGTTTCCCGAAACTACAGCTTCAATAACAAATTACTTAATTCATGTTCATGGTTATCAAACATACTACATCATCAAACTCCAATAATGCATTCAACTATCAGAATAATAAAAATGAAAAATGAAAAACTTCAAATACCTCAAAAATGGTGGAAATGCGCCGGTGGTGGAAATGGACGGACGGATGATAGAGACGACCGTCAAAAATGGACGGACGATGGTGGAAATGCAGCGACGACAGATGAGAGTTAGGGCAACGGCGGAATAAGGCACGGACGAAAGGAAAGTGTCGACGGAGTGAATAGGGTTCGTTTTCGCGTCTGGGAAAGAAGAAGACGAATACTGTTATGTTTCTGCGCTTTAACTGGGAATTTTAAAATTTATGCTACTTAAACCTATAGCAGCGCTTTTGCATGGCCTTTAGCAGCGCTTTTATAAAGCGCTGCTATAGGTTTGCCTTAGACAGGGCCTTTAGCAGCGCTTTTTAAAAGCGCTTTCTTAGACCCAGCCTATAGCAGCGCTTTTCTTGAAAGCGCTTTCTTAGAGCCCTCTTTTAGCAGCGCTTTTTTAAAGCGCTGTCTTAGGCCCCCCTTTAGCAGTGCTTTTTTATAGCGCTGTCTTTGACCCCCCCCTTTAGCAGCGCTTTTTTAGAAAACGCTGTCGTAGGTATGCAATTTTTTTCTTTTTTTTTAAGACTCTTTAGCAGCGCTTTTTCAGAAAGCGTTGTCTTTTAATGCGCTGCTAAAAGTCATTTCTGTTGTAGTGGCTTGGAAATTGCAAATATCACAACCATATAAGCAAACCTGAACCATTTTTTGGCGGAGTTGCGAAGCAGATATTTCCAACAATTCATTACATTCATGATCCCAAAAAACAAAAATTGATGAACTTTCATTATCAACAACTTCAATATCAATTTTGTACCTATAACGTTACAAACTATCATTTAAAAGTTGTTTGAAATAACTTATGAAATTGATTACATGAAAAGGTAATACCTATAAATTTCGATCTCAGTTGAATGGCTATCAGCACATATATAAGGGGGAGCGCCTCCCTTAGCTACTTTGTAGTTGCTTTCATTTTCTTTGTGGTTGCTACGGTTACACACCATGACATCTGGTTCATGTGATATTAATGAATTAATGGCAGAAAATTATAACATTGTTGCATGTATTTTATAATTTAAACACAACCATTAAAATACTTACATCAGGAATGTTTATTAGATCTCGTAGACAGAGAGAGGTAGCATTTGACATGAACTTATCATATGAAGTGATTTGAGAATCAAATGAGTTTTGGAACCACATATTAGATTGTGTGCACAGAGTTGACTTGAACATCCAATGTTGTTGTCCTTTGGTAGTCTTTCAAACCAAATAATAACATGCACATGTTGTTCATATTTGGTAGCATTTCAAACCAAACAATACCATAAAAGAGCATAATGTTTTTCTAAAGTACTTGTACAATGATAAATTTAACATTTTCAAAATTCAACTATATCCGGTACGTCTTTATTAATGAGCAAATTTGTGATGTTGTATGTGTTCGATACAGAAAGCGGATACTTCCTTATTACAAAGCAAACTTTTCTTATTAAGTATGGCATAATGTTAGTTGATTAAATAGAATTAAGGAAATCTGAAGAATATTAATACTTTCAGCTTTCACCTTTGCATATTATAATAATATGATTGTAGGACCAGATTCTTTGTTCATTTGAACAAGTTCATGAACTTCAACACATATGTCTCCTAAAAAGTATAATTCAAAGTGTTATTCCTTCGCATGTTAAAAGATTATATTAAACACAACTTATATAGTAATATTAGGATAATACTTAAAGCATAAAGATAGAAACCGACAATGGAAATCATCAACCTGTTCAACATTTACCTAAGGTCTTTTAAAATTAGGTTGACCTGTTGTTTCTTGCCAGCACTCATCTGTGTATACTCTATCTCTTCCACCACTCCAATAAAATCTAACGACAAAGATTTATTAGTCAACAACATATTAATATTAACTACAACTAAAACCTCAAAATAATTTAAGCATCAAGTTTTACCTATTAATAAATTATTCCTCCAGTTTCCAGAAATAATTTTCGCAAAGGGCTTCAAGTTCAACTTTTTACCAGGTATTTGATGTTTGTTTATATCAGAGACATGCCTTCCAGGTGTAAATCTTATAACAAAAGGATGTTCCAAGATTTTAAGCACGAGATCATTTATTTGAGGCAAGAAATTCGTTACAGTATATGTGTTGTTAACCAACAAATCCGCATCAAATGTTGCTTTCAAAGTTGTTGGTACTATAACATGAACATCTTTGCCCTATAAACCCATTACAAGCATAGTTTATATTTAAGACATTACCAAAATAAAGTTAAATCTAAATCAACAATTCACACTTACATCAACATCAACAAACATAATCTCAAGATGCTCTTTGTTGTTAGAAATTACAACCATTTGTGGTGTACTTTTACTGCAATTTTTCATAGCTCTTTGGTGTCATTAATTTCAACTATCCTTTCAAATGGCCTTGCCATTAATTTCTGCCTGCAATTTTTAGCCTTGCCATTAGTTACAGAATTACTCACATAACTTAAACACTTTGGTTCATTCACACACACAAAAAATGCAACACTGAAACATATAACTTTATAATTTCATAAAAGTATACACAAAGAAAACTAAAAAAAACATATCATTAGTTTAATAAATACAACTTAAGTTAAACAATTAGTATCAACAATTGTTTTTTCAAAACCCAGACGAATAACTATCTAACATGCATGAACAAATCATTTTACTTGAAAAAAATTTTAAAACCAGTTTAAGATATCAACAACATGCTGCGAATCTCATTTTGAAACTCGAATAACATTAAAATACACTGTTAGATAAACCTTCTATGTCGAATGGATCCAGACTGAATCGTGAACGAAATCACTTTCCTTAAAAGTATTTCAAGCACACTCTCAATTTGTCTTAGAGTTGGAACGGCCTGAATACCCAGGATAAGTCAGCCTTTTTCTCGAAACTGCACAAGACTGATGAAGTTTCGAATGCAAGGAAAATGTTGGAATTATATGGAAGAGGATTTCAGAATTTGGAGTGTATGATTTCGAATTATGAAGCATATATTTATAGCCATGCATGTGTCTTTTCAGAAGTTTGCAATTCTTCATAAACACACTCTCTAATGAGCATTTGCAATGGTTCACATAAAATTTCATGCACCACTTCGTCAAGTGTCATGTGTTTCAAATTAAAATTCAAAATCAAACTCTAGGCAACGAATAAGTCTGAGCGATAATTAAAAATTAAATTCGCAATATACCGGCCGAAGGCCGGTCCGCCCGCCGGAGGCGGCCGGAGCGCCGCCTCATTAACGTCGCGAATAGCCCGATTGCTCCGATGCGTTGTGCCTAAGTGCTCAAGTGCCGTCTACAAGCCGCCACTAGCGCCTCTACGCCCACGCCCCCGGATCCGGTTCCGGTTCCGGAGCCGGAGCCGGAGCCGGAGCCGGTGTCGCCGGTGGCGACACCGGCGAGGGGTGTTTTGTATGAGACAAGTGACATAAGTTTTGGCACCACCACATGTGACTATGTGGCACTTTATCCTTTTTTGCTCTTTTGGAAATTACATTGTTCCAAGTGCCTTATAAATGCTATTTAATTTTACTCCTCTTCCAATGTGGGACTAAGCATTTATTATAACATCCACTTTGTCATTTTGGAACAACTTTAATGGAAATAAATTATTATTTCCAACAATCCCCCACTTGTTCTAATAATGACAAAATAATAATTCCAGAAATGGGACATAAGAAGTATTAATACAGTTAAGTGTCTTTCGATTTTAAACTTAGCCTTAGTAAGAATAACACAAGGTTTAATCGGAATATTAGGTAGCAATGCTTTTAAACCATGAATCCATATGAATAGACCGGTGTTACCTTACACACACTCCTTAAAGATTCTTCCTCTGCATAACTCGCTTAGCACTTATTTATGGCCATGTGCTATCCTGTTTCATGAATTTTTCATGAGAGAAACTCCAACTCTCACTTTGAGACGGCACCATCTCATAATTCACATAGGTGAAGTTCGTATAGTATCTGTTTCCAATAGATACGTACCCTCGGTATTGAACTTCATTAAGAGTTTAAGATAAAACTCAACCCTCATTTCTAATGTCAACATAATTATGAAATGTTAGACAATTATCCAAATCAACGACTTGTTATTGCCCATTGAAAATCTTAACGTTAATGTTCTGTTAACTTAAGATTGGGTTGCCGCCATTGTCGGAACTCTTACTCAAGGAGTTTCAACCCCATACCTCTCGAGGTTGTTCTTACTAAGTCTCTGGCCAGTGGCTTAGTAAACGGATCAGCCAAATTATAGCTTGTTCGTATATACGTAAGTGAAATGATTCCATCCTTAATCAGTTTTCTTACGAACGAATGTCTAAGTCCTATATGTCTGGACTTTCCATTATACACTTCGCTAAATGCTCTTGCCAAAGTGGCCTGACTATCGCAGTGTATCATTACCTTTGAAACATTGTCTTTAGCCAATGGAACTTCCAAAAGAAGATCCCTCAACCACTCTGCCTCTTGACTAGCGGAAGCGAGAGCCACGAATTCTGATTCCATGGTCGAAAGAGTAATGCATGTTTGTTTCTTGCTCTTCCAAGAGATTGCTCCTCCAGCTAGTGTAAATATCCACCCAGTTGTAGATTTGTGATTTCCCACGTCAGAGATCCAACTGGCATCGGTATATCCTTCTAATATAGCAGGAAACCTACCATAATGAAGGCCAAGATCTTTGGTTTTCAACAAATAACCAAATATCCTCGTGATTGCCTTCCAATGTTCATTACTTGGATTACTAGTAAATCTACTCATTTTACTAACTGCAAATGATATATCAGGTCTAGTACATTGCATTAAGTACATAAGACATCCGATCGCACTTGCATATTCTAATTGAGCCACTGCTCTTCCATCATTCTTTTCAAGTTTGATTACATGATCAAATGGAGTAGTTACTTCCTTGAATTTCAGGTGTTTGAACTTATCAAGCATTTTCTCAATATAATGTGTTTGATTAAGTTCATAACCCCCACTGTTTTGCTTAACTTTTATTCCTAAAATTGTGTCAACAAGCCCAAGATCTTTCATCTTGAAAGTGGAAGTTAGAAACCTTTTTGTTTCTAGAATTCCATTAAGTCTATTGCTAATTATTAGCATGTCATCAACATAAAGACACAAAAATATTACAGTGTTATTATACACTTTTGTATATAAACACTTGTCACAAGAATTAGGAATAAATCCATTTGACATTATCGTAGAGTCAAACTTTTGATGCCATTGTTTTGGTGCTTGTTTTAAGCCATATAGAGATTTGACAAGTTTGCACACCTTCTGTTCATTTCCAGGGAGGACGTGTCCTTCTGGTTGTTCCATGTAGATTTCCTCATCGAGGGCTCCGTTTAGGAATGCTGTTTTAACATCCATTTGATGAACAATCAGATCATTTAAAGATGCTAAAGCAAATAACAACCTTATAGTGGTTGTTCTCGCTACAGGTGCATAAGTGTCAAAATAATCTATACCTTCCTTTTGTCTAAATCCTTTTGCCACTAATCTTGCTTTATAAGTGTTTAATGTACCATCACTGTGATATTTCTTTTTAAACACCCACTTGCATCCAATGGGTCTTGATCCCTTTGGTAAATCAACAAGTTCCCAAGTGTGGTTGGACATAATTGAATCCATTTCATCTCGGATAGCATCTTTCCAAAAAGAGGAGTCTCTTGAAGCTATTGCTTCCTTATAAGTTTTAGGATCTTCCCCTACTTGAAGAATTACCGGAATGCTTTTAATAAAATTTGTACTATTTCCTTCAACCAGATAAAATGAAATGGATTGAGAATCAATTTCGTCTGGTCCTAGGTTCTTTATTTTTCGGACTCTTTTGCTTATCCTAGGTTCGGGTAGTGGTTCATTTATCCGAGATGTGTCTTCAGGTTGTATTTCTACAATCTGAGAAGAGTCTTTTTCACAAGATTCTTTATTTATGGCCGACTCTGATTCTTTATCCTTAGTTATAAGGTTTTCAAAGAATTCTACATCCCGGGATTCAACAATAATATTAGACTCTAAATTTAACAGTCTATATGCTTTGCTATTTTGTGCATATCCTACAAATGCACATCTTATCCCTCGAGGACCCAACTTGGTTCTCTTAGGATCCATGTTTTTGTAATATGCCACACACCCCCACACCTTAAAATAGCCAATATTTGGTGTCATGCCCTTCCATATCTCATATGGAGAAATTCCACTTTTCTTTAAGGGAATTCTATTTATTATGTGACAAGCGGATAATAAAGCTTCGCCCCACAAATTGAAAGGTAGTTCGGAATGCAATAACATGGCGTTCATCATTTCTTGATATGTTCGATTCTTTCTTTCTGCTATGCCATTTTGTTGTGGTGTTCTAGGTGCCGAACATTCATGTATTATACCATGTTCTTCACAAAACGCATCAAACTCAGTAGAAAAGTATTCACCGCCCCTATCACTCCTAAGGACTTTTATACTTCTACTTGATTGATTTTCCACTTCTGCTTTGTAACTCTTAAAGGCATTAAAAGCCTCATCTTTATGCTTTAAGAGATATACATAAGTGTATCTAGAACAATCATCAATAAATGTAATGAAATATCTATTTCCCCCACGGGTCAACATGCCATTAAATTCGCACAAATCTGAATGCACAAGATCAAGCAGATTTGTATTTCTTTCAACACTTTTGAAAGGTTTCTTAATCATTTTTGATTTAACACATAATTCACATTTATTGAAATTTTTGATATTACATGATATCAAGCCAAGTTTAATTAGTCTCTTCATTGAACTAATGCCAATATGTGCTAATCTATTGTGCCATAAAGTAACTGAATCAAGCATGTAAGCAGAATTAGAAATTTCATTAATCATGTTATCAGTAATACATAGTTTGATCATTCCTTCAGCGGAATATCCTTTTCCAACAAACACACCATTACGGGTCAAAATAAGTTTGCCCGATTCATACACAGATTTAATACCCGGTTTTCCCAATAAATCCCCACTAACAAGATTCCTATTCATGTCTGGGACATGAAGCACATTAACAAGAGTAACTTTCTTTCCAGAAGTGAAGTTGAGTTCGACCGTTCCGGTTCCAACAACTTTGGATCGCACTTCATTTCCCATTTGTACTTCTTGTCCATCATTTGCCTCAGAATATGTTTTGAATGCAGCCCTGTCATATGAGACATGAACCGTGGCACATGTATCATACCACCAGCCTTGGACTTTGCCCTTGATTGCCATAATTTCGCTCACAGTAGCAATTATATCATCATTAGCGTTCACTGCATTGATCTCCTTTTTTGATTTATTATGCCTGCAATCTCGAGCATAATGTCCAGTTTTTCCACATACAAAGCATCCATTTTTCGGACCCTTCGGACCACCGAAGTTCTTGAACTTGGTATGTTCCTTTTTTGGTGCGATGTGACTTTTCTTGACATCATGTTTTTTCTTTTCCTTTCTGGTCACAGCATTGGTTTTGGAAAGACCCGCAGATTCTGATTTTTCCCTCTCCTTCGATTCCTCCTCGATTCGAAGATGCTTCTGGATTTTGTCCAAGGAAAAATCATCAGAACTGTGTAACAGTTTCTTTTTATAGCCTTTCCACGAACTTGGTAACTTCGCAATGATTGCACCAACTTGAAAGGTTTCAGGAATGTCTATTTTCACCGCTTTGATTTTGTTCACCAGGACTTGCAATTCGTGCACTTGAGGAAGTATGGGCTTGGAATCTATAAATTTAAAATCAAAGTATTTAGAAATTAAGAACTTTTTCGTACCTTCTTCTTCGGCTTTGAATTTAAATTCCAGTGAATTCCATATGTCTCTAGCGGACGGATTGTCTGTGTATAGGTCGTATAGGCGGTCAGACAGTGTGTTCAGAATATGCCCACGGCATAGTAATTCGTCCTCCCTTCGCAGCATGCGCTTTTTCTTGAGTTTGTCAGAATCATCTTCAGTTGGTTCTGGAATTGGTGGCAGATCAGGATTCAAGACGTAGTGAACCTTGAGTGCAGTAAGCAGGAATGTCATCTTGTCTTGCCATCTGGTAAAGTTGTTTCCATCGAAGCGATCCAATTTGACAAGATCCTGGTTCATAACCTTGATGCTTGAAACGGCAGCGTCGGAATCCATGATACAAATACTTTTAAGATTGTTAGATAAACCTTCTATGTCGAATGGATCCAGACTGAATCGTGAACGAAATCACTTTCCTTAAAAGTATTTCAAGCACACTCTCAATTTGTCTTAGAGTTGGAACGGCCTGAATACCCAGGATAAGTCAGCCTTTTTCTCGAAACTGCACAAGACTGATGAAGTTTCGAATGCAAGGAAAATGTTGGAATTATATGGAAGAGGATTTCAGAATTTGGAGTGTATGATTTCGAATTATGAAGCATATATTTATAGCCATGCATGTGTCTTTTCAGAAGTTTGCAATTCTTCATAAACACACTCTCTAATGAGCATTTGCAATGGTTCACATAAAATTTCATGCACCACTTCGTCAAGTGTCATGTGTTTCAAATTCAAATTCAAAATCAAACTCTAGGCAAGTGCTCAAGTGCCGTCTACAAGCCGCCACTAGCGCCTCTACGCCCACGCCCACGGATCCGGAGCCGGTTCCGGAGCCGGAGCGACACCGGCGAGGGGTGTTTTGTATGAGACAAGTGACATAAGTTTTGGCACCACCACATGTGACTATGTGGCACTTTATCCTTTTTGGCTCTTTTGGAAATTACATTGTTCCAAGTGCCTTATAAATGCTATTTAATTTTACTCCTCTTCCAATGTGGGACTAAGCATTTATTATAACATCCACTTTATCATTTTGGAACAACTTTAATGGAAATAAATTATTATTTCCAACATACACTAAAAAGTGGCTAATGTTGAAGAAGAAGAACAATGATGAATATTTTTGTAAAACAAAGCATGAAGAAGTTGCATGTTCATCTCATAACATCAAACCTTACCTTCAAATATGCGTAATCCGTGGAAAAAAAGTGAAGATTTTAGAGATAATATGATTGAATAGAGGAAAAAAATTGGACTCGAAGAGAGAGAAAGAGAGAGACGAGCAAGGAAGATAGAGAAGAAGAAAATAAGACTATGACAAGAGAAAAAAGTGAGTTGGTAGTACTTTACATTAGTACCAACAATTAGTTACCTTTATTTGTCCATCTAGTTTGTTTGTAACAATTAGTATGTTCAGAGCATAAATTGTTTTAACAATTGCAAACAAAGTGATAACTATGTCATTTGAAGAGGTGATTTCATTAGAAAAATATTATTTAGACACAAAATATCTCAAAAGTGATGAAGTGACAATTTTTAAGACAATAATAAATAAATATCTCAAAAGTGATGAAGTGACAATTTTTAAGACAATAATAAATATGGTATTTGCAGAACATCTAATTTTTTTATACTATAGATGATTGACATAGAACTAACGTAGAGATTAAACAAGTCCAAAACAATCCCTAAATAGAACCAAAACAAGTCAAAAATAAAACAAAACTCGATTGCAACATTTCACAGAACATTTAGTGTAAGTTAGAGAACCACGTTTGAAACGTAACAATTTAATTTATCGTAAACGAAATAGAAAAAAAAACGTTGCAACCACTTCACATCTGCAGTGCAGGAAGGGATACTACCACGCATAAAGCTGCTGCCAGCCATCCAAAACTTTCATCTATGCAATAACAGGGTGCTTTAGATCTTTTGTTCATTCATTTTCTTGACCAAGTGGAACCAGCTAAAGTTGGGGAAACTGAAACCGCAAAGAAATCCAAAACCAAACCAAGCCGAATAGCAATTTGAATCGAAACAAGCTTCGAACCAAGATGAAAATCTGAACTGAAATTCAAATCCCAAGCAAAGCCCCTCGGAAACCCATCGGTAACAGTAAAAACTGAAAAAAAAAAAAAAACAGCTACGACATTGAAATCCTAGTCAACTGAATCAATAGCTTACTTCCACATGGAAGCATCGCTCGTTGCTTTAACATGTTCAAGAACAAGCTTTCCCTTAAAGATTTCGCCGTTATGTTCAAGGATTATTTCGATCAGCGTGGAGATTGGCAACGTTCGCTTCGTTTGTTCAATACATGCAGAGACAGATTTAGATAAATGTCGCGATGTGTTTGATTAAGTGCCTAGCCAAGGTGTTCCTCGAAGTGCGTTTGCTTATACTGCAGTTATTAATGTTTATGGTTGGAACGAGTTGTTTGCTAAAATGAGACATGAAGGGGTATTACTATTTGATGTTGTAACTTACAATACAGTTACAAGTTCTTGTTCTAGAGAGGCTAATTTGAAGGAAGCAATTGTTGTTTTTAGTGACATGTAGACTAACCGCACCAGCCACTCATGTTACTCAAGAAAGAATTGTTAACGCTAATGAACATGAACAAATGAGAGATACATTGTTCATAATATGTATTAGTAGAAACCTCTAACCAGGCCTACACCCCCTGTTGGTTTTTTAGCTATTCTTACTTGCATTAATTTTGTTCTAAATTCCATTTTACCAATTGTTTTTGTTTCTCTATTTAAAAAATCAACATGAAGATTATGTGCATATTAATTCACCTTTAGAATTTCCACTTAATTCTTTTCATAAAAAAGGATAAAAAAAATTTTAACTCCTTTTTTAAAATTTTTAATTAGAATTCTTGATTAGGGTTTATAGCTTGTTGTTGACTTTTTTATGCATAATTTTTCATGTATCATTCTTGAAACATTTTGCTAACCATTTTAGCATTGTTTGTGAGGTGTGGACTGAAGCACTCTGGTACATTTTGGACATTGAACAAGTGTTGTTATAATTGTAGCTTGTCACTATATTCTTCATTTTAAAGTTGTATTAGCTTAGGTATTATTCCCCCAATTGTGGTAATATGTCCTCCACTCCCATTAAAGTGTAATAGCGGTGGACTCTATATTATTTTGTCGTTTATACTTGCATGCTTGCATGATAAAAAAGATAAAACAAAGCGCTTAGAAAATAATTTCAAAAAAAAAAAACAAAGATAAATAAAGCTTGATTCAACGTCAAGCCATTTTCAAACTAATTAATTGAACTTCACATTGTTGCACCCCAAAATTTGACCAACATTTATTCATTCATGGAATGTTTGAAAGTTGATACCTTCATCAGAAAGTTCAAGAGATCCTCAGAGGAGTTGGTTGAAACCAGGGTTGTGTGCTTCACAGTTTGAGAGTTGTGAGTGCCCCTCAGATGATTCTGAGACTTTGAGAATGAACTTGATGTTTTGAAAGCTTATGAGATGCCTTGATAGCCTTCATAAAGCCCAGAGAAGTCATTATGTAAAAATTCAGAAGATTCAACCATGAATGGTAGAATTAGGGTTTTGACTGGGTCAACCCTAGACCAGCTGAAGATTTGGAGAAGGTTGAGACTTAATCCAAGGGCCATGAGATCATGGAATGATGTATAGAGATGTTATAAATATGATTCCTAGACCAACTCATCATGATTGAGGAGTTTGAGAAGTTTTGAGTTAGGGTTTCTGAGGATTGTCAGTGGAAAAACCCTAATTTGATCCCTATCTTCCAGGCAGTTTTAGCACTAGATGTGTTTGATATCTCATTTTCCCCACAACATGAATGTTGTAGAGCTTGTTCTAAGCTTTAATTTGAGTGGTGGAAGTCCTTGATAGGAGTTACAGAGCTCAAGTTATGGTTTTGACAAATTACAGGTCAGTTGATGTGTGTGAATCTGGGTCCTTGAAAGTCACCCAACTTCCAGACAACTTTTGCCCTAGTAGGTTGATTCCTATGGTTTCTTGGTCAACATGAATGTTGAAGAGGATGTTCTTAGCTTTAATTTGAGTGGTAGAAGTCCTTGATTGGATTTGTGGAACTCAACTTATGGTTTGGACAAGACAGGGGTATTTTGGTCATTTGTCAGTTATAGGTCATTTTAACCAATGCCTAAAACTCCTATTTCCAAGCCTCAAATGGAAAAATTCAAAACATGAAAGTTGCTCAAAATGTGATTTTAAGTCTAGAAAGAAGGTCACAAATTGTTGAAAAGGCTCATAGCACAAGATTCCATGATTGGTCAAAAATGAACTAAAAATGACTTATAACTTTGAAAAGTTGAAATTGAAAAGTGTTTTGGGAGATCTACAAATCCAAAATAGGTCATCCAATATATCATTTTGATTGGAAAAAACATTTTGAGAAGATTGGTTTAAGTAGAATTTTCATTTGAGGCTTAAAAGATGAGGTTCCTTTGGAAATTTGTCACTTAAGAAAGAAGGCAATGTTGGAAAACTTAACATAAGGCAATTACAAGGCATGTGAGCTTCCTTACCATTTCATATTATCATGTGGTGAGATTTTAAAAGGTGTGTAAGTTGGTTAGAGGTGATATATCATGAGATAACCAATATGGCATAACATGAGATTTTAAGGAAACTTCCATCACATTCTAGATGATTCTAGAAACTTCCATTGATTGTTATAAAAGGAATGCATCAAGGAGTGTTAGAGGTTGGTGAAAGTGAAGCCAAGTCAGAGGAGAGAGAGAAGTGCATAGCCATTGGAGAAGTTTCTTCAAGTTGAAGAAAGTCAAGAGATCTTTCACTTCAAGCCACCACCTTCAAGGATTGTGCAAACAGAAGGTTATCCATCATCAAAGGATCATCCTGAAGGATTTGCAAGCTTGGAATCGTGCTCAAGCATCATACACCATAGTTCCTTGACAGGTTCTTTCTCCTCTCTTTTTCACCATAATTATGCATAGAGGGTTTAGATTCTAGGTGTATAATTGATGTGTTAGGGTAGAGGATTGATTCTAGAAAGCTAGGGCACGATCCATGATGGTTTGTAACAGGTGCATGATTCTTTAAGTTTCAAGAACTATCTGTTTAAAGAGTTTTAGGCAGTATGAATTGGTTTAGAATCACCAGGATAACATCAAGAACATCTGTGGATCATTATGCTGAAGTTTAATCTAGGTTGATATCAGTTGAAATTCATAACCGTGTTTGTACCATGATCTTCAAGGCTTCTGTTGGGATTATCCACGAGGAGTTAAGAGAAAGTGAACGTAGGGTTGTGTAGGGCTTGAGACGTAGATGATTTTCCATGTTGGAGTCGTGTGGAGCCGTGGCCTGTAGAGGGAGCTAGAGGAGCTCGATTTTGTGTGCATGGCGTGAGGGTTCTGCAAAACCCTAGTTCGTTTGAAGACGATGAAGCCAAGCCGTTGGATCAATCCCATATGTTGACAAAATCATCTAATCTAGTGGCCAGGATTTAATCTGAAAAGAGAGGGAAAGTTTGAATTTAATGAAAACGCAGCGTTTCATTTTAAGACCGGTTCTGGGCTTGGATTTCTCTTCGCACCCCCCACCTTTGTTGGCCCAGTCAGTTTGAACTAGCGCTTTGTGCTATTCTGACCCCCCCCTTTCCTTAATTCATTTATTTCTTTTATTTTCCTTTTAATATTTTCTGTTTTTGAATAATTCATATAAAATAGATAAAAAATGTTTTTTAATTTCTTCTTTTTTTCCTGAGTAGATTAAAATGAGTAGAAAATTATAAAAATAAAATTGAGATTTTATTTTTATGTTTGATATTTTTAGTAGATTTTTCAATTAAATAGCTTTTTAATTGGTTCATTTTGATATTTGATTTTGTAGGAATTGTTTTAGTACTTTCCATTAATCTTTTTTACCCATTCTTTTTTGTGCAATTAGATGGTTAGTCATGCTTCCCCATAGGATTTTTTCTAGATTTTTTAGAATTAATCTTGGTTAGTTTAATTAGGGTTGACTTTGGTTAGTCTAATTAGGGTTTAGAATTGTGCATAGGTGATGATTCCTTTCTTTGATTGAGTTTTATCTTGATTTTTAGGTAGAAACCTTTGTAGATGTTAGGGGTAAGTGTTGAGGACCCTTATGAATATTTGTTAAATTTTTCCCCATTAGTTTAGTATTTTTAGGTATTATCTGAAGATTGCCTGATGATTTGGCCTGTTCAGTGGGTTATCTGTTCATCTGTGGGGTTCTTTCTGAGGAATTTGATGAAGGGCTTGTGTTGCCTTGAGGATATTGATGGAGAGCATCATGAGGAGAAGCCTGTAGATCAAGATGCAGAGACCCAGAGCTTGTCTCATCTCCTGTCTGTGAGGTTTGAGAGCCTGAAGTTTGAGGGAAGTTCATGGTACTTTCCTGAGGAAGGCACTATGAATGACTTTCATTCTTCCTTCTCACCTCTTTCTTAAGTATCCAATGATGTTGGAGCCAACTTGTGAGTTTAATTTCTCCTGAGGAGGAATGTAAACTGATCACATGTTGTTGAGCCACATGGGATACAACTCCTAAGTGGAAGCCTCCTAGTACTTTCCTGAGGAAGGTCCTATGGGTCTATTCACTTAGTTCCCTTAGTTTATCTAGGATTTCTCAAGTATCCAATGATGTTGGAGCCAACTTGTGAGTTTAATTTCTCCTGAGGAGGAATGTAAACTGATCACATGTTGTTGAGCCACATGGGATACAACTCCTAAGTGGAAGCCTCCTAGTACTTTCCTGAGGAAGGTCCTATGGGTCTATTCACTTAGTTCCACTAGTGCAGATAGGATTTCCTAAATATCCAGTGATGTTGGAGCCTGCTTGTGAGTTTAATCTCTCCTGAGGAGGGATGTAAACTGATCACAGTGGTTGAGCCACATAGGGTATGATTCCTGAGTATACACCTCCTAGTGTTCTCCTGAGGAAGACACTATGAGCTTGCTTGCTTAGCTCCCTTTCTTTGGTAAGCTTATTCTGAAGCTTGAAGACTGGGAATGATTTCTCCTGCCTAGGGTCCTGCTTGAGAGTTTTGCTTAGATTTGTTTAGATCCTGTGATTAGGGTTAGGTTAGAGAATAGATGATTCTTTCTCATGTGTGTTTTGTTTGCCTGATGCCACTTCATTTCTTTTACCTATTCATTGCTTGATAGCATGGTGATTATTTTCAGTATGATTACTATTATTTCATGACTGGCTTGAGGTTGAGACGAGCTTGTGGAGGCTGAAACCCCACACACATTTCCTCCCTCACTTGCATTGCATGCATTTTACTGTTTAAACTGATGTTTTTGTCTGTATTCTATGTATCATTGACATGATCCCTTAGGACTCTCACTTCCTCTGATGAGGATTTGATGATAGACTTTTAGGTTGAAACCTATGCATGACAACATCTAGGAGTTCCCTGTTCAAACCTCAACCATAGGATGAATCCATGGCATGATAACAGTAGGACTTGATAGTCTCCCTCCTAGTTGAGCCATATTTCCTGTAGTTTCCCGAACTACGTTTGCTCTGATCTTTCATACCAGATGAAAGTACGTAGGCATAGGATGCGATATCCTAGCGAGCAACCTTCCCCATCTTCCTCCCCGTAGTTAGCCGAACTACGTTGACTCTGATTTCTCATTCTCTGATGAGAATACGTAGGCATAAAGTGCGATGCTTTACCGAGTCTTTTTCTTTTCTTTTTCAGCCAGCCTTGATAGGTAGATAGATTATAACCAACCCGGCCAAGTAAACAAACAAGCGAGGATCCCGTCGAGTACGACGGACGTGAGGGGTGCTAATACCTTCCCCTTGCGTAACCGACTCCCGAACCCAGACAATGGTTGCGATGACCTTGTCTTACCCTTATTCGTCAGGTTTCTCCGATCGTTTCCTTTCCCGCTCTGAGGGATAAATAACGAAAGGTGGCGACTCTTCTGTCATGCCGGCACCTTATTTTCGCGCAAGCGACAGCTGGCGACTCTGCTGGGGACTCCAATGGTTCCCTATTCGAGTCTCGCCTTAGGTTTTTTCCTGGCTGTTTGGGGCCATCCCCAGCAGCTGGCGACTCTGCTGGGGAATATACCCAGAATCTCTGGTTCTCCGGTTCCCTATGAGAGTCAATCCTATCGTTTGTGTGTTTGCTTGTTGGGTTGCGTTTATTTATCGCATTTTTACTTCCCGCACTTTACTTCCCGCATTTTATTTCCCGCATTTTATTTCCAGTTCGATATGATTATCTGTGCTGCTGTGGGAGAGGGATGTTACTGTGAGTGAAAAGCCGGACCTGGGCTTTGAGTACACACCTAGATATAGTTGCGGAGAAGTAGTAGACGAACCTGTCTGCTGAGCAGGCACAGTTCCCTACGAAAATCTGCGCTCAGACGAGATTCTTGCAGAGGTGCTCCTTTCCGGTCCTGAGGATCTGAGAGGAGTCCAGACGTGAGGATTGTCGACTCTGGGGACCGATCATTTGGAAGTCAGCTAAGAGAGGCCTCTTCATGACTTGACGATGCCACTCCTTCTGGGAATCGTATTGTCACTCATGAAAGTCTGTGACGCTGACGACCGCATAGGATGCCGTACCTTTGTCCGTGGATTAGGTCCATCATACCTGTGAGTGGGTTGGGATATTGCAGGAAACTTTGACCTCCAGACTACCTGGTTTTCTTGACAGTAAATCAGTTATGTTGGGTTCTCAGTTGCAGAGATGTTCTTGATAGAGCAAGGGTTTGATCAGAAGATCTTATCATCGGGTGTTCGTCTGTTCCCGATGGAGCAGGGTTTGATCAGAGGATTTTATCATCAGGTGTTTGTCTGTTCTTGATAGAGCAGGCTTTGATCAGTGTATTATTATCAGAAGTTTGTTCTGGATGGAGCAGATTTTTGAGTGAGGTCTGAAGATCTCGTCAGCAGTTGTTGTTTGTTCTTGATAGGGCAGATTTTGAGTGGGGTCTGAAGATCTCATCAACGGCTGTGCATTTGTTCTTGAGGGGGCAGATTTTTGATTTGGGGTCTGAAGACTTCATCAGCGGACGCTTTCTGATCATACATCCCGGGTCCTTATTATCAGGCACTTATGCTTGTCAGAGCAGAATTTTGATCTCGATCCTATCAGATGGTTATTCTCAGCAGATCAGATCAGTGGTTTTACACCGGGGTTTCCTTCTCATCAGTGACTGTCGATACCGAATCTCCACAGCAGCCACCTGGATATATTGTTGCATGCCTGCATTTTGCATTAGCTCGCATATTCATGTTTGCATTCCATTAGCATGTGTCTGTGCTGCAGGCGTGTTTCGTACCCTGATCCTGGTGTCCCGAGCAATATGAGATATTTTCTTCCATGAATGGATCCAGTCTTATCATTGCATTGACACTGTGTTGGCACGTTGACACCAGAATCAGGGGTGATCTCCTAAACGTACAGACACCCATGACATTAGCATAATTCATCTTGCATGACAGAAGTCGGGGCTTGTCTTCTAACCCTTGTGTTTGCAGGTTTGACTCAGAATCAAGCAGCTCAGATTGATGGAGCAGGTACAAGCTGAACTGGGGAAAATCCGAAGCCAACTGGGGCAGGTCATGAATGACATACGGGCAGTGCGTCTGGACCAACAAGTACTCAGAGAGGAGAATCAGCAGCTGCAGAATCAGTTGAGCTTTCTCATGGGAGTAGTGAGAAGTATGCTAAATAAGGAGAGGGGTCAAGCACCCAAGGAGGAGACCAAAGTGCTTCCTCCGTTACCGTCAGTGCCACCTGTGCCGAAGCCAAGTGGACCGCATAGATCCTCTACACAGCATGAAGCTCGAGGCCTGTCTCGTCAGCAGCCGCGCCAGGCATCTCAGAATAACCCTGAAGGTTATGGTCAAAAGAAGAAGCTACTTGATAGAGCTGTGGACCCACTACCTGTGAGTTATGCCCAGCTGCTGCCGCTGTTGGTTCAGAACCGTGTTCTCAAGCTTCGGACCTCAAATCCACCAGATGACGTGTCACCAGACGTTGATCTAAGCATGCGTTGTGATTTCCACTCAGGAGCACCAGGGCACCATGTTGAAACATGCAAGGCTCTCAGGAATAAGATTCAGGACCTGATCGACTCGAGGACAATTAGGCTTGTGCCGGGCGGCATGAGAGCATCGGGAAAGTTTATCCCCTACCCTGCAGGAGAGGTGGATGATTCCACTCCTTTGCCCGAAGCTGGGAAAGATCTTGAATACGTCCCGCGACCTTTGGTGACTGAATCGCCTCGCTCGCAGTTCCTACCTGGATCAAGTTCAAGGACGCAAGCGCCTAAACAAGGGACCTTAGCCACTCAGAAACGACGACCTCTTGCTCCTGGGCGGAAAGAATACCAGCCCCAGGGTCACAAAAGGCCTCGCAGCCTCGTGGAACGAAGGAACGCTTCTCCCCATCCAGTGCCTGTGCCGTATAGCCAGATTCTTCCGATGCTGGTTCAGAATTCCTTGGTGGAACCGAAAGCTCTCAAGCCCGTGCTAGAGCCTTACACTCCAGGGTACGATCCTCATGCTCAGTGTGGCTACCATGGTGGATCTCTGGGGCATTCGACTGAAGATTGCAAGGCTTTCCAGGCGAAGGTACAACAATTGATCGACCAAGGGTGTATTTCCTTTCCAGACGGAGTCTTGGTTGTGCGTAACGACCTATCAGCTGCCTGAGCTCACAGATTCAGAGGGTTATTTCCAGAAGCCAGTGATCCAGACAGGCAGACGTCCTCAACATTGGCAGTCCTCGGACTTTTTACCATTTGCATTTGTAGTTTCTTTTCTGTTAGTTACTACTTGCTGTTAAACATTGTATGTTTCGAATGGTAATGATAATAAAGTGACTATGCATTTCTTCTGAATTAGTTATGTCGTTGTCACTCATTTACTGCATTGCACTGACACTTGCATTTTATTTACTCCGATTTCTTACTATGATTAGCAATGAGCGGAGGGAGGATGATGAAACTGAATACGCATAACCGATGATCGTATTGCTTTCAGATAAAACTTTGCCGATGACGTACAAGGCATTGTTTCAAGTCCCCTAAACACCGGAGAGATAAGGAAGAGAATCCCTTATTAACCACTTCGAGCCGAGAAGTAGGAGTTTCTTTCGGATTTTTTTAACCCTCGCATCTTAACCCGGGGCAGGGTAGTTGTCAGTTAGCTTGATTGAGCGTTCAAGTCTTATAGAGGAGTGTTGTCCTTCGGGGACCAATCACATCATATTCCTCTCCAGAGGTCGTACCTCATCAACCACAATGGTTAAACCTCACCAATCAGGAGTGAGACAGTTACAATCCTTTCGGAGCAATCAAGACAACCAGTGTCGCACGACTTTGTTCCAAGAAAAAAAGGAATAAGAAAGCCCGCTAAGTAAAAAAGAAAAGCTAGAAAGCAAATACTTAGGCAAAAATCAGGGCATCTCGCTGGACTTCAAAAGAAAAATTGAAAAGAACTCAAAAGGAGTCAGTCCAGGCAAAAATTAGGGAATCAAAACAAAAGAATGAAAAAGAAAGGATATAAAAAAGAAAAATCCTCGAACAAGGACGAAGTCGTGTAGATACAGACGCCGAAACGAAAAAGGAGTAACTGTCACTCCGAAGCACCTCGCGAATTCTTTAACCAGTTGTTCCCAATGTTCAACATACCTCTCGAAGAGGCGAGCGCTCGAGCCAAGTTGACTGAACTTTAGGATCGGAGAACATCACGTAGACGGGGTGGGTACAAATCACAATTTGAGCCGAATATCCTTTGTTTCGCGAACCGTGAACCCGACCACGATACAACCCTTAAAAGACCTAATTAAGGCAGGGTTTATTCTGAGAGCGCATTACGATAAGGTTGAGTAACCTGACTCCTTCATGATTTGCTAATCATATCCTTATTGCATTTTTCACTGATCGCATCAGCACTACGTTTGAACTCTTTGGTTCACTCGTCACTCACTAGCATGATACGTAAATGAGTGACAGTACAACATTTTTCAAAATTTGCATGAACACTGCATTAGAATTACCATTCGTGAATAAACAATTTCAATTGCAGGTTGGTAGCTGACATGAAGGGACTTCAATAGGGAATAGTCAATCAGGACTGAATCGTCAGAGGTCTGGATCAGAATGGTATGCTGCGAAGCCCTGTGAATTTGGGGCAATGACTTCCAGCGAGTTTGGAATCAGTTTGTTTGAGGACAAGTCCCGGAGCATCAGTTGATTATGGGGCAGTTCATGCAAGAAGCAGTTGGCCGGAAGTGAATCTTCTCGAAACCCAACCAGGGGCAGTTATCCATAATTCTTGCGATTTGGGGCAGATCCCTCCAGTGTTCGATCAGAGCATGTTGAGTCGCTCATCGCTCGTTCAGGGGCAAACTACTTCAGAGATATTGAAGCCGACCATGCTGAGAGTTGATCAGTTGAGGATGAATCCTCCCGTTATGCGGATGCTGGGGCAAGCCCTCTGAAGATTGTCTTGTTACCAGTTGTTTTCGGCTCAGAATGAATTATTCCCAAAGGTCGGATTGGGGCAAGTTGAAATGCACTGGGGCAAGTTGTTCAAATGAGTTTGTTCACCCTAGCAAGAATTGAGTATCGGGGAATCGTGTCATTACCCCGTCAAAACCTGAACCTTCTGAAGAAGCCTTGCGGTCATTGGATTGCTATCCTACAGCATAACCTGTTACTTGACTCCATGATTGGTAGCCTGTATTTCCTGTGTTGACGCTGTTGAACCAGGATTGTTTCTCAGCTGAGACGTACAGTTTGAGATTGTTTCCCCTGTACAGTTTGAGACTGCAGCAAATTGAGATGGCATTTACCCCTTATCAGATTAGGGTCAAGATTACCCTCAGCATACCAGAATTGATATCCCCGAAGCAGGGCGAGCCCTCCTTCTCCAGCAGGGTTCAGTAGTCTCTCCCCAGGTAGAGATGATTCTCTTCCCCACGCAGAGATGATTCTCTTCCCCAAGCAGGCGCGTCCTGAAGGAATGTCACCTCATCAGCTGAGTCAAGCACTGAAGCATGATGATTATCCCCAGCACCGGGTCACAAGTGCAGATTTCATAGAAGTGTTCGGGTGCCGAAGCTCGTGTTTCCCCAGTAAAGTCACCGAAGCAGGTGTCTCCCCCGCACCGGGTCACAAGTGCAGGTTTCGCAGGAGGTTGTTCGTATGCCGAAGGATGCAGTAACTGATGGTGCCGGACTGAAGTCTCCAGCGGAATTGAGATTCCCTACCAGAATCAGGATCTCTCTTGAAGTTGGATGATTCCCTCTTCCCCAGTAGAGTGTTGGAACAGCTGATGTTGTATTCCCTTGCGGAGTTGTACTCTCCCCCCGAAGTCAGATGATTCCTTCTTCCCCGGCGAAATCGAAATTCCCCATCAGAGTTGCACTCTCCAGTAAAGTAGAATGATTTCTCTCCCCGAATGAGTCCGCAGAAAAGCAGAATCCTTGGAAGTTGATCAGATCATGATCAATTTTCCCCAGCAGAGCGTGGGGCAGCTAATGCTGTGTTTCCCCAGAGTCGTACTCCCTTTGGCGAAGCAGAATGACTTCTCCTTCCTCAGCCGAGTTTGCAGGTGTCCAGGAGGACCGAGTCCTTGAAGGTTGATCAGATCATGATTGGTCTTTCCCCAGCGGAGTGTGGAGCAGCTGAAGTTGTTTCCCCATAGAGTTATCCTCCCCAGAAGAGTAGCCGAGACGGCCGCGCAGTTCATTCTCGCGATTGATATCAGCAGATCCAAGTTCTCGTAGAGCTTCATCCCCTGCAACAGTCAGCTGAAGTTGTTCCCCTGCAGCAGCTCGCGGAAGATCAATTCCCCAGACAGAGCCTAATTGATGTTGGCGTGTTTACATCCTCCTCAGCAGGACGATTCCTCCATCTGAGCGACTTTTTCTCCTTGACAGGAGGATTCCCCCTTCGGCATTTATTTTGCTGACGGGATCGCATTATTGTGCATGATTGCACGTCATTGTGCACGATTGCATAACATTGAGCATGATTGCATAGCATTAAGCATGAGTGCATGGCATTGAGCGTGATTGCATAGCAGAAGCATATGCATCATAAGCATGATCTAGGTCATTATTATTCTTGTTGTACAGGTGTACTACCGAAAGACCGGTTGCTCAGGACGATTCTTGAAGTTCTCCCCAGCAAGGTCATTTTCTTAGATGATTCTGAAGACCCCGGTGATCCCCGCAGTCGCTCGCTCAAGATGATTTTTGAGATCCTCAGCGAAGTCAGTTCAAGACGATCCTCGAATCCCTCAGCAGGGCCATTTGCTTAAGACAATTCTTAAGACCTCAGTACAGCTTCCCGAGTGGTTTGCCTAGTATGATACTTGAGTTCCCCAATAGCACCTCCAGTAAGAGTTGCCTAGGAAGATTCCTGGAATACCCAACAGAATGTTTGCTCCAGAAAGGTTATTAGTTCAGGACGATTCTTGAAGATGCCCGACGGATCTGTTTGTTCAAGTTGATTCTTGAAGTCCTCAGCAGCATGATATGTCTGCTCCAACAACGATGTCTAATCTGAAGATGGATTTCGTAAGCGCCAGAGGGCGATACCAGAAGGTTCCTGTGAAGCCAGATTTCCGTGTGGATGAAGCAACGGGTGGCTGAAGACAAGGTTCCAGGGTTGTAGATACAACAGAGTGATTCGTGTGAGTCTGAAGACCAAGTCAGTTATCCTGAGGTGATGATTGATTGCGATCAAGTGGATAGTTTCTTCTGGTTGAAGTCGAAGATGTTTCTCCAGCTGAAGCGGAGTTTTGCCTGTAGGCAAAGTGTTTGAATCCCCGTAGAGTCATGAATGGCTCAGGATACCAGTTCTCTGACTGAAGTCACAGATTTCTTAAGCTGAAGCGAAGGTGCCTAAGGGCAAGGTTATCCCCCAAGGTCGTGAAGGACCTAGGATTCAATATTCGGGCTGAAGGCCGAAGTATATCCCTGACTGAAGTCTCGGATGCTCTATAGCAGAGGTGGAGTTGCCTGAAGGCAGATTCATGTATCCTTGAAGGGCAAGGATCACTTTCTTCAGACTGAGGTCGAAGATACCTCCTGCAGAGTTGCCATCCTTGGAGGCCAAGGATGCTTAATCTTCAGAAGTACTTGAAGATCTTTTCTAGCTGAAGCTGGAAGTGGCCAGGGGCCAGGGTTCCATCTATCTTCAGAAATACTTGAAGACCTTTTCTAGCTGAAGCTGGAAGTGGCCAGGGGCCACAGTTTCATATAGTTCTAATGTTGAAGTTCTACGACAGGCAGTGTGCAGCATTATTCCGATGTTCGTCATGGTCCTGAGGGTGAACCCCAGATCAGAGTGTGCTCGGTTAAGTCTCTCATCCCCAGCGGAGTAGCTTCAGCGAGGTCAGATTATGTTTGTTTCAGGCAGCAAGATTATGTTTGTTTGACGGCAATATCAGACTCCTTTAAATCCCCAACAGAGATGATGTTTGAACGACGGCGATGTCGAGTGTCTCTCAGATTATGTTTGTTTCCGGCGGCGATGTCAGATCAGTATTTCTCCAGCTAGTTGTTGAGCGGCTAGTGTTGCAGTATTCAAAGATTTGTTCCCCGCAGAGTACCGTGTGCTTGTGCAGTTGACAAATTTTCGGGTTTACCGATATTCAACCGTCTCGTACCTTGATTGGTTGAGAGCCGTTCGCTTCTCACCCAGTCAGGTCCAAGCCGTTTGAATAGGGGCAGCTGTTGCACCCCAAAATTTGACCAACATTTATTCATTCATGGAATGTTTGAAAGTTGATACCTTCATCAGAAAGTTCAAGAGATCCTCAGAGGAGTTGGTTGAAACCAGGGTTGTGTGCTTCACAGTTTGAGAGTTGTGAGTGCCCCTCAGATGATTCTGAGACTTTGAGAATGAACTTGATGTTTTGAAAGCTTATGAGATGCCTTGATAGCCTTCATAAAGCCCAGAGAAGTCATTATGTAAAAATTCAGAAGATTCAACCATGAATGGTAGAATTAGGGTTTTGACTGGGTCAACCCTAGACCAGCTGAAGATTTGGAGAAGGTTGAGACTTAATCCAAGGGCCATGAGATCATGGAATGATGTATAGAGATGTTATAAATATGATTCCTAGACCAACTCATCATGATTGAGGAGTTTGAGAAGTTTTGAGTTAGGGTTTCTGAGGATTGTCAGTGGAAAAACCCTAATTTGATCCCTATCTTCCAGGCAGTTTTAGCACTAGATGTGTTTGATATCTCATTTTCCCCACAACATGAATGTTGTAGAGCTTGTTCTAAGCTTTAATTTGAGTGGTGGAAGTCCTTGATAGGAGTTACAGAGCTCAAGTTATGGTTTTGACAAATTACAGGTCAGTTGATGTGTGTGAATCTGGGTCCTTGAAAGTCACCCAACTTCCAGACAACTTTTGCCCTAGTAGGTTGATTCCTATGGTTTCTTGGTCAACATGAATGTTGAAGAGGATGTTCTTAGCTTTAATTTGAGTGGTAGAAGTCCTTGATTGGATTTGTGGAACTCAACTTATGGTTTGGACAAGACAGGGGTATTTTGGTCATTTGTCAGTTATAGGTCATTTTAACCAATGCCTAAAACTCCTATTTCCAAGCCTCAAATGGAAAAATTCAAAACATGAAAGTTGCTCAAAATGTGATTTTAAGTCTAGAAAGAAGGTCACAAATTGTTGAAAAGGCTCATAGCACAAGATTCCATGATTGGTCAAAAATGAACTAAAAATGACTTATAACTTTGAAAAGTTGAAATTGAAAAGTGTTTTGGGAGATCTACAAATCCAAAATAGGTCATCCAATATATCATTTTGATTGGAAAAAACATTTTGAGAAGATTGGTTTAAGTAGAATTTTCATTTGAGGCTTAAAAGATGAGGTTCCTTTGGAAATTTGTCACTTAAGAAAGAAGGCAATGTTGGAAAACTTAACATAAGGCAATTACAAGGCATGTGAGCTTCCTTACCATTTCATATTATCATGTGGTGAGATTTTAAAAGGTGTGTAAGTTGGTTAGAGGTGATATATCATGAGATAACCAATATGGCATAACATGAGATTTTAAGGAAACTTCCATCACATTCTAGATGATTCTAGAAACTTCCATTGATTGTTATAAAAGGAATGCATCAAGGAGTGTTAGAGGTTGGTGAAAGTGAAGCCAAGTCAGAGGAGAGAGAGAAGTGCATAGCCATTGGAGAAGTTTCTTCAAGTTGAAGAAAGTCAAGAGATCTTTCACTTCAAGCCACCACCTTCAAGGATTGTGCAAACAGAAGGTTATCCATCATCAAAGGATCATCCTGAAGGATTTGCAAGCTTGGAATCGTGCTCAAGCATCATACACCATAGTTCTTTGACAGGTTCTTTCTCCTCTCTTTTTCACCATAATTATGCATAGAGGGTTTAGATTCTAGGTGTATAATTGATGTGTTAGGGTAGAGGATTGATTCTAGAAAGCTAGGGCACGATCCATGATGGTTTGTAACAGGTGCATGATTCTTTAAGTTTCAAGAACTATCTGTTTAAAGAGTTTTAGGCAGTATGAATTGGTTTAGAATCACCAGGATAACATCAAGAACATCTGTGGATCATTATGCTGAAGTTTAATCTAGGTTGATATCAGTTGAAATTCATAACCGTGTTTGTACCATGATCTTCAAGGCTTCTGTTGGGATTATCCACGAGGAGTTAAGAGAAAGTGAACGTAGGGTTGTGTAGGGCTTGAGACGTAGATGATTTTCCATGTTGGAGTCGTGTGGAGCCGTGGCCTGTAGAGGGAGCTAGAGGAGCTCGATTTTGTGTGCATGGCGTGAGGGTTCTGCAAAACCCTAGTTCGTTTGAAGACGATGAAGCCAAGCCGTTGGATCAATCCCATATGTTGACAAAATCATCTAATCTAGTGGCCAGGATTTAATCTGAAAAGAGAGGGAAAGTTTGAATTTAATGAAAACGCAGCGTTTCATTTTAAGACCGGTTCTGGGCTTGGATTTCTCTTCGCACCCCCCACCTTTGTTGGCCCAGTCAGTTTGAACTAGCGCTTTGTGCTATTCTGACCCCCCCCTTTCCTTAATTCATTTATTTCTTTTATTTTCCTTTTAATATTTTCTGTTTTTGAATAATTCATATAAAATAGATAAAAAATGTTTTTTAATTTCTTCTTTTTTTCCTGAGTAGATTAAAATGAGTAGAAAATTATAAAAATAAAATTGAGATTTTATTTTTATGTTTGATATTTTTAGTAGATTTTTCAATTAAATAGCTTTTTAATTGGTTCATTTTGATATTTGATTTTGTAGGAATTGTTTTAGTACTTTCCATTAATCTTTTTTACCCATTCTTTTTTGTGCAATTAGATGGTTAGTCATGCTTCCCCATAGGATTTTTTCTAGATTTTTTAGAATTAATCTTGGTTAGTTTAATTAGGGTTGACTTTGGTTAGTCTAATTAGGGTTTAGAATTGTGCATAGGTGATGATTCCTTTCTTTGATTGAGTTTTATCTTGATTTTTAGGTAGAAACCTTTGTAGATGTTAGGGGTAAGTGTTGAGGACCCTTATGAATATTTGTTAAATTTTTCCCCATTAGTTTAGTATTTTTAGGTATTATCTGAAGATTGCCTGATGATTTGGCCTGTTCAGTGGGTTATCTGTTCATCTGTGGGGTTCTTTCTGAGGAATTTGATGAAGGGCTTGTGTTGCCTTGAGGATATTGATGGAGAGCATCATGAGGAGAAGCCTGTAGATCAAGATGCAGAGACCCAGAGCTTGTCTCATCTCCTGTCTGTGAGGTTTGAGAGCCTGAAGTTTGAGGGAAGTTCATGGTACTTTCCTGAGGAAGGCACTATGAATGACTTTCATTCTTCCTTCTCACCTCTTTCTTAAGTATCCAATGATGTTGGAGCCAACTTGTGAGTTTAATTTCTCCTGAGGAGGAATGTAAACTGATCACATGTTGTTGAGCCACATGGGATACAACTCCTAAGTGGAAGCCTCCTAGTACTTTCCTGAGGAAGGTCCTATGGGTCTATTCACTTAGTTCCCTTAGTTTATCTAGGATTTCTCAAGTATCCAATGATGTTGGAGCCAACTTGTGAGTTTAATTTCTCCTGAGGAGGAATGTAAACTGATCACATGTTGTTGAGCCACATGGGATACAACTCCTAAGTGGAAGCCTCCTAGTACTTTCCTGAGGAAGGTCCTATGGGTCTATTCACTTAGTTCCACTAGTGCAGATAGGATTTCCTAAATATCCAGTGATGTTGGAGCCTGCTTGTGAGTTTAATCTCTCCTGAGGAGGGATGTAAACTGATCACAGTGGTTGAGCCACATAGGGTATGATTCCTGAGTATACACCTCCTAGTGTTCTCCTGAGGAAGACACTATGAGCTTGCTTGCTTAGCTCCCTTTCTTTGGTAAGCTTATTCTGAAGCTTGAAGACTGGGAATGATTTCTCCTGCCTAGGGTCCTGCTTGAGAGTTTTGCTTAGATTTGTTTAGATCCTGTGATTAGGGTTAGGTTAGAGAATAGATGATTCTTTCTCATGTGTGTTTTGTTTGCCTGATGCCACTTCATTTCTTTTACCTATTCATTGCTTGATAGCATGGTGATTATTTTCAGTATGATTACTATTATTTCATGACTGGCTTGAGGTTGAGACGAGCTTGTGGAGGCTGAAACCCCACACACATTTCCTCCCTCACTTGCATTGCATGCATTTTACTGTTTAAACTGATGTTTTTGTCTGTATTCTATGTATCATTGACATGATCCCTTAGGACTCTCACTTCCTCTGATGAGGATTTGATGATAGACTTTTAGGTTGAAACCTATGCATGACAACATCTAGGAGTTCCCTGTTCAAACCTCAACCATAGGATGAATCCATGGCATGATAACAGTAGGACTTGATAGTCTCCCTCCTAGTTGAGCCATATTTCCTGTAGTTTCCCGAACTACGTTTGCTCTGATCTTTCATACCAGATGAAAGTACGTAGGCATAGGATGCGATATCCTAGCGAGCAACCTTCCCCATCTTCCTCCCCGTAGTTAGCCGAACTACGTTGACTCTGATTTCTCATTCTCTGATGAGAATACGTAGGCATAAAGTGCGATGCTTTACCGAGTCTTTTTCTTTTCTTTTTCAGCCAGCCTTGATAGGTAGATAGATTATAACCAACCCGGCCAAGTAAACAAACAAGCGAGGATCCCGTCGAGTACGACGGACGTGAGGGGTGCTAATACCTTCCCCTTGCGTAACCGACTCCCGAACCCAGACAATGGTTGCGATGACCTTGTCTTACCCTTATTCGTCAGGTTTCTCCGATCGTTTCCTTTCCCGCTCTGAGGGATAAATAACGAAAGGTGGCGACTCTTCTGTCATGCCGGCACCTTATTTTCGCGCAAGCGACACACATTTCACCACGCATTTAGGGTTTCCCACACCTCTCCTCTCTCGTAAGCCGATTTCCTAAGCATCGCCATCAACCTCCATCCATACACACACTTCAATCCAATTCACCACCCTTTCATCTTCGCTCATGCTTCAATAAAACTAAAAACCTTGGTCCTTATAACAAGTGCATTTTCAAACTCTTTTCTAATTAAACTTGGAACAGTTGTAGAATGGTTAGGTGAAGACTTTGTCCTATCCCGAGTGTTTGACATTACCTTTAGGGTTCACTGTTTAAACACTCACCTTCCAAAGTAAAACACTTCCTAAATAAAACGAGTAATGTCCTCCCTGTATTGGACTAAAAATGGAAGATTAAGTGAAAATTTCTTCTTCTCTGAGTATTAAGATGCTCACTTTAGAGTGTGTGGTCTTTATACTCGTCTTTCAATACGTAGACGTGACTATACTCGCCACACATCTTTCAAAACAAACCTCTTTGAGATGAAAAACTAGGTACTACCCGTAGGGGTTCCTATCCAAGGACTTATCTCCCCTCTAAAATCAATCTCAATCAATCCAATACATTTTCCTGCCTTAGGGCAACATTCAAACCTTTCACTCTTCAACACACCAACAAAAAAACTCTTCTCTTTGGACCAAACAACCTCCTTTGGTCTCCATATCTTCTTGGGTTAAGCACCTCATGGTCAAGCACCCATCTCTGAGTCAAAAACCTCTCCCTTTTTCCATGTTAGTCTTATGTTTTGGCAAGATCTTCCCTTTCCAAGTCTGACGTTTTAGCCCCATGCTTAGAAAAACGATATCTATATTTGTCATGTTAGTCTCATGCGCTGGCAAACCCTTTCTCTTCTCAAGTCTGTCTTGTTAATCTCATGCTTAGATAGACCCTCTCTCATGTTTGCCATGTTAGTCTCATGCTTTGGCAAGCTCTTTTCCTTTCAAGTCTGTCTTGTTAGTCCCATACTTAGACAAACGTTTTCTCTCTTGCCATGTTAGTCCCACGCTTTGGCAAGCCCTTCCTTCCAAGTCTGTTTTGTTAGTCCCACGCCTAGAAAGACACCCTTTTGCCATGTTAGTCTCATGCTCTGGCAAGTATCTTTCCTTTCATGTTTTCCATGTTAGTCTCATGCTTTGGCAAAAGCTTTTCTCTCTCCTGATTGTCATGTTAGTCTCGTGCTTTGGCCAACCTTATTTTCCTTGCATGTCTATCTTGTCAGTCTCATGCTTAGATAAACCCTTCCTTCTTTCACAACCTTTTCTCAAACGTCCTTCGCTTTCACCCTTCTTTCACAACTTTTTTTCAATTTTCCTTCATTTTTCCCTAACTCCACGAACTACGAAGTTCTGATTTCCTCATTGCACTATGAGGATACATAGGCACGGGGGCCCCAATCTTCCGTGAGAGCTCTATTATAAACCTTTTTCCCCCTTTGTAAGTAACCTTTAGATAACATCCATCGTAGCAAAGAACAAGAAAAATGGTTTCCGTCGAGTACGACGGATGTGAGGATGCTAAAACCTCCCCTTTGTATAACTGAATCCCTTACCCGTTTCTCTTCCCTTGGGTTTTATAGATATTTATCTTTCCTTTTAGAATAAATAAAGTTCGGCGGCGACTCTATTATACCATCAAGCGTGCGATGCGCTTGGGTATATTTTTGCTAGCTTCAGCTGGTGACTCTGCTGGGGAGTCCTTGCTCTTGCAAGTAGGAGTCGAGCCTAGTTTTGTTTTTTCCTTACTTGATTGGATGTTTATATTTACACTTTAATTGATGTATCTATGTGTTATTTATTGCATTATGTTACTGCTTTAAATATTCATATGTTGTATATTATGGATATCTGTTGTATTTGTTATTGTTGGGCTGAGATGATGTTACATGAGAGATAAGTTATGTACCTGAGCTTTTGAGCATATACTTAGCTAGAAGGTGGTTGCTTATTGACTTGCGAGACTTTGGACTCGTTGAGTTGATATGACTTCCCTACTCAGATGAGATCCCTCGATGTACCATTTGTTCTATGAGCAGTCGTTACGACAATGGTATTCTCGACCTCGATCCGTGACTCTGGGAACCTTTAGTGAACCCGTGGCTTTTCGAAGTTGAGGGTAACCTCACTCAGAGGAGATTCCCTTGGGATTAGCATTGGCTTTGCAAGTTACTTTTTCACTGATGAGGGTATTCTCAAGACGGATATATGACTCTAAGAACCTTCATAAAAGCTTTAGCACTCACTTGTGAGGGGATATGGTTTTTTTTTTGCAGGAAACCTATAAGACTCAACCTACCTTGAGAAGCATGTTCAGACTATCCAGAATGCGCCAAACCTTTGAATCTATGATGTTGCATCTCATATCATCACATCATCCATCACAAATAATTTAGCATATGCATTCTGTCGCATCGCTGCGAAGAGGGGCCGACAAAGACAGAAGAGTCGCCACCGTTCGTTATTTATCCCAAAAAGAGGGAAAGGAAACGATCAGAGAAAACCTACGAAAATAGGAAAAGACAGATCATCGCAACCAAATAATTCTTCAAACTCAAGCAAAACAAAAGAGCACTCATCACTTTGAACAACGTCCATAAAAGTATGCATTCAAGTGGAAATCGAACAACGCGTGTCAAAGAATCATGATTAAACAATCAAGAACAGCAACACAATATCCAAAACATCTCACTCAAATGCTTCATATTGATCCATGAAGATTCAAAGTGAGAAACGACCAAAACAAGCTTGAAAAACAGCAAACATGACATTCTGGTTCAGTTTTAATCGGTTAACACATACAGTTAACCGATTAACCAGTTAAAAATGTTTGAAAATTTGAAAATTCACACTGGTTAATCAATTAACCAATTTTCCCTGCAACTGGTTAACCGATTAACACTATACCAAAGGCAGAAAATAGCAGCTCAGAAGCACTTTTCAGCAATTAATCACTTATCCAATAATCCAGATGATCACATAATCAATTATGTACGAAATTAACACCAGAAATAAGTGATTCAACAACATGTAAACACATTAAAACAGCAAGATCTCAAATCACATGAATCAAAAATCAACCAAATTAATCAAGAATGAAGATCAACATGATGATTATGCACATAAGCTCAAAAACAGAATCGGATCTAGAATTTCCAACCTACAAAGCGGAGATTTGCTTTGGTGAATGTTGATTCACTTGAAATGAGAAGATCCAAGCAAGAAACCCAGAGATGCTTCAAGATCCAAGTGAGTTCTTGTAGTAGAAATGAAGATCCACCAAAATTAAGCAAGAATTATCCAAATAAGCTCCTCTAGATCAACTTCAAAATTCAGATCCACAATAGCACGAAATTTGAATGGAGAATTGGAGATGATAAGGATGAAGGATGAAAGTTTTAGCTCTAGAATTCAATGATTCCAATGGAGAATCAAGGAATTCAAAGTGGGAGCTCTAATGGAGTTTGGAGATGGAAAAGTTGAGAGTAAAATTCAAAGAGTGGGAGTGAATTCTGAAAATGGAATGAGATTATGAGGATTATTGTGTGAGGTTTGGAGCAAATCATTTAAATATGCTCTTGGTTAGGATCCAAATGTGGTTTGGAGTGTGGTTTGTGAACATTGGAATGGGATTAGGAATGGGAAATTGGAGGGAACTTTAATTAATTTGCAAATTAACCAAAATTCAAAGTGGTTCTAGATCCTTCTTCTGGTGTAAAATCAAATTCTCATGTGATCAAAATGGACCCCAAAGTGACTTCTCTTGAAAATTCACGTGCAGAGCAGAAAATTACCTTGGTTAATCAGTTAACCATATGGATTAAGCGATTAACACCTTCAAAAATTCAAATTTGACCTGATTTTGCATTGGTTAATCGGTTAACACCTTAAAAATTTGAAATTTGGCGCCTTTTGGAGGGAAATCTGCACATTTGCCCGTTTTCATCCGTTCTAAGCCCTGTTCAGCCTCTGAAACTTGCTCTTGAATACTACAACCATGAGAATGCTTGAGATAGCCTGAATGCCTCTTGATTTGAAGATATCCTGCAAAATGAAATAAAATCGACCGCTCGATCGCTGGGCAAAATAAATGCCGGAGCTCCTGATGCTCGTTGTTCAGTCTCTTGCACTAAAAGAGCCCTGAGCCACAGAAAAACCTTGATCCAATGCCTCAAGAGCAAATGCTATGCTATGCAGAAATGCAAAAATGCGAAGAAACAAAATCCAGTTAAGGTTAAAATGAAAAGGAAAATTTTGGGGAATAACAGTTGCCCTTATTCAAGCGACTTGGACCTGAAGGGATGAAAAGCGAACGACTTTCAAACATTCAAGGTAGAAGACGGTTGAATACCAAAGAACCCGAAAATTTGAAGTCTGATTGGGATGTATGCAATTGGAGCCCGGTTACACGTCGTCGGAAAGAAAACATATCCAAAGTAAAAACATCGGAAAAAACACCATATCGTCAATAGGAGTTGACAGAGAGAATCATATCGTCAATAGGAATGGACGAGACGAATGATACATGAAACTCACGTCGTCTAATGGTAGGTAGGAAGAAATATTGTATCCAAAACAATTACATCGTCTAATGGTAGACAGGAAGAAATATCGTATCCAGAACAATCACATCGTCTAATGGTAGACAGGAAGAAATATCCAAAGTTCACATCGGAAAATTTCAGAATCCTTTCGTAAATAGGAATCGACGGAAAGAAAACCATTTCAAAAACTCACATCGTCCAAGGGTAGACGGAGAGAAAACTAAATCCAAATCTCGCATCGTCTAAGGATAGACGGAGAGAAAACCATATCCACCTCTCGCATCGTCTAAGGATAGATGGAGAGAGAACCATATCCAAATCTCGCATCGTCTAAGGATAGACGGAGAGAAAACCATATCCACCTCTCGCATCGTCTAAGGATAGACGGAGAGAAAACCATATCCACCTCTTGCATCGTCTAAGGATAGACGGAGAGAGAACCATATCCAAATCTCGCATCGTCTAAGGATAGACGGAGAGAAAACCATATCCACCTCTCGCATCGTCTAAGGATAGACGGAGAGAAAACCATATCCACCTCACGCATCGTCTAAGGATAGACGAAGAGGAAACCATACAGAATATCACCTCGTCAATAGGAATTGACAGAAAGAAAATCATCCAAAATATCACCTCGTCTAATGGTAGACGGAAAGAAATATCCATATCCAAAATCCACATCGTCTAATGGTAGACAGAAAGAAAACCTATCCAAAGAATACCTCGGCGAACTTCAGAACCACTTCGTCAATAGGAATCGACGGAAAGAAAGCCTGTTGGGGATGCACATTGTCAATAGGAATTGACGGAAAGAAAACCTGCTCGGAGAAACACATCGTCAATAGGAATTGACGAAAAGAAAATCTGCTCGGGGATGCACATCGTCAATAGGAATTGACGGAAAGAAAACTTTCTCGAAGAAACACATCGTCAATAGGAATTGACGGAAAGAAAATCTGCTCGGGGATGTCATGATCAAAGGGTTGATGGACAAAGTATGCTCGACGTACAATCTAAAACCCAAAAGTAAGCAAGCAACTGAGTTGACTGAACCAGGCTGCTGGAGATATACCATTGTCTTAACTGAAGAGTGATTCAGACTGCCACGCAAGGCTAACAAAAACTGGCTTATGCTTCGCATGCACATGTTTGAAATTTTTTCTATGGCGTAATGCTCCATACGAAATGGAAATGCTACGCATTTGAGTATGAAATGCAAATATGTTGCAAATATGCAGAAATGCAGATGCAGGCTCGGGCTGCCGGGGTAAGCTGGACGCAAAAGAACCACTCCAACAAAATAAATGCTGAAGAGACGAAGCCAACTCTACTGGGGATGACAAACTGAAATGTCTCTGGGATAACAACCATGCTCAATATCCCAACCAAACTTCCATTCTGCAAGATAGAAGGAACAACAAACGATTTCTGGGGAAGATCACTGAGGTTTGATATTCTGCCTCTCCATGAGGAATTACCTTTGCTGAGGAAACACCAAGGACGATTAGGTTGTGACTTGCCGGGGAAACCAACTATTTCTGGCGACTTCAGTGGGGAGAGAGAAATAATAACCCAAGATGACACCCACTCCATTAGGGGATAATGTCAGCCTCACTTCTCTATTGGGGAGATGAGCACATATGCCAGCTTGTTAGGGGACTTCATGTTCTTGAAATGATTTGTTTCAAAATGAGTCTTCGAAGTAACTTTGCCCTTGTCTAATTGATCTTTGAAAAGATTTGCCGACTCTCGACTTGATTTCCCCAGACTAACCAATCCTTAGAGACTTCTCGATATAACCGCCCCATACTAACTGAATTTTTAGGGGAACTCCCTGATATAGCTGCCCCAGATCAACTGAACTTTGGGGGAGCTTATTTACGTAACTGCTCCAGATTGGCATTTTCTGCCTGAGCTCATTAGCCTCACACTTCTCAACATATTTTTCCAGGAATTTCCTCTTGACAGAATAAGACTTCTTGACTGACATTCATTATGTAAACCTCATTGATGCCAAATACCTGGATGCAAGCAGAAAATGTTTATTCCGAGAATGAAAATTCTAATGCAACGCACATGCCACTCTTGAAGCTTTTGTTGAAAAGGTATCACCAAACTTGGTGAACAAGTCACTAGTTAAAATGCAATACTGATTTTTTTTTTGAAATGATGATATGCTCATGCAATACCAACGAAGTCTTTTAGCACAACTCATGGGAGTCAGGAGCGCTACGTCGTTGAAGTACGCCTTCAAAATAAACTCTGCTTCAATTAGGACTTCTGAGGGTTATAACATGGCCTAGTTCACGGTTTGAAAGAAAGGATATCAGGCTCAAAATTTGTTTTAACCCACCCATTCTCCTTGATGTTCTCCAATCCTACGTTCAGCTAATTCGACCCAAGCACTCACCTTTCAAAGGCTAGAATGAGAGGAGTGATGGTTCGGGAAACCACAGGTTTTTGGAGTGACAGTCACTCACTTTTCGTCTTTTGGTGCCTGGAGTCACACGACTTGTTTTTTCGAGGATTTTTCTTTTGTAATCCTTTTCGCTGTTTGTTTTTTCCTTAACTTTTGCCTGGACTGACTCTTTTGAGCTTCGATTTTGAAGTCCAGCGGGTGCCCTAACTTTTGCCTAAGCCATTTGTTTTCAAGTTATCTGCTTAGCGGGCTTTGTTATTTTTTTTCCTTTTTGGGAACAAATCGTGTGACACTAGCTTGTCTGACTTGTTTGAAAGAGATTGCAACTATTTCGCTCTTTGGTCGGTAATGGATAACCACTGAAGTTTTTTAGGCACGACCTCTAGAGGTGTGATTGATTCTCAAGCGGGAACACTCCTCTTGTGATTTGGACGCTTGGTCAAATTAACTGACACCTACCCTGCCCCAGGTTAAGATTGAGGGTTTTTTCGTTTTCAGAAAGAAACTCCTACTACTAGGCTCGAAGGGGTTGACAAGGGATTATTATTCTTATATCTCTGGTGTTTAGGAATTTGAAACAATGCATGTACATCATCAGCAAGATTTTATCCGAAAGCATACAACCAGAGGTTTTGCGTTTTTGCTTCATCATCCTCCCTCCAAGAGTTTAAGCAAGAAAGTTGGTATTGCAATGCACAGATATATATATATATATATATATATATATATATATATATATATATATATATATATATATATATATATATATATATATATATATATATATATATATATATATATATATATATATATATATATATATATATATATATATATATATATATATATATATATATATATATATATATATATATATATATATATATAAGTGAACACGAATGGATTACTTCAAGAGAACATACTCATTGCATTAAGATTATCATTCAAACAAACAAGTTTTTACATGCAAGCAAAGCATTAACAGACAATGAAAAATACAAATGAGTAATGCAACAAAGAAATGATAATTGCCATGACAGGAAAGACGACCCTTGTAGTCTTCAACTTAAACATCTGAGAAGTTGACGTGCATCCTCAATTTTCCTCCCGGAAAGGATATGTACCTCTTGTCGATCAACTGTTGCACTTTGGCTTGAAAGGCTTCGCAATCCTCAGTTGAGTCCCCCATGGATCCTCCATGATATCCACATTGTGCACTGGGATTATACCTAGGAGGGTATGGCTTCAGCATCGGCTTGAGAGTCTTGGGTTCCACCAATGAGTTTTGAATCAAACATGGCAGAAGCTGACCGTACGACATAGGAACCCGACGGAGAGGAGCGTTCCTTCTTTCCAAGTTGTTGGCGAGGCTTCTTCTGATTTCGGCGCTGATAGTATTATTGCTGAGGATCATAAGGTTGTTGGTACTGATTAGGAAATTTGTCACGTTCAGGCACTTTCATTGTCAGACTGAGCCCAGGGACAGGCAATAGCTGTGGGCATGGAGATTCTGAAGTCATAGATTGCAAGATACACTCCTGACCGAATGCAACTTCAGGGAAGAGAAGAGGAATATCCACCTCTTTTGCAGCAACCAGAATAAGACCGCTTAGCACGCTCACATCGCCCAGCGTGAATTCAACTGCCTTTGAATCGATTAAGTCCTGAACTTTATGCTTAAAAGCTTTGCAGTTCTCCACATTATGCCCTGGCGCCCCAGAATGGAAATCACAATGGGCACTTACATCATAGCCTGGTGGTGGCTCACCAGTCAATGGAGACAGAGTCCGAAGTTCAACCAATCGAAGTTGAAGCAAGAGCTGCAACAATTGAGCATAAGTCATAGGGATCTGGTCAAAGACTCAGTCGAGATGTTTCGTCCTTTGAGCATACCTCCTAGTCTTAGGATTGCCTTTGGGAACAAGAGGTAGCTACTGACGGGGAAATTCTGGAACCTCAAGTTGTGCAGAAGATCTTTGAGGCACATCACACTTTGGGAGAGATTCCACGGGTAAGGGTGGAATAACCATTTCTGGTGTGGCTTCAGGCACATGATCGCCTTCCTTCCTCAGCGCATTTCTTATGACTTTTGTGATCAGTCTCATCTGAGTCTTCAGTTGCTGAACTTCCTCCCTAAGCATTTTCTGATCCTGACACAAAGCTTGCATGTCTACCATGAATTATCCCATCTGGCTTCAAACTTCCCTCAACTCTGCTTGAATCTGATCCATAGTCAACTTTTGTCTTCTCTACAAGTTAATGTCTACAATTCAGAAGAAAACAGATCAGGATAACAAAAACCAAGTCGCGAACACCTGCTATACAAATGAAATGCAAATGTCATGTTCAAGTATTTCCAAGGAATCTGTCTGCTCTGATTCATGTTTTACACAAACGAATCACAAGAAAAAGATTTAATGCTCAACAGCGAGTCTTAGTGTTAAGATCCTTGGAAATACAAGAACATGTATGTCAAAATGCAAACATGTTATGATGATGCAGATGCAAAGACAAGGGATCAAGATTGTTGTGCTGCTTGACTGAATCGAACCAGAGCTTTGCTTCGGCGAGAAAAATACCGGAACATCAAAACACCAATAGTATAGGAACCTCATAACATCAGAGACTACAGGTTCGCACTGATAAGAAATCCGGGTAGGTTGGAGGTCAATTTTCCTGCATAACCCTCCCACTCACAAGGTATGGACCTAATCTGATAAGGTTCGGCATCCTATGCGGTCATCAGCGTCATAGAATTTTGAGAAACGATGATACGTTCACCATTTCTGGTTTGACATCATAGTCTAACGAAGCGGCCTCACTTAGCTGACTTCCAAATGAACGGTCTCCAGAGTCGACAGTTTTGAGATCCAACATCCCGGTCCTGACCAGCAGGATGAGATGTCTTCAAAGAAAACCTCATCTGAACGCGAATTTCGTGGGGACTAGTGCATGACAGACATACAGGCCCGTCACTACTTTCCGCTCTAATGCTATGTGTACACTCAAGCCTGGGTTTTGGCTTATCTCACAGTGGAACATTCCCACCCAACAGCACAACAATAATGATATATAAAGTGCTGAAAGTAAAATGAAAATGCAGTACTGTAAAAATGCAACATATATACACACATATACACACCCAAAGGTAAAGCAAACAAGCGTTAGGATTGACTCGCATAGGGGATGAGAAGAGTCCCCAGCAGAGTCGTCAGCTGTCGCATCGCTGCGAAGAGGGGCCGACAAAGACAGAAGAGTCGCCATCGTTCGTTATTTATCCCAAAAAGAGGGAAAGGAAATGATCATAGAAAACCTATGAAAAAGGGAAAAGTCAGGTCATCGCAACCAAATAATTCTTCAAAATCAAGCAAAACAAAAGAGCACTCATCACTTTGAACAACATCCATAAAAGTATGCATTCAAGTGGAAATCGAACAACGTGTGTCGAAGAATCATGATTAAATAATCAAGAACATCAACACAATATCCAAAACATCTCACTCAAATGCATCATATGGATCCATGAAGATTCAATGTGAGAAGCGACCAAAACAAGCTTGAAAAATAGCAAACATGACATTCTGGTTCAATGTTAATTGGTTAACACATATGGTTAACCGATTAACCAGTTAAAAATGTTTGAAAATTTGAAAATTCGCACTAGTTAATCGATTAACCAGTTTGCACTACAACTGGTTAACCGATTAACACTGTACCAAAGGCAGAAAACAGCAGTTCAAAAGCACTTTTCAGCAATTAATCACTTCTCCAATAATTCAGATGATCACATAATCAATTATGCACGGAATTAACACTAGAAATCAGTGATTCAACAGCATGTAAACACATTAAAACAACAAGATCTCAAATCACATGAATCAAAAATGAAGATCAACATGATGATTATGCACATAAGCTCAAAAACAGAATCGAATCTAGAATTTCCAACCTACAAAGCGGAGATTTGCTTTGGTGAATGTTGATTCATTTAAAATGAGCAGATCCAAGCAAGAAACCCAGAGATTCTTCAAGATCCAAGTGAGTTCTTATAGTAGAAATGAAGATCCACCAAAATTAAGCAAGAATTATCCAAATAAGCTCATCTAGATCAACTTCAAAATTCAGATCCACAGTAGCACGAAATCTGAATGGAGAATTGGAGATGATAAGGATGAAGGATGAAGATTTTAACTCTAGAATTCAATGATTCCAATGGGGAATCAAGGAATTTAAAGTGAGAGCTCTAATGGAGTTTGGAGATTGAAAAGTTGAGAGCAAAATTCAAAGAGTGAGAGTGAATTCTGAAAATGGAATAAGATTATGAGGATTATTGTGTGAGGTTTGGAGCAAATCATTTAAATATGCTCTTGGTTAGGATCCAAATGGGGTTTGGAGTGTGGTTTGTGAACATTGGAATGGGATTAGGAATGGGAAATTGGAGGGAACTTTAATTAATTTGAAAATTAACCAAAATTCAAAGTGGTTCTAGATCCTTCTTTTGGTGTAAAATCAAATTCTCATGTGATCAAAATGGACCCCAAAGTGACTTCTCTTGAAAATTCACGTGCAGAGCAGAAAATTGCCTTGGTTAATCGGTTAACCATATGGGTTAAGCGATTAACACCTTCAAAAATTCAAATTTGACCTGATTTTGCATTGGTTAATCGGTTAACCAATTGGTTAATCGGTTAACACCTTAAAAATTTGAATTTTGGCGCCTTTTGGAGGGAAATCTGCACATTTGCCCGTTTTCATCCGTTCTAAGCCCTGTTCAGCCTCTGAAACTTGCTCTTGAATACTACAACCATGAGAATGCTTAAGATAGCCTGAATGCCTCTTGATCTGAAGATATCCTGCAAAATAAAATAAAATCGACCGCTCGATCTCTGGGCAAAATAAATGTCGGAGCTCCTGATGCTTCCTGTTCAGTCTCTTGCACTAAAAGAGCCTTGAGCCACAGAAAAAACTTGATCCCATGCCTCAAGAGCAAATTCTATGCTATGCAGGAATGCGAAAATGCAAAGAAACAAAAGGCAGTTAAGGTTAAAACGGAAGGGCAAGTTTTGGGATACAACACATTCCCCTAGGGAACATAAAAACTTTTTGCATACCTCCATGCATCATTCATGCATACATTTGCATTTCAAAACCAAAAACCAAAATGCTTACGTCATCTTTCTCCCACTGTCCAGTTAAAGACGACGACTCGACATTGATATTTCACCAGATCAAACAAATCAAAAGTCATGGCCGATATGGAATAAGAGAATGCTGCCTACAAAGAGACTCTGAGCCAATTCCAGGGTGAAATGAATAAAGTTATAGAGTACATTTGTACTTAAAAGGAAGTTGACTCTTCTTCTGCCATTGCAACACTTGCTGAGACTAGTGTGCAACCTATCATCAACCAACTGTGTTCGACTTCTAGGCCGAATGACAACACTAATGCTTATCCGTGGGGTATGCCCCCGAACTTTGTCCTTTCGATTGTTAATGGGGGTGCATTCATGCCATATCAACCATTTCCCATGCCTATTGTTAATAGGAATACCATTTCTCATCCTTGGGGTATGCCTCCCCAATTTTCTCCTCCTGTTATCAATGTTGACTCTGATAAGGTTCCGCAAGATCAACAAAGACAAAATGTTATGCCTACGAACACTGAAACTCCTGATGACAACAAGACAAAATATAGAGGTCCTCCTATTCACTTTCAGATCACTCTTCAGGGTGCTCAACCTGTTGCCCAACATCCATATCAAGGTTTCCCGATCATCAAATCTGGAATGCCTTCTGTTCATTAAGGGGCATCCTCTATTGCTGCTACCATCCCATATGGAGGACATTTTGGTCAAAACGCTAATGCTAATCATATGGTTAATTCTGGAATGGGATATCCTCCCCAGTTTGCTTCTCTAATGTTGCATTCTCAGGCAGTTTCTCAATTTTCCCAGCTTCTGAATCCCTAGACTTATCTCAGACCTGCCAACCAGAATGTCCCTGGTCTTAGCCAGAGTAAGCCTTCATACTATAAATTGTTGGATGAAAGAATTAGAGCAATCGAGAGTTTCTTTGCCTATGGCATGGATCCCAAGTATTTGTGCTTGGTTCCTAACCTTTTTCTTCCATAGAAATGCAAGGTACCTGAATTGCCAAAATACAAGGGGTTGAGTTGTCCACGAAGCCACATTACAATGTACTGCAGGAAGATAGCTTCCTACATAGACAATGATGATCTTCCTATCCACTGTTTCTAGGATAGCCTATCTGGGGCTTCCCTGGATTGATACATGAGTCTTAAGCAAGGTGTTGCACCCCAAAATTTGCCCAACATTTCTTTACCTAGCTTGTGTTTCATTTCATTCACATTAGCATTATCATTTGCATTTCATTGACATGTATGCAGGAGATCAAGAGGTATGATTACCAACCAAGGGCTACACAAGAGTTTGAAGCTAGCTAGGAAGGTTATTCAAGGGCTCAAGGGTTGATATCCTTGTCAGAGAAGTTAAAAGATCCTCAGAGAGAGTGGTTGAAACCAAGAGGGTAGGTCTTCTAACTTGAGAGTTGTGGGAAGCCATCAGATGATTCTGAGGTCATGAAGATGGACTTGAGGTCTTGATAGAGCTCATGAGAAGTGTTAAAGATCACTTTGAGGCCTAGACAGGTCATTGTGCAAGATTAAGAAGGCTCAGCCATGGTTGGTGCAGCTAGGGTTTGACTGGGTCAACCCTAAGTCAACTGATGATTTGAAGGAGGTTAAGACTTAATTCAAGAACCAAGTGATCATGGATTGATACATTGAGATGTTATAAGGATGATTCCAAGGTCAACTCATCATGATTGAAGAGTTTGAGAAGTTTCAAGCTAGGGTTTCTAACGCTTGACAGTGTAAAATCCCCTAGTTTGACCCCTCTCTTCAAGGCAATTTAACTCAAGATGTGATTGTCATCTCATCTTTCCCCCAACATGAATGTTTTAGAGCATGATCTTAGCTTTAATTTGAGTGCTATAAGTCCTTGATAGGATTTGTAGAACTCAAGTTATGACTTTGACAAGTTACAGGTCATCTGAGGTATGTGAATTTGGAGCTTGAAAGTTGTCCAACTTGCATGAAACTTTTTCCCTAGAAGGATGATTCCTATGAACTTTTTGTCAACATGAATGTTGTCCCTTATCCTCTTAGCTTTCTAGAGAGTACTATAAGTCCTTGATAGGATTTGTAGAACTCAAGTTATGGCTTTGACAAGTCAAGGGTATTTTGGTCATTTGGAGATTATAGGTCATTTCAACCATAAGGCCATAACTCCTATTTCCAAGCTTCAAATGGGAAAATGTTCAACATCAAACTTGTTCAAAATGATGTTTTAAGGCTAACCAAGAGGTCATGAGAGGTTGGAATTGCTTGTAGCTCAAAATCACAAAAATGGCTTAAAATAAGGATGATTTTCAAATGAACCAAAGATGGAAATTGGTATTTTTGATCTACATGTCCAAAACAAGGCATGTAATATGTCATTTTGATTCTAAAACACACTTTAAGATCATTGACATTGCCACAATTTTGACTTGAGGTTTAATTTGTGGACTTGCTTTGAAAAGTAGTTACTTACATCTTAAGTAACATTTGCCAAACCAAAATTCAAGGCATGACCAAGGTCCCTTTCAATCCAAACACATCCAAAATACCATTAGGAGAGAAATTGGAAGAGAATAAGGGTGAATACAAGATGCTAGCATAATTGGTATGACCATGGCATGAGATTGAAATTTCCATGAAGTGAGATATTGAATTTCTCATTAGAAGGATCTAGAGCTTTCTAGATCATACCTACATGTCCTATATATTGAATAGAGATGATCCAAGGCCAAGGTTGGTGATAATTGAAGGAGAGAATAGAGATTGAGATTGGAGAATTCTTGCTTGCAACTAAATTCGGTTACACCATTTTCTTCACTTTCCATCCATTTTCTTGATTGCAATCTCTTCCATGGATGCTAGTGAATGATTCCAAATCATAATCAAGGCAAATTTGTGGTTGAATAGTGTTCTTGATCTCAGATTTCTTCACCTGCAATTCAGAATTGGTTCCAAGAATCCAGAGCATTTCCATCCATTTCATTGCATACAGAAGCTTTGAATTGATTCATTGAAGTAGTCTGGAGCATTTAAGAGCTTGATTTGAAGGTGTAATACCTCTGTGCACACGAAATTCTCAGGTTAGTAACTTTCAATCTCCAGCTTGAATTAGGTAGAATTAGGAGGAATTATTGTGTTAGATGCATAGTAGAATGGTGTAGGGAGGTTTTCAGATCATTAATTTGAGAGTTAGTGACCAATTAGGGTTGTTACCATTTTCGGGAGAGATTGTGTTCTTGCGAATCTGGAGGTTTTAGAGTGAATTAATGGCATGATTGAGTTCCTGAGGAAATTTGGGACAAGTTTCATCAAGGAATCGTGGCCTATGGTGGATTCTATAGCAAGTTAGGGTTGTGAGATGATGATCGGAAAAAGTCACCGGTGGTGACTATGGCGCGCAGGTGAGCTGAGTTTCAGGGATTCAAATTGGGGAAGATGACCCCAGAGCCCTTGGATCAAGGTAGGACCTTTGACCAGATGAAGATCCAATGTCCATGCGTGCAAGAAAAGTTGTGAAGGATTGCTGAACTAAAATGAAACGCTGCGTTTCATTTAAGTTGTGGTTTTGGGCTTAAGTCAGAATTGATAACCACACCCCCTTTTTGGCCCAGTCTGGGAAATGAACTGATTTCTTTTACTATCTACACCACGCGTTTGTTTATTTTCCTTGGATTTTCTTTTATTTTTCCATTTTATTCATGGTTAGTGATTAATTCATAAAAAATGGAAAAATGATGCAATTAATCCCATTCTTTTTGCTATGGATTCATGATTGAATCTAGTATTTTTTAGGTAAAAAATATTATTATTTCATGCATTTTATGATTTTATGGGATTTTTCACATTTTAATTGATATTATAATAATCATGTTTGATGCTTGATATTGTTGAATTTAGTTTGATCATGTGATGATGATTTTGGCCTTGATTTTTTGTGAGTAGTTAGCATAGATATGCATGCTCCCCATAGATTTTTCTCAAATTTTTGTGATGAATATAAGTGGTAGTTTAGGTTGAAACCTTTGGGAGCTCCATTTTTAGGGTTTATGGTTGATACCTTGTGGTTTAGATTTTATTTTTAGAACTTGGTGGATGATTCAACCTCTGTTTTTTGTATGGGTAGATTCATGATTGAATTAAGGTCCTTTAGGAAGTTTTGTAGGAATTTTCAATATAGTTTTCTATTTTTGTTTGATTTTAGTTTAGGTGCTAGTTTTAGATGATTCTGAGGCACTAATTCAACTAGATTGACTTCTTTAGTTCCCTTAGATTAGGATTTTGCTTTGCTTGCTCTTGGATGATGTTGAAGACAAGTTGAAGATGCAATGGATTGCTTTAAGAAGCTTGGATGTGAAGATCTTCCCTTCTTTTGGTGTAGTATTGATTAGGTGTTAAGATTAGGGTTTTGTAGGCAGAGCTTCTAGATAGATTCCCTTCCTTCATAAACATGGAAGGTGTTGATCACTTCCATTCTTCCCTATGATGTAAGGTCCCCTTATAAAGGCCTCATCCTTCCTTTGGTAGGATGTGTGGCTCTTTACAAGTTGGTAGAACCTTTGAGGGTCCCTTTCTCTGATGATAGGATGCTTAGTGGTGACCTTTGGTCTTCACTCTGCTACCAATCATCCAAACTTTGCTCTTGATGGATGCATCTTTCTCCCTTGTTAGAGGATGGAGTTCCTTGCTTGAAGAAGATTGAAGGATGAAGTTGATACTTCTTTGTGTTTGGAGGTAACCTTTAGGAGCTGAAGCTTGTAGATCAGGAAGAGGAACAAGTTGATACTGGTAAAGAAGAGAGAGCTGAAGCTTGAAGACCAAGTTGACACTTGTGAAGAAGATCAAATTGAGATTGAGTGAAGAGCTGAGGCTTAGAGAAGAAAGAATTAGTTGATACTTGTGTTGATACACTGAGAGCCTGAAGAAACAAGTTGATACTTGCAGTTAGGAGTGAAGCCTGAAGGTTGAATTGACTGAAGAGCTGAGGCTTGGAGAAGAGGGAATAAGTTTGTACTTATGTTTGATGTGTTAGAAGCTTGTAGAAGCAAGTTGATACTTGCTATTGAAGATGATAGTCTTCAAAGGTAGTTGAAGTCTCAAGACTGGACTGCTGTCAAAGGAGAGTGTAGCTGTGGAAGCTGTTGATCTGCTTTCTTTCCTGCCTGTTTTCTTTCTGTGCAACTGTGTTGATGTGGCTTGTTTGATTTGCTTGATGCATTAGAATAAGCTCATGTTTAGATGGTGATAAGCTAGGAGCATGATTGAACTAGAGGTTGAGTTGCTCCCTCTGCTTGTATTTTTACTGTATGGCTTTGCTTACTGGTATTTGGTAGAGCCCAACTCCCTTGCCTATGTGGTTTGAGTTTGCTTGATGGCATTTTATTTCCTCTGTATGATTGCAGTTATTATTGTATCTTGCTTGATAGCATTTTATTCTTTCTGTATGATTGCAGTTATTCATATTTGGCTTGAGGTTGAGATGAGCTTGTGGAGGCTGATGCCCCACACACATTTCCTCCCTCACTTGCATTGCATGCATTTTACAGTCGTTTACTGTTTACTGTTTAAGCTGATGCTTTATCTGTTGCTGTTTATCATTGACATGATCCCCTAGGAATCTCACTTCCTTTGATAAGGAAGTGATGATTAGAACTTTAGGTTGAAGCCTATGCATGATAACTTCTAGGAGTTCCCTGTTTCAAACCCCAACCATAGGATGAATCCTTGGCATGACAACAATAGGACTTGATAGTCTCCCCGTAGTTGAACCTGTTCGTTCTCTTTTCTCATCTCAAAACAAATCAAAATACAGTAATAAAGGTTAACTGACGTCTTACGTTACGAGCCTTAAGCTATCTGAGAAAGGATTGTTGGAGAGTTTCTTTTCAACAGTCTGGATGTTTAGTATGGCACCCTTTGGGTGACATGCGACACATTCACTCTCAGGTCATAGTCTCTAGTGCGATATTAGTTGCAAACATCCATAAAAAACAGTTCTTTCGTAAAAGACAGAAAACAAACTTCAAACCTTTTTGCCCCGTGGGCCCATAATTCAAAGGAAGCTTTTCTGAAGAAAAGAGTGTCGTTAACTCTCAGTTCTACCGCAAACGGTAACGTTTAAGTCTCCAAGGGTCGAGCTGTATACGCCAAACTGCTGGAACTGTTTGTTAACCCTACTCGAAAAACAGATGAATCTGAATTCCCGTAATCCGTATTATCCCGAACTACGTAAGCTCTGATCTCTCATATCTGTTGAGAGTACGTAGGCACAATACTGATGTATTGGCGAGCCACCTTCACCTTTCCCGTACCCGTAGTTAGCCGAACTACGTTGACTCTGATTTCTCATTCTCTGATGAGAATACGTAGGCATAAAGCGCGACGCTTTGCCGAGTCATTTTCTTTTCTTTTCAGACCAGCCTTGATAGGTAGATAGATAAAACCAACCTGTCAGGTAAACACAACAAGCGTGGATCCCATCGAGTACGATGGACGTGAGGGGTGCTAATACCTTCCCTTTGCGTAACCGACTCCCGAACCCAGACAATGGTTGCGATGACCTTGTCTTATACCTTTTCGTCAGGTTTTTCCGATCGTTTCCTTTCCCGCTCTGAGGGATAAATAACGAAAGGTGGCGACTCTTCTGTTTTGTCGGTACCTTATTTCCGCGGAAGCGATAGCTGGCGACTCTGCTGGGGACTTGATAGTTTCCTAGGGATCCAACGTCCCGTATGCGAGTCAGTTTGGGGATCCAACGTCCCCTGCGAGAGTCAATCCTAACGCTTGTATGATTACTTGTTGGGTTGTGTTTATTTATCACATTTTATTTCCCGCACTTTATTTTCAGTATGATATGATTATCTGTGCTGTTGTGGGAGGGGCATTCTGATGAGTGAGAAGCCATACCTAGGCTTGAGTGTACCTAGCATTAGGTTTGGAAATTAGTGGGCGCGTGCTTGCTTTGCAGGCACTAGTGTCTCATGAAATCCACGCTCAGACGAGGTTCTCCCGGTTGACTTCTTTTTCAACCCTTTGGGTTGAGGAGGTTGCTGGTTTGGAGGATTGTCGACTCTGGGGACCGATCATTTGGAATTCAGCTGAGTGAGGCCACTTCAGGAGATGGTGATGCCACACCTTCTGGGTATCGTATCACCCCTCTTGAATGTCTGTGACGCTGATGACCGCATAGGATGCCGAACTTGTGTCAGTTTAGGTCCATACCTGTAAGCAGGGTTGGGTTTGTTGCAGGAAACCTTAACCTTCAGACTACCTGGTTTTCTTGATAGTGAATCAGTTTTGTTGGTATCAGAGGTTCTCATCATCGGATGTATATGTGTTCTTGACAGAACAGAGTTATGGTCCTGTATCAAGGTCCTTATTCACAGAGATGTTTGTTCTTGACAGAACAGAGTTATGGTCTTGTATCAGAGGTCCTTATTTTCAGAGATGTTCATTCTTGACAGAACAGAGTTATGGTCTTGTATCAGAGGTCCTTATTATGAGATGTTTGTTCTTGACAGAGCAGAGTTATGGTCTTGTGACAGAGGTCCTTATTATCAGATGTGTGTTTGTTCTTGACAGAGTAGATTTATGGTCCAATATCTGGGTTTTTTTCTCGTCAGATCTATGGTTGTTCTTGATAGAGCAGTGTTGTGGTTTTGTTGATACAAAACCTTCACATCTTCAACAGCACAGTTGCCTTGATCTCCTGTTGCATGATTGCATTTTACATTGCTTTGCATACTCATTTGCATTTCATTAACGTGTGTCTGTGTTGCAGGTACCGTTTCCCCCGATTCAGGATTTCTTGCCTACTATTGTGCTATCATGGGTTCTCTGAGGAAGACCGTGGCTTACAAGCTCCCCACTCCTGATGTTGTTCAGCTGACTGGTTTGATTGCTTTGGCAGATGATTCTGTGAGAGATGAATTCAGAAAGTCTTACGGTAAACTGCTCAGTTTGGTTCGTAAACCCTCTGTGTTTGAGTTGAATGGGTTGCACGCTCTGCTGCAGTTCTACGACCCTCCGTTGAGATGTTTTACTTTCCAGGATTTTGTTCTCGCACCCACACTAGAGGAGTATGTTGATTTGTTAGGTGTGCCTATCAAGAGTCAGATGCCTTTTGTCCATATGGATGCTGAGCCTAATCTGGCTAGTCTAGCTCCTTCACTTCACCTAGATGCCTCCGAGTTGGTTTTGTCTAGTTGGAACAAGGTTCCCGGTTTCTCCTTGCAGTTCTTAGTGGGAAAGGCCCAGCAGTGCGCCAAAGACGGATGTTGGGTCGTATTCAACGCCATCCTCGCTCTGTGCATATATGGCATCATCCTGTTCCCCAATATGCCCAACTTTGTAGACTTCGACGCCTTCCACATCTTTGCATCAGGGAATCTAGTCCCTACCTTGATAGGAGATGTCTACCATTCCGTCCACTACAAAAACGAGAACAGAAGGGGCAAGAATGTCTCGTGCTGTGTGCCCCTGCTTTATAGATGGCTTGATAGTCACCTACCTAAGAAGGGTCCCTTTGCTTCGTCTGCAGCCACAGATGAGTGGCCTGAGCGTCTGATGAGTTTGTCAGCGGAGGATATTACCTGGTTTCACAGAGATAGATTGGGTACCGAGATCATCTTCAGCTGCGGTGGGTTTCCGAACGTGCCTTTGATAGGCAGGAAGGGTTGTATAAACTATAATCCATCTCTGCTGGTCCGACAGTTTGCTTATGCTTTGAGAGCTCCGCCGAAGGATGAAGAGGTGCAGGAATCTCTGTACCTCACTGGTCTTCTAGAGGGGGATATGTTATCTAAGCTTCAACACGCTTGGAATGGTATCAGTAAGCGGGGAAAACCATTGCTGGGAAAAAGTAATAGCCAAGCCTATGCTCCATATGTGACTTGGATCAGAGCCAGAGCAGATGCTATAGGGATTCCATTTCCTCCTGCCAAGCCAAAAAGCCCTCCAGTGATTGAAGAGCCTACCACCGTGCCTATTCAGTAGCATAATTAGGTGTTAGCTGAGAGAGATGAGCTGAAAAAGGCAAATGAAGAACTGGAGAAAGAATTGGCTCAACTCAGAAGCGAGAGAAGCGAGGTCGTTCATTCCTTCAAGAGGCAGACCGAGCTGATGAACCAGTTGGGGATAGATCTGACTAAGCAGATAGCTGAGCGCGAGCACATGGGCCGAGACTTCAAAGCTGTCAATGATGTACTGGCCACTAAGAAGCAGCACTTGGATGAAGCGTATCGGAGAATATCCAAGTTTAATCAACATTGGAAGGCCACCCTAGCCAACGGCAAAGAACGGGAGGATAAGCTGAAGCAACAGATCTCCAAGCTGAAAGCCCTGGTGAAGGCTAGTGAGAAGAGGTTTGATGAAGAAACCGCTCGCAGATATGCCGCTGAAAGCCTGCTAAACAAAGCTCTTGCTAACCTGAAGGAGCGCAAGCTGAAGTTTGCATCCAAGAAGCGGAAGTTAGAAGATTGTTTCGGCAAAGGAGCATGGGAAGATTCGGTTGAAGGTCTTCAATACACCATTATGCAGAGGGAGTTACTCGTCGAAGGGTTTCTCACTCGGCCTGATCATCCAGAAACGAAGGGGTTGTTAGAAGAGTTTCGCGCCCGTGGCCGTGCTTGACTATTTGTAATCCTTTTGTTTTGATCGTTGTTGTATGCTGACCATCACCAGACTTGTTGGTTGAGGTCATGCTATTGATTCATCTTGTACTCAGTGACATTGTGTACCGCCTTGATGGGCTTTCTTTATATATATGAGATGTTATTTCCATGACTGGACTCGGACTTCTTATTATCAGCAGTGACACTCAGGCACTAGGATCGGGGGAAATCTCCCTAACGCACAGACACACGTTTGCATTTGCATGAAGCATCCGCATAACGAGCACTTTGTCGTTCTTTCTAACCTTTTTGTGTATACAGGTTGTTTTAGGTTGTTCCAGGATTGATCAGAGACCTATCCACCGCTATCCGACCAGAGCAAATCAAACCAGAGTTATGGAGCAAATGCAAAGTGACGTTCAAGAACTCCGAGAAAGGATGGACCGCTTCATGGAGCTCATGCAAGCGGTCGCCAATGGCCAGGATCAGCTCAGAACCTTGGTTCAGCCTCTGATTTCAAGGGTCGACAGCAATGGTGTACTCCATGGGGGGACCGTGCCTACCCCTCCACCAGTTGAAACTCCTCAGAATGGCATCCCCGTGACCGGGGGGAATGGCAGTGCCAACGACAATGTGATAGCTAACATGGGACTCAATGGTAATACGACGGGCGTCAGTAATGGGAATTTTGAAGCTAACGTCAATGTTGGGCTGGGCAACGGCAATGCGGGTGTTGGAAATCTGTTCGGGCCTCAGTCGTGGTTAGAAGACCGTCAAGACGATGTGTTCTCTCAGAGAGGTGCTGAAGGGGAGCTGACTGCTGAAGCACGTCTAAGGTTCAAGGCACTCGAGGACAAGATGAGGAATTTCGAGAACCAGAACACCATGGGTGTTGATATGTCCAAGTTGGGACTGATCGCTGATTTCAAGGTGCCTCCCAAGTTCAAGGTACCTGACTTTGAAAAGTACAAGGGCACCACTTGCCCTCGCGTCCATCTGAGCTCATACTACCGGAAAATGTCCGCTCACTCCGAGGACGAGAAGTTGCTGATGCACTTCTTTCAGGACAGTCTGTCTGGGCTCTCCCTGGAATGGTACATGAGTATGGAACCTACCAGTGTGCGCACGTGGAAGGAACTTGCTAAGGCATTTGTGCACCACTACCAATATAACAGTGACTTAGCTCCGAACCGAGTCCAACTGCAGAATCTGTCACAAAGGAACAACGAAGGGTTCAAGGAGTACGCCCAGCGGTGGCGTGAATTGGCAGCCAGGCTTCAGCCGCCGATGGTTGAATGCGAGCTTGTGGAAATGTTTGTAGCCACCCTCCCAGGGGTTTATTATGAGAAATTGGTCAGCAGTATGTCTGGAAGCTTCTCAGATCTTATTATCACGGGTGAGCACGTCGAAAATGGGATCAAACTGGGGAAAATTCAAGGTGATCTCTCCTCGGCTGGAGGAGGAAAGAAACCCTACGGTGGCAAAAGGCGGGAAGGAGAGACGAGCGCCGTGTCCAACACTCGAAGGCCCTCATCAGCAGGTGGCCAGCATAACTATCCAAGCAGTCCAACAGCCACAGCAGCAGCAGCAGCCGAATCAACAAGGGTACAGAAAGTATCAGAACAGGGCACCTCTGTCGAGCCGTCACCTTGAGACACCGCCCATGTCGTATGCGCAGCTGTTACAGACTCTGCTCCAATTATAGCTGATCCAGAAGAGAACCTTGGCTCCCTTGACAGGAGCACCTCCGCCAGGTTATGATGCGAATGCGACTTGCGAATTTCACTCAGGGGCACCAGGCCACACGATAGAAAATTGCAAAGCCTTCAAGCACAAGGTGCAGGACATGGTGGACGCCAAGATCATCAACTTCTCAGATTATGTGCCAAACGTCACGAAGAACCCTATGCCGAATCATAGGGGAGGTGGAGTAAATGCCATTATTGAAGACGAGAACTTGGATTTGTTGACTGACGTCAAGGATCTAAAGACACCGCTTAGCTTCGTTAAAGCTAAGCTGATGAAAAGGGGTTTCTTTCCAGGTTGTGGAGAGCTATGTATGGGCTGTGCGACAAGTCCTGATGGATGTGAACAGTTAATAGAGGGGATTCAAAGTCTGATGACCGAAGGAATCCTGCAATTTAGCCGAAGGGCCGAAAGCGGATCGGGAGAGGTAATGCTGAAGCAAGATGATGAGGTTGTCACCATCACCATCCCTCGCCGGATGATAACTATTTTTGCACCCAGGCCGCCCACGATTACCATCACCAAAGCTGGGCCGATACCTTTCGAAAGCACCAACGCTGTCCCATGGCATTATGGGGCAGATGTCTACTGCAACGGACAGAAGTTGGAATTGGAACCATCAGGGTCGTCTGTGGAGAACCTAGTGGGCGTTAGCGGAATCACTCGCAGCGGAAGAGTGTTTGCACCACCTGAGGTCGTGGCGGACAAAGCGGACAGAGCTGACGCAACTGATAAAGGGAAGAGTAAAGTCGTTGAAGAGATCCCTCGTGGGGTAGAAAAAGACTTACTTGTTAAAGACGCCGAAGAGTTTATGAGGTTGATTAAAAAGAGTGACTACAAGATCGTGGATCATCTCCATCAAACACCCTCGACAATTTCCATCCTGAATTTGTTGCTGTGTTCTGAGGCACATCGCAACGCGCTGCTGAAGGTGCTGAATGCCACGTATGTACCACAGGAAATATCGGTCAACCAGTTGGAAGGGGTCGTAGCCCACGTGAATGCTGGAAATGGGTTAGGGTTCAATGACCTGGAGCTGACGCCAAAGGGGAGGAATCACAATAGCGCCCTGCACATCTCGATAGAGTGTAGAGGAACGATTATGTCTCACGTGTTGGTGGACACGGAGTCGTCGCTCAATGTTCTTCCGAAGAAAGCATTGATGAAGTTGGATACTCGGGGCTTGATCTGCACACCCAGTGATCTGTTGGTGAAAGCGTTCGATGGAACCAAACGTCATGTTTTCGGGGAGGTGACGTTGCCAATCCAAGTTGGTCCGGAAACATTCGACACAGTCTTCTACATTATAGACATCATGCCTGCCTATAGTTGTCTCTTAGGACGGCCATGGATCCATTCGGTTGGCGCCGTGACCTCCACGTTGCACCAGAAGCTCAAGTATGCTGTTGGAGGTAGCATCGTGACTGTATGTGGCGAGGAAGACATAATGGTGAGTCATTTGTCGTCCTTCAAATATGTTGAGATGGATGGAGAAATCCACGAAACCCTATGTCAAGCGTTCGAAGCTGTCAAAGTCAAGAACGTAGCTCCCGTGATCACTGAGAAGCCAGAGATGACTCTCTCTTCCTTCAAGGAAGCCTGGGCCGTTGTTCAAGCCGGATCTACCCCAGGATGGGGGCGAATCCTAGAGATACCTAACAAGCAAGACAAGTTTGGGTTGGGATATTCTCCCGCGGCTGAAGCCTCCTCCTCTTCTAGCAGTGCGTCGCGAGGTAAAGGGCCGATCCATTTTACCAGTGGCGGGGTGATATTTGAAAGCGTCAACGCAGTGTCTGAAGACAGCGGAGACAGCGACTGTGACCTGGACTCTTGGATCTAGCCAAGCAAGCCAGGCGAGAGCCTCAACAACTGGTCCGTCAGGGATATCATCCAAGTGGCAGGCAAAGAGTAATGATTTACTTTTTCCAATCATTGTACAACCCTATGTCCTACCCGGGGCATAGTGGTTTTATTGTCAGGGCCTTGTTTGATTATGTACATGCATTTTACCAATAAATCAAAAGGTGTTTTTCTTCGTATTCAAACATTGTGATCTCTGTTATTCCTGTTTTGTATTTGTTTTAAAAAACAATAAAATGGCAATGGGGTTTGTGCTAACCTGCATATCCTTGTTTTAAGCTTAACCCTTGTTATTGCAGGATCCACATAGCAGATGACATCGACTCTGGACCTTCTACGACTCACTTCGACTTCGATTGCCTGATCTATCAAGCCGAAGAAGAGATTGATGAAGACGAAGACCTTCCCGAAGAGTTGGCCTACTTGTTGAAACAAGAAGAGAAAGTTATTCTGCCTCACGAAGAAGAGATCGAGATTGTGAATCTGGGTTCTGAAGAACTTGTCAGGAACGTCAGGATAGGGGCTGCATTGCAGGGTGATGTCAAGCAGAGATTGGTCGAGATGCTAAGAGAGTACAATGACGTCTTTGCTTGGTCATACGAAGATATGCCCGGACTTGACACTGACATCGTGGTCCACCACTTTCCGTTGCGAGAAGATTGTCCTCTCGTTAAGCAGAAGCTTAGGAGGACGCGACCAGATATGGCCGTTAAGATCAAAGAAGAAGTGCAAAAGCAGCTTGATGCTGGCTTCTTAGCGGTCACTACTTACCCTCCGTGGGTCGCCAACATAGTGCATGTACCGAAGAAGGACGGTAAGGTACGAATGTGCGTCGATTATTGGGATTTGAATAGGGCGAGCCCTAAAGATGATTTCCCGCTGCCTCATATTGATGTGTTGGTCGACAATACAGCTCAGTTCTCCGTGTTTTCGTTCATGGATGGCTTATCCGGTTACAATCAGATCAAGATGGCGCCGGAGGACATGGAGAAAACTAAGTTTATCACTCCTTGGGGAACATTTTGCTATAAGGTAATGCCTTTCGGTCTGAAGAACGCAGGGGCCACTTACCAACGAGCAATGGTCACTTTGTTTCATGATATGATTCATCATGAGATTGAAGTCTATGTTGATGACATGATTGTGAAGTCCCAGACGGAGGAGGGGCATCTGGTCAATTTGCTGAAGCTTTTGAGAGGCTTAGGAAGTTCAGGTTGAGGCTGAATCCTAACAAGTGTACTTTCGGAGTACGGTCCGGAAAGCTACTGGGGTTTATCGTGAGCGAAAGAGGCATCGAGGTTGATCCTGCGAAGATAAAAGCGATACAAGAAATGCCCGCGCCAAAAACAGAAAAAGAAGTTCGTGGTTTCCTGGGCCGAATAAACTACATTGCAAGGTTTATTTCTCAGCTCACGGCCACGTGTGAACCGATGTTCAAACTACTGAAAAAAGACCAGGTGATTATCTGGAACGAGGATTTCCAGAAGGCATTTGATAAGATAAAACAGTATCTGCAGGAACCTCCAATCTTGATACCCCCAGTAGCCGGAAGACCCCTAATCATGTACTTGACAGTTCTTGAGAATAGTATGGGGTGTGTTCTCGGTCAGCACGACGAGACAGGCAGAAAGGAGCATGCCATTTACTATTTGAGTAAAAAGTTCACAGATTGTGAATCTCGCTACTCGATGCTGGAGAAAACGTGTTGTGCACTAGCCTGGGCTGCCAAACGTTTACGACAGTACATGCTCAATCACACAACCATGCTAATTTGGAAGATGGATCCGATCAAGTACGTCTTCGAGAAGCAAGCGCTTTCGGGCAGAATTGCCAGATGGCAAATGGTGTTGACGGAATATGACATTCAGTATGTTTCCCAGAAGGCCATCAAGGGAAGCGTATTGTCTGAATACCTTGCCGAACAGACGATCGAGGATTATCAGCCGATGAAATTTGAATTCCCTGACGAGGATATCATGTTTCTCAAAGCGAAAGATTGTGATGAACTGTTGCCCGACGAGGGGCCAGAGAGGAAATCCCAGTGGAAATTGATATTTGACGGGGCGGTTAATTCTTATGGAAGTGGCATCGGGGCGATCATCACGACTCCCCACGGATCCCACATCCCGTTTACTGCGAGACTGACGTTTCCAGTCACCAATAATGAAGCAGAGTACGAAGCATGCATCATGGGTCTAGAAGAGGCAATTGATTTGAGAATCAAGAACCTAGATGTATATGGTGACTCGACGCTTGTGATTAACCAGATTAAAGGGGAGTGGGAGACTCGTCAATTGAATTTGGTGCCGTACATGAATTATGCCAAAAGGCTGCTTCCGTTCTTTGATCGAGTGGAACTCCATCATGTGCCCAGGGCCGAAAACCAGATGGCTGATGCCTTAGCCATGTTGGATTCGATGTATAAAGTCAATTTTTGGAATGAAGCTCCAAGAATTGTCCTTTCTTGTCTTGATAGACCTGCATTCGTCTTTGCAATCGAGGAAGCCTCCGACGGCAAGCCATGGTTCCATGATATCCAGACCTTCCTTATGACTAAGGAGTATCCTGCAGGAGCGTCAACCCAGAATAAGAACACTCTGAGGAGGCTGTCTGGAAATTTTTATCTCAATCCTGATGGAGTTTTGTATAAGAGAAACCATGATCTCGTGCTACTCAGATGTGTAGATGAGAAAGAAGCGAGTATGCTCATGGAAGAAGTCCATGAAGGCACATTTGGTACGCACGCCGGCGGGTATGCTATGACAAGAAAGATCCTGAGAGCAGGATATTACTGGCTGACGATGGAATCGGATTGCTTCAAATTCGCGAAGAGATGTCATAAATGCCAGGTTTATGCTGATAAGATTCATGTGCCGCCATGCCCGTTAAATGTCATGTCCTCCCCGTGGCCATTTTCCATGTGGGGCATCAACATGATAGGAAAGATCGAGCCCACTGCATCTAACGGTCATCGCTTCATTCTAGTAGCTATCGACTACTTCACCAAGTGGGTGGAGGCAGCCTCATATGCTAATGTGACCAAGCAGGTGGTGGCTAAATTCATAAAGAGGGATATCATCTGTCGTTACGGAATTCCCGAGCGGATCATTACTGATAATGGTTTGAATCTGAATAACAAGATGATGAAGGAGCTGTGCCAGAGTTTCAAGATTGAACACCACAACTCATCTCCTTACCGGCCGAAGATGAATGGCGCCGTTGAAGCGGCCAATAAGAACATTAAGAAGATTGTGCAGAAGATGGTTGTGACCTACAAGGATTGGCACGAGATGTTTCCATTTGCATTGCACGGTTATCGTACAACGGTACGTACATCAACCGGGCCAACTCCTTTCTCACTGGTGTACGGTATGGAAGTTGTCCTACCGTTAGAAGTTGAGATTCCTTCTTTACGAGTTCTGGTTGACGTGAAACTCGATGAGGCAGAATGGATTAAGAACCGACTAAACCAACTCAGCCTGATGGACGAGAAGAGGTTGGCATCGATTACATATGGTCGTCTGTACCAAAGCCGAATGAAGAAAGCCTATGATAAGAAGGTGCACCCTAGAAGCTTTCAGACGGGTGATCTCGTCCTGAAGAAGATTCTTCCTCCACACTCCGATCACCGGGGCAAGTAGAATCCCAATTACGAAGGTCTGTATGTCGTCGGCAGGGTCTTCTCGGGAGGATCCTTGTTGTTGTCCACGATGGACGGTGAAGATTTTGCATCCCTGGTGAACGCGGACGTAGTTAAAAAATACTTTGCTTAAAAAATGACCCGCTGGAAAGAAAAAGAATATCCAGGCAAAAAGGGGGCATCCCGGCGAACCATAAAAAAGGAAAAGGGTTCGGGCAAAAATTAGGGATATAAAGAAAAGAATGTACACCCGCAAAGTCGAAAACCCGGAAGGGCGACTTTGGCAAAAAAGGGTATCCCGGTGAATCGAAAACCCGGAAGGGCGATTCAGGCAAAAGTTAGGGATTTGAAAAAGCAAATGACTGTGTTCCGCGTATGGACTTTCATTGTTTAGTGGTTTGGAAGACCTGAGGGCCATTTATCTGAATCAATCCTTTCTGAAGCTGAAGCGTCGGAGAGGTATCAAAGTCGAGTGGGTCATAGAGGGATCAACTCATGGTGTTTGTCTACGCCTCATTGCCGACATTTGTGTATATACTGATGTATATTTGTGTTTTTATATTTGCGCGGCTTCCTCATTCCAGGAGCTTGCATCTGTTGTAAAACATTTTTGCCCATTCAGGGGTTCGTTATCAATAAAATGTATACTATTCAGCAATTCTGTTTTCCTGTTTAGCATCTATCTGTTTTGTTTGCAAAAAAGAACGCCGATGTTTTTGATAAAATGCGCATACATAAACTTACTGGCCTAGGCCACTGATTGTTGAAACAATGAATTACTTGAGTGTTGTCACAAGATGATAACCTTGATAGGTCCCTATGAGAAGGGTATCTTGTCTGTTTGTTTGTGTTGTTGCAGGTGTAGCATATACCAGGCAGTACGCCGTATGCGTCCCCAAGCAGGATGATTCCTTCTTCTCCAGCAAGTGCAGCAGCACCTCCCCGTGGAGTTTGAACATGAGATCGTAAGCATTGATATGTTTCCCCAAGCAGGATGATTCCTTCTTCTCCAGCAAGTGCAGCAGCACCTCCCCGTGGAGTTTGAACATGAGATCGTAAGCATTGATATGTTTCCCCCAAGCAGAGAAGATTCTCTCTCCAATCAAATGCATCCTGAAGGATCGTCGTCTCCCCATCTGAGTCATACACTGAAGTGTGCGGCACTCGAAAGTTCCAGACTGAAGTCTCCAGCAGAATTGAAATTCCCCACAGAGTTGTATTCTCCTCGGTAAGCAGGACGATCCCTTCTTCCCCAGCCGAGTTTGCAAACCCCCAAGAGAGTCGAGTCCTTGGAAGCCGAGGGGGCTATGATTGGTTTTCCCCAGTAGAATGTTTAGTAGCTGATGCTGTATTTCCTTACTAGAGTCGTTATCTCCAGGAAAGTTTGGCTGCGAATGTCGTGCCGTTTATCTCTGCGATTGATATCGTTTCCTCGACAGGTTGTGGTTCGTATACCCAGATGAGCAGGTTCAGGTTCTCGTAGAGCTTTACTCCCATGCAGCAGTCAACTGAAGATCATTTCCCCAGGCAGAGTCCAATTGAGATTGGTGTGACTTCTTCTCCTCGGCAGGATGATTCCTCCTCTCCACCGAGGGGTTCTTCTCCTTGACAGGAAGATTTTCCCTTCAGCATTTATTTTGCTGATGGGGTCGTAGTATTTTGCATGATTGCATAGCATTTGCCCTAAATGCGTAGCATTTCCACCGTGTTGAGCATTGCGCCATTGTCGAACCATATGCATATGAAACATGAGCTAGGTCGTTACCATTCTTGTTTTGCAGGTGTTCCCCGACAGGGTGTTTGCTCAGGATGATTCCTGAAATCTCAGAAGAGTTGTGTGGCTCAGGATGATTCTTGAATTCCCCCAGCAAAGTCGTTTGCTCAAGATGATTCTTGAATTCCCCCAGCAAAGTCATTTGCTCAAGATGATTCTTGAATTCCCCCAGCAAAGTCGTTTGCCCAAGATGATTCTTGAATTCTCCAGCGAAGGTGTTTGTTTAAAATGATTCTAAAAATCCCATGTGAAGTCGCCAGAGAGGGTTGCTCAAGTTGATGCTTAGAGTCCCCGGCAGAGGGTTTGCACAGGATGATTCCTGAAATCTCCAGCAGAGTTATTGGTTCAGGACGATTCTTGAAGTCTCTGGCGGAGTTACTTGTCCAAGATGATTCTTGAAGTCCTCAGCAGAGTGGATTCCCCCAGAATGATTTCTGGATCCCCGAAGCATAGTTACTTGATAGTTCTCCAGAATCCCCAGCGAAGATGCGTCATCCCCAGCAGGTTTCTGAACAACGAAGCTGAAACATCCCTTGAAGACTTGATGATTGAAGTCCAACCGTATTAATGAAGCATTTCTCTCAGCTGATGCGGAGTGCCTGTTGGCAGAAGTTTGGATATCCCCAGTTGGTTCATGATTGACTGAGAATTCTATTCCCGACTTACTGATAAAATCCGGCTGACGCCCGAAAATTTCTTTGAATGCCCGATGGCATGATTAACTTGATTGTTGACCTGATAAGTCCCGAGGAATCCTGATGCCTGACGGCATGATCAACCATGTATCACCGGTTAGCGTGTGACCAATTCCCCAGCTAGCTGCCGTGCATCTAATATTTCGGTTTTCGAAGATTTGTTCCCATCAGAGTACCGTGTACTTGTGCAGTTGGCAAATTTCTGGGTTTGTCGGTATTCAACCGTCTCGCACCTTAATTGTTTGAGAGCCGTTTTCTTCTCACCCAGTCAGGTCCAAGCCGTTTGAATAGGGGCAGCTGTTGCACCCCAAAATTTGCCCAACATTTCTTTACCTAGCTTGTGTTTCATTTCATTCACATTAGCATTATCATTTGCATTTCATTGACATGTATGCAGGAGATCAAGAGGTATGATTACCAATCAAGGGCTACACAAGAGTTTGAAGCTAGCTAGGAAGGTTATTCAAGGGCTCAAGGGTTGATATCCTTGTCAGAGAAGTTAAAAGATCCTCAGAGAGAGTGGTTGAAACCAAGAGGCTAGGTCTCCTAACTTGAGAGTTGTGGGAAGCCATCAGATGATTCTGAGGTCATGGAGATGGACTTGAGGTCTTGAGAGAGCTCATGAGAAGTGTTGAAGATCACTTTGAGGCCTAGACAGGTCATTGTGCAAGATTAAGAAGGCTCAGCCATGGTTGGTGCAGCTAGGGTTTGACTGGGTCAACCCTAAGTCAACTGATGATTTAAAGGAGGTTGAGACTTAATTCAAGAACCAAGTGATCATGGATTGATACATTGAGATGTTATAAGGATGATTCCAAGGTCAACTCATCATGATTGAAGAGTTTGAGAAGTTTCAAGCTAGGGCTTCTAAGGCTTGACTGTGTAAAATCCCCTAGTTTGACCCCTCTCTTCAAGGCAATTTAACTCAAGATGTGATTGTCATCTCATCTTGCCCCCAACATCAATGTTGTATAGAATGATCTCGGCTTTAATTTGAGTGCTATAAGTCCTTGATAGGATTTGTAGAACTCAAGTTATGACTTTGACAAGTTACAGGTCATCTGAGGTATATGAATTTGGAGCTTGAAAGTTGTCCAACTTGCATGAAACTTTTGTCCTAGAAGGATGATTCCTATGAACTTTTGGTAAACATGAATGTTGTCCCTTATCCTCTTATCTTTATAGAGAGTACTATAAGTCCTTGATAGGATTTGTAGAACTCAAGTTATGGCTTTGACAAGTCAAGGGTATTTTGGTCATTTGGAGATTATAGGTCATTTCAACCATAAGACCATAACTCCTACTTCCAAGCTTCAAATGGGAAAATGTTCAACATCAAACTTGTTCAAAATGATGTTTTAAGGCTAAACAAGAGGTCATGAGAGGTTGGAATTGCTTGTAGCTTAAAATCACAAAAATGGCTTAAAATAAGGATGATTTTCAAATGAACCAAAGATGGAAATTGGTATTTTTGATCTACATGTCCAAACCAAGGCATGTAATATGTCATTTTGATTCTAAAACACATTTTAAGATCATTGACATTGCCACAATTTTGACTTGAGTTTTAATTTGTGGACTTGCTTTGAGAAGTAGTTACTTACATCTTAAGTAACATTTGCCAAACCAAAATTCAAGGCATGACCAAGGTCCCATTCAATCCTAACACATCCAAAATACCATTAGGAGAGAAATTGGAAGAGAGTGAGGGTGAATACAAGCTGCTAGCATAATTGGTATGACCATGGCATGAGATTGAAATTTCCATGAAGTGAGATATTGAATTTCTCATTAGAAGGATCTAGAGCTTTCTAGATCATACCTACATGTCCTATATATTGAATGGAGATGATCCAAGGCCAAGGTTGGTGATAATTGAAGGAGAGAATAGAGATTGAGATTGGAGAATTCTTGCTTGCAACTGAATTCGGTTACACCATTTTCTTCACTTTCCATCCATTTTCTTGATTGCAATCTCTTCCATGGATGCTAGTGAATGATTCCAGATCATAATCAAGGCAAATTCGTGGCTAAATAGTGTTCTTGATCTCAGATTTCTTCACCTGCAATTCAGAATTGGTTCCAAGAATCCAGAGCATTTCCGTCCATTTCATTGCATACAGAAGCTTTGAATTGATTCATTGAAGGAGTCTGGAGCATTTGAGAGCTTGATTTGAAGGTTTAATACCTCTGTGCACACGAAATTCTCAGGTTAGTAACTTTCAATCTCCAGCTTGAATTAGGTAGAATTAGGAGGAATTATTGTGTTAGATGCATAGTAGAATGGTGTAGGGAGGTTTTTAGATCATTAATTTGAGAGTTAGTGACCAATTAGGGTTGTTACCATTTTCGGGTGAGATTGTGTTCTTGCGAATCTTGAGTTTTTAGAGTGAATTAATGGCATGATTGAGTTCCTGAGGAAATTTGGGACAAGTTTCATCAAGGAATCGTGGCCTATGGTGGATTCTATAGCAAGTTAGGGTTGTGAGATGATGATCGGAAAAAGTCACTGGCGGTGACTATGGCACGCAGGTGACCTGAGTTTCAGGGATTCAAATTGGGGAAGATGACCCCAGAGCCCTTGGATCAAGGTAGGACCTTTGACCAGATGAAGATCCAATGGCCATGCGTGCAGGAAAAGTTGTGAAGGATTGCTGAACTAAAATGAAACGCTGCTTTTCATTTAAGTTATGGTTTTGGGCTTAAGTCATAATTGATAACCACACCCCCTTTTTGGCCCAGTCTGGGAAATGAATTGATTTCTTTTACTATCTACACCACGCGTTTGTTTATTTTCCTTGGATTTTCTTTTATTTTCCATTTTATTCATGGTTAGTGATTAATTCATAACAAATGGAAAAATGATGCAATTAATCCCATTCTTTTTGCTATGGATTCATGATTGAATCTAGTATTTTTTAGGTAAAGAATATTATTATTTCATGCATTTTATGATTTTATGGGATTTTTCACATTTTAATTGATATTAAAATAATCATGTTTGATGCTTGATATTGTTGAATTTGGTTTGATCATGTGATGATGATTTTGGCCTTGATTTTTTGTGAATAGTTAGCATAGATATGCATGCTCCCCATAGATTTTTCTCACATTTTTGTGATGAATATAAGTGGTAGTTTAGGTTGAAACCTTTAGGAGCTCCATTTTTAGGGTTTATGGTTGATACCTTGTGGTTTAGATTTTATTTTTAGAACTTGGTGGATGATTCAACCTCTGATTTTTGTATGGGTAGATTCATGATTGAATTAAGGTCCTTTAGGAATTTTTGTAGGAATTTTCAATGTATTTTTCTATTTTTATTTTATTTTAGTTTAGGTGCTAGTTTTAGATGATTCTGAGGCACTAATTCAACTAGATTGACTTCTTTAGTTCCCTTAGATTAGGATTTTGCTTTGCTTGCTCTTGGATGATGTTGAAGACAAGTTGAAGATGCAATGGATTGCTTGAAGAAGCTTGGATGTGAAGATCTTCCCTTCTTTTGGTGTAGTATTAATTAGGTGTTAAGATTAGGGTTTTGTAGGCAGAGCTTCTAGATAGATTCCCTTCCTTCATAAACATGGAAGGTGTTGATCACTTCCATTCTTCCCTATGATGTAAGGTCCCCTTATAAAGGCCTCATCCCTCCTTTGGTAGGATGTGTGGCTCTTTACAAGTTGGTAGAACCTTTGAGGGTCCCTTTCTCTGATGATAGGATGCTTAGTGGTGACCTTTGGTCTTCACTCTGCTACCAATCATCCAAACTTTGCTCTTGATGGATGCATCTTTCTACCTTGTTAGAGGATGGATTTACTTGCTTGAAGAAGATTGAAGGATGAAGTTGATACTTCTTTGTGTTTGGAGGTAACCTTTAGGAGCTGAAGCTTGTAGCTTAGGAAGAGGAACAAGTTAATACTGGTAAAGAAGAGAGAGCTGAAGCTTGAAGACCAAGTTGACACTTGTGAAGAAGATCAAATTGAGATTGAGTGAAGAGCTGAGGCTTGGAGAAGAAAGAATAAGTTGATACTTGTGTTGATACACTGAGAGCCTGAAGAAACAAGTTGATACTTGCAGTTAGGAGTGAAGCCTGAAGGTGGAATTGACTGAAGAGCTGAGGCTTGGAGAAGAGGGAATAAGTTGGTACTTATGTTTGATGTGTTAGAAGCTTGTAGAAGCAAGTTGATACTTGCTATTGAAGATGATAGTCTTGAAGGGTAGTTGAAGTCTGAAGACTGGACTGCTGTTAAAGGAGAGTGTAGCTGTGGAAGCTGTTGATCTGCTTTCTTTCCTGCCTGTTTTCTTTCTGTGCAACTGTGTTGATGTGGCTTGTTTGATTTGCTTGATGCATTAGAATAAGCTCATGTTTAGATGGTGATAAGCTAGAAGCATGATTGCACTAGAGGTTGAGTTGCTCCCTCTGCTTGTATTTTTACTGTATGGCTTTGCTTGCTGGTATTTGGTATAGCCCAACTCCCTTGCCTATGTGGTTTGAGTTTGCTTGATGGCATTTTATTTCCTCTGTATGATTGCAGTTATTATTGTATCTTGCTTGATAGCATTTTATTCTTTCTGTATGATTGCAGTTATTCATATTTGGCTTGAGGTTGAGATGAGCTTGTGGAGGCTGATGCCCCACACACATTTCCTCCCTCACTTGCATTGCATGCTGTCGCTACTGCGAAAATCGGTGCCGGCTGAACAGAAGAGTCGCCACCGTGCGTTATTTATCCCAAAGGGGGAAAGGAAACGCTCGAAGTAAACCTACCACAAAGACGGGAAAGGAATGGTCATCGCAACCAAATCCTGGATTCGGAAGTCGGTTACGCAAGGGGAAGGTATTAGCACCCCTCACGTCCGTCGTACTCGACGGGATCCACGCTTGTTTTCTAGTCGAAAGGATTGTTATTCTATCTATTCTACAGGTCTAGGGTTAAAAGAAAAGAAAATGACTCGGCAAAGTATCGCACTTTATGCCTACGTATTCCCGTCTGGAACGAGAAATCAGAGTCAACGTAGTTCGCCTACCTACGGGAAGGAGGGGAAGGTTGCTCGCTAGGATATCGCATCCTATGCCTACGTACTTTTATACAACATGAAAGATCAGAGCAAACGTAGTTCGGGCCACGTACGACACAAGTCTGTCTTGATTGCTTTTATCTCCTTCTGAAAAAAGGTTTCCCTGATTAGCAGTCCAAGCGGACAAAAATGACGTTTTGATGAGTTCACATTCTTTTACGGAAGAAGTGTCTTTTATTGTGTTTGAAATATTTATTGTGTTTTTCTGTTTGTTTTGAGAAAGAAGAGAAACAGCAACTCTAACCTATGGTTGAAAAGGGAATCAAACTAACCTAATGTTGTCATGCATGGGTTAAGCCCTAATGTCTATCATGTTTCTCTCTTGCGCAGAGAGAAACAGAGATCCTAAGGGATAAGCGGAAACAGAAACAACATATATACAGTAAAGCAGTAAAATGCATGAATGCAGTAGTACAAGCGAGGCAAGGGAGTCCCACTCAACCTCGAACCTAGAAAACAACAGGCAAAAGTGAACAAAATTCACTTTCAACCTAAAAGATTAATTGGCAAACAATACAGTCCGGGAAACTCAAACAATATATCAAAAGCTTATAAACAGCAAAAATAAACAGCAAATCTGCACAGCAAGCTCCATCATCTTCGATCTTCAAGTCATCTTCAAACATCTACAAGCTTCAAGCAAGCATCAATCTTCAAGGAAAGAAACTCTAACAGTAAACACCTTCAACAACTTCAAACAGCAGGGCTTCAAACAGCAGCAGTCACATGCACAGCTTCAACAACACAATCTTCATCCTCAAGCAAGGTCTCTATCTTCAATCTTTCATGGCTTTTCTTCAAATCAAACTCTCCAAGATGAGGAACAATTAATAGGATGAAAAGGGATGTTAAACAGTTAGTTGACCACCAAAGGTGGCAAACAGACTGTTTAACAAAGTGTAGAGTGTTTCTCTCAAGAGTTCTATCTCTTAGATACTGTCACCAAGCCTTCCAAAGGAAGGGGGTGAGTATCCTAGAGAGACTCTGAATCATAGAGAGGGATGGAGGCAAACAAAGCCATCCATGTTTATGAAGCAAGTTTCTACTCTAAGCTCTACCTAGCTCCTAGTTCCTATAGTCTTCAACAGCTGCAAGCAAGCTATAATCTTCATCAACTCTTGAACTGGATCTTCACTCCTTTTGTCTTCAATGGCTTCATCAACAAAGTCTTCAGCTCAAACCCAAACCCCAAGCAGGCCCAATACCCCACACAGTCAAACAATAACCCTAGAAAGGGCACACCACACAATCAATCAATTACAAGAATATACTAAAAGTATTAATATAATAGGGGAACTTCTAGCATTTTCTAAGGGATCTATCACTTACCCATAATACCCCTATAGTCCCATCTTCTAATTTGTCCTAAAAACCCAAAAAGAAACTTGTTTTGTTACACCTATGTTATTCAAAACCCTAATTAACTAGCCTAATAGTTTCTAACTAAACTACCTAAAATGAAGTCCTAGAAAATGTGGTAGAAAAACCATGGGCACCTAATATCCACATCTAGTTGTACTAAAAAGAATGGGGTGAAAATCCTAAAGGAAACTCTTAAACTAAATTCAACAAATGGTAGCATCAACTAAAAGAATTAAAAAAAGCATATAAATGTAAAAATATACAAAAAATATGAAAATGAAGTAAAATGACAATTTTATAATTTCATATTTTTCTTGACAGAAAATAGAAAGTGGGAAAAAAAGTCTCATTAAAAAATAGTCATTTTTCAATTTATTATGGTTTTTTAAAGTTTGTAAAAAATTTGGAGAAAAATTAATATGAAAAAGATGCAGGGGGGTATGAATAGAAAGTAAAGGCAGTTAGTTTCTCATTTGGGCCCAGATATGGGGGTGCGTATAGCATAGCGCCTGGGCCCAGCTTGAATTCAGAAAACACAAAATAAAATGAAAAGAAAAACGGTGTAAATAGCAGGAATATGTAGTTCATTTCAATTGGGCCTCGCCTAGGGGGGTGTGGTTAGCGGATTCATTAAAAGCCCACGCCAGCGTTTTAATGAAACGCTGCGTTTCAAGCGCGCCCAGAATTCCCTCCAATCTCATCTGTTGGATTCCTTTTCAGTCAACGAGTCAACATGCCATCTAACGGTGATGCAATCATCTTCAACCTTAAGCTTTTAGGGTTTCAGAATCCATTGAAATGCAAGCTTCATGCATCAACCTTCCACTCCTTCGTTCTCCTTCATCTCTTGACCAAATGCCACGATATAAAAAGCAATCTTATTCTATTTTCCACGTAGAATACAACCATGGCCTTAGATTGCATTAAAACTCTCTCTATCGTCCAAACAGAAAGGTATAACATCATGGATTCAACATTTCATCAGGTTTCGATCATCACCAAACTCACCAATCTTTGCACAACAATAATCCTTAGGCTACACTGATTAAGACTAGCCAATTATCTAAGATTCTAACAACTTAATCATCACGTTCTAGGTCAAAACAGATTTCACATGCATACATCAACCTTCACCAAATCTTGCTAAAGTCTCCAAAATCAATCATCTAACCACCTAAACTATGTTTACCCTAACAAATCTACCTCATGCTACCTAATTCAAGCCAAATTATGAGAAACACTAACCTGTTAAGAAGTTGAAAACATATGGAGATTTTCTTCACTTCAAAGCCTACAATGCTCCAAGATCACTCAATGTGCTATAATCTTGATTCTGTATGCAACAATTCGAGCTCAAACCACCTGGATCCTTGTAACCGATTTCAATTGCACTTGGATGTGAGAATTTGCATAGCACGATTCAGGCACCAATTCACTCAGATCTTGATTGCAATGTGATCCATGATGATTATTGAATAGAATAGGAACAAAATCTTGAAGAAATGATGAAGAATTAAGAGGATTCGAAGGAATTTGCAAAAATGCAAGATGAAGTGAAACTATGAGTTTTTGATCAAAATGAAGTTCAACCTTCCTTTGGATCAGTTAGAATGAATATATAGATGATGATGGAAAGTTCCAGAACTTGCTAGATTGATCTCATGAGAAGTTTCATATATCATTGCATGAGAAAGTGAAATTGGTGAGTTGGAAAAAATCAGCCCATGAAACCTTGGTGCAGCTCCTCATTCTCACTTGAAAATCTCATTAGATGATATTTTGAACATGTGGAAAGGCCTTGCTAGCTTGCACATTAATCCCTTGTATGCATTGGATGTGTAACTTCCATTATAAGCAAGCTATGATAATTCCCAAATTTTGACCTCAAACCCAAAATCTAACATTGCCAATGGTCTTAAAATGACCTTTACCTTCAAAATGGTTGGTCATATGCTTGGTTTTGCTTTTGTATCAAAAAATCACAATTTTGGTCATTTAAAAAGGTACTTTTCCCTTTATAATTGGTCAATTTTGCAATTCTAGGCTATGAGCATTTCCAACTTGCCACAACCACTTTTCTAGACTCAAAATGCCATTTGGAGCAAGTTTGATGTTGAACATTTCTTCATTTGAAATTTGGAAATAGGAGTTTTGGGCATATGCTTGAAATGACCTGTAATTCCACTTTCCCAAAATACCCCTGGCTTGCCAAGATCATAAGTAGAGTTCTACAAATCATATGAAGGCATACCATACCTTTCTAGAAATATAAGATCATGAGGAACAACTTTCATGTTGGCCAGAAATCCATTTGAACATTCCTTGTGGGGTAAAAGTTGCTTGGAAGTCAAGTAACTTTCATAGACAAATTTCAGTACCCTCTGATGACCTGTAACTTGCAAGAACCATAACTTGAGTTCTATAAATCTCCTTGATGTCTTCCACCACTAAAATTAAAGGTCTTGAGATAATCTACAAGTTTCATGTTGGCCAATGATCCATTTGAGACTTGCATTTTGAGTTATCTGGCTTGGAAGTTTGCCCTAAATCAGGGGATTTTACCCAGAAACCCTAATTCAAAAACTTCTCTTCTTCTTGATTTCTTTTGATTTCTCCTTGGCACAACACCACATCCATATACACATGTCAAATGAGGTATCCCACATCTTTCAAACAGGCCTTGATGCCCTTCAATCAAGCATTTGACCTAGGGTTGACCCAGGGTTGACCCAGATGAAACCCTAGTTGACTGTCTTCAACTGCAGCTCTTGCAATCACACCAATGACTTGTCTCACTTTCAAAATGACCCTCTAGGTCTTCCATGATGCCTATATACCCTCCATGCTTTCCATTCATAGTCCACAACTTCTCTGGTGATCTTCAAACCCCCTCAAGATAGGAGAAAAAACCCACTGATTGGTCCACTAACTTCTCAAACTTCAATTTCTTTCTGATGACTTGGATAGGCTTGAATTTGAATAAGAACCTCTTGATATGCTCATAGAGATAAGGATGGCACTTGGTCCCTTGTTGGATGGCTTGCCCATGCTATGCTATGCAGATGAATGAATTATGTACATGCTTTTTTTTGTAAATGACAATACAATTGAAACATAAACCCAGGGAAGTAGGTTGAGCAAATTTTAGGGTGCAACACATGCATTTTACAGTCGTTTACTGTTTACTGTTTAAGTTGATGCTTTATCTGTTGATGTTTATCATTGACATGATCCCCTAGGAATCTCACTTCCTTTGATAAGGAAGTGATGATTAGAACTTTAGGTTGAAGCCTATGCATGATAACTTCTAGGAGTTCCCTATTTCAAACCCCAACCATAGGATGAATCCTTGGCATGACAACATTAGGACTTGATAGTCTCCCCGTAGTTGAACCTGTTCGTTCTCTCTTCTCATCTCAAAACAAATCAAATACAGTAATAAAGGTTAACTGACGTCGTACGTTACGAGCCTTAAGCTATCTGAGAAAGGATTGTTGGAGAGTTTCTTTTCAACAGTCTGGATGTTTAGTATGGCACCCTTTGGGTGACATGCGACACATTCACTCTCAGGTCATAGTCTCTAGTGCGATATTAGTTGCAAACATCCATAAAAAACAGTTCTTTCGTAAAAGACAGAAAATAAACTTCAAACCTTTTTGCCCCGTGGGCCCATAATTCAAAGGAAGCTTTTATGAAGAAAAGAGTGTCGTTAACTCTCAGTTCTACCGCAAACGGTAACGCTTAAGTCTCCAAGGGTCGAGCTGTATACGCCAAACTGCTGGAACTGTTTGTTAAACCTACTCGAAAAACAGATGAATCTGAATTCCCGTAATCCGTATTATCCCGAACTACGTAAGCTCTGATCTCTCATATCTGTTGAGAGTACGTAGGCACAATATTGATGTATTGGCGAGCCACCTTCACCTTTCCCGTACCCGTAGTTAGCCGAACTACGTTGACTCTGATTTCTCATTCTCTGATGAGAATACGTAGGCATAAAGCGCGACGCTTTGCCGAGTCATTTTCTTTTCTTTTCAGACCAGCCTTGATAGGTAGATAGATAAAACCAACCCGTCAGGTAAACACAACAAGCGTGGATCCCATCGAGTATGATGGACGTGAGGGGTGCTAATACCTTCCCCTTGCGTAACCGACTTCCGAACCCAGACAATGGTTGCGATGACCTTGTCTTATACCTTTTCGTCAGGTTTTTCCGATCGTTTCCTTTCCCGCTCTGAGGGATAAATAACGAAAGGTGACGACTCTTCTGTTTTGCCGACACCTTATTTTCGCGGAAGCGACACAAGGTAAGATCAGAACCTGGAAGGATTTTTCTGTAGAGTTCTTGAAGCAATACAAGTACAACCTGGATATGGCTCCCACCAGGTTGCAACTACAAAATCAAGCTAAAAAATCTAGTGAATCGTTCAAAGAATATGCTCAGACGTGGGGCGAGATGGCTTCTCATGTTCAGCCTACACTTTCTGATAATGAGTTGGTTGACATATTCATGGGAACTATTCAGGGCTTGTACTATGAGAAGATGATCAATAGCTCATCGTCAAACTTTTCTGACATCGTAACTATTAAGGAACATATTAAAAATGGGCTGAAAACTGGGAAAATTGTTGGTGCTGCTCAACAAGCCACAAATAAGAAACCACGAAGCAACTTCACAAAGAAAAAAGAGAGAGATACAAATGATGTGATTGTAAATGGTCACCATCAATATCAGGTTCCTATGGCTCCCATGCCATACTATCCATATCCTTATGTTGCTGCTGCTCAGTGTCAACAACCGCCATTCCAATATCAACCATGACCTCAGTACCAACAGCCTCCACATGCTCAGGCTCCCCAGAATCAGCAACCTCATCAGAAGCAAAATAGACGAGGAAATAATAATCAGAATAGCAGAGGGTGTCCAAACTTTGATAATATTCTCGTATCATATACCCAACTGTTACCCTATCTCATCCACATGGAGGTGATTGTACTGAAGGAAATACCACCTGCTCCTCACCCACATGGTCCAAAGCACAACCCTAATATGTCTCGCGCGTTCAACGATGGATATATAGGGCATGCCAGAGAAAATTGTCTGGCCCTCAAGGCTAAATACAAGAACTCATCGACTAGAATATTCTATCTTTTTCTAAAGAACAACCTAATGTGAGGACTAATCCTTTGCCCACACACAATGGGTTGGAAGTAAGCGCAGTAACTGAAAAGGAATGCACATGAATGGTTTAAGGGATTTCACCCGTGGGGGAATACCAAGGCTAATTGCACTAACAATCATATCATTTTCATTTGTAATCTTTTGTTGTTAAATGTTGCTCATTTGTAAAACTTGTTTGTTTCTAGATGATAATAATAATGAAATGAGTATGCATGTTTTGAATAAATTCATTCGTAATCACTCATATTTTATTTGTCAATATAAAACTCTTGTTTAAGCACAATCAAAAAGAGAATGATGAACTCAAAAAACACGAGATCATTGTCTGCATGCTTGGAATAAAACACTGCTGGAGATGTAATGCATTTGTTCAAATCCCCAAACACCGGAGATATAAGGAAGATAACCCCTAGTCGACCCTTTTGAGCCAATGAATAGGAGTTTCTTTCTATACACAAAAACCCTCAATCTTAACCTGGGGTAGGGTAGTCTTCAGTTATTTTGACTGTGCGTTCAAAATTCAAAAGAGGAGTACCCACTTTGAGGATCAACCGCATCCTATCCCTCACGAGAGGTCGAAATAACATAAATCCACAATGGTTGTTCCTCACCAACCAAAGGAGCGAGGTAGTCACAAGCCCTTCAACAAATCAAACAAACAAATGAATCAGAAAGAAAATCCTTAGCAAGAACCAAAAGAATCAGAAAGAAAATCCTTAGCAAGAAAAATTTCGTGTGACTACAAACAAACAAAACAAAAGGCGAGTGACTGCAACTCCAAAAACCTCGTTGGTTCATTCAATATCACTTCTACCATTCAAAATCCTTTTGAAAAATGAACGCTTGTGTTGAGCTAACTAAACGTAGGACCAGAGAACATCAAGGAGAATGAGGTGGATTAAAATGAAATTTAAGCCATATATCCTTTCTTTTTCAAACCATGAACCAGACTACGTTACAACCCTCAAAAGACCTAATTGAAGTAGGGTTTGTTTTGAAAGCAAAATGCAATAAGATAATGTCAAAGTTGACACCTAAAGATTTGCTTATCATATGTGTTGGTATTGATAAGGCATCTTAACTAGTGATCCATTCACTATATGTCATCATTTTAGTGAACATGCTCGAATTTCAAAATTGACATAAGCATAACATTATCATCATCATTTTTAAAATGAATATGTTACTCGCGAACAAGCACTTGACATCAAAAGGTTTCCACAATGGAAAGTTTGATCAAACACTGAGAGGAAAATGCCTAAAAAGTCCATTGAGCCAAAGAGACAAGTCGGTCCGAAATTCTATTAATATGGGGCAACTACGTTGAGATTCGACAAATCTCTCAAAAAGATCAGCTAGTCTGGGGAAAATCACTTTAAGGCTCATACTAGGGCAAGCTACCTCAAGAGCACGAGAAGTCAATCTCTCTAAAATATGGTTGATCAATGGCATATAGTTTCAAAACACCGGGGCAAGTCAAATCAAGATCGTCATACGACAAAGTTGCTCCTTAACTTGTGACTGGGGCAGTCCATATAGATACCCAATCGACTGGGGCAGAGATAAGTTACGAAGGTACAAATTCTCTCCCTATTTCAAATCAAGCGCATAAATTTGTCAACAACTAGTGACTCTGGAGTAGGTGTCGGAGAATTATGTCTTCGTAACCCTTATCCTAACCTTAAAGTTCCCACCACCCACAACACGACACCCGTTGAATCTTTAAAACCATTGCATAAGTCACTCTCATGCATTAACCATGTCGTTTCACTCATGCATATCATTTATATGGCATAGCATGACGCCTTATAAAACAAGAAAAACTGAACCCCAATCATACTTGGCATCCCTGAAACCCAAATTGGTTGGCATCTCCTCAAAGCCCAACTTGCTTGGCACCTCCGAAACCCAACCTTGCTTGGTCACTAAAGTCCAAACTACTTGGCTTATCCTTAAAGCCCAACCTACTTGGCATCTCTCCAAAGCCCAACCTACTTGGCATCTCCCAAAAAATTGAACCTTGCTTGGTCCCTAAAAGCTCAACCACTGACATTATGCATATAGTAATTACAATCACATAGCATTGCATCCCTAAACGTGTAACATATCCATCAAGCTGGAGCATTAAGCCATACAAATTCAAAGATGCATACTTAGCATAAGCTAGATTCAAGTTTTCTGCAAAGCAGACACTGATCCCCGTGTTGGTAGGAATTGTTTCCTTATCTTTGGTCTGCCTAGAATCTTTTCTTTATCTCTGGTCCGCCCATAATATTTTCCTTAACTCTGGTCCGCCGATAATCTTTTTCTTATCGCTGGTCCGCCCAAAATCTTTTCCTTAACTCTGATCCGCTCAAAAGCTTTTCCTTAACTCTGGTCCGCCCAAAATCTTTTCCTTATCTCTGGTCCACCTAGAATATTTTCCCTATCTCTGGCCTGTCGAGAATCTTTTCCTTATCTCTAGTCCGCCCAGAATATTTTCCTTATCTCTAGTCCGCTCAGAATCTTTTCCTTGTCTCTGGTTCTCCCAGAATCTTTTCCCTATCTTTGGTCCGCCCATAATATTTTCCTTATCTCTGATCCGCCCAGAATATTTTCCTTATCTCTGGTCTTCCCAAAATCTTTCCCATATCTCTGGTCTGTCCAAAACCTTTTCATTATCTTACAACTGATTCATCTCCCCAGCAGAATGTTCAATCAATCCTCAACCGAGGACCCCTCACAAAGGTTTCTCTGCCATTCCATATCCCCTATAAACAAATTTCTAAGAAACTTATCTTTTTAATACATCTAAATGGACAAATTTTTAAATATTCTTGTATTTAATCCTCTTCTACCTTGAATGCACGAAAAACTGTCGCAATTCATAGATTCAGGTCCAAGAAGATTAAATAGGGACAGCTGTCTTACCCAAAAATTTACCCCACTTTTTTTAATTTTTATCTGGCTTACTATTACATCCCCCTACATACATGGTCATCAATTCATTCAATTAAGCCATGCATTTAACATACCATTCATCGTATTTTGCATAAGAAAATCATTAGGTCAAGGTTCGGTAATAGTGGATGTAATCGGTTTAAGTAGACTTTCGAGACATGTATTATTTGGTGATTATTCGGGTTTATTTCCAATATTACTTATGGTGCAAATCATTTCTTTATTTGACATTCATGGTTAGTTGGGAGATTCGACCGTTTGTCACTTAATCCAAAAGTTTGCTTAGATTCAGAGAAAAGGGCAAAGTTGGAAATTAAAAGAATCTTTCATTCATTCATGGAAATTCAAGATACATGGCTTGTTATTTGAGATACGGGTGAAAATAAGGGATTACAAGGAAAAAGGATTAAAAAAATTTACATCATTTTGGTAAAGTTGACTTTTTGGTCAAATGTTGACTTTTGGTCAACTTTCGACCATCGACTCGATTATGACTCCCGAATTTTACTAGACCTATTCTATAAGCATTTTATCAAGAGAATCATAATTATTCATCAAAAATCAATAATTTCATGGTTATGTTACATGTTACATGATGCAAGTTTCCAACATTTTTCAACAATTTTCATGGCTTTATCTCAAGGTTGTTAACATCGCGATTTAAAACATAAACACATAGATTTTACGTTTCTAGGTCAGTATTTGGTGTTAAATCATAGGTAAAATAATTTTAAAGTAAAATCCTATATTGGAACGATTTTGCACGATTTAAATCTCTCTGAAATCTATAAAATCAGGTAAAATCTTTGGATTTTACTTTGACTTGATTTTACCTTTTTTCTTGTTGAAATTTTAAAAAGGCTAGCCAAATAAAATGTTTCTCACTTTATTATTTTATTCGCTTTAAATAAACTCTTTTTCATTGGAGATTAGACTTTTCATTTACCATAACAATGAAAATTAAAAACTTTTGAACCCTAACGTAACTTCACTTGTACGACGCTGGACCAGAGCTTTCTTCTTTATTTTAAAGCTTATCTTTTCCAATTACCATAATTCTTACAAGTTGCTGGATATGTATATATAAACACATCTATTAATTTTTTTATTAAGTTACATAGCCAGAGCATAAATTATATATATATATATATATATATATATATATATATATATATATATATATATATATATATATATATATATATATATATATATATATATATATATATATATATATATATATATTATTTTGGATTAGACCAGTACTTGCCCCACAGCTGGGCAAGGCCCAATCCAGTCTAGCTTAAGGCCAGTCCCAATGCGACCATAGGGCACAATATAGTCGTTGGGCACAATATATTCGTTGGATAAAATATAGTCGTTGGGCACAATATAGTCGTTGGGCATAATATAGTCGTTGGACACAATAGAGTCGTTGGGGACATACCCCTCACACGGTTGATAGTTCACGCGACCAACTGCCCCTTTGAAAGTCACGGAGAGCGTCGGACCAGGTCAAAGATCACGCGCTAGATCTTCCATCTGGCAGTCTCCCATTGGCCGAACAGATATTTCGGTTACATGGGAGACCTTGGCCCTGCACTGGGGGAAAACGTATAAATACCCTCTCTCTTGAGAGGGTTAGGTATTCTAATCATTCCAGTTCATACCTAAACACTTGTACTTTCTCTCTCTCTAGTCCAAACACTTACTTTGACATCGGAGTACCTTGCAGGTACACTCCTCCTCTCTTACAACCACTGTTGGTGCCCTACATTGAAGGCCAAAATGATCCATTCTGATCACTCCAGATCAGTGGCGCTATCTGTGGGAACACCAGCTCCCCCGTCTTTTTAAACCAAGATTTCCCAATCTTCCTAAACAAAAGACTAAAGCTACCTCTCTAAACCTTCATCGTCATGGCCTTCCACCGTAATGACATCCAGCAAGATCCCCTTGTCGCCGTTCTGGGTTATGGAAAAACCCTCATCCTCGGAGCTGCCACCGGAGAAATTGATCACAAGGACAGAAAACCAGCATCCCCTGACAACGTGAAGCCTCGTGTCCAAGGTTCCGACCATGTATACGAACCTATCACCATCCCACAAGATGTTGGCCCTTGCATAGCGGCCCTCGTTGCTACCCTCAATAAGTCCAAATATTTGCTCTTCCAACAAGGAGAAAAAATCCACATGCTGGAAAACACCATCGGAGAACGGCCTCGGGGATCCCTCATCCCATCTTGCCGGTCACAATCCCCTCATCAGAAGCATCGCCGTGACGAATCTAGAAGCATCTCCTCTGTCAAAGAACGATCCAAACTAGAGAAGTGTGGACATGAGACCATTCGAAAGCGCGATTGTACCCCTCCTTGGAGATCCAGGCACTCCCCCGTATCCAAAATGACCAGGCCTTCCGAAAAGCCTCGAGAAGAGCACCGAAGCCGACATGAACATTATCCTCGACGCAGCAGGAGACGAGGACACAATTATTTGTTCAGCAGGTCGCCTAGCACGAGCGACAAAGATAACACAAGTGGCCCCCTGTCACGAGAAATTATGGATACTCGCATTCCGTGCGAACTGGAGATACCTCCCTCTCTAGCTATCTATGATGGTACCACCGACTCGGGTGATCACATAGAAAACATTGAGGCCATGATACATAAACACAATGTCCCTGGAGCGATCAAATGTAGGTTATTTCCCACCACCCTCAGGAAAGGGGCTATGCCTTGGTACAAGAGCCTTCCTCGGGGCTCGATCACGTCATGGAGGAGTCTTAAGGAGAAGTTTGCTAGACACTTTACTACCTTCATGCGCCAGCCGAAATCCGAAGCTATGCTTGAAGGTATCATCCAAGGCAGGAACGAACCTCTACGCAATTACGTCGACAGGTTCACAAAGGAAGCAGTCAAAATCCGCACAACCAGCCACATGAAAAGTATCTGCTAGAGAAGAGATTAAGGCCGAAAAGCGACTTCCGCAAGGTAGTAGGACTCAACCCTCCTCGGTCTCTAGCCGAATTTCTCCATCAGGCACAATCCTATATTCAGTAAGAAGAAAAGGAAGTCGCGTGTAAGGCCAGAGACTCAAGGGACTAAGAGAGTTCCAGAGCATCGAAGAAAGACGAAGCAGAAATTTCCAGGCGAGACAAAGACGGGCGACGAGACGATTGTCCTCGAGATCATAAAGGTCCTGCATGTTGATTCACCGAATACACCCTGTTGACCACTCCCTGTGAGAATATTCTATCTGAATGTATCAATGCCGAATTCAAGCAGGGTGGCATCCGATTCCCCAAGCCAACAACTTCGAAGAGCAATACCGACCGAAGAAAATATTGTCACTTCCACCGCAGCCACAACCATGTAACAGAAGACTGCGTCCACTTGAAAGACGCTATTGAAATCCTTATTAAAGAGGGCCACCTAAAGCAGTATACAAAGAAAGGAGAAGCCCCTCGAGGAGAAACATCGGAATCCAAGAAAGATGAAAGCCTCGTCTTCTAGCCCTCCCCCTCTGGTCGCCATGTCTATCTCACGACCAGAGGACTTTTTCATCCCCAACGGGTTCGAAGGGCCTGCGTATTTTTCTATGCACAACCCCTGGAAGGCCTTCCCCGTCATAATGGTTATTTCCTGCGGTGGATACAATGAACTCACAGTAGGATCAACAAAGAGTCGAACAACTGATTGACTGTAGTCTAGATCGTCTATCAACACTCGAAAAATTCCGAGGACGATCCTAGCCAATTACTTTCTACCGAGAAGAGCTCCCCGGAGGCTCCCTTAACACTCACATCCCTCTTCTTATCAGATCCAGGTTAACCCACACTGACGTCCACCGAATCTTTATCGATCAGGGTAGTTCGGTGGACATCATGTACATCAGCCTATTTCGCACCCTCAAAATCGACCAGAAGAACCTGTCTCCATATGTTGGGTCAGACCTACAAGAATTCAACGAGGCTACAACTAGACCCTAGGGATACATAGAGCTCTAAGTTATGTTCGGAGAAGAGCATGCTGCCAAAATGGTTAAGACTCAGTTCTTAGTCGTAGACTGCCCCTCGTTATACCAACGCATCCTGGGGAGACCGACACTCGCCGAACTAATTGTTGTCCCTTCCACAGTTCATCTTAAGATGAAGTATTATACTAAAAAAGGGCATTTCACCACTCTGCACGGGGACATCAAGGCCGCAAGATGATGCTTTGAAGCAGCCACCAAACGACAAAGTTCAATCAATGCAGCACTGCAGAGCATCAAACGGGTAAGAAACGAAGATCTTCCCAGCGAAGGAAGCCATCCCAGAAAGAAGCCAACGCTCTAGGTTCATACCGTAAACCTTGACAGCCGGATCCCATAAGAAGGAGAAGAAGATATTCCAGACTCAACGGGTAGCTCATCCTCCTCGGCTGTTATGCGCCCAAACCCAGATGGAGAATTCGAGGTGATCACGTTCGGGGACGAACCCAACCGAGGAGTCAGGATTGGCACGGGACTGCCGGATGAAGTGAAAGAATAACTAAAGACTTACTTGAGGAACAATGCTGACTTGTTTTCTTGGAGCGTCGCGCACATGCCCGACCTCAGCTCAGAAATCGCTTGCCATCAGCTCACCATCGACCCATCTGCTCGGCCGATAGCATAACACAGGCGCAATCAATCCGACGAGAAGACTGAAGCGGCGAATAAACTTGTAATAGACCTCTTAGAGGCCAAATTTATCTCGGAGGCCAAGTATACAACCTGGCTGTCCAACATTATATTAATCAAAAAACATAATGGAAAATGGAGAATGTGTGTTGATTACACCGATCTCAATCGGGCTTTCCCGAAAGATGCGTACCCCCTACCCAACATCGATAATCTAGAGGATAACTCCGCCGGTTTCAAACTTCTATCCTTCATGGACACCTACTTGGGATATAACCAGATCCCCATGGCAGAAAAGGACAAGAAGTGCATCGCTTTCATGACCTCGTCAAGCAACTATATTACAACGTAGGGGCCACGTACCAACGAGTGATGAATAAAGTCTTCCAATCACAAATCAGAGACATGCTCGAAGTATACATGGACAACATAATCGTGAAACCCCAAGAGGAACCTGATCATACGCTCCATCTGCAAAAGGTCTTCGACCAAGCCAAGGAGTGTAAAATATGATTCAACCCAGAAAAATGCACCTTTGGCGTACGGGCGGGAAAATTCCTCGGATTCTACCTCATTGAGAGGGGATCGAGGCCAACCCCGACAAATGTTGAGTGTTTTCTGAATTCCCCACACCTAAGTCAAAAAAATCCATACAATCCCTCAACGGGATGCTCACCTTGCTATCTCGCTTCGTGGCTAAATCCGCCCAACATGCCCTACCTTTCTTCACGCTCTTTCGGAAAAAGGCAACGTTCAAGTGGACGGAGGAATGTGAGAAAGCACTACGCCACCTCAAGCAAGCATTGTTCGAACCACCTGTTTTGTCATGACCAGACAGCGGGGAAACACTCTACCTTTATCTCTCTATCACTAACGAAGCCATCAGTGCTGCCCTTATTCGAGAAACCCTCGACGGGCAAAAACCAATATATTTCACAAGCAAAGCCTTACAAGGGCCAAAACTTAGATACCAACAGTGCGAACGGACCAACCTATTAGGCAACTACTCGGTCGACCACATATGGCTGGAAGGATGCTCAAATGGTCTCTGGAACTGTCAGAATTTGATATCCACTACGAAGGCAGGAAGGCTCTTAAGGCACAGGTCTTGGCCAATTTCGTGGCAGAAATGATACCCCTAACATCCCCTTTCAGCGGGACACATAGGTGGATGATTTTTGTTGACGGAGCATCCAGTTCCACTGGCAGCGGGGTGGGCATCATCCTCGAAAACGGAGAAGGGATCCTGATCGAAGTATCGTTGGTCATGTCCTTCCCAACATCGAACAATCAAGTTGAATATGAAGCGCTCTTCACAGGCTTACGAATGGCGGAGGACCCGGGCGCAAAATAAATAAAAATTTTCACAGACTCCTGAGGTACGGGGAGAGTATCAGGCCAAAAACGACCACCTTGTCGAATATTTGAGGCTGGTGCAAAAAAGGATATCCAAGTTCGAAACGTGGGAAGTCCAACACATTCCCCGCGAAAGGAACGCTCGGGCAGACATCTTATCAAAGCTAGCTAGCACCAGAAGGAAGGATGGCAACAAGTCCGTTATACAGGAGACTCTTCCCCGTCCGAGCATCATGAAACCGACAGGACTGCTCGATGTTAATTCCATCAGTGACAGTGATTGCTGGATGACTTTGGTGCATGACTACCTCACCACGGGGAGGCTTCCCGAAGATAGTAAAGAGGCCAACATAACTAACGAAGAGCCTACTCATACGTCCTGGTCAAAGTCAAACTCTACCGATGAGGATTCTATGTCCCCCTCCTAAAATGCGTCGAAGAGAACAAGATCCCAGACATTCTCCAAAAAATTCACTACGGGATCAATGCACAACACTTAGGAGGAACATCGTTGGCACGAAAAGCCCTTCGGGCAGAATATTATTGGCTAACTATGCAGCATGACACAAAGGAGCATGTAAAAAAATGTGATAGATGTCAACGCCACAGGGATATGCCCTTAGCACCCCCCACTGAGTAGAAGACTATGTCCTCCTCGTGGCCTTTCTCCTGGTGGGGAATGGACATACTCGGTCCCTTCACCATGGGATCATATCAGAATAAGTTTCTGATCGTGGTCGTCGATTACTTCATAAAATGGACCGAAGCTGAGGCCCTCGCCAAAATCACGACATTTAACATACTCGAATTTTACAAATGGAACGTCCTTGCACGATTCGGCGTACCCCCAGACTCTCATGACAAATAATGGGACACAGTTCACAAACAGGAAATTTTAGGACTTCATCGCTAAACTAGGAACCAAGCAACACTTCACGTCTATAGAACACCCCCAGACCAACGGACATGCAGAAGCTACGAACAGGGTGATCCTACATGGACTAAAACAAAGGTTGGGTGAGGCAAAAAAGAGGTGGGTCGAGGAGCTACATAGTATGCTCTGGGCATACAGAAGAACTTCTCACTCCACTACCGGGGAAACTCCCCTCTGGCTAGCATACGAAATCCCAGTTGAAATCAGAGAACCCTCGAGACAGACTAAATCCCCCCTCGACGAGGAACTAAATGACGAAGCATTAAGAGAAGAACTCGACCTGGTTGGAGAAATCCGATCAGGGGCAGCTCTCCATGAAGCTTCGCTGAAACAAAAAATAACCATGCACCATGATGCCAAGGTCATAAAGCGTGACTTCCAAGTGGGCATCCTTGTCCTAGACCGAAACCAAAAAGACTCGCGCAAGGGTAAACTGGCTGCACATTGGGAAGGCCCTTATCAGGTGAGATCGAAAACAGGTATATGAGCTTATTACCTTGAACACCTGTACAGAGAACCATTTGCTTGACCCTGGAATGCTGAAAAACTCAAACAATACTATAGCTAACATTAGCCCAAGGAGAAAGGACTGCCGACAATTATACTCCCAAAGGAGGGTTGTCCGGCCATAGGAGTGTTCCCTAGTGCAAGCATAATCCTCAAACATTAACGAAGGCAAGTCTCCACTCATAAAAAGAGCGAATTATGTGCCTGACGGGGACAACTAAATCGAGCTCCACCATCGCCGTACCAGCGTGGTAGGACACCCAGCTCACGATAGGAAAGTCCAAGCCCTATATGATCAAGACCTCAAACGAGATTCTAGTCCTGCATCCGGCGAGATTACTCCGCCACCTCGACAAGTTCTATAAACTATCGAGTAACACGATCAGTCGAGCAAAGTCTAAAAACAATCCGCAAGGAAAAATAAATAAGGCATACAATGTCAAAATAAACATCCATAAATACACCCGACCTCATGGCCGGGAAAGTGTTTGAATATTACATAAATGTCGGGCATAGCCTGACAATCCAAAGTGCAAAAAATTGGCAGGCAGACCGAAATACATTAAGTCGAAAATCATTCATCATCAGCGGGGATTTCTAGTGGGACCACCTTCCCGTCGAACACCTGATGCAAAACACCCATCCCTTCGGTGACCAGCTGAAGGTCAGGATTTAGGGCCTTCACCTGCTCCACAGCAGCATAAAATCCAAATTCAGCAGCTCCAAGGGCGTCTTGCTCGAGAATACATTCTCTCGATCATGTGCTGTCGAGTCTTAAAATACTTCTCCTCTTCAGTTTCTTCTGGCCCCACAACCGAAGAGCCCTCTAGTTCAGTAACCCTGGTCTTCAACTTGGCGTTCTCTTCCCTGATCTTCTTCATTTCTTCGGACATCTCACTCATCTCCTTGAGGAGCGCGACCTTGGCCTCGTAGTTTCCTTTAAGGGTCTGTAAATGGTTGAACAGATCTACCGTCTCCAACTCAATTTCAGCCTCCTCGACCTGTGCTTTTTTCAACTCCTTGAGCGGAACAGTCTCCACGTCTCTAAGGGCCAGAGTCGTCTCTAAAATTCTCATCATCGCGACAAAGGAGCGACCTCCTAACCTTTGGATCATTGGCCAAGATGACCGACGCCTCTAGATCGGGAACCTGCACAGACCCCTCCCTGTTAAAAATCTTGTCTTGCAGAAAGCAGGGGGGCAGGGTGAATTTTCCCTTAGCAAAACCTGGGCCTTTGGCCGAAGACGGGCCAAGGTCGTCTCACTTTCTCTTCTTTTGAGGATCCGGGGTAGGAGGGTTAGAGGTGCTGCCTGACGATGATGAAGGACCGAAGAACTTCTCTGGGGTTGCCTGCTGCCTGACTGCATCCACCCTCGAGGTCGAAATCGTTTTGAATTTTTTAGCTGCGGCTGACTTGACCAAGCGTTCACGTAAATTCGACATCGTTCCTGCAAAGGAGAAACAAGAGGTCAACACGACATTAAAACACCAAAAAACAAGCTGAGGACGTCATCTATACCTAGAAGCTCGAAAGCCTCGACCTCAGTCTGACAATCAAGAAGGGCTTTAGTATTTATGTAACAAGCCTCCCGAGCAAGCTCCCCATCTTTAGAGAAGAGTATATTGCCATCCTTATCGACGACAACAGTAGGGGTAAAGCTCTTAATGAATGATGTCAGCGCTCAAAGAGACTTCTTGTCCTCGAAGCAAAGCTGGTCATGCTTCACAAAGAACTGGTTTGTTCTATACCGGAAATGAGCGTACACCCATTCCAAGGGAAACTTTGACACGAGACACACACTTCTTGGCCATCTTACTATAGCGTCTCCATCATGACCAAAGACCTCTTGGCCGCTTCGGAAAGGGGCTTCACGACCAGAAACCTAAATTTGAAATTTCGGACAGACTCATAATATGGCCAGAATAACCTTCTCTGCTGCTTGAAAGACACTCAACTTTGCTTCGATTCTGAAACGCTCCTCTGCAGCTGGAAGATGCAAAACAAGAGCTCCACAGTAGCCCCTATCCAAAGGTAATAACACACCAATTTGAATGCTCGAATGAACGCCAGAGCGTTCGGGTGATGCTGGGCAGGACATAGTTCGAGGTGGCAAAATATCGCCCCCTGGAAATCCGTAAAAGGAAAACGAAACCCCGCTTCCCTAAAGGCGAATTCATACATGGGAAATCTCCTCCCCGGATACACCGAGCATATCTGTTTGTTCTTCGTCGGACTAATCGCATTCCAACTCATAGGCACATCTTCAGCTCTATCTTCGAGGAGATCGAAGTTACTAGCCTCTCCTCGGTAAATGTGAACTTCGTTACAAGGGGCTCCTGGGCGATCCAACTAAGATCCCCTTCAGCCACCTGCACATTAGCATACTCCGCGAGAGGCACATCTTTGTTAATATTTACCCCAACTTCGGGGACGGTTCCCTCATCATGACCAGCCATTTCACCTGAAAAGCAGAGGAAGCAACAGTGAATTCGACAAAGATCAAATCCACTCTTCCACCACAAATCAAGTGAATGGGCAAGGATTAAGTGCAAGGATGTCTCCCCGACTCAGGCCCTTATCATCGGAAAAAGGTCTCAGCGAGACGCGTCACCGACACCGAGGATATCTCCCCACTACCTATAAAGACCCTGAATGGGAGAAACCCATGACTACCCTAACCTGTCGGGCATCCAAAAGCAAAGCCCTCAGCTACGAGGACACCCCTGTCCGACGAAAAACATAAAACAATCCTACACAACAACCTAGGAAGAACTACAGACATACAACGCCCTAATCTTAAGTTCTACAAAACCTTCATGAATTTTCCAGAAAAGTTCATGTGTTCTTCAAGAGACGCATTAACTTCAACCAGAAAATTCATGAACCACCGGTGAATTAAAGAAAAAGTTGCAGAAACTCATAGAAATCGAAGAACATACTTGAATATTCAAAGGTTGAATATGAAGATCTTGGGATGATAGGGGTAGCAGCGGCGACGACGAGATCTCTGGCGACGAAAGTGTTGCAGAGCGAAAGATAAGGAGAAGAGAAATCTTTGTGGTGTGAAATGAAACCTCACCCCCCTTTATATAGGCTCCCTTGCTCGCATGGGGAAGCGCAAAGGGCAAAAGTCCATCATTGCCTAACCTCCTAGCCTCTTAGGCCTTAAACAAAATTTATTGCACTGTCACACGTGGCACAGAATGGCTGCCACTTGACATCCTTAAACTGACCCCTCACGTGTTTATAAAAGGACAAGTCTCTTCAGCTCCCTACAGGTAGGTATTATATTTGAGTGAATCGCACATTCAAAGATACAACAGAGTCGCCATCGAACTCTATTTAATCCCAAAGGATAGGGAAAATATCGATAAAACCCAAGGGAAGAGAAACGGGAAAGGGGGTCGGTTATGCGAAAGGAAGGTACTAGAACCTTAAGCATTCGTCGTACCTGACATGAACCATTTCGCTTGCTTCTAGGCTTGGATGGGTTATCTATCTAAAGACTTCTAGCTAAAAAGGAAAGAAAAGATAGAAAAAGAAAGAGAAAGGAAGAAAGTGCTCGCGGAGGTTTGGGGCCCTTGTGCCTACGTATCCTCATAGTACAATGAGGAAGTCAGGGCTCTGTAGTTCAAGGAACCAAGGAAAAGAAAAGGGAATCTGGACAGACATGAGAGACATAAGAAGAAGACGGAGGAAGGTGGCTCGCCAAGATTTTGTAATCTTGTGCCTATGTACCCTCATAGTGCAATGAGGAAATTAGAGCCTACATAGTTCAGGAAACTAACATTGAGGAAGAAAAGAAAGACGGGGTCAAAGCCAAGAGCTAAAAGAGAGAGCAATACCCCAATTAGGGAATGCAAAAGGAATGGTGTCAAAACTGAGAAAAAGGCAAAGGAAAACTCTGCAGAGGAAAGGAGAAGCAAGGTAAGAACTCTGTCGGGGAATGCAGAGCAAAAGAGATGACTCCACTGGGGAGAAGATGAAAGAATGGTGACATGGCCAGGGCAAAAAAGGAGTAAAGGACAAGAATCAAAATAAAGGTAAGGCCCACGGGGGACTCGATGCATTAACTAGTAAGCAGTGATTAACCGAAGAAAGATAAGAGTAAAAATTTATGGGGGGAGCAAAAAGGTTGGTGTCAATAGATGGACTACGATGAACTAGGAGAAAGAGAGTATTGAACCAAAGGGAGGTGTTTGACTCTGAGGGAAAATTGGTATATTAACTGATAAATAGTGGTTAACTGGAAGGAGAAAGAAACTGGTTTTAACCGATAAACGGTGATCAACCAAAGACGGGTATGGAACCAAGCAAAGGTTATGACCCAAAGAATGAGTGTGGAACCAAGCGAAGGTTGTGACCCAAAGAATGGTACATTGAGTGAAAAAACAACATTTGACCAAATGAAAGGGTATTCGAACCGAACAAAGGTTACCAACCCAAAGCTAGCAGTATTTGAATCAAAGAAAGGTTACTAACTGCAGGGGGTTCGGTGTTTAACAGACGGACTATGATTAACGAAAATGAATGAGTGGTTAACCAAAATAAGGTGATTAACTCAAAAGAAACTAAGTATCTTAACAGTCGGGTTGTGGTTAATTAAGAAAAAGAGTGATTGGATCAAACAGGGGGGCTGTGATTGACCAAAAGGCGGGTGATTAACCAAGAGAAAGTGATTGACCCAAAGAAAAGATGGTTTTAACGGGTGGACCGTGATCAACCAAAGATCGGGTGATTAGCTGAAAGAAGGCGATTAGCCCAAAGGAAGTTTAGTATTACCAGACAGACTATGATTAACTGAGGAAAAGAACAAACTGGTGCTTAACTGTTAGACAGTGATTAACCAACCAAGAAAGAGAAAGAAACAAGAAAAGGTTGTGAACTCTGGTGGGGATTAGGTTTTAACAGGATAACTATGTAAACCGAAGAATAAAGACTGACTTTGCTGAGGAAGAAGATAATTGGTATTAACCAAAGAAACAGTTGATCAACCAAGGAAAGAACTAACTACAAGACTCTGGGTGAACCAAGAATAGATTGGCCTCAAGAGAAAAGAGTGTTAAATTGGAAAGTGAGAGTTACTTCCAAAGAGGAGATAACAGGGAAAGTGATCAAGGATCGACTCGATTGGAGAAAGCAGGGATACCACAGTAAGGAGATAAAGACAACTATTCCAGGCACAGGGTCATTCGTCCCTTACCTAAAATAGTCAGAATGAGTGTAGGAATTCTCCACTCTCATTCCTTCTCTAACACCAAAGTGCAGTGCAAGAAACGAACAGACAACACAATGACGCCAAGTTTATACAGTGCTTTCTGAATCTTCAACTCCATGGGGAAAAAGAGAGGACAAAGCTCTAGAAGATCCAAAGGAGAAGAAAAAAGGAAGGATCGACTAATCGAAACAAAGTTTCGATTAATCTATCAAAAAGGTAAGATGCTCACAATTTTCCAAAGGGATGAAAAATTGTTGAAGCAAAGGATGAATTATTGATTATACAAGATTAAGTTCATTCCAATGAGGAACAAACTTAATGCAAACATGAATGGAAGTGCAAAACAGTACCAAAACAATTAGTATGCATCACAAATCATGTAGCATGTGATCAAAGAATATGCAAGAATGATCATGATCATACAATGTCAAAAATGCACATAATCGAGTATCAAAAAATGAAATATTGAAATATTGCATACATGCTTCAAACAATAGGTGAATAGCTCATAAAACATCCATAAATATCAAGCATATCAAGCCATGGAAGTTACATGAGGAAAGAATAACAAACAAGCTTGAAAATAGGCAAAAATGACATTCTGCCATAGTGGTAATCGGTTACCACATGTAGGTAATCGGTTACCTACTTAAAATATGAAAATCCACGTGAAAAATGTGCAGGGTAACTGGTTACCACATATAGGTAACCGATTACTACTGTAACAGGGGCAGTAACAGCTTTTGAAAAATCAATTTCAACAATCAAAAGACTTATCCAATCATCCACATGCTATGATTAAGATTTGAGCACAAAAAATGAAGTTCTAAATCACTTAGGCATCAACTAAACATCAATTGAAAGCATTAAACATGAAGATCAAAGATCAAACAATCACATGATTAATCAACACCGAAAAATGATTGAACTACATTGTAAACGCACAAAAGTGATCAAAATAGTAAATCAAATGCGAGTTACCAACCTACAAGGCGGAGGATTGCCTTCGTGATTGTTGCTATTGATATGTGATGAGAAATAAGCAAAGAAAATTAGAGAATTCCAAGCTTGTGATCAAATCGTAGCGAAACCGATAAAAACATGATAAATGCTCTGAATACCGATTTACATCGAAGAAGCTGGAGATGATTACTTGAATTGGGGAAGAACCACTGTAAATCCAGAAATCGAAGTATGAATACGGTGGAATGCAGTTTAGCTCAAGAGTATAACAATTTTGATGTGATGATTGTTACACTCTAATGGTGGAAATCGAGCTTTCTGTGAGGGTTTTTGGGAGAGTATGAAGATGAATGTGAAAATGTTGTAGAAAATTCAGAGAGAATGTGAGAGAATTGAGAATGAAGAATGTGGAGATTGAGAAAAATGATTGAACCCTCTTGTGAAATGGTGGTGATTTGCTTATATAGACTTTTGCTTCAGAGTTGCTAGGTTCGAAGTGATCTTTGGATGTAGTCTTGGAACTAGCCTTGGAGTTAGTTATCCTCAACTTACTGAGTTGGAAGTTAACTCAGTTAGTTAGGTAGTTGACTCAGTAACCATCCCAATGTAAACTTGAATCTAAGGGCTCACATGCTTGCGAATGAAGCAACATGGTGGTCTTAATCCAAATTGATGTATTAGAGTAAATGCCTTGAAATGTTTAGAAATGTATTAAATTGTCTAGAGATGTCTAGAACATTCCACACAATGCTAGAACCAAGTAGACTCTCAAAATGGTAGAGTGAAAGTGGTGTCACACAAAATGCAGCAAAAACTGCATTTTTGCACAGGGTAACCGGTTACCCTAAAGTGGTAACCGACTACCACAGGCAAAATTTGCATATTTTGCTTGCAAAATGGTGTTGTGGCTACGGTTCCGATTTCTGACCTTTTGTTTTGATTAGTAGGAATAGAAACCTTCATTTTGTGCTTGTTTTGATAATGTCATATCTTTGAGAGGATGTGATCAATCGGGCTTGAAACACCTGAATATCCCTGCAATGAAAAATCACAGAGAAAAAGTGTGAATGCGTATGCCAATGATGCGAATGCACATGCTTATGCAAAAGACAAAAGGGAAGTCAAATTTTGGGTTACGATAGCTGCCCCTATTTAATCTTCTTGGATCCGAATATTCAAATTGCGCCAGATTTTCGATTATTCAAGGTGGAAGGAGATTAAATAAAAAAGTAGCTTGAAAGATTTGGCCGACGACGACTGATGGGAAAAAATGTAGAGATTTTCTCTAAAGCATGGTTTGGCTGAGATCCGCTGGGGAGATAAGTCATTCAAAGGGAAGTATGTTATGATGTTCAACATGATGATTGGTATCATGCTATGTAGCAGAAAAGATCAAGATGCGGTTTTTCCGGTGAATAGAGATTGTAGCAAAACAAACTCGACATCCTCAGCTGGGGAACTCAATGATGTTGCTGGGGAAAGAGCTTAGAAATATCAGACTTCCAAACTATAGTTGACCCTGGCTAGAGGATGAAGGAATCATGGCTGATCTTCAACTACCCAACTCGTCCAGGGGAAGAATATGTCAAGATGATCAAAATGAAACAAAGCAGCATCCTCGTTTGGGAATGACAACCTCGATCTGCTGGGGTGCTGCAAGAAATTCTGCTTCTACTAGGGAAAGGAAAACAAGCCTCTGCTTGGGGAATACAACTCTCTTGAGGAAATGAAAGATAAATCCTTCCCCAGAACCAAACTGATACTTGTTGGTGAAATTTTGGCTCTGTTGGGGAGAGGAGTGGTAAACAAACCTTCCAAAGAACCAAACTGGTACTTGCTGAGGAAAAGGAACGCAGTCAGCATTCCTAGCCAAACATGATATTGTTCACCGGGAATTAAGTTTAAAAAGGAAAACTACCAATCTTCCTTTGATAATTTCTGGTAAAGCATGCAATGCATAATGTTTTCCTGGTTGATTTTAGCTTTTTGTTATTCTCAACGCTTTATAGCATTATGCGATCATAAATAATTGTTCAATTTGCAAAAAAAAATACTGAAAAGAGACAAATGAGAAATCAAAGGATGAAAATTTTATTGAATGTAAAAAGCTTTTGTACATAAGAGGTGTACGAGGATGTAAAAATACTTGATGAGGAAATTTACAATAAAATTGAAAACAAAGTAAATGGCACTGGGAAATTTGACTTTGCATTAATTACAATATTGGCTACCATCCCCTGCAAGTCTGGGTTCCAACACTGTGAGTCAGTTGATGATGATTTGACTGATCATTTACCGTCTGAGGTCTAGCCATAACGAAGATAGGCTCAGGTGTTCACAGTCAAATGCCTTTATCCCTAAATTTTTCCTGGACATTTCTATTTTTTTCCGTCCACCGGGATACCCATTTTTGCCTAAGTCGCCCTTTTGGGTTTTCAACTTAGCGAGCTATTATTGTTTTTTTGCTTTGTCCTTAACTTTTGCATGGACATTTCTTTTTTTGGTCCATCGGGACTCCCATTTTTGCCTAGATTGCCCTTGCGGATGTCAATCTAGCAGGCTTTTTATTCATCATTTTTTCAGGCATAATATTTTTTGACTGCATCGGAGTTCACGGGATATGGAAACTTCTCCCCATCCATGGTGGTGAGGATTAGGGCTCTGCTTGAGAAGACTTTCTTGACAATGAAATGTCCTTCATAATTGGGAGTCCACTTTCCGCGTGGATCCGAATGAACAAGAGAATACCTCTTGAGCATGAGTTTGCTTGCGTGGAATGCTCGAGGAAAAACTTTCTTGTCAAAAGATCGCTTGAGACGTCTCTGATGCAATTGACTGTGGAAAACAGTTGTCAGGCGCTTCTCTTCGATGAGATTCAGCTGATGATATTTGGAATGAACCCATTTAACTTCATCAAGATCTGCTTCCATGATGACCCTGAGAGAAGGAATTTCAACTTTGATAGGTAAAACAACCTTCATACCATATGCAAGCGAATATGGAGTTTCCTCAGGGGAAGTACGAACTGAAGTTCTGTAGCCATGTAGTTCAAAGGGAAGCATTTCATGCCAATCCTTATAAGTCTTGACCATCTTCTGGCAATCCTCTTGACGTTTTTGTTTGCTGCTTCGATAGTGCCATTCATCTTGGACCGATATGGTGAAGAGTTGTGGTGCTCGATCTTAAATTCTTGACACAACTCTTGCATCATCTTGCTGTTAAGATTGCTTGCATTGTCAATGATAATGTTGCTAGGAATACCGCAGTGACAAATTATATCTTTCTTGATAAATTTGGAAACCACTTGGTGTGTAACATTTGCATAAGAAGCAGCTTCAACCCACTTGGTGAAATAATCGATATCAACTAGAATGAAACGATGACCATTGGAAGCTTTCGGCTCTATCATTCCAATCATATCAATACCCCATATAGAAAAGGGCCAAGGAGAAGTCAGAATATTCAATGGGGTTGGTAGCACATGGATTTTGTCACCATAGATTTAGCACTTGTGACATATTTTGGCAAAGTTGTAACAATCTACCTCCATTATTGTCCAATAATACCCAGCTCGAAGGATCTTTTTAGCCATAGAAGGACCTTTGGCATGTACACCCTCATAAACTTCATGTATGAACCTTATGATTGTGTCTGCTTCGTGTCTATCCATGCATCTGAGCAACACAAAATCATAATTCCTCTTGTACAATACACCACCACTCAAGAAGAACTTGGTGCATAGCCGTCTGAGAGCTTTCTTATTAGTGATAGTGATACCCTCAGGATATTCCTATTTTTCCAAATATCTTTTTATGTCGTAGAACCAAGGCTTATCATCAGACTCGTCCTCGATTGCTAAACAGTGTGCTGGTTCGTTCTGAAGGTGAGATAATACTTAGAAGGGGGGGGGGGTTGAATAAGTATGAAAAATTAAGACTTAAAAAATAATCACACAATTATTTTTATCCTGGTTCGTTTAACAACTACTCCAGTCCACCCTTCCTAGAGTGATTTGTCTTTCTCAACAAGGACTTAATCCACTATTAAATCAAACTGATTACAATAGTATCACCTAAGAACAACAGTTCTTAGTCTTCTCAAGAGCTACTGATTCTAACTGAATCCTCTTAAGGAATATCCTTTACAATCAATGTAAATTAAATACAAGAGTATTAATGCTTCTAAAAAGCTTTTATCACAACAGTGATTTTTCTCTTAAGTTTAAGTACAATAAATTCTTAGAAGAATAAGAATGAATGAGAGCTTAGAGTATAAAGATTTCTTTTCAGCAAATTGTGTAACTGAAGAATGTAGTGAAGTTCTCCTTTTATAGGCAGCTGATTCATGCAAGCTGAGCGTTGAAAAGAGAGTCCCAAAAGGTCTGAGCCTTTTTGTCTTCACATCAAGTGACCTTTCCTAGAAGTAGATGGCACAGAGAAATCCTTTTTGTCTGTGTAAGTGTGTCTAGCACAAATAAGGAAAGAGACGTTGAAAAGCTCCAACGGATATATTCTTGAAAATTACTTCTTCAGTTTTTAGCAAGTTCTTCAGAGTCTGAATGAATCAGTCTTCTAATGAGATTCAGAACTATGCTGTATCAGAGTCTTCTGCAGCATGTGTGCTTTCAGCGTGTTGATCATCAGAGCATATTTGACACAGAGCTTCAGTACTAGGCAGCGTAGGTACTTTCAGAAACTTCTGTAAACTAATGCTTTGAGAAGCTCTTCAATCAAAATTCTTCTATGCTTCAGATGCTTCAGCTTCAGATGCTTCTGATTATCTTCAGATGCTTCTGACTCAGAATGTTCTGGAGCTTCTTGCTTCAGATCCTTCTGGAGACTACGCTCAGGATCTTCTGTAAGGAGCAAACAGATTCATCTGTAAGGTGCATCTGGCGCTTCAGAGTCAGAATAACTTCTTGTATTCAAAACAGATTTACTTCTAGAGAGTTAATATTATTTCAATCTGCAGTAAAACTCTCAAACAAATTTTAGAGTATATAATTCTTAAATATAAATTTCCTAACAGTTATCATCAAAACAAAGAGTTATTATTAAGAACCAATCTGTGTTCTAACAATCTCCCCCTTTTTGATGATGACAAAAAGTATCAGAAATTTTATTTAACTGAACATAAAGAATTATAGCTCCCCCTGAGATGATGAATCTCCCCCTGAGTTAAGTATGAAAAAGGAATAGAAACTTCCCTTTTATCTTGAGTAATCTTCAGAGTTAGATCTTGTTTGTTCTTATAACAATTTAGGGTCAGAATATCTTGCAGATATGAGATTCAGAGTTTGATAGAAAAGTAAATGATCTGAGAGACTCAGAGATTCTTTTATAGAGTGTTCTTATCAAATGATCTGAAATAGTCAGTTTAAATATTAGATAGAATATATATGTCTGAAGATTCATTCTAGTGAAATTATATTAAACAGTTCAGATCTTTATTTTCTCCCCCTTCTTTGTCATAAGCAAAAAGTAAAAACTTTTAAAAAGACAAATAAAAGGAACAATAAATAGATAATTCAATGGAGAAAGACTGATTCATTTAACATAACAGAGCAAGAGTACACTGGTAAATAACAGAAGATATAACAATAAAATTCAGATGCAAAACAACAGATGCACAAACATTAGAATGAAAAAAAATCTAAGAGTGTTTTGACAAAAGCATCTTCAATAGGTCTGTGATCTCAGATGATGATTTCTCTTGCTTTGACATCCACTTAGTCATTGTCTCATTCTTCTCATCTTATTTAGACATCCACTCTGTCATGTCTTCAGATTTCTTATCTTGCTTTGCCATCCAAGATTTTATTTCAGACTGACCAGCCTCCAGAGCAGCAATCTTATCTCCAAAGTCTGGATGTTCTGACTTTATCTCAGATGAAGAAGGTGGAGGTTCTGCAGCCTGAACAGAGTCAATTGCCATAGGTTCTGGAGATCCTGAAGAGGGTTCTACCAGAGTCATAGTCAATGCAGTGGCAGTTGGTTCTGGTGGAGGAGGAGGAGCATCCAAACAAAGCAGAGGTTCAGTTTTGTTGACAATCCAGAATTGAGTTCTTTCAGCTCTGAGCTTTGCATCATCAGAACAGACGTTCTTCAGATTGGAAGCTACAGTGTTGAATCTATTGATGAATCCTTTCCAGATGATGTCAGTTTCATTTGCATCCATAGTTTCAGAGCATCTCTTCTGAACAGTACCTAAAGACATCTTTATTTCTTGCAAAAACTTTTGAAGTAAATGATCAATATTAAGTCTGGGTGGTGGTTTAAGCAAGGTTTCCAGAGTTATATGTTTAGGTTTGGGAGTTGGTGGTATCAGTGATTTTGGGATGGAAATCAGAGGAGGGGGATAATATGGAATGAAAGGAATCTCTGGTTTTTGAGGTAAGGATCTGTTTAAAACATTAAGTAGATTAGGTTGTGGTCTTGTGCGTGGGTAAACAACATCAAAAGATTCATTAGAATATGGTATGAAAACAGATGTTGATGATTTATCAGATGCAGGTTGCAGAGCTGAAACGACAACTTTACCAGATGTTGCAGATATGGTTGCTAAGGATCCTTCATTGTTCATAGATTGAATATATGAAAGGATTACAAATGGAAGAGCCTGTCTGAGTTTTGGTTTCAGAGGTTTCAGGGGTTCAGAAGGTTCAACTCTATCATAAAAATCTTTCAGTTTGAAACCATAAGATAAATTATGATAAAGAGAAGAAACTTGGGCACAAGATATACCAGATGATGATGGATTGGAAGTAGGAACAATCATCTCAGATGAAGGTGCAGGTGGAGGCATAGGGTCTGGAATGGGAGTTTTAGCAGGTAAGGTTGATTCAGGTTCAGGTTCATGTACAGGGTATTTGTCAGAAGGAGAAATTAGAAAATCTGGATGAATTTCCGATTCTGGTGAGTTTGAGGATGTTGTAGGTGTACAAGAGGTAGAAGAGACTTGAAACACTGTTTTTAATGGAGTGATATCAAGAACTTCTGTCTCAGGGATATGAGAAGGTTCTGAAGGAGTATCAGATTATTGGGATGGTGGTTCTGATGAAACAGGAGCAGAAGTTACTTTTGTGAGTTCAGAAGTAACAGGTGCAACAGGTTCAGAAGATGGAGTATTTGATGGTGGTATGACAGAGTCTTTTTCTGGTTGAACTTCTGAGGTTTGGTTTTCTGGATGTTCAGAAGTTTGTGGTTGATTTTCTGTTTGTGGTGGATCAGAGTTTTGTTTTTCAGAAGGTTGTTGTTTTGATGGTTGTGGTTCTGATGGTTGTGGTTCTGTTGGTTGTGGACGTGGAATAAAGTGTTTGATGTGTATTTTGGGTTGAGGTGTTTTTGATACAGAAGTAGTGTTTTGTTTTTGAGGTGAGACAGAACTAGGGGCAGCAACAGAAGTTGTTTGAGTAACAGGTGGTTTTGGAACAGACTTAATAGTTGAATCATTAATAACAACATTTTTAGAAATAGCAGAAGTCTTAGTACCTTTTAGTTTAATCCTCTTGGCAGATGCAGAGGCAGCTTCTTCAGAATCCTTTCTCTTTAAGAGATTCTTGGGTTTCTCAGCAATCTTAGCCTTCTTCTGGACAGGTTCAGATTCTGCTGCAGGCTGAGTCCTTTTCCTCTGAAGTGGTACTTCTTCTTCTTCGCCTGCATCTGGTAGAGGTTGTTTGACAAGCTGAAACACATTAGCTGGAACAGGTACTCCTTCCTTTTTGCATTCCTCTATATACATCAGTACTATATGTCTAGGTTCTTCAGCAAAGAATAGAGGAAAGTCAGATACTGGAACCCTCTTATTCAAATCAGACATATTCAGCCTCTTTGGAGCAGTAGTGAGTTCATCTACAATCTTGAGTCTCAGAAGACTTTTAGTGTTCAGAGGCTTTCCCATAATGAACTCTAATTCCTCAGTAACCCCAGCATCATACAGAGCAGCCACTAAACCATTTTCAGTGAGAAGATCTGAGAGCAACCTTCCAAAAGGGATCCAAGTCCTGATCTTCTGGCCTTTTTCTTTCACAGATTCTCTAGATGCATTGATGTGATTCCACAGATGCATGAACAAAATGTAAGGAAGATCTACCTTGTTGCTCTGACTAAGGCAGTACATAAAATAGATCTGTTCATTGTTGACATAATTTGGGGAATTTGTTGACTTCCTGTGATGTATGCATCCCATGAAGATCTTGGCCCAGATCTTGTAATCAGGCTTCAGATCTTTGAATCTGTTAGAAGCTTGTCCAGCAGTCATAACTTCCTCATAAACCTCTTCCATATCCACACGCCCAGCTGGCAAGTGGGAAACACCATCTGTTTCTTCATAACCAATCAATCTTCTTATCAGATCCTCTGTGATGATAATCTCCTTTCCCAGCACAGATGATAAAATAAACTTGGGATACACAGATGCATGAATCCAGAATTCCTTCACAAGTAGAGGGTAAACTGGTCCAAACAACCTATCAAAGTATTTCACCCATCCTTGAGCTCTGACAATGGAGCGAAAATCAAACCCATTGTCAGCCAGAGAGTCAAATTCAACCATAGATTCACACATCACTTCTAGTTTATCAACAGGTGTGAGAAGAGTTCTCTTTGGAGGAGAATATGGAGCAGCACCTAAGTTATCTGAAGTCACAGCAGCCATTGTAGATTGAAACTGAGCAGTTGTTGATGAAGAAGACACCATTGAAGATTGCTTTTTCAAACACTTAGGTTTTGGGTTTTTATGCAGAGAGAACAAGAGATGAAAATGCATGTAAATTCCTAGAGTGAAAAGTGTGAAAGTGAATACACAACAAGTATTTATACTAAACACTTAGGCACATCAAAAGTCAGACAAACGCACGTTTGAGCAAGCATTAAATGAAGAAGAATAAAATCATTTCAAACAATAAATGCTTCTGACAATTTTGGGGGGAAAACCAAGATATTTACTATTCAAATTTCACATCAAACGTCTTTTCAGTTGTGTACACGCCACCTCTTCAGATTTTGTGTGACACGTGTTTACTTGCATGCTGTTCTGAATTCTCTCAAGAAATGAAACGTTAGCCAACGTCCAGATCTTCTAAAGATGGTTAGTTCAGAGTTTTATATCAGAAATTTTAATCAGAATAGAATAAATAAGCAGAAGAAATACTTCAGATGAATTAAGCATTTTTGCATCTGTAACAATTTGCTTCTGTTAAATATCATTCTGGACAAAAATCCATACCGATATTTTTCAGAATAAAATTGAATCTATCTTCAACAAGGGGTTTTGTAAAAATATCTGCCCATTGATGATCTGTATCAACAAAGGCTAAATTTATGATTCCCTTCTGAACATAGTCTCTGATGAAATGATGCTTAATTTCTATATGTTTTGCCTTAGAATGTAAAATGGGATTCTTGGACAAACATATAGCAGAAGTATTATCACAAAAGATAGAAATGTTACTCTCAAAAATTTGATAATCTTCTAGTTGACTTTTCATCCAGAGCATCTGCGTGCTACATCCAGCAGCAGCAATGTATTCAGCCTCTGTGGTTGAAAGTGCAATTGTGGGTTGCTTCTTATTGTACCAGGATATTAGATTTCTTCCTAGAAATTGACAACTTCCAGAAGTACTTTTTCTTTCCACTCTGTCTCCAGCATAGTCAGCATCACAGAATCCAACTAATTTGAAATCATCAGATTTTCTGTAACACAAACCCACATTAGAAGTACCTTTCAGATACCTTAGAATCCTCTTGACAGCTGTCAAGTGTGATTCTCTAGGATCTGATTGGAATCTAGCATACAGACAAACACTGAATAATATGTCAGGTCTAGAAGCAGTAAGATAAAGAAGAGAACCAATCATACCTCTGTAGAGCTTCTGGTCTACTTTCTTACTTACCTCTTCTTTGCCAAGTGAGCTAGTAGGATGCATTGGAGTCTTTGCCAGCTTGCTGTCAGACATGTTGAATTTCTTCAGAAGTTCTTTAACATACTTTGTCTGATGTATGTAGGTGCACTCTGGAGTTTGATTAACTTGGATTCCTAAAAAGAATCTGAGTTCTCCCATCATGCTCATTTCAAATTCTGCCTGCATACATGTAGCAAACTCCTTTCCAAGCATAATATTTGTTGATCCAAAAATAATATCATCTACATAAATTTGGCAAATTAGAAGATCTTTCTTTATAGTTTTACAGAATAAAGTTGTATCCACTTTGCCTCTGATGAAATTCTTCTCCAGAAGAAAATTACTCAATCTCTCATACCAAGCTCTGGGAGCTTGTTTTAATCCATATAGAGATTTCTTTAATTTGAAAACATGATCTGGAAATTTTTCATTTTCAAAACCAGGAGGTTGGTGGACATAAACTTCTTCTTCTATAATACCATTAATAAAGGCACTTTTAACATCCATCTGATACAGAGTGATGTTATTCTGTGCAGCAAAGGAAATAAGAAGGCGTATAGATTCTAACCTTGCCACTGGAGCATATGTCTCAGTGTAATCAATACCTTCTTGCTGACTGTACCCTTGAGGAACCAGCCTTGCCTTATTCCTCTCAACTTCTCCTTTCTTATTTAGTTTATTTCTGAAAACCCATTTTGTACCAATAATATTGAATCCTTGAGGTCTTTGAACTAGATCCCATACATCATTTCTGCTGAATTGGTTTAGCTCTTCTTGCATGGCAATAATCCAATCGTTGTCTTGCAGAGCTTCTTCTACAGAAGATGGTTCAATTTCTGACACTAGTCCAAAAAGTGATGCTTCAGATGATCTTAGAAAGGATCTTGTTCTGATGGGATCATCCTTCTTTCCAATAATGACATCCTCTGGATGAGAAGCTTTAATTCTGGATGATGATCCTCTGATAGTTGACTCTTCAGAAATATTTAGATTATTCATCTGAGAAGTTAAGGGAGTAGCATCTGGAGTTGCTTCTGGTTCCTTCACTTGAAGTTTGTCTGCTTCTGGAACTTTAGAGTCAATAAAGACTACTTCCCTATCTGCAGAGTTATCAACCTGCTTTGGCTTTTCAGAGCCAAGCTTATCATCAAATCTGACATGAATGGATTCTTCCACAATCTGTGTCTCAGTGTTGTATACTCTGTAGCCTTTAGAGCGTTCAGAATATCCAAGCATGAAACACTTTTGTGCTTTGGAATCAAACTTGCTCAGATTTTCCTTAGTATTTAACATATAACAAATACATCCAAAAGGATGAAAATATGAAATGTTGGGCTTTTTGTTCTTCAACAATTCATAAGGAGTCTTCTTCAGAAGAGGTCTAACAGACACTCTGTTCTGAATGTAGCATGCTGTATTGATTGCTTCTGCCCAAAAATGTTTTGCCAGATTTGTCTCATTGATCATGGTTCTGGCCATTTCTTGCAAAGTTCTGTTTTTCCTCTCTACAACCCCATTCTGTTCTGGAGTTCTAAGACAGGAAAAATCATGAGCAATGCCATTTTCAGAAAAATATTTTTCAAAATATTTATTTTCAAATTCACCACCATGATCACTTCTGACTTTTATAATTTTGAAATTCTTTTCATTCTAGACTTGCTTGCAGAAGTCAAAGAACACAGAATGTGACTCATCCTTGTGTTTTAAGAACTTTACCCATGTCCATCTGCTAAAGTCATCAACAATGACCAATCCATACTTCTTGCCTCTGATGGATGCAGTTTTCACTGGTCCAAACAGATCAATATGAAGTAGTTCTAATGGTTTAGAGGTAGAAACAACATTTTTTGATTTGAAAGATGTTTTTGAAAACTTCCCTTTCTGGCATGCTTCACAAAGAGCATCTGAAGTGAACTTCAGATTAGGGAGTCCTCTAACAAGATTAAGTTTATTAATCTGAGATATACGTCTCATATTAATATGGCTCAATCTTCTGTGCCAGACCCATTGCTCTTCATTAACAGACAAGAGGCATTTAACATTTTGAACTTTAAGTTCTGAAAGATTTATTTTATAAATGTTGTTTTTCCTCTTACCACTAAATAGGATAGAGCCATCTTTCTGACTAATAGCTTTACAACATTTTTGATTAAAGGTAATATCATAACCATTGTCACTTAATTGACTTATGGACAATAAGTTATGCTTTAACCCTTCAACAAGTAAAACATTAGTAATAGAGGGAAGTTTACCATTTCCAATAGTGCCAGATCCAATGATCTTGCCCTTCTGGTTCCCTCCAAACTTCACGTCACCTCCAGATCTAAGTTCCAGGCTTTGGAACATAGACTTTTCTCCTGTCATGTGTCGTGAGCATCCAGAGTCCAGGTACCATGATTGGTGTCCTGACCTTGCTGCTAAGAACATCTGCAACAGGAATTATTTTGTTTTTAGGTACCCAGATCTTCTTGGGTCCTTTGGGGTTAGTTGGTTTGTAGGTTTGTCTAAACTTCTGTTTTGCAACATAATGTTTATTCTGACTTGCCTTGGGTTTAAACACATAAGTACTCTTCTCAGAGCTTGTGTGTTTAATGTCATTCAAGTGACCAAATTTGAATTGAGAATACAGAGGTGTCTTCCTGATGAAAAGTTTGTCAACAGGTTTTGGATTGCTTCCAGATGAAGATTCATATCCAATGCCTCTTCTGTTGTTTCCACTAACACCATAGATCATGGAAGCCATCTTGCTTCTGTCTATGCTCTTAGTGAGAAATCTCTGAAAACTGGAGTCATATTTTTCTAAAATATTTTCACATGACTTGGTCTCAGATTCAGATTCTTGTTGAGTTATTTCAAAGTCATTTTTGATTTTCAAATTTATTTCTTTTTGCTCAACAAGTTCTGTTTTCAGAAGATCAATCTCAGATTCAAGATTGCTTTTCAGCTTCTTATATTTGAGTTTGATGTTGTTATAACTTTTAAGAACTTCTGTTAAAACTTTAATGAGTTCTTCTTTGGTAAGTTTAGCCATTACCTCTTCTGCATCATCATCAGATTCAGATTCAGATTCATATCCTGAGGTACCTTCCTCTTGATCCTCTGTGCTAGCCATCAGTGCAACGTTTGCACATTCTTCTTCTGATTCAGAAGATGATTCACACTCATCTGAGTCATCCCATGTTGCCATCAGAACCTTCTTCTTTTTGTTAAACTTCTTCTTAGGTATTTCTTTCAGAAGTTTGGGGCAGTCATTCTTGTAGTGCCCAGGTTCTTTGCATTCATAGCACACCACTTCTTTCTTGGCAGATCTTCTGTGACTAGAAGATTCCTTTCTGTTGTCAGATCTTCTGAAGTTGTTGAACTTCTTTCCCTTGTGCTTCCAGAGTTTGTTAATCCTTCTGGACAGCATGGATAACTCATCTTCTTCTTCAGAAGAAGATTCTTCAGAGCTTTCTTGAATGACCTGCAAAGCTTTAGCAGTTTTGTTAGATTTTAATGCTACAGATTTACCTTTATCTTTCTTCTGAGGTTCATCTTCCTCAAGCTCAATCTTATGGCTCCTCAGTGAGCTGATGAGTTCTTCTAGAGAGATCTTGTTCAGATCTTTGGCCATCTTCAGGGCAGTCACCATTGGTCTCCATCTGATAGGCAGACTTCTGATGATTTTCTTTACATGATCTGACGTAGAATATCCCTTGTTCAGAACTTTCAGCCCAACAGTGAGTATCTGGAATCTGGAGAACATGGCTTCAACAGATTCAGAGTCTTCCATTTTGAAAGCCTCATACTTCTGGATCAGAGCCAGAGCTTTTGTCTCCTTAACTTGAGAATTTCCCTCATGAGTCATTTTAAGGGATTCAAACATATCAAAAGCAGTCTCCCTGTTTGTAATTTTCTCATACTCTGTATGTGAAATAGCATTTAGTAATATAGTCCTGGCTTTGTGGTGATTTCTGAAGTCTTTCTTCTAAGCATCTGTCATAGATTTTCTGTCAATCTTTTTGCCATCCCCATCTGTTGGATGTACATATCCATCTATGACAAGATCCCATAGATCAGCATCATATCCTAGGAAAAAACTCTCAATTCTGTCTTTCCAGTAGTCAAATTTCTCCCCATCAAACATTGGGGGTTTGGTGCTGATCATATCCCTCTCTTCATATTTATTGTTAATATTTGACATTGAATTATCAGCCATGATAACAAATAAATATAAATATCAAAGTATATCTCTCTGGATCTTTACTGACACTGTTAAGTGGTAGCACACTCAGAACCGGAGCTCTGATGTCAACTGAAGGTGAGATAATACTTAGAAGGGGGGGGGGGGGTTGAATAAGTATGAAAAATTAAGACTTAAAAAATAATCACACAATTATTTTTATCCTGGTTCGTTTAACAACTACTCCAGTCCACCCTTCCTAGAGTGATTTGCCTTTCTCAACAAGGACTTAATCCACTATTAAATCAAACTGATTACAATAGTATCACCTAAGAACAACAGTTCTTAGTCTTCTCAAGAGCTACTGATTCTAACTGAATCCTCTTAAGGAATATCCTTTACAATCAATGTAAATTAAATACAAGAGTATTAATGCTTCTAAAAAGCTTTTATCACAACAGTGATTTTTCTCTTAAGTTTAAGTACAATAAATTCTTAGAAGAATAAGAATGAATGAGAGCTTAGAGTATAAAGATTTCTTTTCAGCAAATTGTGTAACTGAAGAATGTAGTGAAGTTCTCCTTTTATAGGCAGCTGATTCATGCAAGCTGAGCGTTGAAAAGAGAGTCCCAAAAGGTCTGAGCCTTTTTGTCTTCACATCAAGTGACCTTTCCTAGAAGTAGATGGCACAGAGAAATCCTTTTTGTCTGTGTAAGTGTGTCTAGCACAAATAAGGAAAGAGACGTTGAAAAGCTCCAACGGATATATTCTTGAAAATTACTTCTTCAGTTTTTAGCAAGTTCTTCAGAGTCTGAATGAACCAGAGTCTTCTAATGAGATTCAGAACTATGCTGTATCAGAGTCTTCTGCAGCATGTGTGCTTTCAGCGTGTTGATCATCATAGCATATTTGACACAGAGCTTCAGTACTAGGCAGCGTAGGTACTTTCAGAAACTTCTGTAAACTAATGCTTTGAGAAGCTCTTCAATCAAAATTCTTCTATGCTTCAGATGCTTCAGCTTCAGATGCTTCTGATTATCTTCAGATGCTTCTGACTCAGAATGTTCTGGAGCTTCTTGCTTCAGATCCTTCTGGAGACTACGCTCAGGATCTTCTGTAAGGAGCAAACAGATTCATCTGTAAGGTGCATCTGGCGCTTCAGAGTCAGAATAACTTCTTGTATTCAAAACAGATTTGCTTCTAGAGAGTTAATATTATTTCAATCTGCAGTAAAACTCTCAAACAAATTTTAGAGTATATAATTCTTAAATATAAATTTCCTAACAGTTATCATCAAAACAAAGAGTTATTATTAAGAACCAATCTGTGTTCTAACAATCTCCCCCTTTTTGATGATGACAAAAAGTATCAGAAATTTTATTTAACTGAACATAAAGAATTATAGCTCCCCCTGAGATGATGAATCTCCCCCTGAGTTAAGTATGAAAAAGGAATAGAAACTTCCCTTTTATCTTGAGTAATCTTCAGAGTTAGATCTTGTTTGTTCTTATAACAATTTAGGGTCAGAATATCTTGCAGATATGAGATTCAGAGTTTGATAGAAAAGTAAATGATCTGAGAGACTCAGAGATTCTTTTATAGAGTGTTCTTATCAAATGATCTGAAATAGTCAGTTTAAATATTAGATAGAATATATATGTCTGAAGATTCATTCTAGTGAAATTATATTAAACAGTTCAGATCTTTATTTTCTCCCCCTTCTTTGTCATAAGCAAAAAGTAAAAACTTTTAAAAAGACAAATAAAAGGAACAATAAATAGATAATTCAATGGAGAAAGACTGATTCATTTAACATAACAGAGCAAGAGTACACTGGTAAATAACAGAAGATATAACAATAAAATTCAGATGCAAAACAACAGATGCACAAACATTAGAATGAAAAAAAATCTAAGAGTGTTTTGACAAAAGCATCTTCAATAGGTCTGTGATCTCAGATGATGATTTCTCTTGCTTTGACATCCACTTAGTCATTGTCTCATTCTTCTCATCTTATTTAGACATCCACTCTGTCATGTCTTCAGATTTCTTATCTTGCTTTGCCATCCAAGATTTTATTTCAGACTGACCAGCCTCCAGAGCAGCAATCTTATCTCCAAAGTCTGGATGTTCTGACTTTATCTCAGATGAAGAAGGTGGAGGTTCTGCAGCCTGAACAGAGTCAATTGCCATAGGTTCTGGAGATCCTGAAGAGGGTTCTACCAGAGTCATAGTCAATGCAGTGGCAGTTGGTTCTGGTGGAGGAGGAGGAGCATCCAAACAAAGCAGAGGTTCAGTTTTGTTGACAATCCAGAATTGAGTTCTTTCAGCTCTGAGCTTTGCATCATCAGAACAGACGTTCTTCAGATTGGAAGCTACAGTGTTGAATCTATTGATGAATCCTTTCCAGATGATGTCAGTTTCATTTGCATCCATAGTTTCAGAGCATCTCTTCTGAACAGTACCTAAAGACATCTTTATTTCTTGCAAAAACTTTTGAAGTAAATGATCAATATTAAGTCTGGGTGGTGGTTTAAGCAAGGTTTCCAGAGTTATATGTTTAGGTTTGGGAGTTGGTGGTATCAGTGATTTTGGGATGGAAATCAGAGGAGGGGGATAATATGGAATGAAAGGAATCTCTGGTTTTTGAGGTAAGGATCTGTTTAAAACATTAAGTAGATTAGGTTGTGGTCTTGTGCGTGGGTAAACAACATCAAAAGATTCATTAGAATATGGTATGAAAACAGATGTTGATGATTTATCAGATGCAGGTTGCAGAGCTGAAACGACAACTTTACCAGATGTTGCAGATATGGTTGCTAAGGATCCTTCATTGTTCATAGATTGAATATATGAAAGGATTACAGATGGAAGAGCCTGTCTGAGTTTTGGTTTCAGAGGTTTCAGGGGTTCAGAGGGTTCAACTCTATCATAAAAATCTTTCAGTTTGAAACCATAAGATAAATTATGATAAAGAGAAGAAACTTGGGCACAAGATATACCAGATGATGATGGATTGGAAGTGGGAACAATCATCTCAGATGAAGGTGCAGGTGGAGGCATAGGGTCTGGAATGGGAGTTTTAGCAGGTAAGGTTGATTCAAGTTCAGGTTCATGTACAGGGTATTTGTCAGAAGGAGAAATTAGAAAATCTGGATGAATTTCTGATTCTGGTGAGTTTGAGGATGTTGTAGGTGTACAAGAGGTAGAAGAGACTTGAAACACTGTTTTTAATGGAGTGATATCAAGAACTTCTGTCTCAGGGATATGAGAAGGTTCTGAAGGAGTATCAGATTATTGGGATGGTGGTTCTGATGAAACAGGAGCAGAAGTTACTTTTGTGGGTTCAGAAGTAACAGGTGCAACAGGTTCAGAAGATGGAGTATTTGATGGTGGTATGACAGAGTCTTTTTCTGGTTGAACTTCTGAGGTTTGGTTTTCTGGATGTTCAGAAGTTTGTGGTTGATTTTCTGTTTGTGGTGGATCAGAGTTTTGTTTTTCAGAAGGTTGTTGTTTTGATGGCTGTGGTTCTGATGGTTGTGGTTCTGTTGGTTGTGGACGTGGAATAAAGTGTTTGATGTGTATTTTGGGTTGAGGTGTTTTTGATACAGAAGTAGTGTTTTGTTTTTGAGGTGAGACAGAACTAGGGGCAGCAACAGAAGTTGTTTGAGTAACAGGTGGTTTTGGAACAGACTTAATAGTTGAATCATTAATAACAACATTTTTAGAAATAGCAGAAGTCTTAGTACCTTTTAGTTTAATCCTCTTGGCAGATGCAGAGGCAGCTTCTTCAGAATCCTTTCTCTTTAAGAGATTCTTGGGTTTCTCAGCAATCTTAGCCTTCTTCTGGACAGGTTCAGATTCTGCTGCAGGCTGAGTCCTTTTCCTCTGAAGTGGTACTTCTTCTTCTTCGCCTGCATCTGGTAGAGGTTGTTTGACAAGATGAAACACATTAGCTGGAACAGGTACTCCTTCCTTTTTGCATTCCTCTATATACATCAGTACTATATGTCTAGGTTCTTCAGCAAAGAATAGAGGAAAGTCAGATACTGGAACCCTCTTATTCAAATCAGACATATTCAGCCTCTTTGGAGCAGTAGTGAGTTCATCTACAATCTTGAGTCTCAGAAGACTTTTAGTGTTCAGAGGCTTTCCCATAATGAACTCTAATTCCTCAGTAACCCCAGCATCATACAGAGCAGCCACTAAACCATTTTCAGTGAGAAGATCTGAGAGCAACCTTCCAAAAGGGATCCAAGTCCTGATCTTCTGGCCTTTTTCTTTCACAGATTCTCTAGATGCATTGATGTGATTCCACAGATGCATGAACAGAATGTAAGGAAGATCTACCTTGTTGCTCTGACTAAGGCAGTACATAAAATAGATCTGTTCATTGTTGACATAATTTGGGGAATTTGTTGACTTCCTGTGATGTATGCATCCCATGAAGATCTTGGCCCAGATCTTGTAATCAGGCTTCAGATCTTTGAATCTGTTAGAAGCTTGTCCAGCAGTCATAACTTCCTCATAAACCTCTTCCATATCCACACGCCCAGCTGGCAAGTGGGAAACACCATCTGTTTCTTCATAACCAATCAATCTTCTTATCAGATCCTCTGTGATGATAATCTCCTTTCCCAGCACAGATGATAAAATAAACTTGGGATACACAGATGCATGAATCCAGAATTCCTTCACAAGTAGAGGGTAAACTGGTCCAAACAACCTATCAAAGTATTTCACCCATCCTTGAGCTCTGACAATGGAGCGAAAATCAAACCCATTGTCAGCCAGAGAGTCAAATTCAACCATAGATTCACACATCACTTCTAGTTTATCAACAGGTGTGAGAAGAGTTCTCTTTGGAGGAGAATATGGAGCAGCACCTAAGTTATCTGAAGTCACAGCAGCCATTGTAGATTGAAACTGAGCAGTTGTTGATGAAGAAGACACCATTGAAGATTGCTTTTTCAAACACTTAGGTTTTGGGTTTTTATGCAGAGAGAACAAGAGATGAAAATGCATGTAAATTCCTAGAGTGAAAAGTGTGAAAGTGAATACACAACAAGTATTTATACTAAACACTTAGGCACATCAAAAGTCAGACAAACGCACGTTTGAGCAAGCATTAAATGAAGAAGAATAAAATCATTTCAAACAATAAATGCTTCTGACAATTTTGGGGGGAAAACCAAGATATTTACTATTCAAATTTCACATCAAACGTCTTTTCAGTTGTGTACACGCCACCTCTTCAGATTTTGTGTGACACGTGTTTACTTGCATGCTGTTCTGAATTCTCTCAAGAAATGAAACGTTAGCCAACGTCCAGATCTTCTAAAGATGGTTAGTTCAGAGTTTTATATCAGAAATTTTAATCAGAATAGAATAAATAAGCAGAAGAAATACTTCAGATGAATTAAGCATTTTTGCATCTGTAACAATTTGCTTCTGTTAAATATCATTCTGGACAAAAATCCATACCGATATTTTTCAGAATAAAATTGAATCTATCTTCAACAAGGGGTTTTGTAAAAATATCTGCCCATTGATGATCTGTATCAACAAAGGCTAAATTTATGATTCCCTTCTGAACATAGTCTCTGATGAAATGATGCTTAATTTCTATATGTTTTGCCTTAGAATGTAAAATGGGATTCTTGGACAAACATATAGCAGAAGTATTATCACAAAAGATAGAAATGTTACTCTAAAAAATTTGATAATCTTCTAGTTGACTTTTCATCCAGAGCATCTGCGTGCTACATCCAGCAGCAGCAATGTATTCAGCCTCTGTGGTTGAAAGTGCAATTGTGGGTTGCTTCTTATTGTACCAGGATATTAGATTTCTTCCTAGAAATTGACAACTTCCAGAAGTACTTTTTCTTTCCACTCTGTCTCCAGCATAGTCAGCATCACAGAATCCAACTAATTTGAAATCATCAGATTTTCTGTAACACAAACCCACATTAGAAGTACCTTTCAGATACCTTAGAATCCTCTTGACAGCTGTCAAGTGTGATTCTCTAGGATCTGATTGGAATCTAGCATACAGACAAACACTGAATAATATGTCAGGTCTAGAAGCAGTAAGATAAAGAAGAGAACCAATCATACCTCTGTAGAGCTTCTGGTCTACTTTCTTACTTACCTCTTCTTTGCCAAGTGAGCTAGTAGGATGCATTGGAGTCTTTGCCAGCTTGCTGTCAGACATGTTGAATTTCTTCAGAAGTTCTTTAACATACTTTGTCTGATGTATGTAGGTGCACTCTGGAGTTTGATTAACTTGGATTCCTAAAAAGAATCCGAGTTCTCCCATCATGCTCATTTCAAATTCTGCCTGCATACATGTAGCAAACTCCTTTCCAAGCATAATATTTGTTGATCCAAAAATAATATCATCTACATAAATTTGGCAAATTAGAAGATCTTTCTTTATAGTTTTACAGAATAAAGTTGTATCCACTTTGCCTCTGATGAAATTCTTCTCCAGAAGAAAATTACTCAATCTCTCATACCAAGCTCTGGGAGCTTGTTTTAATCCATATAGAGATTTCTTTAATTTGAAAACATGATCTGGAAATTTTTCATTTTCAAAACCAGGAGGTTGGTGGACATAAACTTCTTCTTCTATAATACCATTAATAAAGGCACTTTTAACATCCATCTGATACAGAGTGATGTTATTCTGTGCAGCAAAGGAAATAAGAAGGCGTATAGATTCTAACCTTGCCACTGGAGCATATGTCTCAGTGTAATCAATACCTTCTTGCTGACTGTACCCTTGAGCAACCAGCCTTGCCTTATTCCTCTCAACTTCTCCTTTCTTATTTAGTTTATTTCTGAAAACCCATTTTGTACCAATAATATTGAATCCTTGAGGTCTTTGAACTAGATCCCATACATCATTTCTGCTGAATTGGTTTAGCTCTTCTTGCATGGCAATAATCCAATCATTGTCTTGCAGAGCTTCTTCTACAGAAGATGGTTCAATTTCTGACACTAGTCCAAAAAGTGATGCTTCAGATGATCTTAGAAAGGATCTTGTTCTGATGGGATCATCCTTCTTTCCAATAATGACATCCTCTGGATGAGAAGCTTTAATTCTGGATGATGATCCTCTGATAGTTGACTCTTCAGAAATATTTAGATTATTCATCTGAGAAGTTAAGGGAGTAGCATCTGGAGTTGCTTCTGGTTCCTTCACTTGAAGTTTGTCTGCTTCTGGAACTTTAGAGTCAATAAAGACTACTTCCCTATCTGCAGAGTTATCAACCTGCTTTGGCTTTTCAGAGCCAAGCTTATCATCAAATCTGACATGAATGGATTCTTCCACAATCTGTGTCTCAGTGTTGTATACTCTGTAGCCTTTAGAGCGTTCAGAATATCCAAGCATGAAACACTTTTGTGCTTTGGAATCAAACTTGCTCAGATTTTCCTTAGTATTTAACATATAACAAATACATCCAAAAGGATGAAAATATGAAATGTTGGGCTTTTTGTTCTTCCACAATTCATAAGGAGTCTTCTTCAGAAGAGGTCTAACAGACACTCTGTTCTGAATTTAGCATGCTGTATTGATTGCTTCTGCCCAAAAATGTTTTGCCAGATTTGTCTCATTGATCATGGTTCTGGCCATTTCTTGCAAAGTTCTGTTTTTCCTCTCTACAACCCCATTCTGTTCTGGAGTTCTAAGACAGGAAAAATCATGAGCAATGCCATTTTCAGAAAAATATTTTTCAAAATATTTATTTTCAAATTCACCACCATGATCACTTCTGACTTTTATAATTTTGAAATTCTTTTCATTCTAGACTTGCTTGCAGAAGTCAAAGAACACAGAATGTGACTCATCCTTGTGTTTTAAGAACTTTACCCATGTCCATCTGCTAAAGTCATCAACAATGACCAATCCATACTTCTTGCCTCTGATGGATGCAGTTTTCACTGGTCCAAACAGATCAATATGAAGTAGTTCTAATGGTTTAGAGGTAGAAACAACATTTTTTGATTTGAAAGATGTTTTTGAAAACTTCCCTTTCTGGCATGCTTCACAAAGAGCATCTGAAGTGAACTTCAGATTAGGGAGTCCTCTAACAAGATTAAGTTTATTAATCTGAGATATACGTCTCATATTAATATGGCTCAATCTTCTGTGCCAGACCCATTGCTCTTCATTAACAGACAAGAGGCATTTAACATTTTGAACTTTAAGTTCTGAAAGATTTATTTTATAAATGTTGTTTTTCCTCTTACCACTAAATAGGATAGAGCCATCTTTCTGACTAATAGCTTTACAACATTTTTGATTAAAGGTAATATCATAACCATTGTCACTTAATTGACTTATGGACAATAAGTTATGCTTTAACCCTTCAACAAGTAAAACATTAGTAATAGAGGGAAGTTTACCATTTCCAATAGTGCCAGATCCAATGATCTTGCCCTTCTGGTTCCCTCCAAACTTCACGTCACCTCCAGATCTAAGTTCCAGGCTTTGGAACATAGACTTTTCTCCTGTCATGTGTCGTGAGCATCCAGAGTCCAGGTACCATGATTGGTGTCCTGACCTTGCTGCTAAGAACATCTGCAACAGGAATTATTTTGTTTTTAGGTACCCAGATCTTCTTGGGTCCTTTGGGGTTAGTTGGTTTGTAGGTTTGTCTAAACTTCTGTTTTGCAACATAATGTTTATTCTGACTTGCCTTGGGTTTAAACACATAAGTACTCTTCTCAGAGCTTGTGTGTTTAATGTCATTCAAGTGACCAAATTTGAATTGAGAATACAGAGGTGTCTTCCTGATGAAAAGTTTGTCAACAGGTTTTGGATTGCTTCCAGATGAAGATTCATATCCAATGCCTCTTCTGTTGTTTCCACTAACACCATAGATCATGGAAGCCATCTTGCTTCTGTCTATGCTCTTAGTGAGAAATCTCTGAAAACTGGAGTCATATTTTTCTAAAATATTTTCACATGACTTGGTCTCAGATTCAGATTCTTGTTGAGTTATTTCAAAGTCATTTTTGATTTTCAAATTTATTTCTTTTTGCTCAACAAGTTCTGTTTTCAGAAGATCAATCTCAGATTCAAGATTGCTTTTCAGCTTCTTATATTTGAGTTTGATGTTGTTATAACTTTTAAGAACTTCTGTTAAAACTTTAATGAGTTCTTCTTTGGTAAGTTTAGCCATTACCTCTTCTGCATCATCATCAGATTCAGATTCTGATTCATATCCTGAGGTACCTTCCTCTTGATCCTCTGTGCTAGCCATCAGTGCAACGTTTGCACATTCTTCTTCTGATTCAGAAGATGATTCACACTCATCTGAGTCATCCCATGTTGCCATCAGAACCTTCTTCTTTTTGTTAAACTTCTTCTTAGGTATTTCTTTCAGAAGTTTGGGGCAGTCATTCTTGTAGTGCCCAGGTTCTTTGCATTCATAGCACACCACTTCTTTCTTGGCAGATCTTCTGTGACTAGAAGATTCCTTTCTGTTGTCAGATCTTCTGAAGTTGTTGAACTTCTTTCCCTTGTGCTTCCAGAGTTTGTTAATCCTTCTGGACAGCATGGATAACTCATCTTCTTCTTCAGAAGAAGATTCTTCAGAGCTTTCTTGAATGACCTGCAAAGCTTTAGCAGTTTTGTTAGATTTTAATGCTACAGATTTACCTTTATCTTTCTTCTGAGGTTCATCTTCCTCAAGCTCAATCTTATGGCTCCTCAGTGAGCTGATGAGTTCTTCTAGAGAGATCTTGTTCAGATCTTTGGCCATCTTCAGGGCAGTCACCATTGGTCTCCATCTGATAGGCAGACTTCTGATGATTTTCTTTACATGATCTGACGTATAATATCCCTTGTTCAGAACTTTCAGCCCAACAGTGAGTATCTGGAATCTGGAGAACATGGCTTCAACAGATTCAGAGTCTTCCATTTTGAAAGCCTCATACTTCTGGATCAGAGCCAGAGCTTTTGTCTCCTTAACTTGAGAATTTCCCTCATGAGTCATTTTAAGGGATTCAAACATATCAAAAGCAGTCTCCCTGTTTGTAATTTTCTCATACTCTGTATGTGAAATAGCATTTAGTAATATAGTCCTGGCTTTGTGGTGATTTCTGAAGTCTTTCTTCTAAGCATCTGTCATAGATTTTCTGTCAATCTTTTTGCCATCCCCATCTGTTGGATGTACATATCCATCTATGACAAGATCCCATAGATCAGCATCATATCCTAGGAAAAAACTCTCAATTCTGTCTTTCCAGTAGTCAAATTTCTCCCCATCAAACATTGGGGGTTTGGTGCTGATCATATCCCTCTCTTCATATTTATTGTTAATATTTGACATTGAATTATCAGCCATGATAACAAATAAATATAAATATCAAAGTATATCTCTCTGGATCTTTACTGACACTGTTAAGTGGTAGCACACTCAGAACCGGAGCTCTGATGTCAACTGAAGGTGAGATAATACTTAGAAGGGGGGGGGGGGGGGGGTTGAATAAGTATGAAAAATTAAGACTTAAAAAATAATCACACAATTATTTTTATCCTGGTTCGTTTAACAACTACTCCAGTCCACCCTTCCTAGAGTGATTTGCCTTTCTCAACAAGGACTTAATCCACTATTAAATCAAACTGATTACAATAGTATCACCTAAGAACAACAGTTCTTAGTCTTCTCAAGAGCTACTGATTCTAACTGAATCCTCTTAAGGAATATCCTTTACAATCAATGTAAATTAAATACAAGAGTATTAATGCTTCTAAAAAGCTTTTATCACAACAGTGATTTTTCTCTTAAGTTTAAGTACAATAAATTCTTAGAAGAATAAGAATGAATGAGAGCTTAGAGTATAAAGATTTCTTTTCAGCAAATTGTGTAACTGAAGAATGTAGTGAAGTTCTCCTTTTATAGGCAGCTGATTCATGCAAGCTGAGCGTTGAAAAGAGAGTCCCAAAAGGTCTGAGCCTTTTTGTCTTCACATCAAGTGACCTTTCCTAGAAGTAGATGGCACAGAGAAATCCTTTTTGTCTGTGTAAGTGTGTCTAGCACAAATAAGGAAAGAGACGTTGAAAAGCTCCAACGGATATATTCTTGAAAATTACTTCTTCAGTTTTCAGCAAGTTCTTCAGAGTCTGAATGAATCAGAGTCTTCTAATGAGATTCAGAACTATGCTGTATCAGAGTCTTCTGCAGCATGTGTGCTTTCAGCGTGTTGATCATCAGAGCATATTTGACACAGAGCTTCAGTACTAGGCAGCGTAGGTACTTTCAGAAACTTCTGTAAACTAATGCTTTGAGAAGCTCTTCAATCAAAATTCTTCTATGCTTCAGATGCTTCAGCTTCAGATGCTTCTGATTATCTTCAGATGCTTCTGACTCAGAATGTTCTAGAGCTTCTTGCTTCAGATCCTTCTGGAGACTACGCTCAGGATCTTCTGTAAGGAGCAAACAGATTCATCTGTAAGGTGCATCTGGCGCTTCAGAGTCAGAATAACTTCTTGTATTCAAAACAGATTTGCTTCTAGAGAGTTAATATTATTTCAATCTGCAGTAAAACTCTCAAACAAATTTTAGAGTATATAATTCTTAAATATAAATTTCCTAACAGTTATCATCAAAACAAAGAGTTATTATTAAGAACCAATTTGTGTTCTAACACGTTCAAATGATCAATGCATATAGAAAGAGCTTCGTTTTTCCACTTGACCTTGAATATGGATGCCAGGGTGGCAAGGGCATCGACTAGTTGATTTTCCTCCCTGGGAATATGATAAAAAGAGATTTCATCAGAGTATGAAATCAATTTCGCGATGTGTTTCTGGTACGGAACCAACTTAGAATCCCGAGTTACAAAGTTTTCTTTGACTTGGCCAATCACTAGGGCAGAATCTCCGTAGACCTCAAGAATTTTGATTCTCATGTCAATTGCTGCTTCAATACCATAGATACATGCTTCGTACTCAGCCATATTGTTGGTGCATTCAAAGTATAATCTGGCGGTGAAGGGAAGATGAAAACTTGTCAGAGAGATGAGGATAGCACCAATTCCACGACCTTTAGCATTGGCAACACCGTCAAACACGAGCGTCCATTGCGCCCCTGGTTCTTGTACTATATCAGGGTCTAGAGTCTCATAATCTCTAATGAATAGAACATCCTCATCGGGAAAGTCAAACTTCATATGTTGATATCCTTCCACATGTTGATGAGCAAGGTAGTCAGATAAGACGCTCCCTTTTATTGCTTTATGGGTAACATGTTAGATGTCATACTCAGTCAATAGCATTTTCCACCAAGCAATTTGTCCAGAGATAACAGGCTTTTCAAAAATGTAATTTATTGGATCCATCTTGGATATCAACAAAGTAGTATGTCAAATCATGTATTGTCTCAGGCGTCGAGCAACCAAAGTCAGAGCACAACAAGTTTTCTCCAAAAGTGAGTATCTGGTCTCACAATCATTGAACTTCTTGCTCAGATAGTAAATTGCATGTTCTTTTCTGCCAGTGTCGTCATGCTGACTTAATACACATCCCATTGATTCATCGAGAATAGTGAGATACATGATTAAAGGCCTACCAGGAATCGGATGTACTAAGATCAGTGGTTCTTGCAAATATTTTTTTATCTTGTCAAAAGCTTCTTGACAATCATTGTTCCATTCAACTGATTGATTTTTTCTTAGTAATTTGAATATTGGTTCACAGGTAGCCGTCAGATGAGAAATGAATCTGGAATTTAATTAAGTCGGCCCAAAAAGCCACAAACTTCTTTTTCTGTTTTGGGAGGCGGCGTGTTTTGAATTTCCTGAACCTTGTTAGGAACAACTTCGATACCTTTCTGACTTACAATAAAACCCAACAATTTTCCAGATCGAACTCCAAAGGTGCATTTTTCCGGATTCAAACGTAGTCTAAACTTTCGGAGTCTGTCAAACAGCTTCTTTAGATGGTCCAGATGACGATCTTCAGTTCTGGACTTGGCAATCATATCGTCTACGTAAACCTCAATCTCTTTATGGATCATGTTGTGAAAGAGGGTTGTCATGACACACTAGTATGTTGCCCCTGTGTTCTTCAGACCAAATGTCATGACTTTGTAGCAATATGTGCCCCAAAGCGTCATGAAAGCAGTCTTCTCCATATCGGCTGGTGTCATCTTGATTTGATTATGTCCTGAGAAACCGTCCATGAATGAAAAGACAGAGAATTGCGCTGCGTTGTGTATCAAAACATCAATATGAGGCAGATGAAAATCATCTTTCAGGCTCGCCTTATTGAGATCTCAATAATCCACACACATTCGGACCTTCCCATCTTTCTTTGGAACTGGGACGATGTTGGCAATCCATTTAGGATACTCGGAAATGTCTAAGAACCCAACGTCGAATTGCCTCTTTACCTCTTCTCTGATTTTAAGTTCCATGTCGGGTCTGATCCTTCTAAGCTTATGCTTGACAGGAGGATAATCAGGCTTGAGTGCCAAGTGATGTTCAAAGATGTTGGTATCTAACCTAGGCATATCTTGATAAGACCAAGCGAAAATATCAACATACTCTTTCAATAGCTTGACCAGCTCAGAGTGTACATGCTTAGCGAGGGATGCACCAATCTTGATTTCTCTCCTGAATTCATCAGTACCAAGATTGGTAACCTCCACTGGCTCTTTGTGTGGCTGAATCTCCTTCTGCTCGTGCTCAAGGAGCCTTGCTACTTCAGCTGGTAATTCACGATCTGCCTCACCATCTTCTTCGGCTTGGTTAATTTGAATCCCAGAATTACAACGGACGTTTTCCAAGTAGGGCACCCCTAAATTTGCCCAACCTTTTCTTTTGGCTTGGATTTTGTTTCATATCATTTAGCATTTGCATTTTCATAGCATTGGTTCTTGACAAGGGATCAATATGTTGTTTTTGCCACTCAAGAGAAGAGTTTCATGTTCAAGCTCAAGCAAGAGCACATTTGCAAGTCATCAAGAGTTCTATCATCATCAAAGCTGGGTTTCAAAGATCCTTGAGAGGAGAAAGTTTGTGTATGGTGTTGTACCCCAAAATTTGCCTAACCTTTTTCTTACTTGGTTTATGTTTCATTGCATTAGCATATCATTATTCTAGCATTCACATTGCATAGTCATGTTGCATTTTACAGGGGATCAGGAAAGGTGTGCTTAGCCAATTGAGGTTATCAAAGGCTCAAGGCCTAATCAAGGGACTATATTCAAGTCATCAAGTGGTTATCATCATCAAAAGCAAGTCAAAGTCCTTGAAGAAAGGCAAGCAAGTGAATGTGGCTCATATCCTGTCTAGGAGCCTAGCTGAGGATCATCTGGGGATCATAATCCCATGGTTGGGGGTGGAGATTGTCATTGAAGCTCAAATGAAGTTTTGTCCAACATGAAACTTGCTCAAAATGGGATTTTAAGTTCAACCAAGTATCAGGGAGGCTTTGATTTGGCTTAGAACAAGAGATGGTTGAAAGAAACTTGACAAAGGGGATTATTAAAGGCATTAAAAAGGAAAAATTCAAAATAAATCATAAGTGTTCAAGAAATGTCAAGTGGGTGGATATTTTGACTAGAAATCACATTTGGAATACAATGGAATTGCTAGAAATCCATTTTGACACATGATTCATGGACTTTCATTTGCTTTCTTCATCATGAAGCAACACATCAAAGATCAACCATTGCTCAAGATCCAGGTTTCAATCTGGTCCATTCACTCTCAACAGGTCATTAACATTGCATATGAAGCATTTTGAAGCTAGTATTGCACATAACTCGTGGCTTCCATGTTCACATTTTGGAAACAAAGTTGAATTTTGGATTACTTGATTTGGGCTTCCAATGGGCCTGATAATCATTCAAACAGATCATATATAAGTTCAGAATCCATTTCAGATCATTTTTGGTGGCATTTTGGAGGGAGAAACAGTTATTGCAGTTAGAGTTCAAGCTTGCAAAATCAAGAATCGTGTTTGAAGTTCAAGGCCAATTGAAGGAGAACTAAGCATTACAATAGCTCTAGCATCAATTAGGGAAGGATTCTACACAATTTGGCACGAAGATTCACACTCAAGCACCTTCAATTTCAAGCTGATATTCAGGTTTTTACTCTTCAAAATTCCTCTCGCTTTAGGCTGTTTTAGGAATAATTAGAACTGTGGTTAGGATGTAGGTGGAACATAGATCGTTTTAGGATCAGATTCTTGAGGTTTAGTGATGATTTAGGTTTTGATCTGTTTTCTGTTGGCCTTCGAAACTAGTTATTCATGGAGAATTAGTGCATTTGGAGATTAGATTCATGATCAGGGTGAAAATCCAAGAAGAATTGTATAGGTTTCATGCGTTTTGGTGAGGATTTGATGATTTAGCACTATAGAGCCACCGGAGAAGACAACCGGAGGTCTTCTCCAGCCACCGTCCCTTTTCCTCTCTTTCTAGCCAGGTTTGAACGAGGAAGATGAAGGATAACCATTAGATCTAGGTCAATTAGCTCACTAAGTCATGAGATCGTGCGCTTGGTATTCAATCTGAGAAGTTTGACTGTTGACTAGATGAGGTGGCAAGCCATATATCATTAGATCACCCTACTTTTCCAATGAGCGTCCATGATTAGACCATACCATGTACCTAAGTCAACCAAACCACACAGTTCCCATCCCAAAACGCAGTGCATCATTAATTGAGGTGGCGTGCGTTCCTCCCTTAGATGTGTAGACTTGGTCCTAGATCTGGTGGCTGTGGATTTTCCTGAGCTTTTTAATTTCTTTATTTCTTTTTTCAATTTCTTTTATTACATTCATCATTTTTAATTCATATTAAATAGAATATTGATCAGAAAATTATGGAAAAAATATGTGCATACTCCTTGATTAATTTCTGATTTTTCTATGCTTTTGGATTTTATTTTTGTGTTGTTTTCAATTTTATTTACCTTTTTTCTATTTTCTTGAATTCATTTAATTTGGCATTTTGGACTTGTTGCTTGCTGATTTTTGTACCATTGATTGGCATAGAATTAGAAGTTGATATTTGGCTGGATGGTTATAGACATATTGATGAGATTATAGGAATATTTTGGTGATTTTTAGATAAATCTAAGATTAGTTTTGAACTAGGTTTTTAGAGCTTTCCCCACTTGAACTTTTACGTGACAACTTTTGGTTTAGAATTTCATTAGTGCCCTTAAACATTGATTTAGGCTCTGATCTTTTTACCATAGGTTCTCAATACCTTTAGGATCACTTAAGATTTTTTATAGAGTTTTAGGAATTGATTTTCTATTTTAGATAGATTTTACATCTAGGTTGTGTTTAGGTTGCTTCAAACATAGTACTTCCCATAGTTGAACTTCAAAAGTGACCCTTAGTTCATGATAAGCTTCCAAACCTTTTCTGATGGTTTAGTAGACATGTTGATGCCTCTGTAGATTGAATATTAAGGTTTAATTTGGTGCATTAGTTCCCTTTAGAGAGTTGCTTTTAGAGCTTGTAGAATTAGGGTTTTTAGAGCCTTTAGGAGTTTCTTCCTTTTTCATAATTGTGGTTTGCTTTGGTTTGCATTCCATTTCCTATCCAATGATGCAAGGTTCCTTTGTGGGAGCCTAGTCCCTCCTTTGGAAGGACTAAAGGCCTACCACAAAAGGTAAAACCTTTGAGGATACCAATCCTAGATGAGTGGTTGAGTGCCATGATGGATTCCTTTGGTTTCCATCATGCTTCCCCACATCATGCAATGATCTTTGTGTTAATTCATATAATCTCTTGATGGAGAAAGTTGAAGCTTGAAGGTGAAGTCCTTATTCCCTTTTCTCTTGATGGATAACTTGGACATGAAGACAACTACAAACTGTTGGGCTGCTTTGCTGCTAGAAGACTGCTTTGATGTTGGGCTGCTTGCTTGCTGTTTTGTTTGTTGTATTCTTGCTGATTGACTATATTTGTGTGACTGTTTATTTGGTGTGTTGCATTAGAATAGGCTTTCATGTAGTTGGTTCTAGGCCTAAGTGCATTTAAAGGTTGAGCTTGCCTCCCTTTGCTTGTTTGCATTAGAGGTTGAGTCTGTCTCCCTCTGCTTGTCTGTTACTGTTTGGCTTTGCTTGTTGGCTGAAGGTTGAGTTTGTCTCCCTTACCTGTGTATTGTGTTGCTTTTGCTTGTTTTCTCTAGAAGTTGAGTTTGTCTCCTTCTGCTTGTATTGCTGCATTGCATGCATTTTACTTACCGTTTTATTCTTTCAGATTATTTCTTTTGCTGTTGCTTTCCTTTGCCATGTTCCCTTAGGGACTCTAACTTCTCTTGTTCAAGAGAATTTATGACAGACATTAGGGTTCTAACCATGCATGATAACATTAGGTAGCTCCCTCCTAACCTCAATCATAGGATCAACTTTGCATGACAACTTTAGGATCGGATTAGTTCCCCTTTAGTGCGTCCTTTCTCTTCTCATCTTCAAACATCTTTAAAATACTTAATAAAGATTAACACGTGTTGTACGCTACGAGCATTAAGCACTTTAGAAAGGGTTGTTGTAGGGTCTCTCTTCAATAGCTTGAATGTTTAGTGTGGTACCCCTTGGGTGACATGCGACGCATTCACTCTTAAGTCCAAGTCTTTAGTGCAACATGAGTTACAAACAAAACTCAAAACACTTCTTCTTTAAAAGACTTCAAAAACAAAGATCAAACTTCTTTTTGTCCCTTGGGACCTTTAATCCTTGGAAATCATTTTCATAAGGAGAGTTTTGTTAACTCTCGGTTCTACCGCAAACGGTAAACTCCTAAGTCTCCAAAGGTCGAGCTGCATACACCAACTGCTAGAACCGTTTGTTAACCCTACTCGGGTAAAACATTTTGAACCAGCCTGTGGTCTTGTTAGCCCGAACTATGTTTTCTCTGATCTTTCATGCCGTGTGAAAGTACGTAGGCACGAGATGTGATATCTCGGTGAGAAACCTCCCCCACCTTTCACCCGTAGTTAGGCGAACTACGTTGACTCTGATCTCTCGTTCCAGACGGGAATACGTAGGTATATAACTGCTGTGTTCTGCCGAGTCATTTTTCTTTTCTTTTCAGACCAACCTTGATAGGTAGATAGTTAAACACACCCTTTCAGATAAACACAACAAGCGTTGATCCCTTCGAGTACGACGGACGTGAGGGGTGCTAACACCTTCCCCTTGCGTAACCGACTCCCGAACCTAGGACTTGGTTGCGATGACCTCGTCTTTTCCCTTTTTTCGCTAGGTTTTCTCTGAGTGTTTCCTTTCCCTCTTTTGGGATAAATAACGCGCGGTGGCGACTCTTCTGTCATTGTCAGCCTCGTTTTTCGCAGTAGCGACATATGGGTGTCACCTCCTATCTTGAGGATCATCAGAGGTTCATGAGGTTACCTATTTGGATGAGGCATGATTCAAAGGTTCAATAGACATTTTGAGGGTTCTTTATGGAGATTGAATGGTTACACAAATCATCTACAAGGGCCTCAGTCAATGGATAAGAGATTAGGGATTCATCTAGTCAACCAAAAGTCAACTGTGGACTTGAGAGGGCTCAAGGCTTGGGTCTTGATCTTGGAAGCCATGAGAAGTCATCTTAAGTCATCTCCATGATGTTTGATGATTTATGCGATCACGTAGGCCATGATGGGCATGAAAAGTTGAGTGGCAAAAACAACATCTTGACAAGGGATCAAGATGATGTTTGAATTCCTTGCATTTCAAGTCATCAAATGAGTTAATTTTTAAACTTCTCACACCATATCATCATCATATAATGTGCATTCTACTCTTTACCCAATTGGATCCAACATAAACTTCACCTTTCAAGCCATTTTTCACATTTTACACCATAAGAGGCAATGATTCAAAACCGTGTACCAATGCATCTCCAATTCTCCAAATAAACACAATTCTTTTCCTCACCCCCCACTTGACAAGAAAAGTGAATGGAATGAGTCATAACACCTCCAACCCGTGTGCATAACATACTTGGATGTTTTTGGCAAAAATTGGAAATCAAACAAATCCCTCAACATGGGCCTGCATGAGTGCCCTTAAGCCTTCATACTTAAGCCAAAAACTAGCCCTAGATGATGGAAATAGAAGGAATTGCGCAGAGGTGTGGGATTCATCAAAAAATTTCAGAATATTCTCTCTCTTCGAATCTGAGTTTTCCTTGGGTTTTTCTTCAAACTATTGCCCAATTCATCATCACACAAGCATCAGAAGAAGATTGAGAGCTTAAGATTGAAGCTTGCAACAAGTTTGAAGGGCAAATGGAGCAGCTCCGTTAGGTAAGCTTTCCATCTCTGAAACCTTCATATTAGGCACTTATTTAGAAGCATAACTGGTGCATTTGAAGCCCTACTTCATGTAGGCCATGTTTGGATAGTTTTCATGGATGTTTGATTGAGTTTCAGTGTGGGCATCAAAACTTTTGTGGCCTGTTTCCATGATGTTCCAAGGACCTTTTTCAAAATCTAGGTGCATTTTCGTATTCTACATGAAAAATACTTTAAAATAGTGCAAGGTGTTTTCATTTTTATGGTGGTTTGAAGTCTGAGTTCCGGCGACCCTCCCAGAGAAGACGACCGGAGCCTTAGCTCCGATGTCTGGTGGAGATGCTGATGTGGCTGGGAAGACTTCTTGACCAGATGATGTGTCGCCCGTATGTGGTGTTGACTTTGCTTGCGTGTGTGTTTGAGTCTGACGTGTATTAATGAAACGCTTCGTTTCATTTTGGGGTTGGCTTCTGATTGTGTTTGGGCCTTGGCATTTTGTTATTTACACCCCGTGATTGGAGCCCATTTGCGTGTAACACATGATTTCAGTTCAGTCCAAATTGCTCCTACACCACCTTGGTATTTTAATTTTAATTTTATTTCTTTTTCTTGCTATTTCAAATTAATTCTTTTTAAAATAGTTTTATGCATTATAAAAATCCAAAAAAAAATGTGTTTCTGACATTTCAAGAGGTTAGGATATTTTTCATTATTTTTATTTTATTTTTCAATTTATTTTAGTATTTTTAATTGAATTAATCATTGAAGGTGTTTTATGGTTTGTACCTTGATTTGAACTTGATCATTGACCACAATTAAAACACCCCCCTTGACCAATTTCTCACGCTTAGGTGTTAGATTGATACTTATTTGAGGACTGGTTTGAGGTCTTTATGATCTCTTTTCAATTGTCTTTATGATCTCTTTTCAATTGTTTGAGGTCTTTATGCTCCTCGATGCTTGCTCGATAAGTTGAATACATTGGCTTGATAGACCTAATTGTTGGTGATTTGAATTGATTCTTGCCATGAGCTTTTGCACACTGATTTGTTATTGCTTCAACTTGATTTGATTATTTGATTTGGATTTTATTCAAGTTTGCATCTATTTTTGGTGGATATTTCAAATTCGAAGTTGTTTTCACTATGTGTATACATCCAATCCTTGACCTAGTTTTGGGATATGATCATGAGTGATCCATTGAGTACCTCTTGAGCCTTTTTTTTTAGCTTTTTTTAACATGCTTGTGTACCTTGTGCCGCAAGTTTCATCTGATCACTGTGTTTCCACTTGTTTGAAGTGTGAGATAGTTGTTTGAACTTTGGTTCTACAATTTAGTTTGATCATTCTTGTGATTGCTTGGTGTTTTGATTTTGAATTTGAGGTATCCCATTTGGGTTTCACTTCTAACCTTAATGGTTGTGGACTTGTTCATGGTGCTTTGGTGATTTTTGGTTTCACTTTGAAGTATGCCATGGGCAATTGAACCTCTTGTATTTGTTTGGTTGTTTTGTTTACTTGATCATGAGTAAGTGTATGGTTGAGATGTTTATGATGTGGTTTCTGCCCCACACTCTTTACTCCCTCACTTATTTGGTTGTGCTTTTGTGTTTAGCACCTTTCTCCTTGTGATGATTGATGGCATTTGATTGTAAGAGCTTGCTTCTCTTATTTCCTCTCATCTCTCTTGACTTGTTTAGGTCTTCCTTCTTGTTGACTTGTTTAAGTCTTCCCTTGCATGTTTTATGTTTGTATTTGTGCTTGAATTTCATATCTTTTCTCATCTTGCATTGACTTGTTTAAGTCTTTCATTTCATTTTCATTTGTGATTGATTATGCAGTGTGTTTACTTGTGCTTCTTGCCATGATCCCTTAGGATTCCTAGTCCTTCTGTTTAAGACGGGAGTAGGAGAGAGACATTAGGATTTCAATCCTTTGCATGACAGCATTAGGTAGTATGCTTTTTCATCCCAACTTTAGAGTCTTGTGTCTTCCCTTCTCACTCAGAACTCTTTTAAGACACTTAATAAAGAAAGACAATTGTTGTACGCTACGAGCCTTAAGTACATAAGGAATGATGAGTGGGGGGTCTCTTCTCAGATGTTCTAGAGTGTTTAGTGTATGCCCTTTGGGCGACATGCGACGCATTCACTCTTATGTCATAGTCTTTAGTGCAATATGAGTTACAAACTAACTCACTTCACTTCTTCTAAAAAAACACAAACAAGATTCAAACCTTTTCATCCTTTGGATTGCTTTAAACCTGATTTTCAGAAAGAGTATGTTACATTTCTGTACTAACGCAAACATGCATCGTTCCTAACTGCTGGAATTGAAACGTAACATTACTCATAAAAAACACTTGAACTAACCAGTGGTCTAGTTTCCCGAACTACGTTTACTCTGATTTCTCATACCAGATGAGGATACGTAGGCACAAGACGGTGATGTCTTGGCGAGCAACCTCCCCTTATCACCCGTAGTTTTCCGAACTATGTTGACTCTAACTTTCCCATTGCATGAGGGAATACGTAGGCATAAGGCGGCGATGTCCTATCGAGTCTGTTCTTTCTCTTCACCCCTGTTTAGCAGTAGCATTAGATAGTTTTCACCCATAGATTAGACAACAAGCATGGATCCCGTTGAGTACAACGGATTTGAGGGGTGCTCATACCTTCCCCTTGCGTAACCGACTCCCGAACCCAAGATTTGGTTGCGATGACCCGTCTTTCCCGTTATCTTAGGTTTTCTTCGATCATTTCCTTTCCCTCTCTTTGGGATAAATAACGTTCGGTGGCGACTCTTCTGTTTGTTTCCGCCGGCTCCCCTTTTTCGCAGTTGTGACAGCTGGCGACTCTGCTGGGGACGTACTTCCTTCCCAATGGGAGTCAATCCTAGCGCTTGTTTGTTTTATGTTTGTGGGTGTGTATATTTGTGTGCATATGTGTTGTATCTGTACATTATTGCATTTGCATTTTATTTTCTGCACTTTATCATCTGTTGCTGTTGTGCTGTTGGGTGGGTGTTCCATTGAGATAAGCCCAATACCCAGGCTTGAGTACATACCTAGCATTAGTATGGAGAGTAGTGAGGGCTTGCATGTTTGGCATGCAATAGTCCTCATGAAATCCGTGTTCATACGAGATTTTCTTTGCAGACATCCTGTCCAGTCCATTTCAAACAGTTGATAGGATATTGGATCTGAGAATTAATGACTCTGGAGACCGATCATTGGGAAGTCATTTGAGTGAGGCCTCCTCATTTGACCATGATGCCAAACCAGAAATGGTGAACGTATCATCGTTTCTCATAAGTCTGTGACATTGACGGCCTGCATAGGATGCCGAACCTTATCAAAGATTAGGTCCATACCTATGAGAGTGGGAGGGTTATGCAGGAAAATTGACCTTCAACCAACCCGGTTTTTTGGTTTTCTCGTCAGTGCGGACCTTTGAATCTTTGGTATTATTGGGTTTCTAGTATCTCAGTGCTGATGTTTTGGTATTTTCTTACTGAAGTGGAACTTTGGTTCAACCTAGTCAGCAGCACAACAGTCTTGATCCCCTGTTTGCATCTGCATTTTAACATTTGCATGTATTTATGATTTCAGGTGTTCATTTTCCCTTTGATTCTAGTAATCTGATCCACCATCAATATGGAGCCTCTCTTGAAGAGGACTGTTGTCTACAAGTTCCCGACACCGGAGTTAGGACCCTTGCTTGGTCTCATTTATGTGGCTGATCGTAAAGTTGTGGAAGACTTTAGGAAGGATTATGGGAAGATTTTGAGCTTTGTCTGTAAGATCTCAAGATTTGAATTAGGAGGTATTCACACTCTGCTGCAGTTCTATGATCCTCAGTTGCGTTGCTTCACTTTCCCGGGTTATGTCTTGATGCCAACCTTGGAGGAGTTTTCTCTGTTAATGGGAGTTCCAGTCTTGGAGGAAATGCCTTTCTTTCACTCTGAAGAAGAACCTGACTTGACCAAGTTGGCTAATTCTCTTTATCTGGGTATTTCTGAGATAGATGGTAAGATGGTGTGGAGGAATGGAGTCCCTGGTTTTCCACTGTCATTCTTGATGGGCAAAGCTCAACACTTTGCTAATGAAGGATTTTGAGTAGTTTTCAACGCTATTCTGGCCTTATGCATCTATGCCATAGTCCTGTTCCCTAATATCCCAGACTTCGTTAATTTGGATGCTTTCCATATTTTCGCTTCTCGGAATCTTGTACCTACTCTTTTTGAGGATGTCTACCACTCAATACACTACAAGAATGAGAACAGAAGAGGAAAGAATGTCTGTTGTTGCGCACCACTTCTTTATAGATGGTTTATGGCACATCTTCCTAAGGTTGGACCTTTTGTTGATACCTCAGACACAGTTGATTGGTCAGAGAGGCTCATGGGTTTGACGTCTGAGAACATTGTTTGGTTTAACAGAGATCTGCTTGGCAAAGAGATTATCTTCAGTTGTGGAAACTTTCCCAATGTTCCTCTGATAGGAAGAAAGGATGGTATCAACTACAATCCTGCTCTGGCTGTCTGACAATTCGGTTACGCTTTGAGAGGACCTCCAAGGGAAGAGGAAATAAAGGAATCTCTGTATTTCACAGGAGTGGCTGACAGTGATACTCTGACCAGATTGAAAAAGGCTTGGGAAGGATTCATTAGAGAGGAAAATGTTCTTTGGGTAAGAGTGACTATAGAGCCTATGGACCCTATGTGGATTGGATCCAGGAGAGGGTAGAAAGATTGTTGCTACCATTCCCGGTCAGAGAGCCTTTATATCCTTTGGTAGCTGAAGAACCAACAATAGTTGACATTCAGAAGTATAACCAGTTGTGGGCTGAGAAAGAAGAGCTACGCAAAGCGAATGAAGAGCTGGAAAAGGAGGTTATTCAGCTAAGAAGCGAAAATAATGAAGCAACCTATCTGTCCAAGATGAAGACAGAGACCTTGAACAAGATGGGGAAAGAATTGACTGAAGAGATACATGTCCGATAATGACTTGGTCAAGACTTGACGAGCATGGGTAATGTCCTTAAAGGCAAGAAGAAAAAGTTGGAAAGAGTGCACCTGGAGATGTCCAAATTCAACGATCAGTGGAATGCAGCTTTAACCGCCAACGAAGGAAGAGAGGATGAACTCCACAAACAAATTGAGAGGCCGAAGACATAGCTCAGGATTAAAGATGAAAAAGCTTCAGGGGAATCATCTCGTCAGTATGAAGGTTATCGCAAGTTACAAGAAGCTCTGGAAACGTTGGAAGAATACAAGATAAGAGCAGAACTGAAGAAACCAAGACTCGAAGACGCTTTCGAAGAAGGTGCTTGGGAGGATTATGCTCAGGATTTGAAGGATGTTATCAGCAGAAGGGAGTTGCTCATTCAGGCGTTGGTTGTGAGGCCTGAACATCCGGATACAAAGGAGTTGTTAGAGGAGTTTCAGACTCGTTATCGTGGCTGAAGGGAGAGTTATCTGATGCAGTTTCCTCTGTAGTTTTTCTTCTCTTTTGTTATTATCTTGTATTCATACCATCACCAGGCTTGTTGGATGGGGTCAGATGATTATTTTCAGTTGTATTCCTCGGTGTTATGTTGTGTACACTGACTCTTGCTTTCATTTTATTTATGAGAAGGGATTTATGGTTCTATTTGTTGCTTCTCCTGACTCATGTTTATTTGTGGAACTAGAATCAAGGGGAGAATTTCCTTGAATCATATTTGCATGCTTGCATTTTGCATTATCATTATCATGTTGCATCGCAGGTGTTCTTGGGCCCGTTAACCTTACCTCTATGTGGCTTTCAGGATAGCAGACCAGACGTTTCACAGATACTCGACCAGAGGGAATCAACAAAGAGCTATGGATCAGATACAGCTAGAGTTGCAAGAGTTCAGAGATCGGATGGCTCAGTTCATGGATCTAATTCAAGGAGTTTCCATTGGGCAAGAGCATCTCAAAACACTAGTCCAACCACTAATTGCCAGGGTGGATGGTAATGGGGTCTTGCATGGAGGAACCACTGTTGTTCCTCCCCCGGATGATGGGAGTACTCCTCAAGCTAATGTTATTCCTACTGCTGTTATTCCTCCGAGCGAAGGTCACCAACCAGGAGTTCATGTACCAGGTGCAGCGGACGTTGCACATGAGGTAGCAGGTCCTCAGTGGGAGGAGGATGAGCATGATGATGTTTTCTCAATGGGAGACTTGGGTGTTGGCCTTCAAACAGATGCAGACAAAAGGTTTAAGATGATTAAGGAAAAGATGAAGAATCTCGAGAATCAGAACTCTCTAGGGCTTGACATGTCCAACTTGGGGTTGATTCCAAGGGTGAAGATTCCGCCCAAGTTCAAAGTTCCAGACTTCGATAAGTACAAAGGGACAACCTGTCCCAGAGTACATCTCAGATCATATTATCGGAAGATGTCTGCCTACTCAGATGATGAGAAGTTGCTGATGCATTTTTTCCAGGATAGTTTGTTAGGGCCTTCACTAGAATGGTACATGGGCCTATAGGGGACCCATATCAGAAGTTAGAGGGATCTTGGAGAGGTCTTTTTTCCGTCATTATCAGTATAATAGTAACTTGGCGCCAAAATGAGTTCAGTTGCAGAATCTGTCTCAGAGGAGCAATGAGGGGTTTAAAGAGTATTCCCAAAGGTGGCGTGAACTAGCGGCCATAGTTCAGCCTCCGATGGTCGAGAAGGAGCTTATTGATATGTTCGTGGCAACGTTTCTAGGAATTTATTATGAGAAGCTAATTGGAAATATGTCCGGAAGTTTTTCTAATTTGATTATAACCGGTGAGAGAGTAGATAATAGAATCAAGTTGGGTAAGATTCAGAGTGGAGAGGGATCCACATCAGGTGGAGGAAGGGAGACATTTGGGAATTCTAAGAAAAGAGAAGGAGATACCAATGCAATTACAACTTACAGAAATAGAAACAGAAATAGAGCTCAGCGTCAACAATAATATCAGCCTCAACAACCGCCACAGGTTGCTAGCATAACTACTCCAGTGGTACCTAAACAACAAAATATTGCACCGCGCAGATTTCAAGATCGAGGAACGACCGTTAATAGGCAGTTTGATACTCCGCCTATGCCATATTCTCAACTACTTCAACATCTGCTTCAATTATAGCTCATCCAAAAAAGAACTTTAGCACCACTTACTGGCGCGCCACCTTCAGGCTATGATGCGAATGCAAGGTGCGAGTTTCATTCTGGCGCTCTAGGCTACAACATAGATAATTGCAAAGCTTTAAGCATAAGGTGCAAGATCTGCTTGACACCAAATCAATTAACTTTACCAAAGAGACCCCGAACATGAATCAGAACCCAATGTCGAATCATGGGGTAGCAGGAGCTAACGCCCTTATTGAGGGAGAGAAGTTGAATCCATAACTGATGTGGCAGAGTTGAGAACGCCGCTAAGTTTTGTGAAGAGCAGATTGTTGAAAGGGGGTGTTTTTCCTGGCTGTGTCGAAGGTTGTGAAGGATGTGCTGTGCATCCAGAAGGTTGTGTTGATATGAGAATCCATATTCAAGGCTTGATGAATGAGGGTATTTTGTAGTTTGATAGAATCAAAGAAGAAAAAGATGTGAAATAGATTAACAGTGGGCGGGATGAAATTTCCACGATTTAAATCCCATATAGAGCAATAAATATTTCAGCGCCTCCAAGGCCAGCGCCAATGATCATCACTAAATCCGGAACAATACCTTATGAAAGTACCAAGGCCATCCCATGGAATTATGGGGCAGATGTATTTTGTAATGGACAGAAGCAAGAGTTGGTAGGGATGTCATCTGAAGGATCATCTGTTGATAACATTGTTGGAGCCGGAGGTTTAACTAGAAGCGGTAGAGTGTTCTCCCCTCTAGAGGTTAATGTAGAAAGAACTGATAAAGGAAAGGGTAAGGCTGTAGTGGAAGAGAGTTCGCAATAAAGAGAGCAAGACTCTTTAATCAAAGATGTAGAGGAATTTATGTGACTTATCCGTAAGAGTGACTACAAGATTATGGATCATTTACAACAAACGCCTTCCAAAATCTCAATCTTATCTCTGTTGTTGTGCTATGAGGAACATAGGAACGCCTTATTGAGAATTTTGAATACTACCTATGTGTCGTAGGAGATTTATGTCAATCAGCTTGAGGGGGTGGTAGCCCATGTAAACCCTGACAGTGGCTTGGGGTTCACAGATCTAAACTTGACTCCCGCAGGGTGAAATCATAATCATGCCTTACACATCTCCATTGAATGCAGAGGGGTTGTTCTGTCGCATGTATTGGTAGATACAGGGTCTTCACTCAATGTGTTTCCCAAGAAGGTTTTGATGAAATTGGACACCCAGGTTGTGATTTATACTCCCAGCGATCTAGTGGTGAGAGCGTTTGATGGAACTCAAAGATCAATGTTTGGTGAAGTTACTTTACCAATTCAAGTGGGCCCGAAAATCTTTAACGCCATTTTCTACATCATGGACATACAGCCAACCTATAGCTGTTTACTTGGTCGACCATGGATTCATTCTGCAGGAGCAGTTACTTTGACCTTGCATCAGAAGCTGGAATACATGGTTGAAGGGAGGATTATAACAATGTGTGGTGAAGAACACATCATGGTTAGTCACTTGTCGTCCTTCAAATATGTAAAGGTGGATGGAGAGATCCATGAAACATTGTGTCAGGCGTTCGAGGCGGTGCAGGCTAAGGAGAACCCTCCTGTTGTGAACAGAGCTCCTGAGATTTCAATGTCTTCATTCAAAGAAGCTCGTGTTGTGGTAGAGTCTGGTTCTTCACAAAGATGGGGTCAAGTCCTCAGCATCCCCAATAAACAAGAAAAATTTGGTTTGGGATACAACCCATCTTCCTCCTTGCAAAGCGCTCTAAGGTACAGGGGACCTGTGCAGTTCACCAACAGTGGGTCATATTTGACAGAATCAATGTTGTGGGAGACGATGAAGGAGACAGTGACTGCGATATGGACACTTGGATTCAGCCGTGTGTCCATGGTCAGAGCTTGTGCAATTGGACTATCGAGGAAGTTAATCAAGTTACCTTTGAAGAGTAATTTCTTTGTTTTGATTATGTGCGGCCCTGCATTGTGCCCAGGACGTAGTGGTTTTCCTTTGTAGGGCCCTTATTTGTTTATGTTTGAACTCTTTTTATCATTATTGAAAGGTGTTTGTTTGCATTCAAATGTTTTGATCCCTGTTTTTCTTCTTTTAGTTTTGACAATAAAATGGCAATGTGTGTGTGCTTGTTTGCATATCATTTTAAGCATAAAACATCAATCATGCAGGTTTCACATCACAGATGCCGCCGATTCAGATTCGGCTATGACTCGGTATGATTTTGGCAATCCCATTTTTCAAGCTGAAGAAGAGGTTGATGAAGAAGATGACCTGCCTGAAGAGCTTGCTAGACTGTTGAGACAAGAAGAGAAAGTCATTCTGCCTCACCAAGAAGAAATCGAAGTTGTCAACCTGGGCACCGAAGAGGGCAGAAAAGAAGTCAGAATTAGGGCTGTGTTGGAAGATGGTGTCAAGAGAAGACTGGTCAAAATGCTCTGTGAGTACAGAGACGTCTTTGCCTGGTCGTATAAAGACATGCCAGGATTAGATACGGATATAGTGGTACACCATCTACCTCTTCGAGAAGAATGTCCACCTGTAAAACAAAAGCTGAGAAGAACCAGGCTTGATATGGCAGTCAAGATTAAGGAAGAGGTCCAGAAGCAATTGGACGAAGTTTTTCTTGCTGTTACAAACTATCCTCCGTGGATCGCTAACATAGTTCCTGTGCCTAAAAAGGATGGAAAGGTCAGGATGTGCGTCGATTACAGAGATCTGAATAGAGCGAGTCCGAAAGATGATTTCCCGCTCCCCCACATTGATGTGTTAGTTGATAACACTGCTCAACATTCTATGTTTTCCTTCATGGATGGCTTCTCTGGGTACAACCAAATCAAGATGGCCCCAGAAGACAAGGAGAACACTACCTTTATTACACCGTGGGGACTTTTTGCTATAAAGTTATGCCTTTTGGATTGAAAAATGCAGGGGAAACTTATCAGGGGGCGATGGTGACTCTCTTTTATGATATGATTCATCATGAGATCGAGGTTTATGTTGATGACATGATCGCAAAGTCACAGATAGAGGAAGAACATCTGGTTAATCTTTTGAAGTTGTTTGAAAGGTTGAGGAAATTCAGATTGAGGTTGAATCCAAATAAGTGCACTTTTGAAGTGAGGTCAGGGAAGCTATTGGGGTTCATCGTCAGTGAGAAATTAATCGAGGTAGATCCTCCGAAGATAAGAGCAATACAAGAAATGCCAGAGCCAAAAACAGAAAAAGTGGTTCGTGGTTTTCTGGGGAGATTGAACTACATTGCAAGGTTCATATCTCACCTAACAGCCACCTGTGAACCAATGTTCAAACTGTTAAAGAAAGATCAAGCATTCGTTTGGGACGAAAATTGTCAAAGGGCATTTGAAAGGATAAAAGAATACTTGCAGGAGCCTCCAGTGGCAGGGAGACCTTTGATCATGTACTTGACAATTCTTGAGAACTCCATGGGTTGTGTACTCGGTCAACACGACGAGACGAGCAGAAAAGAGCATGCCATCTATTACTCGAGTAAGAAGTTCATAGAATATGAGTCTAGATACTCAATGCTAGAAAAGACATGTTGTGCACTTGCATGGGCAGCCAAGCGCCTAAGGCAGTATATGTTAAATCACACAACCATGTTGATTTCGAAGATGGATCCAATCAAGTACGTGTTTGAAAAGCAGGCACTTTTTGGAAGAATTGCCAGGTGGCATATGGTTCTAATAGAATACGATATTCAGTATTTTTCCCAAAAAGCCATCAAGGGAAGTGTGTTGCACCCCAAAATTTGCTCAACCTTGTCTTGCCTGATTTGTGTTTCATTGCATTTCATTTGCATAGTTACATCATGTACATAGTTAAATCATTGGCATATCATTTGCATAGCATACATCCAACAAGGGATCAAGGTGTCTATCAAAATAAAAGCCTAGCAAGGTGTGTTATCCAAGATGAGAAGTCATCCAGGCCATCAAGAAAGGATTTGAAGTCTTGAGAAGTTTAAGTGCCTATATGTGGGTTTTGCTCCTATCTTGAGGAATATTAAGAATCATCAGTGGGATGAGAAGCATGGAATGTGGATGTGAGGTGTGTATGGATCTCATGAGATGTCTATAGGGCCTTATTGAAGCTGAGGCAAGCCATTGATTCAAGTAAGAAAGCCACAGTGGAGGTACAGTCAACTAGGGTTTCATATGGATCAACCCTAGGTCAATTGAGTAATTGGAGAGCATCAAAGCCTACCTTGAGGTCATGGGATTCATGAGTTGGTATGTTGATACATGTGTGGTGTTGTGCCAAGATTAAGCAAAGAAAGATCAAGGATGTGGGAAGTTGCTAAATTAGGGTTGCAGTGTAAAATCCCCTGTTTAGTGCCTAACTTCAAAGCCACATAAGTAAAAATACAAGTTTCAAATGGATCCTTGGCCAACATGAAACTTGTAAAGCTTCTCAATACCTTTAATTTGAGTACTATAAGTCTCCAAGAAGATTTGTAGAACTCAAGTTATAGTCTTTGCAAGTTACAGGTCACCAGAGGATACTGAAATTTATCTGTGAAAGTCACTTGACTTCCAAGCAACTTTTTCCCCTCAAGGAGTTTTCAAATGGATTCTTGGCCAACATAAGAGTTGTAGGTCTTGATCTTAGCTTTAATTTTAGTACTAGAAGTCCTCAAGGGGATTTGTGGACTCAAGTTATGACCTTGGCAAGCCAGGGGTATTTTGGGAAAGTTGAATTACAGGTCATTTCCAATCATAGGTTAAAATCTCTACTTCCATGCCTCAAATGGAAAATTGTTCAACATGAAATGTGCTTAGAATGTTGTTTTTAGGTCAGATAAGTCATCATGGTGGATTGAATTGGCTTATATCATGAAGTGATTCAAAATGGCCTAAAATGGAAAGAATTTCAAATGGGATTAAAGAGGGAAAATGTGATTTTTGAGTTATAGGTCATAAACATGTCATGTGAGTAGTCATTTTGACCAGAAATTGGATTCTAAACACAATGGCATTTCCACATTTTTGAATTGAGGTTTAATTTCATGACTTGCTTTGTAAAGTGGTTTCTTCACTTACAAGTCACAATGCCAAATCAAAAACCAATGAAATTCAGGCTTTCCTACTGATTCAAACATGCTCACAAGGTGTTTTGAAATGAGTTAGAACCTTCCGGAACAAGTAACAAGCTTGTATGGCACGACTGATATATGCATTTTCAAGAGAAAAATCAGAAATGATGGATCACTGAATTGGGCTTCAAACTGAGTTCAAAAGCCCACAAAAACACTCTATATATTGATCAGAGTAAATTCAGATGAGGGTTGGTGCTTTATTCGAGCTGAAGAGGAGAATTGCAGTTGGTTTTCACAAGCTCCCAAGTCAGAATCGGTTTTTGAGTTGCTAGCGCATTCAAGCCAAATTGAAGGTTGAAGAAGCTCTATGGTGTATCACTGATCGTGTCTGGAAGGTTGGATTGAGCCACAACTACCTCTGTTGATCAAGATTCAGCAGGTATGTAACTCTCAAATTTCATGTTGATCTAGGGAGAATTAGCTTAGAATATACATGTTGTTAGGACCTAGATGACTCAGGGAGAATTAGCTTAGAATATACATGTTGTTAGGACCTACATCTGAGAATTTGAAGGAGGACGATGACACGTTGCCGTTGGATCAAGTCTGAGAGGAGACTTTGTACACTTATCGTAGGGCTTAGATTGAAGCTGAGTTTTAGATCAAAACGCAACACTTCATTAAATGAGGTGGCTGCTGACTGGATGCCACTTGGCGCAGGCGTGGACGCGCTTTGGTTCCTTGGATTCATTGACTGGTAGACTCATCCAACGCATCTGATTTAATCTGGAATTTTAAATTCTTAAATTCAATTTTAATTTGTTTTTGATTTGTTTTAATTCCATTTTGATTCAAAAAATCATAATAAATCCAATTTTGATCCAAAAATTATTTTAAAAATATCTCAATGATCTTGGATTTGTTTGTGATTTTCTGAAATCAATAAATATCACTTTCATCCATTTTTCAATTTTATTTGGTTTTTCTTATTTTCATGTGATTCCATTTATTTGCATAATTGTCCATCTGTTTTGCTGAATTTTGTTCTTTTAATTGGTGTTGATTCTGGTTGAGATCTTTTAGTATGTTTTAGATAACATGTATAGGTTCCCTTAGGATTTTTTGGTAGAATTTTAAGACAATTTTAGGTTCTGTTTTAGGGTTGTTGATTAGAGCCTTCCCAAATAATGGTTTCCCATGACCTAGTTTCACTTAGGAATTGTTTAGATGACTTAGAAGTTGATTTAGGTCTTGATTCTGGAACCTTAGAATGTTCAAACATGCATGACCCCATAGGAATTTTAGTAGAATTTTACAACTTAGTTTTCTATTTTATTTGGATTTTACAAGTGGCTTGTGCTTGTGGTGTTCTATCTTGAGTGCTTTGTCTTGTTTGGAGCTTTTGGTGGGTTTGGAGGTTGAAGACTTTGGACTCCTTTTTGGAGGAGCTTCTAGACATGATTAATATGCTTTGGATTGGAGGGTGGAGCTTGGAGTGGAGCTTGCTTTCTCTTTTAGAGTTTGTTTTAGGAGTTGGTAGAATTAGGGTTTTAGGAAGAGCTTTTTAGACTCAGTTCATTTCTTTCCTCAAACATGGAATGCTTTGTTTGCTTCCATCCTATCCTATGATTCAAAGTCCTCTTAAGGAAGCCCCATCTCTCCCTTGGAGGGATGAGTGGCATGCCTTAAAGAGTAGAACTTTTGAGGATACCCTTCTTTGCAAATGATGGTTTCTAGTGATTTCCTTTGGTTTTCACTAGTTTCCATTCATTATAACTTGATCTCAATAACAAATATTTCTTGGTGGAGCTTGCTAGAGTTTGGAGATGAAGATCAAAGATGTTGCCTTTCATAAGGTTTGCTTGAAGATGGAGTTATGTTACTGTCAACTTTGCTGTCAGGAGCTTGCTGGAGGATTGAAGCTAGGGTTTACTGTTGCTTTTGAGCTGGAGTTTTCTGTAGCTGTGGAGTTTAACTGTTTAGGTATTGAGGAGCCTTATTTGGAGTGTGCTTTCTCTTCCCTGGAAGATGGATAATGAAGTTTTCTTCTCTTGAAGATTGTCAAAGGATTTCAGTGTCAGACTGTGGGGTACTGTTGGTGGTAGCTTTGCTGTGAAGTTGGGGTTTATTGTGCTGTTGAGCTGGAGATATCTGTTTGTTTGTTGTTTGAGCTTGTTGATTTGATTTGTCTGGTGTGACTAATTTGAGCTGTTGCATTAGATTAGGTTCATACAGTTGAATAGGCTTCAGTGCATCTTAAGGGTTGAGCTTCTCCCCTTGCTTGTCTGCATAAAAGGTTGACTGTTTCCCTCTGCTTGTTTGTTAGTGAGTGGCTTTCCTTGCCTGTGTGGTTTGTGGCTTTTGAGCCTTGTTTGCTTAAGAAGTTGAGGTGGCCTCCTTCTGCTTGACTGTTGCATTCATGCATTTTACAGTAATTTCTTTTCAATACTTTCTTTACAGTAATTCCTGCTGCTGTTTCTCTTTCCATTGCCATGTTCCCCTAGGAGCTCTGATTTCTCTTGCTGTAGAGAAAATATGACAGACATTAGGTTCAAACCATGTATGATAACATTAGGGTAGAATTTCTCTTTCAAACCTAACCTGTAGGATGAATATTGTGATAACTGTAGGATCGAGTCAGTTTCCCCTTAGAGAGTCTGTTTCTCTTCTCATCTCAAAACAATTCAAAAACATAGTAATAAGGTTAATTGATGTCGTACGCTACGAGCCTTAAGCTATTTGAGAAAGGGTTGCTGGAGAGCTTCTTTCCAGTAGTCTGGCTGCTTAGTGTGGCACCCTTTGGGTGACACGCGATGTAGTCACTCTCAAATCATAGTCTCTAGTGCGTCAGAGATTGCAAACAAACAAAAAAACACTTCTTTCGTAAAAGATTCAAAACAAACATCAAAGTGTCATTTTTGTCCGCTTGGACTCTTAATCATGAAAAACCCTTTCATAAGGTAATAAAAAACCAGTCAGACAAGCTTGTGTCTTCAGTAGCCCGAACTACGTTTGGTCTGATATTTCATGCTATATGAAAGTACGTAGGCATAGGATGCCGTATCCTAGCGAGCAACCTTCCCCTCCTGTCTCGTAGGTAGGCAAACTACGTTGACTCTGATTTCTCGTTCCAGACGGGAATACGTAGGCATAAAGTGCGATACTTTTCCGAGTCATTTTCTTTTCTTTTTTGACCCAGACCTTTAGTATAGATAGAATAACAATCCATACTAGAAAACAAGCGTGGATCCCGTCGAGTACGACGGACGTGAGGGGTGCTAATACCTTCCCCTTGCGTAACCGACTCCCGAATCCAGGATTTGGTTGCGATGACCATTCCTTTCCCGTTTTGCGTTAGGTTTACTCTAAGCGTTTCCTTTCCCTCTTGTGGGATAAATAACGCATGGTGGCGACTCTTCTGTCATAGCCGGCGCTGATTTTCGTAGTAGCGACAACTGGAGACTCTGCTGGGGACTCCAACGATTCCCTACGCGAGTCAGTCCTAGCGCTTGTTTTTCCGTCGTGGGTTTTATATGGATTACCTTTCTGTATTTACTTTCAGCATTATATTATTGTTGTTGTGCTGGGTAGGGGGTCAGATTGAGAGATAAGCCGGACCTGGGCTTGAGTGCACCTAGAATTAGTTGTGGAAAGTAGTGGGCGCGTGCATGCTTTGCATGTACTAGTGTCCCGCAAAATCCACGCTCAGACGAGGTTCTTCTGGTTGACTTCTTTTTCAACCCTTTGGGTTGAGGGGGTTGTTGGTTAGTTGGATTGTCGACTCTGGGGACCGATCAATTGGAAGTTGGCTAAGTGAGGCCTCTTCAAGACATGATGATGCCACACCTTCTGGGTATCGTATCATCAGTCTTGAAAGTCTGTGACGCCGAAGACCGCATAGGATGCCATACCTTGTGTCAGTTGATAGGACACCTACCTGTGAGAGGGATTGGGGCATGCAGGAAACTTGACCTCCAGACTACCCGGTTTTCTTAATATTGGATCAGTATGTGTGGTTACTTGGGGTTCTTCATCAGGACAGTGTTATAGGTCTGTTGAGACCAGGTTGGAGCTTTGTTATAGGTCTGTTGAGATCAAAGTGGAGCATTGTTATGGGTCTGTTGAGACCAGGGTTGAGCAGTATTGTGGGTCTGTTGAGACAGATATTGTGGATGGATCTCTTCAGTAATATATCACTTGATCCCTGTTGCATGTTTGCATATTGTATTGTTGCATACTCATTTTGCATATCATTAACGTGTGTCTGTGCTGCAGGTGCATTTCATACCCTCTAATTCTAGTTGCCCGGATTTCTGTCTGCTGCTATTATGGATACTTTGAAGAAGACTGTGGCATACAAGTTGCCTACTCCAGATGTTACTTCTTTGCTTTGGTTGATGTCTTTAGCTGATGATGATGTAAAGAGAAGCTTCAGGAAGAGTTATGGGAAACTGCTTCGGTTGGTTTGCAAACCATCCACGTATGAGCTGAACGGATTGTACGCGCTTATGCAGTTTTATGATCCCCCGCTGAGGTGTTTTACTTTCCCTGACTTCATTCTGGCTCCGACCATGGAGGAATATGCTGAGATCTTGGAGTTGACTATTCAGAACAGGGTACCCTTCGTGCATATGGATACTGAGCCCAAACTGGAGGACTTGGCCGTTGCTTTGCATTTAGACTCCTCAGAGTTGTTGTTAACCTCGTGGAATGGAGTGTCCAGTTTTTATCTCAAGTTCTTGGTTAGGAAAGCACAAGAGTATGCCAAGAATGGATGTTGGATTGTGTTTAATGCTATTCTAGCTCTGTGTATCTATGGCATTGTACTGTTCCTTAATATGCATGACTTTGTCGATTTGGATGCATTCTATATATTTGCTTCAGGAAATCCTGTGCCTACACTGATTAGGGATTTCTATCACTCTCTGAATTATAAGAACGAGAATAGGAGGGGCAAGAACGTCTCTTGCTGTGTGCCTTTGTTGTATATGTGGTTTGATAGTCACCTGCCCAAGAAGGGTATCTTTGCTGAGTCTGCAGCTACGGTGGAATGGTCTGAGCGTCTGACGGGGCTTTCTTCAGAAGATGTTGTCTGGTTTGATAGAGATTTACTGGGATCTGAGATTATCTACAGCTGCACAGGGTATCCTAACGTTCCTCTGATTATCTACAGCCGTTGTTGGGTAAAAATGATAGTCAAGCCTATCCTCCGTACCAAGTCTAGATCCAAGATAGGGCAAAGCAGGCGCTGATGCCGTTTCCTGCAGTATTACCTCCTGCTCCCTTCGTGGATGAGGAGCCAACTACTGTGTCTATTGAGAGATATGAACAGGTTGTGAAGAAGAAGGAAGCTTTGATGAAAGTCAACGAGAAGTTGGAAGAAGAGCTAGTGCAGCTCAAAAGCGAAAGGAATGAGGCCGTATATTCCTTCAAGCAGCAAACAAAGCTGGTGAACCAATTAGGTGGAATACTGACTGAACAACGAAAGAAGCGTGAACGTTTGGGGATAGATTTCAAGAGCTCTCACGGCATGCTGGAGTCCAAGAAGAAAGCACTTGATGTAGCCTACCGGGAGATCTCCGCGTTCAACAAAACCTGGAATGCCACGCTGACCGGCAATAAAGAAAGAGAAGACAAACTGAAGCTGCAGATCTCTGAACTGGAAGATCAGTTGAAGGCTAGCCAGAAAAATTTTGAAGAAGAGGTTATGCGGAGATACGCCGTTCAGAATTCATTGAACAAAGTTATCAAACGCAAGAAAGAGTCTGCATCCCAGAAGCGGAAGCTAGAGGAGTGCTTTGGAGAAGGTGTTTGGGAGGAATCCATTGGGGATCTCCAGCGTGTTATCAGGCAAAGAGACTCACTCGTTGAAGGGTTGCTTTCCCAGCCGGATCACCCCAAGACTAAGAGATTGTTAGAAGAGTATCGGGCCTATGGTCGCTCTTGATTACCTTATGCACTGATGTATATGCTTTATTTGCATTGTGCTGGCCATCACCAGGATTGTTGGTTGAGGTCATGCCTTCTTATTATTGTACATTCAGTGATATTGTATTTCTGCCTTGTCGGGCTTTTCAACAATATATGAGATGTTTTTCTCCGTACAAGAATCCAAGCTTCTTATCACTATCACTGTCACTACACTGGAACTTTGGCACTAGAATTTGGGGTTGATTTCCCTAACGCACAGACACATATTGCATCTGCATATTCATTTTGCATTGCCAGTTACTTGTTGAATTTGTACCTTATTTCCTGCATCTCACATGTTTTTCAGGATTGACGACCAGAGAGTCCACTCCTACTCAACCCTAAACAACTGCAAGAAGATAATGGATCAAGTCCAGGTCGAGATGCAGGAAATCCGCGAGAAGTTGACTCTGTTCATGCAAGCTATGGAGAGCATGGCCAAGGGCCAGGAGAATCTTCAGACCTTGGTGCAACCGCTGCTGGCACGGGCAAACGGAAATGGCAACACTGACCACATTTCTGTTGAAACTCCTCGCCGGGAGGATGAGATACCGGCAGTTGTTACTCCACCTGTTGTGACTGTCAACGGAAACGCTGGTACTAGTGCAGGTGCTGGCGCTGGTAATGGCAATACCGGGAATGGTGGTGATGGGCATGTTGTTAACAACAAAGGCAACACTGTGGATGCCAATCAAGGATTTGTTGACAATGTTGGATTTGGAAACAATGGGTATGGCAATGTCAATCAGGACGGGAACTTCGGGTTCAACAATCAAGGCTTCGGTAACAACGGTTACAACAACAATCAGGGGTACGGCTATGGTAATGGTGGGTTCGGTAATGTGATTAACAACAGTGCTGGAGCACTTCCTTTCAACAATGGTTTTGGACCTGCTGGGGTCAATCTGGGGTTCGGCAACCGAGGACAGGGTCCTGTGTTCAATCAGCAAGGATTTGGCCGTAACATGGGTTACGATGGGTATGGCAATGACTGGAATGTGGATCAACAGGAGGAAGCTTTTTCAGGAAGAGGTATGGGACCTGAAGGTCCTATTGACCATGTTCAGAGGATCAGAATGCTAGAAGAGCAGATGAAAGGTGTGGTTGATCAGAACTCCGCTGGGTTAGATATGGCTACTATGGGGTTGGTACCAAGGCTGAGGGTGCCATTGAAATTCAAGGCTCCCACATTCGACAAATACAAAGGGGATACCTGCCCAAAGGTCCATGTACGTTCTTATTATAGAAGGATGTCTGCATATTCCAATGATGAAAGGATGCTCATGCATTTCTTTCAAGATAGCTTATCGGGACCATCATTGGAATGGTACATGGGGCTGGAGCTCACCCAGATTAGGAGCTGGAAGCAGTTGGCTGATGCTTTCGTTATGCATTACAGATACAACAGTGATTTGGCGCCAAACAGAGTTCAGTTGCAGAGTCTGTCGCAAAAAAATGGTGAAAGTTTCAAAGAGTATGCGCAGCGGTGGCGCGATATGGCAGCTCGGGTGCACCCTCCTTTGGTTGAAAGGGAGATGAATGACATGTTTGTGGGGACGTTTACAGGAATGTACTATGACAAGTTACTCAATGTTTCGATGGGTAGCTTCTCCGATATGATCCTTATGGGAGAAAGGATCGAAAATGGAATTAAAATTGGAAAGATTCAGGCAGGCGAATCTACTCCAGCTGGGGGTGCGAGAAAAGCGTTCGGTGGAAGACGACAGGGTGATACAAGCGCTGTATTTGGTGGCAGAGGTCGAGGCAGAGGCAGAAATCAGTACATTCAACCTCAACAAATAGCCAGTGTTACCATTCCAATTCCTCAGCAACAACCGCAACAACAACAACAACAACCGCAACAGCAGCAAAGGCAGAATCAGGGTCAGGGAAGGTTTCAGAATGTAAGGCCGAAGAGGGTATTTGATGAGCCTCTGTCGACGTATGCAGAGCTTCTTCAGACACTGCTGGGGTTGAATTTGGTCGAGAAAAGGACAATGGAACCACCTACAGGACCGGTACTTCCTAGGGGGTATGATGCTAATAAGCAGTGCGAATTCCATTTCGGGGCGCCCGGGCATGATATAGAATCTTGTAATGCTTTCAAGCATAAAGTTCAAGACTTGTTGGACAGTAAAGCCATCAACTTTGGCTAGGTGGGGCCCAATATTGTACAATAGCCTATGCCTAATCATGGGGCCATCGCTATCTTGACAGAAGAAAATTTGAACTTGGTGATGGATGTTAATGAATTGAAGACACCATTGAGTGAGGTGAAAAGCAGGTTGCTCAGAGGGGGAGTATTCCCTGGCTGTGATGAATATTGTTTAGAGTGTTGGACCCAGCCCGAGGGTTCTACTGATTTGAAGCAGGGCATTCAGGCCATGATCGACGAAGGGACCTTGCAATTTGATCGAACTACGGTTGAGAAGCCTGTGGAGGCATTATGTGATAAGCAGAATGATATTGCAACGGTAATGATCCCGAGAAAGACTATAACGATAACGGCGCCCGCCAAGCGGCCAACTATTACAATCACCAAAGCAGGGCCTGTTCCCTTTGAAAGTACGAAAGCTGTCCCGTGGACATACGGTTTAGAAGCGTATTGTAACGGTGAAAAGATTGTGGTGAATAGCCAGCCAGCTGGGGCTGTTGATAATGTCGCTGGAACGGGGGGCATGACCCGTAGCGGAAGGATCTTTAGTTCACCTGAAATAGAAGCAGAGAGGTTGGCCAAAGGTAAAGCCAAAGTAAGTGAGAGCGGGCCTTCTCAGTCGAAAGAAAAGGATACGTCGCTCAAGGACGTAGAGGAATTCATGAGACTGATTCGCAAAAGCGACTACAAAATTGTTGAACAGCTACAGCAGACGCCGTCGAAGATTTCTATCTTGTCGTTGTTTTTATGCTCCGAGGCCCACCGGAACACCTTGGTAAAAATACTGGATACGTCATTCGTTCCCCAAGAAGTTTCTGTAAATCAGTTAGAGGGGGTAATGGCACATGTCAATGCTGGACATAGCCTGGGTTTCACAGATTTTGACCTAACACCCAGGGGTCAAGAGCACAACATGGCCTTGCATATATCGGTGGACTGTCGGGGCACCGTAATGTCGTGTGTATTGGTGGATACTGGGTCGTCATTGAACGTACTGCCAAAGAAAGCCATGATGAAATTGGACATACGGGGAATTGTCTGCACGCCCAGCGATTTGGTTGTGAGGGCGTTTGATGGAACGAAAAGATCAGTGTTCGGGTCAATAACATTACCGCTTCAGGTGGGGCCAGAGATTTTTGATACCGAATTCTACATCATGGATATCCATCCAGCTTATAGCTGCCTTCTTGGGCGCCCATGGATCCATGCTGCAGAGGCCGTAACGTCCACATTGCATCAGAAGTTAAAGTATATGGTGGGTGATAGCGTTGTTACCGTTTGCGGAGAAGAGGATATTTTGGTCAGTCACCTGTCATCATTCAGATATTTGGAGGTCGACGGAGAAATACACAAGACACCTTGCCAAGCCTTCGAGGGGTTGTGGATTAAAGACAAAGCTCAGGGCTCTAGCAAAGTATCAGAGGTGGCAGTGTCATCCTACAAAGAGGCTCAGGCTTTAGTGCAGACTGGTGAGACTAGAGGCTGGGGGCAGGTGCTGGAGATTCCCGTGAAGAATGAAAAGTTTGGGCTAGGGTATCGATCGACGTCGTCAGCGTCATCTTCAGGAGCGCCTAGGTTCAAGGGACTGGTCACGATTACGCCAAGCGGGGTGTGCTTTGAGACTATCAATGCTATTCTCGATGCTGAAGACGGAGATAGCGACTGCGATATGGACGCGTGGATCAAGCCAAGCGTGTCAGGACAAAGTCTCTGCAACTGGTCCATCCGAGAAACTGTCCCAGTGACCTTTAAACAGTAATGATTTGTTTTATCAATTGTTGAATAATCCTATGTCATACCCGGGGCATGGTGATGTTACATAAGGGCTGCTTGATTATGTGCATTGCACTGTTTAATCATGAAATAAAGGCGTTTTTCATATTCAAATATTGTGATCCCTGTTTTTCTTGTTTTTTTAACAATAAATGGCAACGTGGTTATTTGCTTTGTTTGCGTGTTGAAGCGTTTAACCATTTCCTTTGCAGGACTAATATTTCAGATGACATCTCCTACGAACCGCCTATGACTCGTCTCGACTTCGAGCACCCGATATTCCAAGCAGAGGAAGAGATTGTTGAGGATAGCGACCTGCCAGAGGAGTTGACTCGTTTGTTGAAACGGGAAGAGAGAATCATTCTGCCTCATCAGGAGAAAACTGAGATTATTAACCTGGGGTCGAAAGAAGTTGTGAGAAATATCCGTATAAGGGCTGCGCTGCAGAGCGGCATCAAGCAAAGGCTGATTGAGATACTGCGAGAGTATGGTGATATATTTGCTTGGTCGTACGAGGATATGCCTGGGTTAGATACGGACATGGTTGTGCACCGTCTGCCACTGCGAGAGGAATGTCCGCCTGTTAAGCAGAAACTCAGAAGAACCAGACCAGACATGGCTGTGAAAATCAAGGAGGAAGTTCAAAAATAGTGGGATGATGGTTTCCTAGCCGTTACAACTTATCCGTCATGGGTCGCTAATATAGTACCAGTGCCGAAGAAAGATGGTAAAGTGCGAATGTGTGTAGACTACCGTGATTTGAATAGGGCGAGCCCGAAAGACGACTTTCCACTTCCTCACATTGATGTGTTGGTTGATAATACTGCTCAGTTCTCCGTATTCTCCTTCATGGACGGCTTCTTAGGCTATAATCAGATCAAACTGGCGCCAGAAGACATGGAGAAGACTACCTTCATTACTCCCTGGGGAACATTTTGCTACAAAGTGATGCCCTTCGGACTGAAGAATGTTGGGGCAACATATCAGCATGCTATGACGACTCTCTTTCATGACATGATGCACAAAGAGATCGAGGTTTATGTTGATGATATGATTGCCAAATCCCAGACGGAGGAGGAGCATTTGGTTAATCTACTGAAACTATTCAAGAGGCTTAGGAAGTTCAGGTTGAGACTGAACCCTAACAAGTGCACCTTCGGGGTGAGATCGGGTAAACTGCTAGGGTTTATTGTGAGCGAAAAGGGAATAGAGGTTGATCCTGCGAAGATAAAAGCAATACAAGAAATGCCAACGCCTAAAACAGAAAAAGAAGTGCGTGGGTTTTTAGGGAGGTTGAACTATATCGCCCGGTTCATATCTCACCTAACTGTGACATGTGAGCCGTTATTCAAATTGTTGAAAAAGAATCAGGCTGTGACCTGGAATGAAGATTGTCAAAAGGCGTTCGACAGGATAAAAGAATACTTGCAGGAACCTCCTGTTTTGATACCTCCAGTGGCCGGGAGACCTTTAATTATGTATTTAACGGTTCTTGAGGAAAGTATGGGTTGTGTTCTCGGTCAACACGACGAGACCGGACGTAAAGAGCATGCGATCTACTATTTGAGTAAGAAGTTTACCGACTGTGAGTCCAGATACTCAATGCTCGAGAAGACGTGTTGCGCGCTAGCCTGGGCCGCCAAACGTTTGAGGCAGTACATGCTGAATCATACAACCATGCTAATTTCAAAGATGGATCCAATCAAATACGTGTTTGAGAAGCAAGCACTCTCCGGAAGAATTGCCCAATGGCAGATGGTGTTAACCGACTATGATATCCAATATGTCTCTTAAAAGGCTATTAAAGGTAGCGTCCTGTCAGAGTACCTTGCAGAGCAGCCGGTGGAGGACTACTAATCGATGAGGTTTGATTTTCCTGACGAGGATATCATGTACCTGAAAATGAAGGATTGTGAAGAACCGTTGCCGGACGAAGGACCAGAGTTAGGTTCCAAATGGCAGCTGATATTTGACGAAGCTGTGAATTCCTATGGTAGCGGAATAGGTGCAATTATCACCACTCCTCAGGGGTCGCACATCCCCTTTACTGCCCGATTGACTTTTCCCGTTACCAATAATGAGGCTGAATATGAGGCTTGCATCATGGGTCTGGAAGAAGCTATTGATTTGCGAATCAAGCATCTGGATGTGTACGGAGACTCAGCTCTAGTGGTGAATCAGATTAAAGGAGAATGGGAGACACGTCAGCCCAATTTGACACCATATATGAATTATGCAAGGAGATTGTTGCCTTTCTTTGACGAGGTGGAATTGCATCACGTGCCACGAGCAGAAAATCAAATGGCTGACGCCCTGGCGACATTGTCTTCAATGTATAAAGTTAACTTCTGGAACGAGGCTCCCCGGATTGTTATCTCTCGGCTCGATAGGCCTGCATTCATATTTGCCATTGACGAGGCTCCCGATGGTCAACCCTGGTACCTTGACATCCAGAATTTCCTGAAGAACAAGGAGTACCCGGCTGGGGCATCCAGTCGAGATCAGAAGACTCTCAGGAGATTGGCTAGCAATTTCTATTTGAATCCGAACAGTGTCCTATACAAAAGAAACCACAACTTGGTGTTGCTACGTTGTGTAGATGAGAAAGAGGCGAAGTTGCTCATGGAAGAGATACATGAGGGTACATTTGGTACACATGCTGGTGGGCATGCTATGACGAGAAAACTGCTACGGGCAGGTTATTATTGGCTAACTATGGAAACAGACTGTTTCAAGTTTGCAAAGAGGTGTCATAAATGCCAGATTTATGCGGACAAAATCCATGTGCCTCCGAGTCCTCTGAATGTGATGTCATCACCGTGGCCTTTCTCGATATGGGGAATTGATATGATTGGAAAGATTGAGCCTACGGCATCCAACGGACACCGGTTCATTTTGGTGGCAATCGATTACTTCACCAAATGGGTGGAAGCAGCATCATATGCTAATGTCACCAAACAAGTGGTCGCCAGATTTATCAAACGAGATATTATCTGCAGGTATGGAATCCCTGAGCGGATTATCACCGACAACGGTTCGAATTTGAATAATAAAATGATGAAAGAGCTGTGTCAGAATTTTAAGATTGAACATCACAACTCTTCTCCTTACCGGCCCAAGATGAATGGCGCTTTTAAGGCGGCCAATAAGAACATAAAGAAGATTGTTCAGAAGATGGTTGTGACGTATAAGGACTGGCACAAGATGCTACCTTTCGCTTTGCACGGTTATCGTACGACGGTACGCACATCAACCGGGGCAACCCCTTTCTCATTGGTATACGGGATAGAGGCAGTGTTACCGTTGGAGGTCAAGATTCCTTCCCTGAGGGTTTTACGTGATGTCCAACTCGACGAGGCAGAATGGGTGAAAGACAGACTGAATCAGCTCAGTTTAATGGATGAGAAGAGACTGGCTTCTTTAGCATACGGTCGGTTATATCAGAGCCGGATGAAGAAAGCTTACGACAAGAAGGTATGCCCTCGAAGCTTTCAGACGGGCAATCTTGTTTTGAAAAAGATTCTCCCACCACAAACAGATCACAGGGGCAAGTGGACTCCTAATTACGAAGGACCCTACGTTGTCAGAAAAGTCTTCTCTGGAGGAGCCTTGCTACTATCCACCATGGATGGTGAGGACTTTACGTCTCCTGTGAATTCGGACGTAGTTAAAAAATACTTTGCTTTAAAGTGACCCGCTGGACAGTAAAAAGAGAGTCCAGGCAAAAATGGGGCATCCCGGCGAACCATAAAAAATGAATAAGAGGTTCGGGCAAAAATTAGGGATAAAATTGAAAAAATGCACACCCGCGAAGTCGAAAACCTGAAAAGGGCGACCTCGGCAAAAAGGGTGTCGCTTCCGCGAAAATAAGGTGCCTGCAAAACAGAAGAGTCGCCACCTTTCGTTATTTATCCCTCAGAACGGGAAAGGAAACGATCGGAAAAACCTGACGAAAAGGTATAAGACAAGGTCATCGCAACCATTGCCTGGGTTCGGGAGTCGGTTACGCAAGGGGAAGGTATTAGCACCCCTCACGTTCATCGTACTCGATGGGATCCACGCTTGTCGTGTTTATCTGACGGGTTGGTTTACTATCTACCTATCAAGGCTGGTATAAAAGAAAAGAAAAATGACTCGGAAAAGCGTCGCACTTTATGCCTACGTATTCTCATCGGAGAGTGAGAAATCAGAGTCAACGTAGTTCGGCTAACTACAGGTTACGGGGAAGGTGGCTCGCCAATACGTCAGTATTGTGCCTACGTACTCTCAACAGGTATGAGAGATCAGAGCTTACGTAGTTCGGGATAATACGGCTTACGAGGCTTCAAATTCATCTGTTTTATTGAGTAGGGTTAACAAACAGTTCCAGCAGTTTGGTGTACCCAGCTCGACCCTTGGAGACTTAGGCGTTACCGTTTGCGGTAGAACTGGGAGTTAACGACACTCTTTTCTTCAGAAAAGCTTCCTTTGAATTATGGGCCCACAGGGCAAAAAGGTTTGAAGTTTGTTTTCTGTCTTTTACGGAAGAACTGTTTTTTATGAATGTTTTCAACCAATATCGCACTAGAGACTATGACCTGAGAGCGAATGCGTCGCATGTCACCCAAAGGGTGCCATACTAAACATCCAAGCTGTCGAAAAGAAACTCTCCGACAACCCTTTCTCAGATAGCTTAAGGCTCGTAACGTACGACATAAGTTAACCTTTATTACTGTATTTTAATTTGTTTTAAGATGAGAAGAGAGCGAACAGGCTCAACTAAGGGGAGACTATCAAGTCCTAACAGTTGTCATGCCAAGGATTCATCCTATGGTTGAGGTTTGAAACAGGGAACTCCTAGAAGTTATCATGCATAGGTTTCAACCTAAAGTTCTAATCATCACTTCCTTATCAAAGGAAGTGAGATTCCTAGGGGATCATGTTAATGATAAACAGAAACAGATAAATCATCAGCTTAAACCGTAAACAGATATACAGTAAAATGCATGCAATGCAAGTGAGGGAGAAAATGTGTGTGGGACATCAGCCTCCACAAGCTCATCTCAACCTCAAGCCAGATATGAATAACTGCAATCATACAGAAGAAATAACATGCTATCAAGCAAGATATAAGTGACTGCAATCATACAGAGGAAATGAAAATGCCATCAAGTAAACACACCAGACCACATAGGCAAGGGAGCTGGGCTCTACCAAATACCAGCAAGCAAAGCCATACAGTAAAAATACAAGCAGAGGGGGCCACTCAACCTCTAGTGCAATCATGCTCCTAGCTTAAATCAGTCTAGATATGAACTTATTCTAATGCATCAAGCAAATCACACAAGTCACAGCAATACAGTTGCACAGAAAGCAAACAGACAGGAAAAGAAATCAACAGCTTCCCCAGCTTCACATCAAAGCAATCCTTCTGATAGCAGTTCAGTCCTCAACCCTCAACTGCTCTTCAAATCTTTCATCTTTAATAGCAAGTGTCAACTTGCTTCTTCAAGCTTCTAACACATCAAACATGAGTATCAACTTATCCTTTCTTCTTCAGGCCTCAGCTCCAAAGTAAACTCCATCTTCAGCCTCAATCCCACTAGTAAGCATCAACTTGTTCCTTCAGGCACTCAAAGCATTGAAATCACAAGTATCAACTTGCTTACTAACCTCAAGCTTCAGCTTCTTCATTCAATCTCCAATGGATTCCCCTCACAAGTATCAACTTGTTCTTTATCTCCTTCAAGCTTCAGCTCTTTCTTCAATCTCAGCTTGATCTTCTTCCCACAAGTGTCAACTTGTTCCTCTTGATCTTCAAGCTTCAGCTCCAAGGGTAGTCTTCAACCACAAAGAAGTAGAAACCTCCATCCTCTTCAAAGCTTCTAACAAGGCATTCCATCCTCTAGCAAGGGAGGAAGATTCATCTAAAAAGAGCAAGGTTTGGATGAATGACAGCAGAGTGAAGACCAAAGGTCACCACTAAGCATTCCATCATTAGAGAAAGGAACCCTCAAAGGTTTTACCAACTTGTGAACAGCCACACATCCTACCAAATGAGGGATGAGGCCTTTACAAGGGGACCTTACATCATAGGGAAGAATGGAAGTGATCAATACCTTCCATGTTTATGAAACAAGAGAATCTATCTACAAGCTCTGCCTACAAACCCTAATCTTAACACCTAATCAACACTACACCAAAAGAAGGGAAATCCTCACATCCAAGCATCTTCAAGCACTCTATGGTAGCCCAAGCTTGTCTTCAACATCATCCAAGAGCAAGAGAGGCAAAACCCTAATCTAAGGGAACTAAAGAAGTCAATCTAGTTGAATTAGCAAGTTAGGATCACCTAAAACTTAGTACTAAAGTTAGTCCTAACTAAAATACTAAAACCAATTGTAAAATCCTACAAAAATAACTATGGGAACCTAATTCAATCATGAATCTACCATACAAAATTCAGAGGTTGAATCATCCACCAAGTCCTAGAAATAAAACCTAAATCACAAGGTACTAAACATAAACCCTAAAAATAGAGCACCTAAAGTTTCAACTTAAAACTACCACCTACATTCATCACAAAAATGTGAGAAAAATCTAAGGAGAACATGCATATCTATGCTAGCTATACACAAAAAATCAAAGCAAGAATCATCACCAAATGCTCAAACAAAATTCAGCAAGACAAGGTGTCAACCATGGCCATTTTAATATCAATTAATATTCAAAAAATGCAAATAAAATCACAAATGCATGAATTATTAATATTTTTTATCTACAAAGTTCTAGATTCAATCATGAATTAGGGGAAAAAACCAGGATTTAATTGAGTTATTTTCCTATTTTTTATGAATTAATCTCTAAGTCATATAAAATGAAGAAAAATAAAAGAAAATAAAAGAAATTGGTAAGAACGCGTGGCAAATAGCAAAAATAATCAGTTCATTTCAAGAATTGGGCCCAGGGGGTGTGAATATCACTCTGAGTGCTAAGCCCAAAACAACTTAATTAATGAAACGGTGCGTTTCATTTAGGAACTTCTCTTCAGAGTTGAAATGCAATTGTGGCCCTCCAACACACGCCTGAGTCAAAGTTCAAATCATCATCCAATGGCCCATGTTCGTCGTCCCCATTTGAACTCAGCTTGGGGGGAAAATGCAGACGGTGGCCTGAACAGTGGCGCCACCGTCTTCTCCGGTGAGCCAACCTCCACAGGTCATCAAAAACCACAAAACCAATCACTATCCCACTCCAAATTTGATGATGATCACGAATCCACCCTAAGAATTTCCTAATTCTATCTCTAACTCAAAACACGATCACATTTTCAGAGTTCATCCAAATCTTGATTTTCACCATTCTTTAAATTAAAGGTCTCAAATTAATCCTCACTCTTCACTGACCAATTTCCACCATCCAATCATGAACAACCCTTCAAGAATCGTGAGATATCATCCTCAACAGAAAATGGTCACACACCTATTTTGTCTCTAATTCACCAACTTATGATCCTAAATCCAACTACAGGTTGCAAGGATCTTAACCACATATATATTTCTAAGTTTCTCCTCCTAAATCATGCATAATGGTGAAATATACAGACCTGGTTTCAGAGAGGTAACAGAGGTGGTTTTTGCTCACTTCAACTGCCAAGATGATGCAGACACGTTCCAAATTCACTCTCCAAGCCTTTGCACACCTTGATTTGGCTTGATTCTCCCTTGAATTGAAAACCCGATTTCAACTTGAACCTTCAAAATTTCAATGGCTCCTTCTCTTACCAGCTTCAATTCCTTCCAAAAAAATGGCTGAGCTCACTGACTAGCTTATATAGAAGTGATCGGGATCATCTAGAAACTTCTGGATCCATCCAAATGAGATTTTCAATTTCAATTTCTGTTCCAAAATATCATGTGCAACAGTCGTGTATCCTGCTCTGTTTTGGCCTGAAATTGCTTGCAATCATCTTCTCATGAGATTTTGAAATCGTTGGTGGTGATTAGTTCCTTTTTTTCAAGCCAAGGGTATGCATTTGATTATGTTGCTTCATCATGAAGAAATGAAATGGAATGCCATTCAAATGACCTCAAGTCAAAATTCTAACCTTTCCATTGTTTCTAGAATCATTTTTCCAATCAATTTGACCTATAATTTTGTATCATTTAGACATAAATCAATTTATTTGAATTTTTGGCCATTAAATCCTTTTAATTCTTCCTTTTTCAAAATTTCTTGAACCAAGTCTCTCCTTGAGCCATTTCAATGCCTCCTTGATGCATGGTCAAGGTTAAAACCCCATTTTGAGCAACTTTCTAGTTGAACAAAATTTCATTTGAGACCTCTAAGTTGGTGAAAATGGCCTATGATCACAAATGACCTATACTCACCAAATGTCCAAAATACCCTTGACTTGTCAAAGCCATACGTTGAATTCTACAAATCCTATCAAGGACTTATAGTACTCTCTAGAAAGCTAAGAGGATAAGGAACAACATTCATGTTGACCAAAAGTTCATAGGAATCATCCTTCTAGGGCAAAAGTGTCATGCAAGTTGGGTAACTTTCAAGCCCCAAATTCACATTCCTCAGATGACTTGTTACTTGTCAAAGCCATAACTTGAGTTCTACAAATCCTATAAAGGACTTCTAGCACTCAAATTAAAGCTAAGATAATGATATACAACAATCATGTTAGGGGAAAGATGAGATGACAATCACATCTTGAGCTAAATTGCCTTGAAGATAGGGGTCAAACTAGGGGATTTTACACTGTCAAGCCTTAGAAACCCTAGCTTGAAACTTCTCAAACTCTTCAATCATGATGAGTTAGCCTTGGAATCATACTTAGAACATCTAAATGTATCAATCCATGATCACATGGCTCTTGGATTAGGCCTCAACCTTCTTCAAATCATCAGTTGACTTAGGGTTGACCCAGTCAAACCCTAGCTGCACCACTCATGGTTAAGCCTTCTTAATCTTGCACAATGACTTGTCTAGGCCTTAAAGTGATCTTCAACACTTCTCATGAGCTCTCTAAAGACCTCAAGTCCCTCCTCATGACCTCAGAATCATCTGATGGCTCTCCACAACTCTCAAGTTAGGATACCTACACACTTGGCTTCAATTACTCTCTGAGGATCTTTTGACTTCTCTAACAAGGATATCAACCCTTGAACACTTGAATAACCTGCTTAGCTAGCTTCAAAGTCTTGTGTAGCCCTTGATTGGTAATCATACCTCTTGATCTCCTGCACACATGTCAATGAAATGCAAATGATAATGCTAATGTGAATGAAATGAAACATAAGCTAAATAAAGAAATGTTGGGCAAATTTTGGGGTGCAACAGCTGCTCCTATTCAAGCGGCTTGAACCTGACTGGGCGAGAAGAGAACGGCTCTAAAACAATCAAGGTAAAAGGCGGTTGAATACCAACAATCCCGGAAATTTGCCAACTGCCCAAGTACACGGTACTCTGATGGGGACAAATCTCTTCGGAAACTGAAATAATAGCTGCACGACAACTAGCTGGAGAATTACTGATCTGAATCTCCGTCAGGATGATTCTCTGATTTATCTGATATCATGGTGTCCTCAAACCATCGAGGGATCACTGGTTACGCAGTAACTGGCGATCTGCCAACCGCACAGGTAACCGATACTTTGATTGTTAGGAACATCTTCAAAAACTGAGCATGACAGTTGCACGACAACTCTGCTGGGGAATTGGTCACACGGTTGTCATACCCCAAATTTTAACCAGGCATATTCTGAGCTTTCGTTCATCAAACTTTGTTCTCTCTTTACATCGTTCGCATAACATTTCATATCATAACATTTTCATCATCTGTGCATCATATCCAATATTCATTTCATCTAACCATCGTGCATACAAATAAGTGTCTTTTTGCTTGCAGTCTAAGCTCAGGTCTTGCAGGTTCGGATCAAATTTCAGGTAAAGTTATCAGGTCAAAGGTGTGTGTAGTGTGTTTACAATAATGGTGGAGTTTGATTGGATCTTGGCCAGACAAATTCGAATTGATTCATCTGTGTCATAGACTGTTCTTAATGCAAGAATATGCTGAATTCAAATACTTAGCATGTTCGATAAGGTTTAATGTGAGTATTTGTGGATCATCAAGAAGTCTAAAACCATTTCGAGATAGAATGGGATATGGTGAAGTTAATTCAAGATTTTAATGCATTTCTGGCTCTAGATCAAATTATGTTTGGTTCTTTCTCAAGGAATTGAATCAAGATACTGAGTCATTTCTTATGAAGAGTGCACGGGTTCTTGTGGATTAATTTTCAAGCACCAAATGGAAAGTGCAAGTTGGAGTCTATGTCTCAACTCAGGATTCAAGTCTCAACTTCATTGCATTTCGAGTCTTACAAGCAAATTTCATGTCTCAGTGCAATTTCAATTACTTCGAGATTCAATACCAATTTCATCCAATTCATTTCTACTTTAATTTTCAATATCCATTTTCATTCCAATACCCATTTCATTATCCAATCCTCTACAAATTTTATTTTGATTCTATTCCAAGTCAATTCTAAATCTAATTCATTTCCTAATCCATTCCAATTAACCATTTTATCATTTTAATCATCCATATTATCCATTTTATATCCAAATAAACAAACAATTTTCCATCTTTCATCTTTCTAAACCAATTCATACTTTTACAACCATGTTTTTCATAACTACACTTAATCCATTCATAAACTCACAAAAAAGGGGAATATTAATGCTATACAAGTTGCAATCAGACAACCCCTTGAAGACTCCTACATAATATCTAAACCATGGCCCACGTTTGGCATGTTACTGTTGTTATTTTACAACACAAATAAACCAAGTATCTCTACAACATATAGCCAAAACTTTGTACCTCTACTACACAAATAACACTCCATGACACATCTGCTACTACCTGCATCATAAATCGTACCAGCAGCAACAAGACAATGTCTTCAACATTCCAAAATGCTAATAAAATAAATCCTACTTTACCAATAGAAAAGTCATGCGCAAGCCTTTTACCACAACAAATACTGCACACAAAAACTCTGCTACAAAACATCAACAATAAGCTGCCAGAACCTGGTACAACTTGCAGGTTGAAAGAGACTAAACACCAACACATCACAACAATACCCTTCACTTCAAAAGCCTTCTGCTACCATCCTTCAACAAGAAAAGCTCCAAAAGAATCAGCATCATAACCTGCAATAACCAACAAGAGACCAAATTTTTGCAGCATGTGCTGAAAATAACAAAAACTTCCTTCAACCTTCATCAAAGGCCAAACCGCCGAAACCCTCACAACCTCCAACATCTCCTTTCACCTGCAGAAAAGAAAACAAATCAAAACCTCAAACTCACCCTGTTCTCCTCCATTATTTCACTACCAACAACTTCATCTCACACAGCCACCAAACATAAATCGAAGCTCAACCCTCCTTCATCTCTTTCAGCTCAATGAACTTCACCTCAACCAAATACAAAATCGTCCAAAAAAACTCAGAAATCAAAACAGAGGAGATGAGAGGAGAACTGGGAACGAATCGAAAAGAGAAAAACCAAATGAGATTATAAACTTGTTGAAGTAAATTCCATAACCTTTTTTTAAACTTCGACTTGAACCGCCTCCACAAATCCTCCTACTTCTTCAGCCATAACAACCAAAAAGCCAACCAACAATTCTAAACCATAAACCACTCAACCTCAATCTAAAAAGTTAAAACTTTCTGCTTCAGATATTACCTTCCGCCATCAACACCGATACAGCTCGTTTTCAGCAAAAAATGCGGCGAAACCGGCAGCAAATTCTTCGGCTTCAAAACATGATCAATTTGTAGTAGTAGCCGACCACAAACTATGGCTTCACCACTGACATCGCCCATTAAAACCTGATAACCACAGGGAGCCGCGAGAAGATCTAAGTCGAACCACAACAATAGTGGAGTCAAAATACACCAACATAAATCCATTGCATCATCTCCATAGTTTCAAACCACTCAAACTCATCACCACTACAAAACCACCGTCGTGAATCCGAACAGCAATTTCGTCGCCATCTCGAAAAACCTTCCCAGCACAACCATTAACAACACAAACTCAAAAATCTCAGAAATGAACCCCGAAATTACTCTCCTCAACAAAATCCATCATCTACAAAACTAAACCTCAAAAATCATTGCTCAATTATTCTTCAATCTTGAGTCAAAATTTCACAACTCCACTCACGGCGGCCACATCACCGCGACGCACCCCAAAAAGAAGTTGACACGAAGAGAGATAGAGACAGGAGAGCCACGACTGGATCGGAGAGAAAGAATAAAGTGAAGCGAGAAGAAGATGACAAAACAGTACCCATACTCTCGACCTACCACCCTTTGAACCGCCTTCCACCATCATTAACATCACCGTTAAAACTCCACGCAGCAGCACCGCCGTGAAGCCTACCGCATCCCTTCAAATCTCATCGCCACCTTCGAGAGGGCATCTTTGTTAACGCGTCAGGTCCATCGCCGATTCATAAACCATCCGCGGTGAGCGATACGTCAATATTGAGATCGATTTTCTCGCTTTCAAACAATACAGGAACTGAGGTAGGATCTTGAAGTTTTTTCTTGAAATAAATTTTAGATTTTGAACGTGTTTGCATTCTTGCTGACAAGTATTTGGGCCGTGTTTCTGTAGGCCCATCAAAATTTATTGTTTTCCTTTCTTTTTTATTTAATTTGTTTTATACTTAAAACCTGTTATTGGGCTTAGGCCCATATTGCTTTCTGCACTCCTTGATTCATTTTCACACCCCACATATTACAAATAAATTTTGTGAATTTTATGATTAATTTTGTAAGTTCTTATAATTTTGTTTTTTGGATTGGATAATTTTATTCGTTTTAATTAATTAATAACTCAAAATATTTTCTCAAATTTGGTTGTGAATTAATCTTTTTTTTTTCTTTCTCTTTTTTCCGTAGAAGTTAATCGTTTAGGTTTAGTTTCTTAATACCTATTAATCGTTTATTTTTACTATGTCATTGCGTGTATCTTGTGCTCATGTTATAGTACTTGACGGAGAAGGAATGATAATGGAGCTCTCCTACACTCATTCCGAGTATTTTGAACACAAGACGCTCGACTTGGTTGTTCAAAATATTCACCTCTACTCATTAGACTTTTGTTCAATACGCGTCTCAAATTATTTTTCTCAATAAAATTCAAAACACAATAAGAATACGATTAGGATTACGCGCCACGAGCCTTAAGTTGTGGAAAAGTAGTGATAATGGAGCCCCTCCTACACTCATTCTGAGTATTTTGAACACAAGACGCTCGACTTGTTTGTTCGAGATATTCGCCTCTACCTGTAGTCTTTAGTGCAATCTTAATCAATGACAACTTTCTTTCAAAACCCTCAAAATCACATCAAACCTCTTTTTCGCCTTAGGGCATCATTCAAAAACCCTTTTTTTCAAAGTATAAAATACACCAACATACAATCATTTCTTAAGTGGCCGAACTACGGTTGCTCTGATTTCTCACATATGTCGAGAATACGTAGGCATAGGATTGCGGTGATCCTAGCGAGCACAATTTTCTTTCTTTCCCATATTTAATCTTCCATACCCTTTACCCAAGGACATGTTACGTCCGTTCTACCGCAAACAAGTAACGCCTAAGACTCCAGAAGCGAGCCGCAATACACCTAACTGCTAGAATGTGCACGATAGCATCGTCCACCCAACATCCCGTTTTCCACCGTAGTCCTATGAACTACGAATGCTCTGATTCTTCACTTCATACAAGTGAATATACGTAGGCACAAGGGCCCCAATCCTTGGCGAGCACTCTAATGAGTAAACACCAACCCCTCTTTCTTTAAACAAGCAAGCTTTTAGAATAAAACACCCGTTCACACCAAACAACCTAGGACGTTCCCATCGAGTACGATGGATGCGAGGGGGTGCTAATACCTTCCCCTCGCATAACCGACTCCCGAACCCTAAGACTTGGTTGCGATGACCATGCTCCTTTCCCAAAGGTTTTATCGCTATTTCCCTTTCCCCCTTGGGATAAATAAAATCCGGTGGCGACTCTGTGTCATTTTTCGCGTAGCGACAGCTGGCGACTCTGCTGGGGACTTTTTCCTAAGCGAGTCAAGCCTAACCTAGGTTGTTTTTGCGTGTTTGGGCTCTTTCCTTTTTGCTTGTTTATCGCTTTCCTTGTTTTTTTCAATTGTATCTCACCATGTTTGGTTTCATTGGTTCTTGGTATGGATTGAAAACTTTGGTGGCAAACCTTGAGGGAAAGACTCTATACCCGAGTCTAGAGTGTTAAAATTGAGATAGGAGAGGTTGAGTAGTATGGGCTTTCGAGATGCTCATCTCGTGATAGTCGATACGAGAACCTCGCTTAGAGTAGATTCATTTGAGAATGATGAGAACTGTCAAGCTCTTGGCGTGTTTGATCAACGTTTTCTCAAGAATCCCTTACTCTAAGGACATTTTAGAACCCTAAACCTTTTTCCAACTAAGATTGATGGTCGCGTAGTATGGGTCCTCGAGAAGCTCTTCTCGTGTGGATCGATACGAAGACCTCGTTCAGAAGAGACTTTCTTGATGGAGTTGTTGCCTGGCAATGACTGACACACGTAACAAACAGTCAAGAAAGTCCATGACTCTGAAATCCTTGTCTAGAACCCAATGTCGATGTGTCTCGTAGTATGGGTCCCCGAGAAGTTCTTCTCGTGTGGGTCGATACGAGGACCTCACCCAAAAGAGATTCATGTGATGGAGTCATCTTCCGACATATTTATGTCATGTATGAGGAACAGTCATGTGAATCCATGACTTTGGGATCCCAATTGAACCTTAGATCACACCTGGTGAGAACCTTGTGTTACGATCAATTAAATTTTATCCTTAATCCGTACCTTTGATCCTGTGTGCTAAAGTCAGATTAAGTACATTGCATCCCAATGCATTCAATCCATTTCATGTTCATTGCATCTGCATTCTACATATCATTTCCCGCGAACCTCATACCACCTTTTGCTTCTAACCAGCTAGCTGATTTTCCAACACTTGCTCAGGATTGGAAATATGTCCCAGATCACTATGGAAGAGCTTCATAAAGGCCAGGAATTGTTGAAGGAGGAGGTCAAGCAACTGAAAACTCAGATGAACTTGATTATGGAGATCCTGCAAACGCTGATGAGGAAAGAAAGTAACGCTGCACCAGTTATTGGCGCAAAAATGCTTGATCCTATGGAAGTACTTAAGTCCCCCTCAAGTCAAGAGATGCCTCGTGAGCATGACCTACCACTCGGACCTGTGAAGCGTGCTTATCAACGACCATTACTTAATCCTCAGTCAGGTCCAAGGAATCAACCACAAAGTAAGAATCTATATCCAAATCAGCATCGAAGCTCCGCCCAACGAGGCCCGAACAGACCAAGGAGGCCAGAGAAACACTTTGACCCAATTTCTATGTCGTACAGTCGACTCCTCCCTTTATTGCTCAGTAACTCTTTGGTCCAGCTAAGAGAACTTGGTCCTCCTCCAACACCTCCTCCTCTAGGCTATGATGCAAATGCCAGGTGTGTATTCCATTCTAGAGCGCCTGGACACACGATTGAGGATTGTAAAAGTTTGAAGTACCAAGTACAAGGGTTGATTGAGTCCAGATTGATTTCATTTACGCATCAAGGCCTTCAAATTAACGTCAACCCTTCATCTGGTCGGGCAGGTTCATCAGTTTCTGGCATGGAAGAAAATTTTGAAAGTGGGCATGGAAAAGGTTATCATAGTGGTCCCGATGAGCAAGAAGGCTAGCCTAACCTCGAGGTAAGAAAGAAAAAGTCCAGTACCCAATGCCGGCAACTTTTATATCTTGTCTTTTCTAAGCATTTTGTAATTTATTTCTCGTCATTTGCTACTTGTTTTTTTAAACATTGTATTATTTTGAATGGTAATATTAATGAAGTAATCATGCTTTTTGAATTAATCATGTCGCACTCGCTCATCTTTTCTTCACTTATATAAAAAACAAACAAAAAAACACATCCATATACATCTCTCATCCACTTATTTTATCAAACCTTTGTTTTAGCAAAAATTGGAGGGAGGATGATGAAGACGAAATACCCATAATTGCAGTTGTATGCTTTCGGATGAAATCCTGCTGATGATGTACAGGCATTGTTTCAAATCCCTTAAACACCGAAGATATAAGGATTTAGTCCCTAGTCAACCACGTTGAGCCTAGAAGTAGGAGTTTCCTTCGGATTTAAACCCTTATGATAAACCTGTGGCATGGGTAGTGTTCAGTTAATCTGATTGCACGTTCAGCCGCAAGATGAAATCCTTCGTACGACATTTGTTCTTCAACGAACAACGACTTGGCAGTCACAAGCCATTCAAAATATATATATTAAAAGAAAAGCCCGCTAAGTTGAACACCTAAAGAGGCAACTTAGGCAAAAGTTAGGGATCAAAAACAAAGCCAAAAGAGGTCCTCAAACCCTCAACAAAAACAAAATAAGATTCAGTGGCTACTCAAATCAAAAAGGGTCACTGACAACCATCAAAACCAAATAAGGTGACTGCCACGTCGAACGAACCTAGAACCGTCAGGCTTACACTGTTAAGATAAGCACGTGTGGAATTAGCTGAACATAGGACTGGAGATCATCACGAAGAAAGGGTGGGGACAAATAATACTTTGAGCCTTATATCCTTTGTTTCTATAACCGTGAACCAGACCATGTTACAGCCCTTAAAAAAACCTAATTGAAGCAGGGATTATTCTGAAAGCATGCTACAGTAAGGTTGCGTAAGCTGACTCCCCACATATTTGCTAATTTTCAGTATTGGTGTCATATTCTTGCTATATTTTTCACATACCAATAAATCAACACTACGTTTGGATTAATGGTCCATTCGTCACACACTTCCACATCATTCCTAATAAAATGATCTTTCAAATTTGCATGAGAATCGCATTAAAATTACCATTTGTGAATAAACAATTTGAATTGCAAATCGGCACTTGACATCAAGGAAAGGCTAACAAAGAGTAATCAAAGAGAATTTGACCATTCATCGGAGTTGATCAGAACCAAGAGCACCTTGTAGTCCTGTGGATCAGGGGCATTGACATCCAATTGCTATGAAGTTAGTTAGTCTAAAGCAAGCCCCCAAGCATCATTTGATTATGGGACGAGTCATTCAAAAGTTGGTGGATCAGAAGAGAATCATCACAAGATTCTACCAACTAGGGGCAGGCCACTCGAAGGTTCTTTGAAGTCTCTCTAATGCTAAATCAGCATAAGTTAAATCGCTTCAACGCTCATTATGGGATAGGCCACTTCAAGAGTACGTCAAAGCCCATCACTCCAAGAGTCGGTTAATTAAAGACTAACCTCTTCATCATGCAAGATTCTGAGGCAGGCCATCTCGAGGTCATCTCATGACGAGCTACCTCCAATCTCTCTTTTAAGGAGAAATTCTCCAGAGACCCTTTCAGACTGGGGCAAGCTGAACTAAAACTGGGGCAATTCCTCTCCGTGTTTCAAAGGAAAATCCTCCAAAGACCCCTTCAGATTGGGGAAGGTTGAACTGAAACTGGGGCAATTTCTCCCAGTGTTTTCAGGCTTATGAAGCAGGCTCTTTCAAGCTCAAAGCGAGTGTCGTGAAATCATGCTATTAGCCCACCCGACCAAATCACCCTTATCAAATAAAAGCCTTGCTACAAGAGACCCTCATTACATTTCTAGGAAACTTCATATCATTGCATAAATCATCCTCAGGCATTATCCGCATCGGTTTTCTCATGCACGGTGTCTTGCATATCATCTCATTCCTCGAGCCTGATCTCACAACTTGAATCCAACAGCCTTCTAACCCAAATCACTTCTAAACCAGTTCTCACCTGGTCACCTTTTTCTTTAGCCTACTCCGTAAAAATCAGTTCCCATCTGGTAATTCACTTTCAAAGCCCAACCATACTTGGCACCTCCATCACCCACAAACTTCATATTCTTACATCCCTAACAATTTTTTCATACACACTGCATTTTTACATACGTGCTTAGCCGATCATTCTCAAAGATACAAATTTCCTGTGGACATCCTAGTAGGATCCTTTAAGAGTGCTATCCCTTCGCTTACCTTTTGTAAGTCCATTTTGAGATGTCTTCTCACCTTACCTTTCGTAAAGGATTTCATGGCCTTTCGCATGAAATCTTATCCTTTCGCTTCCCTTTCGTAAGCGTTTTCTCGCTGTCTTTTACATGCGACCAAACTTTGTGTTAGGTATCTTCGATCAATTTGGATGCTTGATGCCTATGTGGCCAAGAACTGAATGGTCGCCATGCTTAAAGAATATCATCTCCGCCGTTGTGCCTGTGAGGTCAAATGATGTTCTGATACCCTTTCCGAGTTCCCTCAGCCTTTGCATGAGAGTGGTTATTACCCATTCACTTACCTTTTGTAAGTCCTTCCGTGTCTTTTTCACGAAGTATCTCCTCTCTGCCTTTCGTATAGGAGTCACCTCACCGTTTGTGATGGATTTCATTGCCTTTCGCGTGAAATCTTTTCCCTTTGCTTTCCTTTCGTAAGCGTTTTCTTGCTGTCTTTTACACGCGACAAAAATTTATTTTGGGTATCTTCGATCAATTTGGATGCTTGATGCCTATGTGGCCAAGAACTGAATGGTCGCCATACTTAAAGAATGTCATCTCCGCCATTGTGCCTGTGAGGTCAAATGATGTTCTAATACCTATACAAGTTTCCTCTACCTTTTGCAAGAGGATGGTTATTGCCCTCAACTTACCTTTTGTGAGTCTTTTCGTGTCTCTTTCACGAAATATCTCCACCTTGCCTTTCGCAACAGATTCAACTTACCTTTAGTAAGACTTCCCATACCTTTTGTATAGGTCCTTGTCAGCTTACCTTTTGTAAGTATCCTCTCTACCTTTTGTGGAAGGAATTTTTCTCCTAACCTTTTGTTCAGGGGTCTGTTCTGCTTTTTGCAGAAGAAAGTATGATCGTCCTCTCCTAAGGGAGTTTCCTATCTACCTTTTGTAGAAGGAATTATCTCTAAACCTTTTGTTCTGGAGTCCTCTTTACCTTTTGTAAAAGGAATTTTTTCTCCTAACCTTTTGTTCTGGAGTCCTTTCTGCCGTTACAGAAGGAAATACGATCATATTTTCCCAAGGGAGTCTCCTCTATTTGATGTAGAAGGAGTTACCATGTCTTCAAACCTTTTGTTTTGGAGTCCTCTCTACCTTTTGTAGAAGGAATATCTCTCCTAACCTTTTGTTCAGGAGTCCTCTTTACCTTTGTAGAAGGAAAACATTTTCTCCAAACCTTTTGTTCAGGAGTCCTCCTTGCCTTTTGTAAGGGGAAAACCATTCGTTTATTTTTAGAGTTCTCTCTACCTTTAGTAGAAGGAATATCTCGCAACTTTATTTCCAGAGTTCTCCCTACCTTTTGTAGAAGAAATATCTCACTACCTTTTATTCTTGAGTCCTCTCTACCTTTTGTAGAAGGAATATCTCCTAACTAGTTATAATTCCCTATTACGAGGCGTCTCTCTGCCTTTTGTAGGAGAAGTTTCAAATTACAGATGTACTATTACCATCCCCTTTCGGGATTCTACAAGGATTTTTCCCCTTTCAAGACTAGCAAAGCACTCATTGAAGCATGACGCACATTTGCATTTCAAGCATTGCCTCCCTTTGCATCTCGAGCATATCACTGCATCTAGTCAGTCAAAATTCTAGGTATTCTAGTATTTAATCCACTTCTACCTCGAATGTCTGAAAGCGGTCGCTATTCATACCCTCAGGTCCAAGAAGATTAAATAGGGGCAGCAGTCATACCCCAAATTTTAACCAGGCATATTCTGAGCTTTCGTTCATCAAACTTTGTTCTCGCTTTACATCGTTCGCATAACATTTCATATCATAACATTTTCATCATCTGTGCATCATATCCAATATTCATTTCATCTAACCATCGTGCATACAAATAAGTGTCTTTTTGCTTGCGGTCTAAGCTCAGGTCTTGCAGGTTCGGATCAAATTTCAGGTAAAGTTATCAGGTCAAAGGTGTGTGTAGTGTGTTTAAAATAATGGTGGAGTTTGATTGGATATTGGCCAGACAAATTCGAATTGATTCATCTGTGTCATAGACTGTTCTTAATGCAAGAATATGTTGAATTCAAATACTTAGCATGTTCGATAAGGTTTAATGTGAGTATTTGTGGATCATCAAGAAGTCTAAAACCATTTCGAGATAGAATGGGATATGGTGAAGTTAATTCAAGATTTTAATGCATTTCTGGCTCTAGATCAAATTATGTTTGGTTCTTTCTCAAGGAATTGAATCAAGATACTGAGTCATTTCTTATGAAGAGTGCACGGGTTCTTATGGATTAATTTTCAAGCACCAAATGGAAAGTGAAAGTTGGAGTCTATGTCTCAACTCAGGATTCAAGTCTCAACTTCATTGCATTTCGAGTCTTACAAGCAAATTTCATGTCTCAGGGCAATTTCAATTACTTCGAGATTCAATACCAATTTCATCCAATTCATTTCTACTTTAATTTTCAATATCCATTTTCATTCCAATACCCATTTCATTATCCAATCCTCTGCAAATTTTATTTTGATTATATTCCAAGTCAATTCTAAATCTAATTCATTTCCTAATCCATTCCAATTAACCATTTTATCATTTTAATCATCCATATTATCCATTTTATATCCAAATAAACAAACAATTTTCCATCTTTCATCTTTCTAAACCAATTCATACTTTTACAACCATGTTTTTCATAACTACACTTAATCCATTCATAAACTCACAAAAAGGGGAATATTAATGCTATACAAGTTGCAATCAGACAACCCCTTGAAGACTCCTACATAATATCTAAACCATGGCCCACGTTTGGCATGTTACTGTTGTTATTTTACAACACAAATAAACCAAGTATCTCTACAACATATAGCCAAAACTTTGTACCTCTACTACACAAATAACACTCCATGACACATCTGCTACTACCTGCATCATAAATCGTACCAGCAGCAACAAGACAATGTCTTCAACATTCCAAAATGCTAATAAAATAAATCCTACTTTACCAATAGAAAAGTCATGCGCAAGCCTTTTACCACAATAAATACTGCACACAAAAACTCTGCTACAAAACATCAACAATAAGCTGCCAGAACCTGGTACAACTTGCAGGTTGAAAGAGACTAAACACCAACACATCACAATAATACCCTGCACTTCAAAAGCCTTCTGCTACCATCCTTCAACAAGAAAAGCTCCAAAAGAATCAGCATCATAACCTGCAATAACCAACAAGAGACCAAATTTTTGCAGCCTATGCTGAAAATAACAGAAACTTCCTTCAACCTTCATCAAAGGCCAAACCGCTGAAACCCTCACAACCTCCACCATCTCCTTTCACCTGCAGAAAAGAAAACAAATCAAAACCTCAAACTCACCCTGTTCTCCTCCATTATTTCACTACCAACAACTTCATCTCACACAACCACCAAACATAAATCGAAGCTCAACCCTCCTTCATCTCTTTCAACTCAATGAACTTCACCTCAACCAAATACAAAATCGTCCAATAAAAACTCAGAAATCAAAACAGAGGAGATGAGAGGAGAACTGGGAACGAATCGAAAAGAGAAAAACCAAATGAGATTATAAACTTGTTGAAGTAAATTCCATAACCTTTTTTTAAACTTCGACTTGAACCGCCTCCACAAATCCTCTTACTTCTTCAGCCATAACAACCAACAAGCCAACCAACAATTCTAAACCATAAACCACTCAACCTCAATCTAAAAAGTTAAAACTTTCTGCTTCAGATATTACCTTCCGCCATCAACACCGATACAGCTCATTTTCAGCAAAAAATGCGGCGAAACCGGCAGCAAATTCTTCGGCTTCAAAACATGATCAATTTGTAGTAGTAGCCGACCACAAACTATGGCTTCACCACTGACATCGCCCATTAAAACCTGATAACCACAGGGAGCCGCGAGAAGATATAAGTCGAACCACAACAATAGTTGAGTCAAAATACACCAACATAAATCCATTGCATCATCTCCATAGTTTCAAACCACTCAAACTCATCACCACTACAAAACTACCGCCGTGAATCCGAACAGCAATTTTGTCGCCATCTCGAAAAAACCTTCCCAGCACAACCATTAACAACACAAACTCAAAAATCTCAGAAATGAACCCCGAAATTACTCTCCTCAACAAAATCCATCATCTACAAAACTAAACCTCAAAAATCATTGCTCAATTATTCTTCAATTTTGAGTCAAAATTTCACAACCCCACTCACGGCGGCCACATCACCGCGACGCACCCCAAAAAGAAGTTGACGCGAAGAGAGATAGAGACAGGAGAGCCACGACTGGATCGGAGAGAAAGAATAAAGTGAAGCGAGAAGAAGATGACAAAACAGTACCCATACTCTCAACCTACCACCCTTTGAACCGCCTTCCACCATCATTAACATCACCATTAAAACTCCACGCAACAGCACCGCCGTGAAGCCTACCGCATCCCTTCAAATCTCGTCGCCACCTTCGAGGGGGCATCTTTGTTAACGCGTCAGGTCCACCGCCGATTCACAAACCATCCGCGGTGAGCGATACGTCAATATTGAGATCGATTTTCTCGCTTTCAAACAATACAGGAACTGAGGTAGGATCTTGAAGTTTTTTCTTGAAATAAATTTTAGATTTTGAACGTGTTTGCATTCCTGCTGACAAGTATTCGGGCCGTGTTTCTGTAGGCCCATCAAAATTTATTGTTTTCCTTTCTTTTTTATTTAATTTGTTTTATACTTAAAATCTGTTATTGGGCTTAGGCCCATATTGCTTTCTGCACTCCTTGATTCATTTTCACACCCCACATATTACAAATAAATTTTGTGAATTTTATGATTAATTTTGTAAGTTCTTATAATTTTGTTTTTTTGGATTGGATAAGTTTATTCGTTTTAATTAATTAATAACTCAAAATATTTTCTCAAATTTGGTTGTGAATTAATCTTTTTTTTTCTTTCTCTTTTTTCCGTAGAAGTTAATCGTTTAGGTTTAGTTTCTCAATACCTATTAATCGTTTATTTTTACTATGTCATTGCGTGTATCTTGTGCTCATGTTATAGTACTTGACGGAGAAGGAATGATAATGGAGCTCTCCTACACTCATTCCGAGTATTTTGAACACAAGACGCTCGACTTGGTTGTTCAAAATATTCACCTCTACTCATTAGACTTTTGTTCAATACGCGTCTCAAATTATTTTTCTCAATAAAATTCAAAACACAATAAGAATACGATTAGGATTACGCGCCACGAGCCTTAAGTTGTGGAAAAGGAGTGATAATGGAGCCCCTCCTACACTCATTCTGAGTATTTTGAACACAAGACGCTCGACTTGTTTGTTCGAGATATTCGCCTCTACCTGTAGTCTTTAGTGAAATCTTAATCAATGACAACTTTCTTTAAAAACCCTCAAAATCACATCAAACCTCTTTTTCGCCTTAGGGCATCATTCAAAAACCCTTTTTTTCAATGTATAAAATACACCAACATACAATCATTTCGCCTTGGCTGCTCTGATTTCTCACATATGTCGAGAATACGTAGGCATAGGATTGCGATGATCCTAGCGAGCACAATTTTCTTTCTTTCCCATCTTTAATCTTCCATACCCTTTACCCAAGGACATATTACGTCCGTTCTACCGCAAACAAGTAACGCCTAAGACTCTAGAAGCGAGTCGCAATACACCTAAATGCTAGAATGTGCACGATAGCATCGTCCACCCAACATCCCGTTTTCCACCGTAGTACCATGAACTATGAATGCTCTGATTCTTCACTTTATACAAGTGAATATACGTAGGCACAAGGGCCCCAATCCTTGGCGAGCACTCTAATGAGTAAACATCAACCCCTCTTTCTTTAAACAAGCAAGCTTTTAGAATAAAACACCCGTTCATGCCAAACAACCTAGGAGGTTCCCATCGAGTACGATGGATGCGAGGGGGTGCTAATACCTTCCCCTCGCATAACCGACTCCCGAACCCTAAGACTTGGTTGCGATGACCATGCTCCTTTCCCAAAGGTTTTATCGCTATTTCCCTTTCCCCCTTGGGATAAATAAAATTCGGTGGCGACTCTGTGTCATTTTTCGCGTAGCGACAACGGTAACCGGTGAAAGGTCTAATCTCAAACCTCAGTTAGGATGATCATCTGATTTTGCTGTAGATCTTCGCCTTCAAGTCATCAAGGGGTCATCGGTCACACGGTAACTGGTGATACATAGCTGGTATTGCCGTCAGGCATTCTGCGACACTACGGCTGAAGGATTCCTCGGGACTCGTCAGGTCGTTAGGAACTTTTTAACAATCAAGTTAATCATGCCGTCGAGCATTCAAAGGAATTTTCGGGCGTCAGCCGGACTTCATCAGTAAGTCGGAAATGGAATTCTTGGTCAATCATGAACCAAATAAGGATATCCAAATTTCTGCCATCAGGCACCCTGCGTCAGCTAGGCAAACTGTTTCGACATCGCAGCTGGACTTCATCAGTAAGTCTTCAAATGGAATCCTTAATCACTCAGGAACCACTAAGGATATACAATCTTTTGCCATCAGGCACCCTGCGTCAGCTAGGCAAACTGCTTCGACATCGCAATTAGACTTCATCATTAAGTCTGGGGTTTTGGCACCGCTGCCGGACCTCAATCATCAAGTCTTCAAGGGAAACTTCAGCTTCTCTGCTCAACAACCTGCTGGGGATGACACATCTCCGCTGGGGATTCTTGAGAACTATCAAGTAACTCTGCTTCGGGGGCTTCAGAAATCATTCTGGATGAATCAACTCTGTTGAGGGAATCAAGAATCATCTTGAACAATCAACTCCGCTGGGGACTTCAAGAATCACCCTGAACCAATAACTCTGCGGGAGATTTCAGGAATCATCCTGAGCAAACACTCTGCCGAGAATTCTAAGCATCCATTTGAGCAACCCTCTCTGGTGACTTCACTGGGGATTTTAAGAATCATCTTAAATAAACACCTTCGCTGGAGAATTCAAGAATCATCTTGGGCAAGCGACCTTGCTGGGGGAATTCAAGAATCATCCTGAGCCACACAACTCTTCTGAGATTTCAAGAATCATCTTGAGCAAACACCCTGTCGGGGAACACCTGCAAAACAAGAACGGTAACGACCTAGCTCATGCTTCATATGCATATGTTTGACAATGGCACAATGCTCCACACGGTGGAAATGCTACGCGTTTAGGGTCAATGTTGTGCAATCATGCAAAAAGCTACGACCCCATCAGCAAAATAAATGCTGAAGGGAGAATCCTCCTGTCAAGGAGAAATGAACACTCTGGTGGAGGAAGGACTCATTCTGCCGAGGAGAAGAAGTCACTCCAACCTTAATTGGGCTCCGCCTGGGGAAACAAACTTCAGTCGACTGCTGCAGGGGAATAAAGCTCTCCGAGAACATGGACTCACTCAATCAGGTATTCAAACCACAAACTGTTGAGGAAACGATATCAATCGCAGAAATAAACTGCACGACATTCGCAGCAAAACTTTCCTGGAGATAATGACTCCGGTGGGGAAATACAGCATCAGCTACTCAACATTCTACTTGGGGAAAACCAATCATGGCCCCCACGGCTTCCAAGGACTCGACTCTCTTGGGGGTTTGCAAACTCGGCTGGGGAAGAAGGAATCATCCTGCTTACTGGGGAGAGTACGACTCTGTGGGGAATTTCAATTCCGCTGGAGACTTCAATCTGAACTATTGAAAGATGCATACTTCAGTATATGACTCAGCTGGGGAGACGATGATCCTTCAGGACACATCTGATTGGGGAGAGAATCTTCTCTGCCTGAGGAGACATATCAATGCTTACGATCTCATGTTCAAACTCCACGGGGAGGTGCTGTTGAACTTGCTGGAGAGGAAGGAATCATCCTGCTTGGGAACGCATACGGCGTACTGCCTGGAATATGCCCTACCTGTAACAACACAAACAAACAGACAAGATACCCTTCTCAAAGGGACCTATCAAGGTTATCATCTTGTGACAATGTTCAAGTAATTCATTGTTTCAACAATCAATGGCCTAGGCCAGTAAGTTTATGTATGTGCATTTTATCAAAAACATCGGCGTTCTTTTTCGCAAACAAAACAAGTAAATGCTAAATAAGCAAACAGAATTGCTGAATAGTATACATTTTATTGATAACGAACCCCTGAATGGGTGAAAATGTTTTACAACAGATGCAAGCTCCTGGAATGAGGAAGCTGCGCAAATATAAAAACATAAATATACATCAGTATACACATGTCGGCAATGAGGCGTAGACGAACACCATGAGTTGATCCCTCTATGACCCACTCGACTTCGATACTTCTCCGACGCTTCAGCTTCAGAAGAGATTGATTTAGATAAACGACCCTCAGGTGTTCCAAACCACTAAACAATGAAAGTCCACACGCGGGACGCAGTCATTTGCTTTTTCAAATCCCTAAATTTTGCCTGAATCGCCCTTTCGGGTTTTCGATTCACCGGGATACCCTTTTTTGCCAAAGTCGCCCTTCCAGGTTTTCGACTTTGCGGGTGTACATTCTTTTCTTTATATCCCTAATTTTTTCCCGAACCTTTTTCCTTTTTTTATGGTTTGCCGGGATGCCCCATTTTTGCCTGGATATTCTTTTTCTTTCCAGCGGGTCATTTTTTAAGCAAAGTATTTTTTAACTGCGTCCGCGTTCACCGGGGATGCAAAATCTTCGCCATCCATCGTGGACAACAACAAGGCTCCTCCCGAGAAGACCTTGCTGACGACGTACGGACCTTCGTAATTGGGAGTCCACTTGCCTCGGTGATCGGAGTGTGGAGGAAGAATCTTCTTCAGGACGAGATCACCCGTCTGAAAGCTTCTCGGACGCACCTTTTTATCATAAGCTTTCTTCATTCGGCTTTGGTACATACGACCATATGCAATCGATGCTAATCTCTTCTCATCCATCAGGCTGAGTTGGTTTAGTCGGTTCTTAATCCATTCTGCCTCATCGAGTTTCACGTCAACCAAAACTCGTAAAGAAGGGATCTCAACTTCTAACGGTAGGACAACTTCCATACCGTACACCAGTGAGAAAGGAGTTGCCCCGGTCGATGTACGTACCGTTGTACGATAACCGTGCAATGAAAATGGCAACATCTCGTGCCAATCCTTATAGGTCACAACCATCTTCTGTACAATCTTCTTGATGTTCTTATTGGCCGCTTCAACAGCGCCATTCATCTTCGGTCGGTAAGGAGATGAGTTGTGATGTTCAATCTTGAAACTCTGGCACAACTCCTTCATCATCTTGTTATTCAGATTCGAACCATTATTAGTAATGATTCGCTCGGGAATTCCGTAACAACAAATGATGTCCTTCTTTATGCCACCACCTGCTTGGTCACATTAGCGTATGAGGCTGCCTCCACCCACTTGGTGAAGTAGTCGATAACTACTAGAATGAAGCGATGACCGTTAGATGCAGTGGGCTCGATCTTGCCTATCATGTCGATGCCCCACATGGAGAACGGCCACGGGGAGGACATGAAGTTTAACGGGCATGGCGGCACATGAATCTTATCAGCATAAATCTGGCACTTGTGACATCTCTTCGCGAATTTAAAGCAATCCGACTCCATCGTCAGCCAGTAGTATCCTGCTCTCAGGATCTTTCTTGTCATAGCATGCCCGCCGGCGTGCGTACCAAATGTGCCTTCATGGACTTCTTCCATGAGCATACTCGCTTCTTTCTCATCTACACATCTGAGTAGCACGAGATCGTGGTTTCTTTTATACAAAACTCCATCAGGATTGAGATAAAAATTTCCAGACAGCCTCCCCAGAGTCTTCTTATCCTGGGTTGACGCTCCCGCAGGATACTCCTTAGTCGTAAGGAAGGTCTGGATATCATGGAACCATGGCTTGCCGTCGGAGGCTTCCTCGGTCGCAAAGACGAATGCAGGTCTATCAAGACGAGAAAGGACAATTCTTGGAGCTTCATTCCAAAAATTGACTTTATACATCGAAGCCAACGTGGCTAAGGCATCAGCCATCTGGTTTTCAGCCCTGGGCACATGATGGAGTTCCACTCGATCAAAGAACGGAAGTAGCCTTCTGGCATAGTTCATGTACGGCACCAAATTCGATTGACGAGTCTCCCACTCCCCTTTAATCTGGTTGATCACAAGCGCCGAGTCACCATATACATCTAGGTTCTTGATTCTCAAATCAATTGCCTCTTCTAGACCCATGATGCATGCTTCGTACTCCGCTTCATTATTGGTGACCGGAAACGTCAGTCTCGCAGTGAACGGGATGTGGGATCCGTGGGGAGTTGTGATGATCGCCCCTATGCCACTTCTGTAAGAATTAACCGCCCCATCAAATATCAATTGCCACTGGGATTTCCTATCTGGACCCTCGTCGGGCAACGGTTCATCACAATCTTTTGCTTTGAGAAACATGATATCCTCATCAAGGAATTCAAATTTCATCGGCTGATAATCCTTGATCGGCTGTTCGGCAAGGTATTCAGACAATACGCTTCCCTTGATAGTCTTCTGGGAAACGTACTGAATGTCATATTCCATCAACACCATTTGCCATCTGGCAATCCTGCCCGAAAGCGCTTGCTTCACGAAGACATACTTGATCGGATCCATCTTCGAAATTAGCATGGTTGTGTGATTGAGCATGTACTGTCGTAAACGTTTGGCAGCCCAGGCTAGTGCACAACACGTTTTCTCCAGCATCGAGTAACGAGATTCACAATCTGTGAACTTTTTACTCAAGTAGTAAATGGCATGCTCCTTTCTGCCCGTCTCGTCGTGCTGACCGAGAACACACCCCATGCTACCCTCAAGAACTGTCAAGTACATGATTAGGGGTCTTCCGGCCACTGGGGGTATCAAGATCGGAGGTTCCTGTAGATACTGTTTTATCTTATCAAATGCCTTCTGGCAATCCTCGTTCTAGATAATCGCATGATTTTTCTTTAACAGTTTGAACATCGGTTCACACGTGGCCGTGAGCTGAGAAATAAACCTTGCAATGTAGTTTATTCTGCCTAGGAAACCACGAACTTCTTTTTCTGTTTTTGGCGCTGGCATTTCTTGTATGGCTTTTATCTTCGCAGGATCAACCTCAATGCCTCTTTCACTCACGATAAACCCCAGTAGTTTTCCAGACCGTACCCCAAAAGTACACTTGTTAGGATTCAGCCTCAACCTGAACTTCCTAAGCCTCTCAAAAAGCTTCAGTAAATTGATCAGATGTCCTTCCTCCGTTTGGGACTTCGCAATCATGTCATCAACATAGACTTTAATCTCATGGTGAATCATGTCATGAAACAAAGTAACCATTGCTCGTTGGTAAGTGGCCCCTGCGTTCTTCAGACCGAAAGGCATTACCTTGTAGCAAAATGTTCCCCAAGGTGTGATAAACGTAGTTTTCTCCATGTCCTCCGGTGCCATCTTGATCTGATTGTAACCGGAGAAGCCATCCATGAACGAAAATACGGAGAACTGAGCTGTATTGTCGACCAACACATCAATATGAGGGAGCGGGAAATCATCTTTAGGGCTCGCCCTATTCAAATCCTGATAATCGACGCACATTCGTACCATACCGTCCTTCTTCGGTACAGGCACTATGTTGGCGACCCACGGAGGGTAAGTATTGACTGCTAAAAAGCCAGCATCAAGCTGCTTTTGCACCTCTTCTTTGATCTTAACGGCCATATCTGGTCGTGTCCTCCTAAGCTTCTGCTTGACGGGAGGACAATCTTCTCGCAGCGGCAAGTGGTGGACCATGATGTCAGTATCAAGTCCGGGCATATCTTCGTATGACCAAGCAAAGATGTCACTATACTCTCTTAGCATCTCGACCAATCTCTGCTTGACATCACTCTGCAACGCGGACCCTATCCTGACGTTCCTGACAAGTTCTTCAGAACCCAGATTCACAATCTCGATCTCTTCTTCGTGAGGCAGAATAACTTTCTCTTCTTGTTTCAACAAGCGGGCCAACTCTTCGGGAAGGTCTTCGTCTTCATCAATCTCTTCTTCGGCTTGATAGATCGGGCAATCGAAGTCGAAGTGAGTCGTAGAAGGTCCAGAGTCGATGTCATCTGCTATGTGGATCCTGCAATAACAAGGGTTAAGCTTAAAACAAGGATATGCAGGTTAGCATAAACTCCATTTCCATTTTATTGTTTTTCAAAACAAATATAAAACAGGAATAACAGAGATCACAACATTTGAATACGAAAAAACTCCTTTTGATTTATGGGTAAAATGCATGTACATAATCAAACAAGGCCCTGACAATAAAACCACCATGCCCCGGGTAGGACATAGGGTTGTACAATGATTAGAGTAAGTAAATCATTACTCTTTGCCTGTCACTTGGATGGTATCCCTGATGGACCAATTGTTGAGGCTCTCGCCTGGTTTGCTTGGCTGGATCCAAGAGTCTAGGTCGCAATCGATGTCTTCGGCGTCTTCAGACACCGCGTTGACACTTTCGAATATCACCCCGCCACTGGTAAACTGGATCGGCCCTTTACCTCGCGACGCACTGTGAGAAGAAGAGGCTCCAGCCGTAGGAGAGTATCCTAACCCAAACTTGTCCTGCTTGTTAGGTATTTCTAGAATTCGCCCCCACCCTGGGGTAGATCCGGCCTGAACAACGGCCCGGGCTTCCTTGAAGGAAGAGAGAGTCATCTCCGGTTTCTCAGTGATTACAGGAGCTACGCTCTTGACTTTAACAGCTTCGAACGCCTGACATAGGGTTTCGTGGATTTCCCCATCCATCTCAACATACTTGAAGGACGACAAATGGCTCACCATTATGTCTTCCTCGCCACAAACAGTCACGATGCTGCCTCCGACAGCATACTTGAGTTTCTGGTGCAACGTGGAGGTCATGGCGCCAGCAGAATGGATCCATGGCCAGCCTAGGAGACAGCTGTAGGCAGGCATAATGTCCATAATGTAAAAGACTGCGTCGAAAGTTTCCGGCCCGACTTGGATTGGTAGCGTCACCTCCCCAAAAACATGACATTTGGTTCCATCGAACACCTTCACAACTAGATCACTAGGGGTGCAAATTACTCCTCGCGTATCTAACTTCATCAATGCTTTCTTCGGGAGAACATTGAGTGATGACCCTGTGTCCACCAACACATGAGACATAATCGTTCCCCTACACTCTATCGAGATGTGCAGGGCACTATTGTGGTTTCTTCCCTTCGGCGTCAGCTCCAGGTCAGTGAACCCTAACCCGTTTCCAGCATTCACGTGGGCTACGACCCCTTCCAACTGGTTGACAAATATTTCCTGCTGTACATACGTGGCATTCAAAACCTTTAACAGTGCGTTGCGATGGGACTCCGAACACAGCAACAAATTCAGGATGCAAATTTTTGAGGGTGTTTGATGGAGATAATCCACGATCTTGTAATCACTCTTCTTAATCAACCTCATAAACTCTTCAGCGTCCTTAACGAGTAAGTCCTTCTCTACCCCACGAGGGGTTTCCTCAACGACATTACTCTTTCCCTTATCGGTTATTTCAGCTTTGTCCGCTTTGTCCGCCACAATCTCGGGTGGGGCAAATACTCTTCCGCTGCGCGTGATTCTGCCAATTCCCACTAGGTTATCCACAGATTGCCCCGAGGGTTCCAATTCTAACTTCTGCCCGTTGCAGTAGACGTCCGCCCCATAATGCCACGGGACAACATTGGTGCTTTCAAAAGGTATCGGCCCAGCCTTGGTGATGGTAATCGTGGGCGGTCTGGGTGCAGAAATAGTTATCGTCCGGCGAGGGATGGTGATGGTGGCAACCTCATCATCTTGCTTCAGCATTACCTCTCCAGATCCACATTCGACCCTTCGGCTAAACTGCAAGATTCCTTCGGTCATCAGACTCCGAATCCCCTCTATCAACTGTTCACATCCATCAGGACGAATCGCACAGCCCATACACAGTTCTCCACAACTTGGAAAGAATCCTCTCTTCATCAGCTTGGCTTTAACGAAGCTAAGCGGTGTCTTCAGATCCTTGACATCAGTCAACAAATCTAAGCTCTCGTCTTCGGTAATGGCATTCACCCCACCTCCCCGATGATTCGGCATAGGGTTCTTTGTGACATTTGGCACATTATCTGAGAAGTTGATGATCTTAGCATCCACCATATCCTGCACCTTGTGCTTGAAGGCTTTGCAGTTTTCTATCGTGTGGCCTGGTGCCCCTGAGTGAAACTCACAGGTTGCATTCGCATCATAACCTGGCGGAGGTGCCCCTGTCATGGGGGCCAGGGTTCTCTTCTGGATTAGCTGTAACTGAAGCAGAGTCTGTAACAGCTGAGCATAAGACATGGGCGGTGTCTCAAGGTGACGACTTGATAGAGGTGCCCTGTTCTGATACTTTCTGTACCCTTGCTGATTTGGCTGCTGCTGCTGTGGCTGGGGTTGTTGGACAGCAGGGATGGTTATGCTAGCCACCTGCTGGTGCTGGCCCTTGCCTTTCTTTCGAGCGTTAGACACGGCGCTCGTCTCTCCTTCCCGCCTTTTGCCACCATACGGTTTCTTTCCTCCTCCAGATGAGGATAGATCACCTTGAATTTTCCCCAATTTGATCCCATTTTCAACGTGCTCGCCGGTGATGATGAGATCTGACAAACTTCCAGACATACCGCTGACCAATTTCTCGTAATAAACCCCTGGGAGGGTGGCTGCAAACATTTCAACAAGCTCCCGTTCAACCATCGGCAGTTGAACTCTAGCTGCCAATTCACACCACCGCTGGGCGTATTCCTTGAACCCTTCGTTGTTCCTCTGTGACAAATTCTGCAGTTGAACCCGGTTCGGAGCCAAGTCACTGTTATATTGGTAATGGTGCACGAATGCCTCAGCAAGTTCCTTCCACGTGTGCACACAGGTAGGCTCCAGGCTCATGTACCATTCCAAGGATGGCCTGGACAAGCTATCCTGAAAGAAGTGCATCAGCAGCTTCTCGTCTTCAGAGTGAGCGGACATTTTCCGGTAGTATGACCTCAGGTGGACGCGAGGGCAAGTGGTGCCCTTGTACTTCTCAAAGTCGGGTACCTTGAACTTGGGAGGCACCTTAAAATCAGCAATCAATCCCAATTTGGACATATCGACACCCATAGTGTTCAGGTTCTCGAAATTCCTCATTTTGTCCTCGAGTGCTTTAAACCTCAGACGTGCTTCAGCAGTCAGCTCTCCTTCATCACCTTTCTGTGAGAACAAGTCTTCTTGACGGTCTTCTAACCATGGCTGAGGCCCATACAGATTTCCAGCACCTGCGTTGCCGTTGCCCAGTCCAGCATTGACATTAGCTTCAAAATTTCTGTTACCGACGCCAGTCGTATTACCATTGAGCCCCATGTTAGCGATCACATTGCCGTTGGCACTACCATTCCCCCCAGTCACGGGGACGCCATTCTGAGGAGTTTCAACAGGTGGAGGGGTTGGAACATTCCCTCCGTGGAGTACACCATTGCTATCAACCCTTGAGATCAGAGGCTGAACCAATGTTCTGAGCTGGTCTTGGCCGTTGGCAACCACTTGCATGAGCTCCATGAAGCGGTCCATCCTCTCTCGGAGTTCTTGAACGTCAGTTTGCACTTGTTCCATTGCTCTAGCTTGATTTGCTCTGGTCGGATAGCGGTGGATTGGTCTTTGATCAATCCTGGAACAACCTAAAACAACCTGCATACACAAAGGGTTAGAAAAACGACAAAGTGCTCGTTATGCAGATGCTTCATGCAAATGCAAACGTGTGTCTGTGCGTTAGGGAGGTATCCCCCGATCCTAGTTCCTGAGTGCCAGTGCTGATAATAAGAAGTCCGAGTCCAGTCATGGAAATAACATCTCATATATAAAGAAAGCCCATCGAGGCGGTACACAACGTCACTGGATACAAGCAGAATCAATAGCATGACCTCAACCAACAAGCCTGGTGATGGTCAGCATACAACAATGATCAAAACAAAAGGATTACAAATATAGTCAAGCACGGCCACGGGCGCGGAACTTTTCTAACAGATTCCTCATTTCTGGATGATCAGGCCGAGTGAGCAACCCTTAGACGAGTAACTCCCTCTGTGTAATAGTGTATTGAAGACCTTGAACTGAGTCTTCCCATGCTCCTTCGCCGAAACAATCTTCTAACTTCCGCTTCTTGGATTCAAACGTCCGTTTGCGCTCCTTCAGGTTAGCAAGAGTCTTGTTAAGCAGGCCTTCAGTGGCATATCTGCGAGCGGTTTCTTCATCAAACCTCTTCTCACTAGCCTTCACCTGGGCTTTCAGCTTGGAGATCTGCTGTTTCAGTTTATCCTCCCGTTCTTTGCCGTTGGCTAGGGTGGCCTTCCAATGCTGATTAAACTTGGATATCCTCCGGTACGCTTCATCCAAGTGCTGCTTCTTAGTGGCCAGTACGTCATTGACAGCTTTGAAGTCCCGACCCAAGCGCTCACGCTCAGCCATCTGCTTAGTCAAATCCGTCCCTAACTGGTTCACCAGCTCTATTTGCCTCTTGAAGGAATGGACGGCTTCGCTTCTCTCGCTTCTGAGTTGAGCCAATTCTTTCTCCAGTTCTTCATTTGCCTTCTTCAGCTCATCTCTTTCAGCTAACACCTGATTATGCTGCTGAATGGGCACGGTGGTAGGCTTTTCAATCACTGGAGGGCTTTCTGGCTTGGCAGGAGGAAACATCATCCCTATAATATCTGCTCTGGCTCTGATCCAGGTCACATACGGAGCGTAGGCTTGGCTATTACTTTTTCCCAGCAATGGTTTTCCCCGCTTACAGATACCATTCCAAGCGTGTTAAAGCTTAGATAACATATCCCCCTCTAGAAGACCAGTGAGGTACAGAGATTCCTGGACCTCTTCATCCTTCGGCGGAGCTCTCAAAGCATAAGCAAACTGTTGGACCAACAGAGATGGGTTATAGTTGATACAGCCCCTCCTACCTATCAAAGGCACATTCAGAAACCCGCTGCAGTTGAAGATGATCTCAGTACCCAACCTGTCTCTATCAAACCAGGCAATATCCTCCGCTGACAGACTCATCAAGCGTTCAGACCACTCCGTTGTGGCTGCAGACGAAGCAAAGGGACCCTTCTTGGGTAGGTGACTATCAAGCCATCTATAGAGCAGGGGCACACAACACGAGACATTCTTGCCCCTCCTGTTCTCTTTTTTGTAGTGGACGGAATGATAGACATCTCCTATCAAGGTAGGGATGGGATTCCCTGATGCAAAGATGTGAAAGGCGTCGAAGTCCACAAAGTCGGGCATATTAGGGAACAGAATGATGTCGTATATGCACAGAGCAAGGATGGCGTTGAACACGACCCAACATCCGTGTTTGGCGCACTGCTGAGCTTTTCCCACTAAGAACTGCAAGGAGAAACCGGGAACCCTGTTCCAACTAGACAAGACCAACTTGGAGGCATCCAGATGAAGTGAAGGGGCCAGACTAGCCAGATTAGGCTCAGCTTCCATATGAACAAAGGGCATCTGACTCTTGATGGGCACACCTAACAAATCAGCATACTCCTCTAGTGTAGGTGCGAGGATAAAGTCTGGGAAAGTAAAGCATATCAAAGGAGGGTCGTAGAGCTGCAGCAAGGCGTGCAACCCATTCAACTCAAACACAGAGGGTTTACGAACCAGGCTGAGCAGTTTACCGTAAGACTTTCTGAATTCACCTCTCACAGAATCATCTTCCAAAGCAATCAAACTAGACAGCTGAACAACATCAGGAGTGGGGAGCTTGTAAGCCACAGTCTTCCTCAGAGAACCCATGACAGCACAATAGAAGGCAAGAAAGCCTGAATCGGGGGAAACGTTACCTGCAACACAGACACACGTTAATGAAATGCAAATGGGTATGCAAAACAATGCAAAATGCAATCATGCAGCAGGAGATCAAGACAACTGGGCCGTTGAAGAGATGAAGGTTCTGTATCAACAAAACCACAATACTGCTCTGTCAAGAACAATCATATCTCTGATGAGAAGAAAACCATGGTATCAGACCATAAATCTGCTCTGTCAAGAACACACACATTTGAAGACAAGGACCTCTGATACAGGACCACAAATCTGCTATGTCAAGAACAAATACATCTCTGAAGATAAGGACCTCTGATACAGGACCACAAATCTGCTCTGTCAAGAACACATATACATCTTTGAAGATAAGGACCTCTGATACAGGACCACAAATCTGCTCTGTCAAGAACACATATACATCTCTGAAGATAAGGACCTCTGATACAGGACCATAACTCTGCTCTGTCAAGAACACATATACATATGATGATGAGAACCTCTGATACCAACAAAACTGATTCACTATCAAGAAAACTAGGTAGTCTGAAGGTTAAGGCTTCCTGCAACAAACCCAACCCTGCTCACAGGTATGGACCTATACTGACACAAGTTCGGCATCCTATGCGGTCATCAGCGTCACAGACATTCAAGAGGGGTGATACGATACCCAGAAAGTGTGGCATCACCATCTCCTGAAGCGGCCTCACTTAGCTGAATCACAAATGATCGGTCCCCAGAGTCGACAATCCTCCAAACCAACAACCCCTCAGGCCCAAAGGGCCGGAAAAGAAGTCAACCGGGAGAACCTCGTCTGAGCGTGGATTTCATGAGACACTAGTGCCTGCAAAGCAAGCACGCGCTCACTAATTTCCACAACTAATGCTAAGTACACTCAAGCCTGGGTCTGGCTTCTCACTCATCAGAATGCCCCTCCCACAACAGCATAGATAATCATATCATACTGAAAATAAAGTGCGGGAAATAAAATGCGATAAGTAAACATAACCCAACAAGTAAACATACAAGCGCTAGGATTGACTCTCGCAGGGGACGTTGGATCCCCAAACTGACTCGCATAAGGGACGTTGGATCCCAGGAAACTATCAAGTCCCCAGCAGAGTCGCCAGCTGTCACTTCCGCGAAAATAAGGTGTCGGCAAAACAGAAGAGTCGCCATCTTTCGTTATTTATCCCTCAGAACAGGAAAGGAAACTATCAAAAAAACCTGACGAAAAGGTATAAGACAAGGTCATCGCAACCATTGTCTGGGTTCGGGAGTCGGTTACGCAAGGGGAAGGTATTAGTACCCCTCACGTCCATCGTACTCGATGGGATCCATGCTTGTCGTGTTTATCTGACGGGTTGGTTTACTATCTACCTATCAAGGCTGGTATAAAAGAAAAGAAAAATGACTCGGCAAAGCGTCGCACTTTATGCCTACGTATTCTCATCGGAGAGTGAGAAATCAGAGTCAACGTAGTTCGGCTAACTACGGGTTAGGGGGAAGGTGGCTCGCCAATACGTCAGTATTGTGCCTACGTACTCTCAACAGGTATGAGAGATCAGAGCTTATGTAGTTCGGGATAATATAACTTACGGGGGTTCAGATTCATCTATTTTATCGAGTAGGGTTAACAAACAGTTCCAGCAGTTTGGTGTACGCAGCTCGACCCTTGGAGACTTAGGCGTTACCGTTTGCGGTAGAACTGGGAGTTAACGACACTCTTTTCTTCAGAAAAGCTTCCTTTGAATTATGGGCCCACAGGGCAAAAAGGTTTGAAGTTTGTTTTCTGTCTTTCACGGAAGAACTGTTTTTTATGAATGTTTGCAACCAATATCGCACTAGAGACTATAACCTGAGAGCAAATGCGTCGCATGTCACCCAAAGGGTGCCATACTAAACATCCAAGCTGTCGAAAAGAAACTCTCCGACAACCCTTTCTCAGATAGCTTAAGGCTCGTAACGTACGACATCAGTTAACCTTTATTACTGTATTTTGATTTGTTTTAAGATGAGAAGAGAGCGAACAGGCTCAACTAAGGGGAGAATATCAAGTCCTAACAGTTGTCATGTCAAGGATTCATCCTATGGTTGAGGTTTGAAACAGGGAACTCCTAGAAGTTATCATGCATAGGTTTCAACCTAAAGTTCTAATCATCATTTCCTTATCAAAGGAAGTGAGATTCCTAGGGGATCATGTCAATGATAAACAGAAACAGATAAAGCATCAGCTTAAACCGTAAACAGATATACAGTAAAATGCATGAAATGCAAGTGAGGGAGGAAATGTGTGTGGGACATCAGCCTCCACAAGCTCATCTCAACCTCAAGCCAGATATGAATAACTGCAATCATACAGAAGAAATAACATGCTATCAAGAAAGATATAAGTGACTGCAATCATACAGAGGAAATGAAAATGCCATCAAGCAAACACACCAGACCACATAGGCAAGGGAGCTGGGCTCTACCAAATACCAGCAAGCAAAGCCATACAGTAAAAATACAAGCAGAGGGGGCCACTCAACCTCTAGTGCAATCATGCTCCTAGCTTAAATCAGTCTAGATATGAACTTATTCTAATGCATCAAGCAAATCACACAAGTCACAGCAATACAGTTACACAGAAAGCAAACAGACAGGAAAAGAAATCAACAGCTTCCCCAGCTTCACAGCAAAGCAATCCTTCTGACAGCAGTTCAGTCCTCAGCCCTCAACTGCTCTTCAAATCTTTCATCTTTAATAGCAAGTGTCAACTTTCTTCTTCAAGATTCTAACACATAAAACATGAGTATCAACTTATCCTTTCTTCTTCAGGCCTCAGCTCCAAAGTAAACTCCATCTTCAGGCCTCAATCCCACTAGTAAGCATCAACTTGTTCCTTCAGGCACTCAAAGCATTGAACTCACAAGTATCAACTTGCTTACCAACCTCAAGCTTCAGCTTCTTAATTCAATCTCCAATGGATTCCCCTCACAAGTATCAACTTGTTCTTTATCTCCTTCAAGCTTCAGCTCTTTCTTCAATCTCAGCTTGATCTTCTTCCCACAAGTGTCAACTTGTTCCTCTTGATCTTCAAGCTTCAGCTCCAAGGGTAGTCTTCAACCACAAAGAAGTAGCAACCTCCATCCTCTTCAAAGCTTCTAACAAGGCATTCCATCCTCTAGCAAGGGAGGAAGATTCATCTACAAAGAGCAAGGTTTGGATGATTCACAGCAGAGTGAAGACCAAAGGTCACCACTAAGCATTCCATCATCAGAGAAAGGAACCCTCAAAGGTTCTACCAACTTGTGAAGAGCCACACATCCTACCAAATGAGGGATGAGGCCTTTACAAGGGGACCTTACATCATAGGGAAGAATGGAAGTGATCAATACCTTCCATGTTTATGAAAGAAGAGAATCTATCTAGAAGCTCTGCCTACAAACCCTAATCTTAACACCTAATCAACACTACACCAAAAGAAGGGAAATCCTCACATCCAAGCTTCTTCAAGCACTCTATGGTAGCCCAAGCTTGTCTTCAACATCATCCAAGAGCAAGAGAGGCAAAACCCTAATCTAAGGGAACTAAAGAAGTCAATCTAGTTGAATTAGCAAGTTAGGATCACCTAAAACTTAGTACTAAAGTTATTCCTAACTAAAATACTAAAACCAATTCTAAAATCCTACAAAAATAACTATGGGAACCTAATTCAATCATGAATCTACCGTACAAAATTCAGAGGTTGAATCATCCACCAAGTCCTAGAAATAAATCCTAAATCACAAGGTACTAAACATAAACCCTAAAAATAGAGCACCTAAAGTTTCAACTTAAAACTACCACCTACATTCATCACAAAAATGTGAGAAAAATCTAAGGAGAACATGCATATCTATGCTAGCTATACACAAAAAATCAAGGCAATAATCATCACCAAATGCTCAAACAAAATTCAGCAAGACAAGGTGTCAACCATGGCCATTTTAATATCAATTAATATTCAAAAAATGCAAATAAAATCACAAATGCATGAATTATTAATATTTTTTATCTACAAAATTCTAGATTCAATCATGAATCAGGGGAAAAAACCTGGATTTAATTGAGTTAATTTCCTATTTTTTATGAATTAATCTCTAAGTCATATAAAATGTAGAAAAATAAAAGAAAATAAAAGAAATTGGTAAGAACAAGTGTCAAATAGCAAAAATAATCAATTCATTTCAAGAATTGGGCCTAGGGGGGGTGTGAATATCACTCTGAGTGCTAAGCCCAAAACAACTCAATTAATGAAACGGTGCGTTTCATTTAGGAACTTCTCTTCAGAGTTGAAATGCAATCGTGGCCCTCCAACACACGCCTGAGTCAAAGTCCAAATCATCATCCAATGGCCCATGTTCATCGTCCCCATTTGAACTCAGCTTGGGGGGAAAATGCAGACGGTGTCCTGAACAGTGGCGCCACTGTCTTCTCCGGTGAGCCAACCTCCACAGGTCATCAAAAACCACAAAACTAATCACTATCCCACTCCAAATTTGATGTTGATCACGAATCCACCCTCAGAATTTCCTAATTCCATCTCTAACTCAAAACACGATCACATTTTCAGAGTTCATCCAAATCTTGAATTTCACCATTCTTTAAATTAAAGGTCTCAAATTAATCCTCACTCTTCACTGACCAATTTCCACCATCCAATCATGAATAACCCTTCAAGAATCGTGAGATATCATCCTCAACAGAAAATGGTCACACACCTATTTTGTCTCTAATTCACCAACTTATGATCCTAAATCCAACTACAGGTTGCAAGGATCTTAACCACATATATATTTCTAAGTTTCCCCTCCTAAATCATGCATAATGGTGAAATATACAAACCTGATTTCAGAGAGGTAACAGAGGTGGTTTTTGCTCACTTCAATTGCCAAGATGATGCAGACACGTTCCAAATTCACTCTCCAAGCCTTTGCACACCTTGATTTGGCTTGATTCTCCCTTGAATTGAAAACCCTATTTCAACTTGAACCTTCAAAATTTCAATGGCTCCTTCTCTTACCAGCTTCAATTCCTTCCAAAAAAAATGGCTGAGCTCACTCACTAGCTTATATAGAAGTGATTGGGATCATCTAGAAACTTCTGGATCCATCCAAATGAGATTTTCAATTTCACTTTCTCTTCCAAAATATCATGTGCAACAGTCGTGTATCCTGCTCTATTTTGTCCTGAAATTGCTTACAATCATCTTCTCATGAGATTTTGAATTGGTTGGTGGTGATTAGTTCCTTATTTTCAAGCCAAGGGTATGCATTTGATTATGTTGCTTCATCATGAAGAACTGAAATGGAATGCAATTCAAATGACATCAAATCAAAATTCTAACCTTGCCATTGTTTCTAGAATCATTTTTCCAATCAATTTGACCTATAATTTTGTATCATTTGGACATAAATCAATTTATTTGAATTTTTGGCCATTAAATCCTTTTAATTCTTCCTTTTTCAAAATTTCTTGAACCAAGTATCTCCTTGAGCCATTTCAATGCCTCCTTGATGCATGGTCAAGGTTAAAACCCCATTTTGAGCAACTTTCTAGTTGAACAAAATTTCATTTGAGACCTCTAAGTTGGTGAAAATGGCCTATGATCACAAATGACCTATAATCACCAAATGTCCAAAATACCCTTGACTTGTCAAAGCCATAAGTTGAGTTCTACAAATCCTATCAAGGACTTCTAGTACTCTCTAGAAATCTAAGAGGATAAGGAACAACATTCATGTTGACCAAAAGTTCATAGGAATCATCCTTCTAGGGAAAAAGTGTCATGCAAGTTGGGTAACTTTCAAGCCCCAAATTCACATTCCTCAGATGACTTGTAACTTGTCAAAGCCATAACTTGAGTTCTACAAATCCTATCAAGGACTTCTAGCACTCAAACTAAAGCTAAGATCATGCTCTGCAACAATCATGTTGGGGGAAAGATGAGATGACAATCACATCGTGAGCTAAATTGCCTTGAAGATAGGGGTCAAACTAGGGGATTTTACACTATCAAGCCTTAGAAGCCCTAGCTTGAAACTTCTCAAACTCTTCAATCATGATGAGTTAACCTTGGAATCATCCTTAGAACATCTAAATGTATCAATCCATGATCACATGGCTCTTGGATTAGGCCTCAACCTTCTTCAAATCATCAGTTGACTTAGGGTTGACCCAGTCAAACCCTAGCTGCACCACTCATGGCTGAGCCTTCTTAATCTTGCACAATGACTTGTCTAGGCCTCAAAGTGATCTTTAACACTTCTAATGAGCTCTCTCAAGGCCTCAAGTCCCTCCTCATGACCTCAGAATCATCTGATGGCTCTCCACAACTCTCAAGTTAGGATACCTACACACTTGGCTTCAATCACTCTCTCTGAGGATCTTTTGACTTCTCTGACAAGGATATCAACCCTTGAACACTTGAATAACCTGCTTAGCTAGCTTCAAAGTCTTGTGTAGCCCTTGATTGGTAATCATACCTCTTGATCTCCTGCACACATGTCAATGAAATGCAAATGATAATGCTAATGTGAATGAAATGAAACATAAGCTAGGTAAAGAAATGTTGGGAAAATTTTGGGGTGCAACAAATGGGTATCCCGGTGAATTGAAAACCCGCAAAGGGCGGTTCATGCAAAAGTTAGGGATTGAAAAGGCAAATGACTGCGGTCCGGATTTGGTACAACATTGCTTAGTGGTTTGGGAGTACCTGGGGGCCGCCTATCCAAAAACAGTCTCTTCCGAAGAGAGAATACCGGGAAAGCGCAGAGTCAGGCGAGTCATAGGAGGATCAGCTCATGGTGTTTGTCTGTACCACGTCGCCGACATGTGTATAAATATTGTTTTTTATTTTATTTATGCTTCTTGTGCATATATGTATGTGTGTTTGTGCGCAACTTCCTCTTTTCAGGAGTTGCATTCAGTGTACAAAACTTTTCCTATTCAGAGGCCAATTATCAATAAAACATGTTATTTAGTACTTGATGCTTGTTCTTTACTGTTTTGTTTGTGAAAGACGCCGATGTTTTTGATAAACTTGCACTTACATAATCTTGCTGGCCCTTGCCAATAATTGATAAAACTTCGAATTGACTGAAGTAATGTCACAGGTGCTAACCCGGATAGATTTCGTTGTATAGGCCTGTTTTGTCTCGTTTGTGTTTTGCAGGATTCTTACCTTTGGAGCAAACAGTCAGGGATTGTATTCCCCAGCCAAAATCTCTTGACGTAAGGCCCGACTCCAGTCGATGTCATTCCCCAGCTAGTCGCAGCTTATTCCCAGAGAGTTGGAATGACGTTATCCCTTACCGAATGAGGGATTCTTCCCCAGAAGAGGGTCCACATGGAAAGCCATCCACAGGATATCCCCAGCAAGTTAAAATCAATGTTCCCTGCAGAGGTTACGCCCCTTAGCGAATCGAAGGTGTGCATGTCCAATCTCCGGCATGTGAGATTCCTGCAATAGTTAACCAAGTTGTTGGTTCGAAAGGATTATACCCGGAGGAGGTTTTTCTTGCTTCCCCACAGGTCGTCATGCCATTGACAGGATGTGGATCCTCCGCAGAGTCCGAGGCTCCGAGTTTGTAAACTGTGCCCAGACAGTGTGCTTTTCCTAGAAGTGTCGCTTTTTCCCCAGCTAAGTTTGTTCACCAGCAGGGTGGCTTATTCTTTCCTCCCAGTGGAAATTGATGTTTAACCGCTCCTCGGCAGAGTTGGTTGTGTTTCCGACATTTATTTTGCCAGAATACCTTATGATACTTGTTCATCCCCAGCGGAGTTGGCTTTATCCTCAGCATTCATGTTGTTGAGACAACACTACCAGAGTTCCCCAGTAGCTTAATCCTGCATTTGCATTTGCATATATCTTCATATCTGCATCTACGCAAACGCGTAGCATTTCCGTGCCGTACGGAGCATTACGCCATCTTCAAACATATGCATACTGAAACATAAGTCAGGTTGGTTACCTCTTTGTTTCAGGTGGTCTTCCCTGCAGGTAATTGGAATTCTTGTTCAGGATTATTTTCAGATATCCTGATTTGCAGCATGAGATATGGGATGTGTTTCTCTTCTGCCCCAGCGGAGTGTTCTTTACGCGGCTTCATAATTGGAGTTTGGAGTTATTGTCAAAAATCCCCTGGCGGAGTGTTCCCCCGGATTGCTGTCACGTCAGCATTTTCAAAAAATATTTCAGGGATTAGACGTCTGAAGTCATTACTCGTCGTCAAGTTGGATGTCTGACAGTTGACGCCAGAATTTCCCCGGCAGAGTTCTCCCCAGTTTGCTGTTATGGCTTCATAATTAGACTTTGTTATGTCAGCATTCTCCGGCTTCATAATTAAACCTTGGAGTTATTATCAGTTTATACGGCTTCATAATTCGACATTGGAGTTATTGTCAGTGTTAAACAGCCTCATAACTAGACTTTGGAGTTGTTGTTAGGAGTTCCCTAGCGGGTTTTCCTCGCGTAGCTATTATGTCAGCATTGCGGACTTCATGATTTGACTTTGGAGGTCGGCGTAGTTTCCTTCGAGTGGCTGTTACGTCAGCGTTACACGACTTCCTAATTAGACTTTGGAGTCGTCATTAGCAATTCCCCAACAGAGTTTTCTCTAGCAGCTGTTACGTCAGCATCATACTGCTTCATAATTAGACCTTGGAGTTGTCGTCAACATCAAACGACTTCGTTCTTCAGCGGTACCGCATCTTCCTGATTAGACTTTGGAGTTGTTGTCTGAAGGTTCTGTCCGCATGGAATAGCTTCATAAGTAGACTTTGGAGTTGTTGACAGATCTTTCCCCACAGAGTTGCTTATTGAAGTTTCTCTTATCCGGCCATCGGAGTATTTTCTTCAAGTTTGCTGTTCCGTCAGCGTCACAGGGTTTCATAATCAAAATTTCAGTAGTTGTCGCCTGTTGTCGAAATAGGTGCCTGGCAGTGAATTGCAGAGCATCCCTAGTGGGTGTGGCTACTGCAAAGATAAAGCGGAGTTATTGTCCAGTATGATTGACAGAATTGAAATCCTATTGGGTGGAAGAGTTCTATCCCCAGTGAAGCCGCCATGATTTCGTCGTGTGGACAAAATATTATCCCCAGTAGCGTCCCCCACAAAGTCGTTGTCACGTCAACACTAAAAGGTTTTGTGGGTTGGGACCCAGGGAGATGGCTTTCCCGTATGGATAGGCGGATGAAGTTTCCTGTGTTTAGGAAGATGATTTTCCCGTATGGATAGGCGGATGAAGTTTTCTGTGTTTAGGCAGATGATTTTCCCGTATGGATAGGCGGATGAAGATTCCTGTGTTTAGGCATATGATTTTCCCGTATGGATAGGCGGATGGAGTTTCCTGTGTTTAGACAGATGATTTACCCGTATGGATAGACGGATGGAGTTTCTTGTGATTAGACAGAAAGGTTTCCCCAGCGAAAGCGTCGGGATTTTCCGTAATGTGAGTCCTGACGCAGACAAATTTGTGTTTATTCGTGATTCGACGAAATTTGGGTCCAAATGTGGATAAGGTTACTCCTGTGACACCAGAATCTCTATTCGTGTTGACGAATTTATCTATCTTCTTATGTTGATAAGGTCAGTCCAGTTGTGGACGGAGGTGTTTTGCAAAAAAAAATTGTTCAGTACCTGTGGCGTTACATAGGTGGTTGAAGTTGAAATCAGAATTATCAGACGTTGGATCAGTTGTGGCCGTAACAGCCAGATTCAGTTGGTGGATGTCGTTCCCCAAGCAGTGCAGTTTATTTCTACGGTTGGCAAATTTCCGGGTTTCTTGGTATTCAACCGTCTCGTACCTCGATTGTTTGAAGGTCGTTCGCTCTTCACCCAGTCGGGTCCGAGCCGTTTGAATAGGGGCAGCTGTTGCACCCCAAAATTTGCTCAACCTTATCTTGCCTGATTTGTGTTTCATTGCATTTCATTTGCATAGTTACATCATGTACATAGTTAAATCATTGGCATATCATTTGCATAGCATACATCCAACAAGGGATCAAGGTGTCTATCAAAATAAAATCCTAGCAAGGTGTGTTATCCAAGATGAGAAGTCATCCAGGCCATCAAGAAAGGATTTGAAGTCTTGAGAAGTTTAAGTGCATATATGTGGGTTTTGCTCCTATCTTGAGGAATATTAAGAATCATCATTGGGATGAGAAGCATGGAATGTGGATGTGAGGTGTGTATGGATCTCATGAGATTTCTATAGGGCCTTATTGAAGCTGAGGCAAGCCATTGATTCAAGTAAGAAAGCCACAGTGGAGGTACAGTTAACTAGGGTTTCATCTGGGTCAACCCTAGGTCAATTGAGTAATTGGAGAGCATCAAAGCCTACCTTGAGGTCATGGGATTCATGAGTTGGTATGTTGATACATGTGTGGTGTTGTGCCAAGATTAAGCAAAGAAAGATCAAGGATGTGGGAAGTTGCTAAATTAGGGTTGCAGTGTAAAATCCCCTGTTTAGTGCCTAACTTCAAAGCCACATAAGTAAAAATACAAGTTTCAAATGGATCCTTGGCCAACATGAAACTTGTAGTGCTTCTCAATAAATTTAATTTGAGTACTATAAGTCTCCAAGAAGATTTGTAGAACTCAAGTTATAGTCTTTGCAAGTTACAGGTCACCATAGGATACTGAAATTTATCTGTGAAAGTCACTTGACTTCCAAGCAACTTTTTCCCCTCAAGGAGTTTTCAAATGGATTCTTGGCCATCATAAGAGTTGTAGGTATTGATCTTAGCTTTAATTTGAGTACTATAAGTCCTCAAGGGGATTTGTGGAACTCAAGTTATGACCTTGGCAAGCTAGGGGTATTTTGGGAAAGTTGAATTACAGGTCATTTCCAATCATAGGTCAAAATCTCTATCTTCCATGCCTCAAATGGAAAATTGTTCAACATGAAATGTGCTTAGAATGTTGTTTTTAGGTCATATAAGTCATCATGGTGGATTGAATTGGCTTATATCATGAAGTGATTCAAAATGGCCTAAAATGGAAAGAATTTCAAATGGAATTAAAGAGGGAAAATGTGATTTTTGAGTTATAGGTCATAAACATGTCATGTGAGTAGTCATTTTGACCAGAAATTGGATTCTAAACACAATGGCATTTCCATATTTTTGAATTGAGGTTTAATTTCATGACTTGCTTTGTAAAGTGGTTTCTTCACTTACAAGTCACAATGCCAAATCAAAAACCAATGCAATTCAGGCTTTCCTACTGATTCAAACATGCTCACAAGGTGTTTTGCAATGAGTTAGAACCTCCTGGAACAAGTAACAAGCTTGTATGGCACGACTGATATATGCATTTTCAAGAGAAAAAACAGAAATGATGGATCACTGAATTGGGCTTCAAACTGAGTTCAAAAGCCCACAAAAACACTCTATATATTGATCAGAGTAAATTCAGATGAGGGTTGGTGCTTTATTCAAGCTGAAGAGGAGAATTGCAGTTGGTTTTCACAAGCTCCCAAGTTAGAATCGGTTTTTGAGTTGCAAGTGCATTCAAGCCAAATTGAAGGTTGAAGAAGCTATATGGTGTATCACTGATCGTGTCTGGAAGGTTTGGAAGGTTGAATTGAGCCATAATTACCTCTGTTGATCAAGATTCAGCAGGTACGTAACTCTCAAATTTCATGTTGATCTAGAGAGAATTAGCTTAGAATATACATGTTGTTAGGACCTAGATGACTCAGGGATCGTTCTTGGTTTGGTTTGGAATCATTTAGAGACAATTAGGTTTGCCACACCATTTCTGTTGAGGATCGGTTGGACTAGATCTTGAGGTTTCAAAGCAATTTGGATGGATCAAGATGATCACTGAAGATTGAGGAACGTTTATGTGGTTTTAGATTGTGTTTTGGTGATGATCAATTTCATGATGCAATTTCTATTGGTTTTCGAATTTCAAAACATAGTTAAATCTAGAGTGAATGAGTAGGACATTTTAGATCTACGTGAAAATCTGAGGAGATTGGTATAAGACTCGACTTGTTTTGGCTACCTGAGACCACCACTTCGCTGGAGAAGACGACCGGAGGTCTTCTCCGGCCACCGCACCTGGTTTCCCTCCATCTGAGAATTTGAAGGAGGACGATGACACGTTGCCGTTGGATCAAGTCTGAGAGGAGACTTTGTACACTCATCGTAGGGCTTAGATTGAAGCTGAGTTTTAGATCAAAACGCAGCACTTCATTAAATGAGGTGGCTGCTGACTGGATGCCACTTGGCGCAGGCGTGGACGCGCTTTGGTTCCTTGGATTCATTGACTGGTAGACTCATCCAACGCATCTGATTTAATCTGGCATTTTAAATTCTTAAATTCAATTTTAATTTGTTTTTGATTTGTTTTAATTCCATTTTGATTCAAAAAATCATAATAAATCCAATTTTGATCCAAAAATTATTTTAAAAATATATCAATGATCTTGGATTTGTTTGTGATTTTCTGAAATCAATAAATCTCACTTTCATCCATTTTTCAATTTTATTTGGTTTTTCTTATTTTCATGTGACTCCATTTATTTGCATAATTGTCCATCTGTTTTGCTGAATTTTGTTCTTTTAATTGGTGTTGATTCTGGCTGAGATCTTTTAGTATGTTTTAGATAACATGTTTAGGTTCCCTTAGGATTTTTTGGTAGAATTTTAAGACAATTTTAGGTTCTGTTTTAGGGTTGTTGATTAGAGCCTTCCCAAATAATGGTTTCCCATGACCTAGTTTAACTTAGGAATTATTTAGATGACTTAGAAGTTGATTTAGGTCTTGATTTTGGAACCTTAGAATGTTCAAACATGCATGACCCCATAAAAATTTTAGTAGAATTTTAAAACTTAGTTTGATATTTTATTTGGATTTTACAAGTGGCTTGTACTTGTGGTGTTCTATCTTGAGTGCTTTGTCTTGGTTGGAGCTTTTGGTGGGTTTGGAGGTTGAAGACTTTGGACTCCTTTTTGTAGGAGCTTCTAGACATGATGAAGATGCTTTGGATTGGAGGGTGGAGCTTGGAGTGGAGCTTGCTTTCTCTTTTAGAGTTTGTTTTAGGAGTTGGTAGAATTAGGGTTTTAGGAAGAGCTTTTTAGACTCAGTTCATTTCTTTCCTCAAACATGGAATGCTTTGTTTGCTTCCATCCTATCCTATGATTCAAAGTCCTCTTAAGGAAGCCCCATCTCTCCCTTGGAGGGATGAGTGGCATTCCTTAAAGAGTAGAACTTTTGAGGATACCCTTCTTTGCAAATGATGGTTTCTAGTGATTTCCTTTGGTTTTCACTAGTTTCCATTCATTATAACTTGATCTCAATAAAAAATCTTTCTTGGTGGAGCTTGCTAGAGTTTGGAGATGAAGATCAAAGATGTTGCCTTTCATAAGGTTTGCTTGAAGATGGAGTTATGTTACTGTCAACTTTGCTGTCAGGAGCTTGCTGGAGGATTGAAGCTAGGGTTTACTGTTGCTTTTGAGCTGGAGTTTTCTGTAGCTGTGGAGTTTAACTGTTTAGGTATTGAGGAGCCTTATTTGGAGTGTGCTTTCTGTTCCCTGGAAGATGGAGAATGAAGTTTTCTTCTCTTGAAGATTGTCAAAGGATTTCAGTGTCAGACTGTGGGGTACTGTTGTTGGTAGCTTTGCTGTGAAGCTGGGGTTCATTGTGCTGTTGAGCTGGAGATATCTGTTTGTTTGCTGTTTGAGCTTGTTGATTTGATTTGTCTGGTGTGACTAATTTGATCTGTTGCATTAGATTAGGTTCATACATTTGAATAGGCTTCAGTGCATCTTAAGGGTTGAGCTTCTCCCCTTGCTTGTCTACATAAGAGGTTGACTGTTTCCCTCTGCTTGTTTGTTAGTGAGTGGCTTTCCTTGCCTGTGTGGTTTGTGGCTTTTGAGCCTTGTTTTCTTAAGAAGTTGAGGTGGCCTCCTTCTGCTTGACTGTTGCATTCATGCATTTTACAGTAATTTCTTTTCAATACTTTCTTTACAGTAATTCCTGCTGCTGTTTCTCTTTCCATTGCCATGTTCCCCTAGGAGCTCTGATTTCTCTTGCTGTAGAGAAAATATGACAGACATTAGGTTCAAACCATGTATGATAACATTAGGGTAGAATTTCTCTTTCAAACCTAACTTGTAGGATGAATATTGTGATAACTGTAGGATCGAGTCAGTTTCCCCTTAGAGAGTCTGTTTCTCTTCTCATCTCAAAACAATTCAAAAACACAGTAATAAGGTTAATTGATGTCGTACGCTACGAGCCTTAAGCTATTTGAGAGAGGGTTGCTGGAGAGCTTCTTTCCAGTAGTCTGGCTGCTTAGTGTGGCACCCTTTGGGTGACACGCGATGTAGTCACTCTCAAATCATAGTCTCTAGTGCGTCAGAGATTGCAAACAAACAAAAAAACACTTCTTTCGTAAAAGATTCAAAACAAACATCAAAGTGTCATTTTTGTCCGCTTGGACTCTTAATCAAGAAAAACCCTTTCATAAGGTAATAAAAAACCAGTCAGACAAGCTTGTGTCTTCAGTAGCCCGAACTACGTTTGCTCTGATCTTTCATGCTGTATGAAAGTACGTAGGCATAGGATGCCGTATCCTAGCGAGCAACCTTCCCCTCCTGTCCTATAGGTAGGCGAACTACATTGACTCTGATTTCTCATTCCAGACGGGAATACGTAGGCATAAAGTGCGATACTTTGCCGAGTCATTTTCTTTTCTTTTTTTGACCCAGAACTTTAGTATAGATAGAATAACAATCCGTACTAGAAAACAAGCGTGGATCCCGTCGAGTACGACGGACGTGAGGGGTGCTAATACCTTCCCCTTGCGTAACCGACTCCCGAATCCAGGATTTGGTTGCGATGACCATTCCTTTCCCGTTTTGCGTTAGGTTTACTCTGAGCGTTTCCTTTCCCTCTTGTGGGATAAATAACGCACGGTGGCGACTCTTCTGTCATAGCTGGCGCCGATTTTCGCAGTAGCGACAAAGTGTTTTATCAGAATATCTCGTAGAGCAGTCGATTGAAGATTATCAACCAATGAAATTTAAGTTTCCTGATGAAGACATAATGTTTCTAAAAATGAAGGATTGTGATGAGCCACTACCAGACGAAGGTCCTGAAATAGGCTCGCAGTGGAAAATGGTTTTTGATGGTGTTGTTAACTCATATGGCAACGAAATTGGGGAAATCATTACAACTCCCCACGGTTCCCACATATCGTTTACCGCCCGGCTAACATTTTCCTGCACCAATAACGAAGCTGAATATGAGGCATGCATCATGGGTATAGAAGAAGCCATTGATTTTAGAATCAAGAACCTTGATGTATATGGTGATTCAGCTTTAGTCGTTAACCAGATTAAGGGAGAGTGAGAAACTCGTCAGCCCAATCTGATTCCTTACATGAATTATACCAGGAGATTGCAACCTTTTTTTAACAGAGTGGAGTTTCATCATGTGCCGAGGGTCGAGAACCATATGGCAGATGCTTTAGCAACCTTATCATCGATATATAAAGTGAATTGTTGGAATGAAGCTCCAATGATCACTATCATGCGCCTCGATAGGCCAACATTCATATTTTCAGTAGAGAAAGCATCTGATGGGAAGCCTTGGTATTTTGACATCAGAAACTTTCTCAAGAATCAAGAGTATCCACCTGGGGCATCGAGCCGGGATAAGAAAACATTGAGAAGGTTGGCAGGAAATTTCTACCTGAACAAGGATGGCGTGTTATACAGAAGGAACTTCGACTTGGTATTGTTATGGTGTATGGACGAAAATAAAGCAAGTTTGCTAATGGAAGAGTCCACGAAGGTTCTTTCAGAACACATGCTGGCGGACATGCTATGTCTAGGAAATTGTTGAGAGCAGGTTACTACTGGATGACTATAGAGTCTGATTGTTTCAAGTACGCTAGGAAGTGCCATAAATTCCAGATTTATGCTGATAAAGTGCATGTGCCGCCAAGTCCTCTGAATGTCTTGGCATCTCCTTGGCCCTTTGCTATGTGGGGCATTGATATGATTGGTAAGATTAAGCCAACTGCTTCCAATGGACATCGCTTCATGTTGGTGGCAATTGATTATTTCACCATGTGGGTAGAAGCAGCTTCTTTTGCCAATGTAACCAAACAAGTAAGGGCTCGCTTTATCTAGAAGGACATCATTTGTCGTTATGGAGTGCCAGAACGAATCATTACTGACAATGGTTCAAATTTGAACAACAAGATGATGAAGGAACTGTGCCAGAGTTTCAAGATCGAACACCATAACTCTTCTCTGTACCACCCAAAGATGAATGGTGCTGTCGAGGCAGCTAACAAGAACATCAAAAAGATTGTACAGAAGATGGTGGTAACTTACAAGGATTGGCACAAGATGTTTCCCTTTGCTTTGCATGGATATCGTACTTCAGTGCGTACGTCGACTGGGGCAACTCCTTTCTCACTGGTGTATGGTATGGAAGTTGTCCTACCATTAGAAGTCGAGATTCCTTCCCTAAGGGTGTTGGTTGATGTGAAACTTGTTAAGGTAAAATGGGCGAAGGCTAGGTTGAATCAACTTAGTCTGATTGACAAAAAGAGATTGGCAGCAATCACCCACAGTTGATTATATCAAAGTAAAATGAAGAAGGCCTTCGATCAAAAAGTGTGCCCTCGACATTTTTAGGCAGGTGACTTAGTGCTGAAGAGGATACTCCCTCCGCAAACAGATCACAGGGGAAAATGGACTCCTAACTATGAAGGTCCATATGTGGTAAGGAAAGTCTTCTCCTGAGGAGCCTTGCTATTGTCAATAGTGGACGGTGAATATTTTACGTCCCCTATGAATGCAAATGTAGTTAAAAAATACTTTGCTTAAAAGAGACCCGCTGGAAAGAAAAAGAAAATCCAGGAAAAAATGGGGCATTCCAGCGAACCATAAAAAGAATGGGTTTGGGAAAAAATTAGGGATAAAAAGAAAAAAAATGAACCCGCAAAGTTGAAAACCTGAAAAGGCGACTTTGGCAAAAATGGGTATCCCAGTGAATTGAAAACCCACAAGGGCGATTCAGGAAAAAGTTAGGGATTAAAAAGCAAACGACTACAGTCTGTGTCCGACCTGCGAGCACAGTTGGATTCTTGGAGGACCCGAGGGTTAACAAGTCAGTCCCTTCAGAAGGCGAACCATTGGTGAAGCATCGAAGTCATGCGAGTCATAGTCGAATCGGAACATGGTGGTTGTCTGTTTCCACATTGCTAACATTTGGATATTTGTTGCATTTTATATCTTTTGCGCAACTTTCTCTTTTCAGGAGTTGCATCTGATGTAATTTGCCTATTTACGGGCCATTTTCAATCAATGAAGTGCATTTCCACAAAAAGCTTTCTATTCCTGTTATTGCTTTTTACTGTTTTGTTTGCAAAAGACGCCTGGTGTTTTTGATAAAACTTTGCATACATAAACTTGTGGGGCTTTGCTAACCATAATTGAAACAATGATTTATTTGAATGATGTCATGGACGATGACCGAGATAGCCTTTATTGCATATAGGACACTTTGTTTGTTTGTCATTTGCAGAGTTCTCACAATTAAGATTGTTTCAAAAGGGTATCCCTGGCAGAGGCATGTCTCTATCCCCACAGGGTGATGATGTCAGATCAGAAGTACTTCCCCAGCAAGTTGAGATTGAGTTTCACCGACAGTGGTGTGCATTTACCTCCAGCAAGTTTTTGGGATTATTCCCCAGCAGCGGAGCAAGTTCAGTGCAGTTCCCCACAGAGTTTATGTCACTTCCCCCAATAGAGGAATGATGTTGATTCCCTCGATGAGTATTTCCCAATTAAGTCGTCATCCTCAGCATAATCCAGTGGTTATTGGTATTCTCCAGAGCCAAATTTTGGGATAACTTCCCAATAAATGTTTCTCAATCCCCAGTAGAATGGATTTATTCCTCAATAGAGTGGAAGTATTCCCACCAGGGTGGAGTTATCCTCGAGAAAGTCTCGTCCCGGGAGGCTGTTCAGGGTGTTGTCCTCAGCAAAATCTAGTGGTTATTATTTTTCTTCGGAGCAAAATTTTGGGATGATTTCCCAATATGTCTTATTCTTAGTCCCCGGCGGAGCGGATTTGTTCCCAGCAGAGTGGATATTTTCCCCAGAAAAGTTTTATTCTGGGAGGCCATTTAGGGCATTTCCCCCCAGGAGAGTTCTATTTCCAGGAGGTCGTTCAGGGCGTTTTCCTTAGCACAGGTTTGCTTGCCGTTAATTTCAGCACCTTTTCTCTGTGGTGCTTCTTTTCATTTTCATTTTGCATATCATCCTCCCAAACACGTAGCATTTCCATTTTGTATAGAGCATTACGCCTTGTTCAAACATATACATACGAAGCATAAGCCAGGTTGGTACCTTTTGTCGCCAGATATCTCTCCAGTAGATAACAGTGTATTTCATGAGCCTGTGTGGTATCCAGACCCCAGCAAAAATCATTGATAGATGTGTTCATCTTATCTTTATCTCCCCAACAGAGTTTGCTTGTTTAAGTTTCTCTTTCCCTAACGAAATTCTCTTTCAGATTGTGAATCGATTGATTCTACTTCCAACTCTGCGTTGAGGCTGTCTAACTTGTGTTAGCAGTTGTTTCTTACCGGCCGAGTGTCGAGCCTGCTGGTTAGCAGATGTTTGTTTTACCAACCGAGTGTCAAGCCTGCTGGTTAGCAGACGTTTGTTCTACCAACCGAGTGTCGAGCCTGCTGGTTAGAAGATGTTTATTTCTTTTCGACCGAGTGTCGAGCCTGCTGGTTAGCATATATTTGTTTTACCGACCGAGTGTCGAGCCTGTTGGTTAGAAGATGTTTGTTCTACCGACCGAGTGTCGAGCCTGCTGGTTAGCAGATGTTTGTTTCTTTTCGACCGAGTGTCGAGCCTGCTGGTTAGCAGATGTTTGTTTTACCGACCGAGTGTCGAGCCTGGTGGTTAGAAGACGTTTGTTCTACCGACTGAGTGTCGAGCCTGCTGGTTAGCAGATGTTTGTTTCTTTCCGACCGAGTGTCGAGCCTGCTGGTTAGCAGATGTTTGTTTCTTTCCGACTGAGCATCGAGCCTGTTGTTTAACAGATGTTCTTTCCAACTTTTGTGTTGATACTGTCTAACTTATTTATTAGTTTTGTCTCAACTTGAGGTCGAGGCTGTGTTTTTCAGTTTGTTTCCGACTGCGTGTCGAGGCTTTCTAACTTGTGGTTAGTAGCTCTTTCCTATCACTTTCAAATACATTTCTTTGGTGATCCTGATTCCACTTTGGTAGACAATTTCTACAGTTTACTATCCCGCGGTTGGCAAATTTTTGGGTTCTTTTGTATTCAATCACCTTCTACCTTGAATGTTCGAAAGCGGTTGCTTTTCATACCTTCAGGTCCAAGTCGTTTGAATAGGGGCAGCTGTTGCACCCCTAAATTTGCCCAACCTTTTTCTTTTGGATTGGCTTTTGTTTCATATTATTTAGCATTTGCATAGAATTGGTTGACAAGGGATCAAGATGTTGTTTTTGCCACTCAAGAGAAGTGTTTCATGTTCAAGCTCAAGCAAGAGCACATTTGCAAGTCATCAAGAGTTCTATCATCATCAAAGCTGGGTTTCAAAGATCCTTGAGAGGAGAAAGTTTGTGTATGGGTGTCACCTCCTATCTTGAGGATCATCAGAGGTTCATGAGGTTACCTATTTGGATGAGGCATGATTCAAAGGTTCAATAGACATTTTGAGGGTTCTTTATGAAGATTGAATGGTCACACAAATCATCTGTAAGGGCTTCAGTCAATGGATAAGAGATTAGGGAGTCATCTGGTCAACCAAAAGTCAACTATGGGCTTGAGAGGGCTCAAGCCTTGGGTCTTGATCTTGGAAGCCATGAGAAGTCATCTTAATTCATCTCTAATGTCATGAGGAATCAAATTCAAGAAGATTCAAGAGCTCAAGAAGTTATTAAATTAGGGTTTCAGTTGATTCCAAGTGTAAAATCCCCTCTTTTAGCCTATAATTTCAAGGACAAATTTCACTATGATACAAGTCTTATCTCATTATCTATTAAACACGAGACTTGTTCTTCATCTTACCAGCTTTATTTTGAGTATAAGAACTCATCCATTAGGTTTGTACATATCAAGTTATGGTATCAACAAGTTGGTGTCACCAGATGAAAAGAATTTAGGGGTACTCAAAGATAGTTCACTTCCAAGGCATTTTTCATAAGGAACCAAGTTCTTCCTCATCTTTCCTAAAACATTAAAGTTGTTCCTTATTGTCTTAGCTTTCCAAAAAGTGCTAGAAATAATCATTCTCATGTGTGGAGCTCAAGTTATGGCTTTCTCAAGTCAAGGGTATTTTTAGAAACCAAGTTTTAGGTCATTCACTTCAATGACCAATTCCATGCACTTCAAGACCTCTAATCCAAATTTGTGCCACATGAAAGTTGTGTCACATTGCCTTAACATCCTCTTGAGTTCAAAATCCACGATGTGTGATGATTTATGTGATCACTTAGGCCATGATGAGCATGAGAAGTTGATTTTTGGACGTGGTTTGAATTCGTTGCATTTCAAGTCATCAAATGAGTTGATTTTTAAACTTTTGACACCATATCATCATCATATAATGTGCATGCTACTATTTACCCAATTGGAGCCAACATAAACTTCACCTTTCAAGCCATTTTTCACATTTTACACCATAAGAGGCAATGATTCAAAACCTTGTACCAATGCATCTCCAATTCTCCAAATCTACACAATTCTTTTCCTCACCCCCACTTGACAAGAAAAGTGAATGGAATGAGTCATAACACCTCCAACCTGTGTGCATAACATACTTGGATGTTTTTGGTAAAAGTTGGAAATCAAACAAATCCCTCAACATGGGCCTGCATGAGTGCCCTTAAGCCTTCATACTTAAGCCAAAAACTAACCCTAGATGATGGAAATAAAAGGAATTGCGCAGAGGTGTGAGATTCATCAAGAAATTTCAGAATATTCTCTCTCTTCAAATCTGAGCTTTCCTTGGGTTTTGCTTCAAACTATTGCCCAATTCATCATCACACAAGCATCAGAAGTAGATTGGGAGCTTAAGATTGAAGCTTGCAACAAGTTTGAAGGGCCAACGGAGCAGCTCCATTAGGTAAGATTTCCATCTCTGAAACCTTCATATTAGGCACTTATTTAGAAGCATAACTGGTGCATCTGAAGCCCTACTTCATGTAGGCCATGTTTGGATATTTTTCATGGATATTTGATTGAGTGTCAGTGTGTGCATCAAAACTTTTGTGGCCTATTTTCATGATTTTCCAAGGACCTTTTTCAAAATCTAAGTTCATTTTCGTATTTTACATGAAAAATACTTTAAAATGGTGCAAGGTGTTTTCATTTTTATGGTGGTTTGAAGTCTGAGCTCCGGCGACCCTCCCGGAGAAGATGACTGGAGCCCTGGCTCCGGTGTCTGGTTGAGACGCTGATGTGGCTGGGAAGACTTCTTGACCAGATGATGTGTTTCCCGTATGTGGTGTTGACTTTGCTTGCGTGTGTGTTTGAATTTGACGTGTATTAATGAAACGCTTCATTTCATTTTGGAGTTGGTTTCTGATTGTGTTTGGGCCTTGGCATTTTGTTATTCCCACCCCTTGATTGGAGCCCATTTGCATGTAACACATGATTTCAGTTCAGTCCAAAGTGCTCTTACACCCTCCTTGCTATTTTAATTTTATTTTTATTTCTTTTTCTTGCTATTTCAAATTAATTATTTTTAAAATAGTTTTGTGCATTATAAAAATCCAAAAAAATGTATTTCTGACATTTCAAGATGTTAGGATATTTTTCATTATTTTTATTTTATTTTTCAATTTGTTTTAGTATTTTTAATTGAATTAATCATTGAAGGTGTTTTATGGTTTGTACCTTGATTTGAACTTGATCGTTGACCACAATTAAAATACCCCCATTGACCAATTTTTCTCTCACACTTAGGTGTTAGATTGAGACTTATTTGAGGGCTAGTTTTAGGTCTTGATGATCACTTTTCAACTTTTTTCATTGGCTTTAATTTGCTCCTCGATGCTTGCTCGATAAGTTGAATACAATGGCTTGATAGACCTAATTGTTGGTGCTTTGAATTGATTCTTGCCATGAGATTTTGCACACTGATTTGTGATTGCTTCAACTTGATTTGAGTATTTGATTTGGATTTTATTCAAGTTTTCTTCTATTTTTGGTGTATATTTCAAATTCAAAGTTGTTTTCACTATGTGTATGCATCCAATCCTTAACCTAGTTTTGGGATATGATCATGAGTGATCCCTTGAGTAGCTCTTGAGCCTTTGTTAGCTTTTATTGACATGCTTGAGGTGCTTCCTTGCATGATTAGAGGTAATTTGGATGTGTACCTTGTGCCACAAGTTTCATCTGATCACTGTGTTTCCACTTGTTTGAAGTGTGAGATAGTTGTTTGAACTTTGGTTCTACAATTTGGTTTGGTCATTCTTGTGATTGCTTGATATTTTGATTTTGAATTTGAGGTATCTCATTTGGGTTTCACTTCTGTCCTTGATGGTTGTGGACTTGTTCATGGTGCTTTGGTGATTTTTGGTTTCACTTTGAAGTATGGCATGGACAATTGAACCTCTTTTGTATTTGTTTGGTTGTTTTGTTTACTTGATCATGAGTAAGTGTATGGTTTAGATGTTTATGATGTGGTTGCTGCCCCCACACTCTTTCCTCTCTCACTTCTTTGATTGTGCTTTTGTGTTTAACATCTTTCTCCTTGTGATGATTGATGGCATTTGACTGTAGGACCTTGCTTCTCTCATTTCCTCTCATCTCTCTTGACTTGTTTAGGTCTTCCTTCTTGTTGACTTGTTTAAGTCTTACCTTGCATGTTTTATGTTTGCATTTGTGCTTGCATTTCATATCTTTTCTCATCTTGCGTTGACTTGTTTAAGTCTTTCATTTCATTTTTATCTGTGATTGATTATGCAGTGTGTTTACTTGTGCTTCTTGCCATGATCCCTTAGGATTCCTAGTCCTTCTATTTAAGACGGGAGTAGGAGAGACATTAGGCTTTCAATACTTTGCATGGTAACATTAGACAGTATCCCTTTTCATCCCAACTTTAGGATCACTTTGCATGACAACATTAGGGTTTCTTAGTTCCCTTTAGAGTCTTGTGTCTTCCCTTCTCACCTCAGAACTCTTTTAAGAAACTTAATAAAGAAAGACAATTGTTGTATGCTATGAGCCTTAAGTACATAAGGAATGATGAGTGGGGGGTGTCCCTTCTCACATTGTCTAAAGTGTTTAGTGTATGCCCTTTGGGCGATATGCGACGCATTCGCTCTTATGTCATAGTCTTTAGTGCAACATGAGTTACAAACTAACTCAATTCACTTCTTCTAAAAAACACAAACAAGATTCAAAACATTTCATCCTTCGGGATTGCTTCAAACCTAATTTTCAGAAAGAGTATGTTACATTTCCGTTCTACCGCAAACAGGCATCGTTCCTAACTGCTGAAATTGAAACGTAACATTACTCATAAAAAACACTTGAACCAACCAGTGGTCTAGTTTCCCGAACTATGTTTGCTCTGATTTCTCATACCAGATGAGGATACGTAGGCACAAGACTTCGATGTCTTGGCGAGCAACCTCCCCCCATCACCCGTAGTTTTTCGAACTACGTTGACTATGACTTTTCCATTGCACGAGGGAATACGTAAGCATAAGGCGGCGATGTCCTCTTGAGTTTGTTCTTTCTCTTCATCCCCGTTTAGAAGTAGCATTAGATAGTTTTCACCCATAAATTAGACAACAAGTGTGGACCTCGTTGAGTACAACGGACGTGAGGGGTGCTCATACCTTCCCCTTGCGTAACCGACTCCCAAACCCAAGATTTGGTTGCGATGACCTGTCTTTCCTACTCTCTTAGGTTTTCTTCGATCATTTTCTTTCCCTCTCTTTGGGATAAATAACATTCGGTGGCGACTCTTCTGTTTGTTTTTTTCGGCTCCCCTTTTTTCGCAGTTGCGACACCAAGTTGTTATTAATGCATTATTTGTTCTGCATGTTTATGAATTATGTTTAGAATGAAGATATTTGAAAATTGAAAAAACAAAAGAAACTTTTCCATTTATCTATTTGTGAAAAAGTAAAATAAATAAAGAAATAAGAGCATGATTTGAATGCAAAAAAACTTTTAATTATTGATCACATAATGTTTCAAAAGCGCGAGGCCCTTACAAGCTATCCACTCATCTCGGGTGAGCACGAGGGAACAGGAAAACAAAATGCATTACATGTTTGTGGGAAAAACCACAGGAATCACGGTAGATGTCCAATTGTTGAGCTTGAAACCCGACGGGCATTTGCGCACAAAGCTCGTACTTCGGCTGTTAGGACATGCATCGTCAATGGGTGACACAATATCCCTCTCTTGGAATCCAGCGTTTGTGAACTTGATCAAGTTGCATTTTGTCGCTTGCGCGAAAATAAGGTGCCGGCATGACAGAAGAGTCGCCACCTTTCGTTATTTATCCCTCAGAGCGGGAAAGGAAACGATCGGAAAAACCTGACGAATAAGGGTAAGACAAGGTCGTCGCAACCATTGTCTGGATTCGGGAGTCGGTTACGCAAGGGGAAGGTATTAGCACCCCTCACGTCCGTCGTACTCGACGAGATCCTCGCTTGTTGGTTTACTTGGACGGGTTGGTTTTAATCTATCTACCTATCAAGGCTGGCTGAAAAAGAAAAGAAAAATGACTCGGCAAAGCATCGCGCTTTATGCCTACGTATTCTCATCAGAGAATGAGAAATCAGAGTCAACGTAGTTCGCCTAACTACGGGGAAAGGTTGGGGAAGGTTGCTCGCTAGGATGTCGCATCCTATGCCTACGTACTTTCATCTGGTATGAAAGATCAGAGCAAACGTAGTTCGGGTAACTACAGGTTATCTCCTAAAAGAAGTGTTTTTTATTGTGTTTGTGATTTCAACCGCACTAGAGACTGTGACCTGAGAGTGAATGCGTCGCATGTCACCCAAAGGGTACCATACTAAACATCCAGACTGTGGAAAAGAAACTCTCCCACAATCCTTTCTCAGATAGCTTAAGGCTCGTAACGTACGAAAGAAATCATTCATGATTACTGTATCTTAAACTGTTTCGAGATGAGAAGAGAACAGACCCAACTAGGAGGGAGACTATCAAGTCCTACTGTTATCATGCCATGGATTCATCCTATGGTTGAGGTTTGAACAGGGAACTCCTAGAAGTTGTCATGCATAGGTTTCAACCTAAAAGTCTATCATCAAATCCTTATCAAAGGAAATGAGAGTCCTAAGGGATCATGTCAATGATACACCAAAACAGACAAAAGCATCAGCTTTAACAGTAAAATGCATGCGATGCAAGTGAGGGAGGAAATGTGTGTGGGGCTTCAGCCTCCACAAGCTCGTCTCGACCTCAAGCCAGTCATGAAATAACAGTAATCATACTGAAATAAACAACATGCTATCAAGCAAAATAACAGTAAATTGTACTCATACAGACAGAAAATGAAATCATGCTATCAAGCAAAATAAACACATGGGCAAGGGAGCTGGGCTCTACCGAATACCCGCAAGCAAAGCCAAGCAATAACAATACAATCAGATGCACTCATGCTCTTAGACTGAACTTATTCTAAATGCTTAGTCTAATGCAGCAGACAAATCAGACAAAACACACAATACATCAAAGAAAACAGGAGAAAGCCTCAGCTCTTCCAGCAGCAACCCAGTCTTCAGACTTCAGAGATCACTTGCTTTCCAGCTATCAACCCTACAACATGAGTATCAACTCATCTTCTCCCTTTGAGCTTCAGCTCCTTTGATCAGCTCTACCTTCAGGCTTCACTATCTCCAGGGATCTTCAGGCATCAACTTGATCTTCACAGAGTCTTCAGACTTCAATGATCTTCAAGGCCTCAGCTTCTATCTTCAATGGCTCCAATACTCCAGCAAACAAGATTCAGTCAACAAGATGAGGTGAGGATGCTACAGTACTCACTGACTTCCAAAGGATGCCATTGAGGACTTAACATCAAAAGAAAGGCTCTCTCAAAGTTCTACCTTATAGGGCAAGGTCACTAATCCCTCCAAAGGAGAGAGGTGAATACCCTTGAGGGACTCTGTGTCATAGAGAAGAAAGGAGGTGAACAAGACACTCCTTGTTTATTGAACAAAGTATTCTATCTAGGGCTCTGCCTATGCACCTATAAACCTATAAACAAAACAACAAAAGCTATGCTAAACTCCTCTGCAAAGTCTTCAAAGCTTCCATGATGATCCACAAGGTCTTCAACTCAATCTTCAAAACTCACACACTCAAAAGAGAAGGAAAGAAAACACAACAATACAACTTATGCCTTTAAGCAACACACATACTATCCATACATTCAAAAATCAATGAAAAATACTAAAACACCATGCAATATTCTAGTAAAATTCTAGGGGATTCTATACATACTTACCCTTAACCCATATATTCCCCATACACTAATTTGGCCTATAAACCCCAAAACAATTTTGTTCAAGTCTACCTATACAACTTAAAACCCTAATTAGAGCACCTAAATGTCTAACAATCAAACTACATCAAATTTTAATCTAACAATCAAGAGATAAATCCTACATGAAACTAGGGTTCAATATCTAATTAAACAAAAAAGAATGAATTAAAAAACCTAAGGGAAGGTCCTAAAACAATTCTTGCAAGATAAGGTATCAACTAAAAGAAATAACATACACTATTTACAAGAAAATATCACTAAAAATTCTACATTAAAAATAAAATTTCATTTTTATTTTTATATTTTTCTACACAAAATTATCTAAACATAGAAAAAAGAATGAGTAAAAAATCATTATTTATCAATTACTTATGATTTTTTAAAGGTGGCTAAAATATTAAAAGAATTTAAAAGAATTCAAAATAATATAAAAGGGAGGGGGGTGGAAATAGAAGGGCCAAATAGTTCATTTCAAATGGGCCAGCGCGCGTGGGGGGTGTGAATAGAACAGATAGGCCCAGGGACCACCGTTTAAGTGAAACGGTGCGTTTCCATTTTCAAATTTTCCCTCCGTTCTCACAAGCGATCTGGGCCGTAGATTGAGATGAATAGGTCAATTAGTCAGGCTAATCCAATGGACGCTGGTCATCGTCCCCAAAACGACTTAGGGTTTTCAGATTCACCCGTTTCATGCACACAAACTCATCCATCTTGTTCTCTCTGCTCAGTGGATGAAATTCCACGATTCCAAAACGAAAGATCATCTACTCATCCAGGGGAACACAGCCATACGTACCAATTTCCCTAACTCTCTCTAGATCACCCCAACAGAAGCTTGCAAGATCATGGTTCAACCATATGCACCTGATGTCATCCTTCCATAATCCTTGAATCTAATGGCATACAGTTATTCTACACAATACCCTAACCATTCTAAGCTAGTCCTTGCTAACTGAAGCTCACAAACCAGCTAATTCTTGGAGATCATAGTTTCTTGGCTCTGCCATCAACTACCATGGATCGAGCTCTAACTCTCAGAGCTTCATCATCTAACCTAATGCACCAGTTCTAGACCTATAAAACTAATCAAAACTACATAACTTAAGAGAATGGTGATGAGAAAGAACCTGTCAAGAGGTTATGGTGGAGACTCGCGTGGCTGCTTTCAGGCCTTGAAACTTCCTCCAAATGGTCCTTGGATGATCAATAGCCTTCTGTTTGCACTTGTGATGAAGGGGAAGATCTGCAATGGAAGGAAATCAGAATTGCTTCAATTTGAAGATACCTCTTCAATGGCTGCTTCTCTCTTTCTCTCCCCTCTGAATCCTCTTGCTATCACCAACCTTGAGCACTATGAAGATCACCCTTCTTATAGTAGTAGATGGAAGTTACTGGAAACATCTAGAATCCTCTTGGAAAGTTCATGAACTTCTCCTTAAAAGAGACTTTGAAAATCTCATCTCCCTTGCCTTAAACCTTGCATTCTATGCCAAAATGCCTTAATATGAGATATTGAGTAATGAGAAATGAGATCAGCCCTTTACTTTTCCTTGTGCAAGCCTTTTCAAAGTTGCCTTCTTTTTCAAGTAACATTTTTCCAAAGGAACCTCATTTTTTAAGCTTTAAATCAAAATTCTACCTAAACCAATGTTCTCAAAATGGTGTTTCCAATCAAAATGATATATTGGATGACCTATTTTGGGTTTGTGGATCTCACAAACGAATTTTCAAATTCAACTTTTCAAACTTATATGCCATTTTTAGTTCAATTTTGACCAATCATGCAAATCCATGCTATGAGCTTTTCCCACAATTTATGACCTTCTTTCTAGACTCAAAATCACATTTTGAACAACTTTCATGTTTTGAGTTTTTCCATTTGAGGCTTGGAAATAGGAGTTTTAGGCATTGGCTAAAATGACCTATAACTGACAAATGACCAAAATACCCCTGTCTTGTTCAAACCATAAGTTGAGTTCCCCAAATCCTATCAAGGACTTCTACCACTAAAATTAAAGCTAAGAAGATGCCCTCCAACATTCATGTTGACCAAGAAATCATAGGAATCATCCTACTAGGGCAAAAGTTGTCTGCAAGTTGGGTGACTTTCAAGGACCCAGATTCACACACCTCAGCTGACCTGTAATTTGTCAAAACCATAACTTGAGCTCTGTCACTCCTATCAAGGACTTCCACCACTCAAATTAAAGCTAAGAACAAGCTCTACAACATTCATGTTGTGGGGAAGATGAGATATCAATCACATCTAGAGCTAAAACTGCCTGGAAGATAGGGATCAAACTAGGGTTTTTTCACTGACAAACCTTGGTGACCCTAACTTGAAACTTCTCAAACTCCTCAATCATGATGAGTTGGTCTAGGAATCATCTTTATAACATCTTTATGCATCATTCCATGATCTCATAACCCTTGTATTAGGTCTCAACCTTCTCCAAATCTTCAGTGATCCTAGGGTTGACCCAGTCAAAACCCTAATTCTACCAATCATGGTTGAATCTTCTGAATTCTTGCCTAATGACCTCTCTGGGCTTCATGATGGCTATCAAGACATCTCATAGGCTTTCTCAAAACATCAAGTCCATTCTCAAAGTCTCAGAATCATCTGAGGAACACCCACAACTCTCAAGCTATGAAGCACACAATCCTGGTTTCAACCCACTCCTCTGAGGATCTCTTGAACTTTCTGATGAATGTATCAACTTTCAAACACTCAATGGATAAATAAATGTTGGTCAAATTTTGGGGTGCAACAGCTGCCCCTATTCAAACGGCTTGAACCTGACTGGGTGAGAAGTGAACGACTCTCAACCAATCAAGGTGCGAGACGGTTGAATATCGGTAAACCCGAAAATTTGCCAACTGCTCAACTTGTCGAACACTGGAACGATAGCTGCACGGCAACTATCTGGGGAAATACCGATCTGACATCGCCGTCAGTCATCCATATTAACTTTTCTGATATTGTCTTCAGACAACCACAACACCCAACATCGCCGCTGGAGAAAATACATCTCTGAACAAAGTACCCCGCATCGCTGCTGGAAAACTGAATCTGACATCGTCGTCGGAAACAACCATCACGTTGAGAGACACTGGACATCGCCGTCGTACAAACATCATCTCTGCTGGGGATTTAAAGAGTCTGACCTCGCCGTCAAACAAACATAATTTGACCTCGCCGTCGAATCCAAACGTTCAACCTTGCCGTCGAACAAACATCCAACCTCGCCGCCGGACAAATGATGATCTGACCTCGCCGTCAAATCCAAAAGTTCAACCTCGCCGTCGAACAAACATCCAACCTCGCCGCCGGACAAATGATGATCTGACCTCGCCGTCAAATCCAAACGTTCAACCTCGCCGTCGAACAAACATCCAACCTCGCCGCTGGACAAATCTGCAACCCTGAACAACTCTGACCTGGGGTTCACCCCTGGTGAATGGAACAAAAGGTACACTTGCGTATTTGAAACTACTCCGCTGGGAATGAGAGACTTAACCGAGCACACTCTGATCTGGGGTTCACCCTCAGAACCATAACGAACATCGGAATACTGCTGCACACTGCCCGCCGTAGAACTTCAACATTAAAGATATATGAAACCCTGGCCCCTGGCCATTTCTAGCTTCAGCTAGAAAAAATCTTCAAGTATTTCTGAAGATAGATGAAACCCTGCCCGTCGGCCATTCCAGCTTCAGCTAGAAAGAACATCCTTGGCCTTCAAGGATGTAAACTTTGCCCGTCGGCAACTCTGCAGGAGGCATCTTCGACATCAGTCTAAAGAAATGGTCCTTGGCCTTCAAGGATACATGGATATGCCTTCAGGCAACTCCGCCTCTGCTATAGAGCATCCGAGACTTCAGTCAGGGGTATACTTCGGCCTTCAGTCCGAAAAATGAATCCTAGGTCATTCATGACCTTGGGGATAACCTTGCCCTCAGGCACCTTCGCCTCAGCTTAGGAAAATTGTGACTTCAGTCAGAGAAATGGTATCCTGAGCCATTCATGACTCTACGGGGATTCAAACACTTTGCCTTCAGGCAAAACTCCGCTTCAGCTGGAGAAACATCTTCGACTTCAGTCAGAAGAAAAACTGTCCACTTGATTGCAATCAATCATCACCTCAGGACAACTGACTTGGTCTTCAGACCAACACGGATCATCTTGTTATATCTACAAACTTTGGAACCCTGTCTTCAGCCACACGTTGATTCATCAACAAGGACATCTGAGCTCACAGGAACCTTCTGGTATCGCCCTCAGGCATTTACGAAGTCCATCTTCAGATTAGACATCACTGTTGGAGCAGACATATCATGCTGCTAAGGACTTCAAGAATCATCTTGAACAAACAACTCCGTCGGGCACTTTCGAGAATCATCCTGAACCGATAACCATTCTGGAGACTTTATTCTGCTGGGCATTCCAGGAATCTTCCTGGGCAACTCTTGCTGGGAACGCTACTGGGGAGCTCAAGAATCATCCTAAGCAAACAAATCGGGAAGCTGCGTTGAGGTCTTAAGGATCACCTTAAGAAAACGGCCCTGCTGAGGAATTCCAGAATCGTCTCGAACTGAAGACTTCGCTGGGGATCTCAAAAATCATCTTGAGCGAGCGACCGTGGGGATTACACCGGGGTCCTGGGAATCATCTCAAGAGAGTGACCTTGTTGGAGAGAATGTCAGGAATCCTCCTGAGCAAATGATCCTTCGGCTGAAAACCTGTAAGGCAAGAATAACAATGACCTAGATCATGCTCATGATGCATATGCTTCTGCGCTATGCCCCACACAGTGGGAATGATATGCGTTTATGCTAAATGCTGTGCAATCATGCACAATGCTATGCAACGTTAAATGCTATGCAGTGTTAAATGCTATGCAGTCATGCACAATGATGCGACCTCGTCAACAAAATAAATGCCGAGGGTAGATTCTCCTGTCAAGGAGAAAGAACTGCTCAGATAGAGGAGTCATCCTGCTGAGGAGAACGTGGGCACGCCGATATCAATTGGACTCCGCCTGGGGAAATGATCTTCCGGTTGACTGCTGCAGGGCAAACAACTTCAGCTGACTGCTGCAGGGCAAACAACTTCAGCTGACTGTTGCAGGGGACGAAGCTCTACGAGAACCCGAACCTGCTGAAGGAAAGCGATGCCAATCGCGGGAGTGAACTGCGTGGCCGTCTCGGCTAACTCTTCTGGGGATGATCACTCTGTGGGGAAACAACTTCAGCTGCTCCACACTCCGCTGGGGAAAGACCAATCATGATCTGATCAACCTTCAAGGACTCGGCCCTCCTGGACATCTGCAAACTCGGCTGAGGAAGGAGAAGTCATTCTGCTTCGCCAAAGGGAGTACGACTCTGGGAGATACAGCATCAGCTGTTCAACATCTGCTAGGGAAAATCCACTCATGGTCCCAACTGCTTCCAAGGATTCTGCTTTTCCGCGGACTCAGCTGGGGAAAGAGAAATCATTCTACTTCAACGGGAGGGTACGACTCTGATGAGGAATTTTAATTTCACCGGGGAAGAAAGAATCATCTGCCTTCGGGGGAGAGTACAACTCTGCAGGGGAATACAACATCAGCCGTTCCAATACTCTACTGGGGAAGAGGGGATCGTCCAACTTCAGGAGAGAGCATAACTTTGGTGGGGAATCTCAATTCCGCTGGAGACTTTATTGGGGAAACAAGAGCCTCGACACCCGAACATTTCTATGGAATCTGCACTTGCGACCCGGTGCTGGGGAAAGACGACATCATTCTTCGGTGCTTGGCTCAGCTGATGGGGTGACGCTCCTTCAGGATGCGTCGGCTTGGGGACGAGAATCCTCTCCGCCTGGGGAGACATATCAATGCTCACTATTCTGATTCTGATTCTACGGAGGAGAGACTACTGAACTCTGCTGGAGAAGGAGGGCTCGCCCTGCTTCGGGGATGCGCACGGCACATCTTCTGGAGGGTGCTACACCTGCAACAACACAAACAAACAGACAAGATACCCTTCTCAAAGGGGCCTATCCAGGTTATTATCTCGTGACAACATTCAATTAATTAATTGTTTCAACAATCAATGGGCCTAGGCCCGCAAGTTTATGTATGCGCATTTTATCAAAAACATCGGCGTTTTCATTTGCAAACAAAACAGATAAATGCTAAACAGACAAGCAGAATTGCTGAATAATGTGCATTTTATTGATGATGAACCCCTGAATGGGCAAAAATGTTTTACAACAGAGGCAAGCTCCTGAAATGAGGAAGCCGCGCAAAAAGAAAACATAAATATACATCAGTATATACAAATGTTGGCAACGAGGCGCAGACGAACACCATGAGTTGATCCCTCTAAGACCCACTCGATTTCGATACTTCTCTGACGCTTCAGCTTTGGAAGAGATTGATTCAGATAAACGGCCCTCAGGTCTTCCGAACCACTAAACAATGAAAGTCCACACGCGGAACGCAGTCATTTGCTTATTCAAATCCCTAACTTTTGCGTGAACCGCCCTTTCGGGTTTTCAGTTTACCGGGATACCCTTTTTTGTCGAAGCCGCCCAGTGTAGGTTTTCGACTTCGCGGGTGTACATTTTTCAATATATCCCTAATTTTTGCCCGAACCTTTTATTCTGTTTTTGGTTCGCCGGGATGCCCCTTTTTTGCCTGGACTCTTTCTTTTTTTGTCCAGCGGGTCTCTTTCAAGCAAAGTATTTTTTAACTGCGTCCGCGTTCACCGGGGATGCAAAATCTTCACCATCCATCGTGGATAACAACAAAGCTCCTCCTGAGAAGACCTTGCTGACGACATACGGCCCTTCGTAATTCGGAGTCCATTTGCCCCGGTGATCGGAGTGTGGCGGAAGAATCTTCTTCAGGACGAGATCACCCGTCTGAAAGCTTCTAGGACGCACCTTCTTATCATAAGCTTTCTTCATTCGGCTTTGGTACAGACGACCAAATGCAATCGATGCTAACCTCTTCTCGTCCATCAGGCTGAGTTGGTTCAAACGATTCGTAATCCATTCTGCCTCATCGAGTTTTACATCAACCAAAACTCGCAAAGAGGGAATCTCCACTTCTAACGGTAGGACAGCCTCCATACCGTACACCAAGGAGAAAGGAGTTGCCCCGGTCGACGTACGCACCGTCGTACGATAACCGTGCAAGGCAAACGGCAGCATCTCGTGCCAATCTTTATACGTCACAACCATCTTCTGAACAATCCTCTTGATGTTCTTGTTGGCTGCTTCAACGGCGCCATTCATCTTCGGCCGGTAAGGAGATGAGTTGTGGTGTTCAATCTTGAAGCTCTGGCACAGCTCCTTCATCATCTTGTTGTTCAAATTCGAACCATTATCAGTAATGATTCGCTCAGGAATTCCATAGCGACAGATGATGTCCCTCTTTATGAACTTAGCCACCACCTGCTTGGTCACATTAGCGTACGAGGCTGCCTCCACCCATTTGGTGAAGTAGTCGATGGCTACCAGAATGAAACGATGACCATTGGATGCGGTGGGCTCGATCTTGCCTATCATGTTGATGCCCCACATGGAGAACGGCCAAGGGGAAGACATGACATTCAATGGGCACGGCGGTACATGAACTTTATCAGCATAAATCTGGCATTTGTGACATTTCCTTGCGAATCTGAAGCAATCCGACTCCATAGTCAGCCAGTAATACCCTGCTCTCAGGATCTTTCTCGTCATGGCATGCCCGCCGGCGTGCGTACCAAATGTGCCCTCATGGACTTCTTCCATGAGCATACTCGCCTCTTTCTCATCTACACATCTGAGTAGCACGAGATCGTGGTTTCTCTTATACAACACTCCATCAGGATTGAGATAAAAGTTTCCAGATAGCCTCCTCAGAGTCTTCTTATCCTGGGTAGATGCACCCGCAGGATACTCCTTAGTCATAACGAAGGTCTGGATGTCGTGGAACCATGGCTTTCCGTCGGTGGCGTCCTCGATTGCAAAGACAAATGTCGGTCTATCAAGACGCGAAAGTACAATTCTTGGAGCCTCATTCCAATAATTGACTTTATACATTGAAGCCAACGTGGCTAAGGCATCAGCCATCTGATTTTCAGCCCTGGGTACATGATGAAATTCCACTCGATCGAAGAACGGAAGCAGCCTCCTGGCGTAATTCATGTACGGCACCAAGTTCGCTTGACGAGTTTCCCACTCCCCTTTAATCTGATTGATTACAAGCGCTGAGTCACCATATACGTCTAGATTCTTGATTCTCAAATCAATTGCCTCTTCTAGACCCATAATACATGCTTCATACTCTGCTTCATTGTTGGTAACTGGAAACGCCAGTCTCGCAGTAAAAGGGATGTGGGATCCGTGAGGAGTCGTGATGATAGCCCCGATACCACTTCCGTAGGAATTAACCGCTCCGTCGAATATCAACTTCCACTGAGACTTCCTATCTGGTCCCTCGTCGGGCAATGGCTCATCGCAGTCCTTTGCTTTGAGAAACATGATGTCCTCGTCAGGGAACTCGAACTTCATTGGCTGGTAGTCTTCGATTGGCTGTTCGGCAAGGTAATCAGACAATACGCTTCCCTTAATGGCTTTCTGAGAGACGTACTGAATATCATATTTTGTTAACACCATCTGCCACCTGGCAATCCTGCCCGAAAGCGCCTGCTTCTCGAAGACGTACTTGATCGGGTCCATCTTCGAAATTAGCATAGTGGTGTGATTGAGCATATACTGTCGTAGACGTTTGGCAGCCCAAGCTAGTGCACAACACGTCTTCTCCAGCATCGAGTATCGAGATTCACACTCAGTGAACTTTTTACTCAAATAATAAATGGCATGCTCTTTTCTGCCCGTCTCGTCGTGCTGACCGAGAACACACCCCATACTATTCTCCAGAACCGTCAGGTACATGATTAATGGCCGTCCAGCCACTGGGGGTATCAAGATTGGAGGTTCTTGAAGATACTGCTTTATTTTGTCGAATGCCTTCTGGCAATCCTCATTCCAAGTAATCGCCTGATCTTTCTTTAAAAGCTTGAACATCGGTTCACAAGTGGCCGTGAGCTGAGAGATAAACCTTGCAATGTAGTTTATTCGGCCCAAGAAACCACGAACTTCTGTTTCTGTTTTCGGCGCTGGCATTTCTTGGATAGCTTTTATTTTTGCAGGATCAACTTCAATCCCTCGTTCACTGACGATAAACCCCAATAACTTTCCGGACCGTACTCCAAAAGTGCATTTGTTAGGATTCAGCCTCAGCCTGAACTTCCTAAGCCTTTCAAACAGCTTCAACAAATTGACCAGATGCTCTTCCTCCGTTCGGGACTTTGCAATCATGTCATCAACATAGACCTCGATCTCATGATGAATCATATCATGAAACAAAGTTACCATTGCCCGCTGGTAAGTGGCCCCTGCGTTCTTCAGACCGAAGGGCATTACCTTATAGCAAAATGTTCCCCAGGGAGTGATGAACGTCGTTTTCTCCATGTCCTCCGGTGCCATCTTAATCTGATTGTAACCGGAGAAGCCATCCATGAACGAAAACACGGAAAACTGGGCTGTATTGTCGACCAACACATCAATGTGAGGCAACGGGAAATCATCCTTAGGGCTCGCCCTGTTCAAATCCCGATAATCGACGCACATGCGTACCTTACCGTCCTTCTTCGGTACAGGCACTATGTTGGCGACCCACGGAGGGTAAGTGGTAACGGCTAGAAATCCTGCGTCCAACTGCTTCTGGACTTCTTCTTTGATTTTTGCAGCCATGTCTGGTCTCGTCCTCCTGAGCTTCTGCTTGACTGGAGGGCAATCTTCACGCAACGGCAAGCGATGAACCACGATATCAGTGTCAAGTCCGGGCATATCCTCATATGACCAAGCAAAGACATCACTATACTCTCGAAGCATCTCGACCAGTCTATGCTTGACATCACTCTGCAGCGCAGCCCCCACTCTGACATTTCTGACGAGCTCCTCAGAACCCAGATTTATGATCTCAATATCCTCCTCGTGAGGCAGAATAACCTTCTCCTCTTGCCTCAACAAGCGGGCCAATTCTTCCGGGAGGTCTTCGTCTTCATCAATCTCATCCTCGGCTTGATAGATCGGGCAATCAAAGTCGTAGTGAGCCGTAGAGGGTCCAGAGTCGATGTCATCTGTTACGTGGATCCTGCAATAACAAGGGTTAAGTTTAAAGCAGGAATATGCAGGTTAGCACGAACCTCGTTGCCATTTTGATGTTTTTTCGAAATAAACATAAAATAGGAATAACAGGGAACACAATATTTGATTACGAAGAAAACGCCTTTTATTCATTAACAAAATGCATACACATAATCCAACAAGGCCCTGACAATAAAACCACTATGCCCCGGGCAGGACATAGGGTTGTACAAAGATTGTAAAAAGCAAATCATTACTCTTCACTTGTCAGCTTGATAATCTCCTTGATGGTCCAATTGTGGAGGCGCTCGCCCGGCTTGCTCGGTTGAATCCAGGCGTCAAGATCACAATCACTGTCCCCACTGTCCTCCGACGCTGCGTTGATGCTCTCGAAAATTACTCCCCCTTTGGTGAATAGGATCGACCCTTTCCCACGAGACGAGCTGCCAGAAGAAGATGAAGCTTCAGCTTCCGGAGAATATCCCAATCCAAACTTATCCTGCTTGATGGGTATATCCAAAACATGCCCCCAGCCTGGGGTGGAGCCGGCTTCGACAACGGCCCTAGCTTCCTTAAACGAGGAGAGGTTCAACTCTTGCCTCTCTGCGACGACAGGAGCCACCTCCTTCACCCTGACAGTTTCAAAAGCCTGGCAAAGAGTCTCATGGATCTCACCATCCATTTCAACGTATTTAAAGGACGACAGGTGGCTTACCATGATGTCCTCCTCTCCACAGACTGTCACTATGCTGCCCCCAACAGCATATTTAAGCTTCTGATGCAGCGTGGACGTCACGGCACCAGCAGAATGGATCCATGGCCGACCTAAGAGGCAGCTATAGGCGGGCATGATATCCATGATATAGAAAACCGCATTGAACGTCTCTGGACCAACTTGAATTGGCAGGGTCAATTCTCCGAAGACGTGGCGCTTGGTTCCGTTAAAGGCTTTCACGACCAGATCACTGGGCGTGCACAGCAATCCACGGGTATCCAACTTCATCAGCGCCTTTTTCGGAAGCACGTTAAGCGAGGAACCCGTATCCACCAGGACATGTGACATAATCGTGCCTCTGCACTCTATCGAGACGTGCAAGGCGCTGTTGTGATCTCTTCCCTTAGGAGTCAGCTCCAGATCTGTAAATCCTAGCCCATTACCAGCATTGACATGGGCTACTACTTCCTCGAGTTGATTTACTGATATCTCCTGCGGCACGTATGCAGCATTCAATACCTTCAGCAATGCATTGCGGTGCGCCTCAGAACACAGCAACAAGTTAAGAATCGAGATCTTTGACGGAGTCTGATGAAGATGATCTACGATTTTATAGTCACTCTTCTTGATTAGTCGCATGAACTCTTCAGCATCTTTAACCAACAAGTCTTTTTCTGTCCCTGCAGGGACCTCCTCAACAGCTTTACCTTTACCCTTATCCATAGCGTCAGCTCGGACCACTTTCTCTGCTGCAACCTCTGCTGGCGCAAACACCCTTCCGCTTCTAGTGATACCACTGACTTCAGTAAGATTCTGCATAGTTGACCCGAACGGCTCAAGCTCTATCTTCTGACCATTACAATAAACTTCGGCGCCATAATGCCATGGAACGGCATTGGTACTCTCGAATGGGATTGGCCCGGCCCTGGTGATGGTGATGGTAGGCGGACGAGGCGCAGAAATGGTAATAGGGTGGCGAGGAATGGTAATGGTAGCAACTTCGTCTGCCTGCTTCAGCACAACTTCCCCTGATGTACTCTCAACGCTCCGGCTGAATTGCAGAATACCCTCGGACATCAGACTCCGGATACCTTCGATCAGCTGCTCACATCCGTCAGGAAGTGTAGCACAAGCCATACATAATTCTCCACATCCAGGAAAGAAACCCTTCTTCAGCAGCTTAGCCTTGACAAAACTCAACGGCGTCTTCAAATCTTTGACATCGGTCAGCAAGTCTAAATTCTCCTCAGTGATAACAGCATTCACTCCGCCCCCCTTATGATGAGGCATTGGATTTTTGGTGACGTTGGGCACGTTGTCAGAAAAGTTGATAACCTTGGCGTCCACCAGGTCCTGGACTTTGTGCTTAAAAGCTTTACAATTCTCAATCGTATGGCCAGGTGCCCCAGTATGGAATTCACAAGTAGCACTGGCATCATACCCCGGTGGTGGTGCCCCTGCTAAGGGAGCCAACGTCCTCTTTTGAACCAATTGGAGCTGAAGCAACGTTTGCAAAAGCTGTGCGTATGACATAGGTGGAGCATCAAACTGACGGCTTGACAGGGGAGCCCGATTTTGATATCTTTTATACCCCTGATTATTCTGCTGCTGAGGTTGCTGCTGCTGCGGCTGCGGTGGAGCAGCTGGAATGTTTATGCTAGCAATCTGAGGCTGAGGGCCCTTGCCCTTTCTCCTAGCATTAGTGACAGCACTGGCATCCCCCTCTCGGCGCTTGCCAGCGTAGGGTTTCTTACTACCTCCTCCAACTGAGGATGATTCGCCCTGAATTTTTCCAATTTTTATGCCGTTCTCAACATGCTCGCCCAAAGTGATAAGAGCCGAGAATGTTCCCGACATGCCACTGACCAGCTTTCCATAATAGATTCCAGGAAGGATAGCCACGAACATTTGCACCAACTCACGCTCAACCATCGGCGGTTGAACCCGAGCAGCCAATTCACGCCACCGCTGGGCGTATTCTTTGAAGCTTTCATTGTTCCGCTGTGGGAGATTCTGAAGCTGAACTCGGTTGGGAGCCAAGTCGCTATTATATTGATAGTGGAGAACAAACGCTTCTGCAAGCTCTTTCCAGGTGCGCACAGTAGCGGGCTCCAAACCCATATACCATTCGAGTGATGGACCAGAAAGACTATCCTGAAAGAAGTGCATCAGCAACTTCTCATCGTCAGAATAAGCGGACATCTTTCTATAATAAGATCGGAGGTGGACCCGGGGGCAAGTAATACCCTTATACTTCTCGAAGGTAGGCACCTTGAATTTGTGAGGTACTTTAAAGTCAGCAATCAACCCTAGGTTGGACATGTCAACGCCCAATGTGTTCTGATTTTCTATACTTCTCATCTTGTCTTCCAACGCCTTAAACCTGAGTCGAGCTTCAGCATTCAACTCTGCCTCTACGCCTCTCTGAGAGAATATGTCATCCTGATGGTCCTCCAGCCACGGTTGAGGCACCACCAGATTTCCTGCACCAGCATTGCCGTTGACCGGCCCTATGTTAACATTGGCTCCCAAACTACCATTGACGGCGCCAGCCGCGTTGAGTCCGAGATTAGTCATAAGATTGCCGTTAGCACTGCCGTTGCCCCCGGCAGCAGGAACAGCGTTCTGTGGAGTCTCCCCTGGAGGAGGAGTAGGCACGGCCCCTCCATGAAGTATGCCATTACTGTCAACCCTGGAGATCAGAGGTTGAACCAGAGTACGAAGCTGATCTTGACCATTCGCGACCACCTGCATCAGCTCCATAAAACGATCCATCCGCTCACGGAGCTCTTGAACATCTGACTGTACCTGGTCCATGATTCTCGTCTGATTAGCGCGAGTTGAGTAGCGGTGGATGAGTCTTTGATCAATCCTGGAGATCGAAAGCAGCTCGGAACCTGAAAAACCTGTCAGTAATAAAGGTCAGGAAAAGCAATAAGATATACACCATGCAAATATGCTTCATGCAGATGCATGCGTGTGTCTGTGTGCGTGGGAGATTTTCCCCCGATCCTAGTGCCTTAGTGACGGTGTTGATAATAACAGGAGGAAGAAGAAATCCGAGCCCAATCATGGAAACATCAATCTCATATATATGTGGAAAGGCCTGTCGAGGCAATACACAGTATCAGCGAGTACAAATCAACAGCATGACCTCAGCCAACAAGTCTGGTGATGGCCAGCATACATCAAAAATCAAAAATAACAGGGATATAACTAGTCAAGTACGGCCACGGGCGCGATACTCTGCTAATAACTCCTTTGTCTCTAAATGATCTGGCGAAGTGAGCAACCCCTCGACGAGTAGTTCCCTCTGCCTGATAGTATGCTGAAGCCCCTGAACTGAACTCTCCCAAGCGCCTTCGCCGAAGCAATCCTCCAGCTTCCGCTTCTTAGACTCAAACATCAGCTTATGCTCCTTCAGGCTAGCAATGGCTTTGTTGAGACGGGCTTCAGCGGAGTACCTGCGGGCAGTCTCTTCATCAAACCTCCGCTCACTGTCCTTCACTTTGGTCTCTAGCTTAGAAATCTACAGCATCAGCTTGTCTTCTCGCTCCTTCCTGGTAGCCATGGAGGTCTTCCAATGCTGGTCGAACTTAGATATCCTCCGATATGCTTCCTCCAAATGCTGCTTCTTCGTAGCTAGCACATCATTAGCAGCTCTGAAGTCTTGACCTAAGCGTTCCCGATCAGCAATCTGCTTTGCCAAGTCTGTACCCAGCTGGCTTACCGACTCTGTTTGCTTTTTGAGAGCATGCACGGCTTCGTTCCTCTCGCTTCGAAGCTGAGCTAACTCCTTCTCTAATTCTGCATTTGCCCTCTTCAGCTCATCACGCTCAGCTAATACCTGGTTATGCTGATGAATGGACACAGTGGTAGGCTCTTCGACTGGTGGAGGACTCTCCGGTCTGACATGAGGGAATGGCATCCCTATAGCGCTGGCTCTGGCTCTGATCCAATCTGAATAAGGAGGGTAAGCTTGGTTGTTGCTCTTCCCCAACAAAGGCTTTCCTCTCGTGCTGATATTGTTCCATGCATACTGAAGCTTGGACAACAAATCCCCCTCTAGAATACCCGTGAAGTACAGAGATTCCCGTACCTCTTCTTCCTTCGGTGGAGTCCTCAAAGCATATGCAAACTGACGAACTAGCAATGATGGGTTGTAGTTGACGCAACCCTTCCTACCTATCAGAGGTACGTTAGGAAACCCACTACAACTGAAGATCATCTCGGTGCCTAACCTGCCTCTGTCAACGAACCAAACAATGTCTTCTGCCGACAAGCTCATCAGACGCTCAGGCCACTCAGCTGTGGCTGCAGACAAGACAGAAGAACCCCTCTTGGGCAAATGACTATCAAACCACTTGTACAACAACGGTACGCAGCATGAAACATTCTTCCCTCTCCGGTTCTCATTCTTGTAATGCACTGAATGGTAGACGTCTCCGATCAGAGTAGGGATTGGATTCCCTGAGGCGAATATATGGAATGCGTCAAAGTCCACGAAATCAGGCATGCTGGGAAATAGGATAATGCCATATATGCATAAAGCAAGGATGGCGTTGAATGCGTCCCAACATTTGTCCGTAGCACACTGCTGGGCTTTAGCTACCAGAAACTGCAGAGAGAACCCTGGGACCTTGTTCCAACTCGTTACCACTAACTCAGAAGCGCTCAGATGGAGTGAGGAAGCCAAGCTAACCAGATCAGGTTCAGCATCCATGTGGACAAAAGGCATCTGCCTTTTGACAGGCACACCCAGCATATCAGCATACTCTTCCAATGTTGGCGCGAGAATAAAGTCATGAAAAGTGAAACACCTCAAGGGAGGGTCATAAAACTGCAGAAGAGCATGTAACCCATTCAACTCGGACGTAGAAGGTTTGCAAACCAGACTAAGCAACTTGCCATAAGACTTCCTGAACCTATCCTTCACAGAATCCCCTGCCAGGGCTACCAAACCAGTCAGCTTCGACACATCGGGGGTCGGGAACTTGTATGCAACAGTCTTCCTGAGAGAAGCCATAATAACAGTAGGAGACGGGAAATCCTGGATCGGGGAATCGGTACCTGCAACACAGACACACGTTAATGGAATGCAGATGAATGCGTAAACTAATGCAAAATGCAGGTATGCAATAATATATCCATGTAGCTGCTGTGGAGACTCGGTATCAACAGTCACTGATGAGAAGGAAACCCCGGTGTAAGACCACTAATCTGATCTGCTGAGAATAACCATCTGATGGGACCGAGATCAAAATTCTGTTCTGGCAAGAGTAAGTGACTGATAATAAGGACCCCGGGTGCAAGATCAAGGAACATCTGTTGAAGTCTTCAGACCCCAAATCAAAATCTGCCCTATCAAGAACAAACACACAGCTGCTGATGAGATCTTCAGACCTCACTCAAAATCTGCCCTATCAAGAACAAATAACATCTGCCGATGAGGTCTTCAGACCTCACTCAAAATCTGCCCCATCCAGAACAAACCACCGATGATAACATACTGATCAAAGCCTGCTCTATCAAGAACAGACAAACACCCGGCGACAAGACCCTCTGATCAAAAAACCTCTTGCTCTATCAAGAACATGTCTGCAACTGAGAACCCAACATAACTGATTCACTGTCAAGAAAACCAGGTAGTCTGAAGGTCTAAGTTTCCTGCAATAAACCCAGTCCCACTCACAGGTGTGAACCTAGACTGACTCAAGGTACGGCATCCTATGCGTTCATCAGCGTCACAGACTTTCAAAACTGATGATACGATTCCCTGAAGGAGTGGCATCATCAAGTCCTGAAGAGGCCTCACTTAGCTGAATCACAAATGATCGGTCCCCAGAGTCGACAATCCACCAAACCAGCAACCGTCTCAACCCAAAGGGTTGAAAGTGAAGCCAACCGGATGAACCTCGTCTGAGCGTGGATTTCATGTGACACTAGTGCCTGCAAAGCAAGCACGCGCCCACTAATCTCCACTCTAAGTCTATGGTGCACTCAAGCCTGGGTCTGGCTTCTCATTCAATCAGAACTCCCATCCCACAACAGCACAAATAATCATATTTTACTGAATATAAAATGCAGGAAATAAAGTGCGAGAAGTAAATATGCGATAAATAAACGCAACCCAACAAGCAAACACACAAACGATAGGATTGACCCGCAGGGAACCGTTGGAGTCCCCAGCAGAGTCGCCAGCTGTCGCTTGCGCGAAAATAAGGTGCCGGCATGACAGAAGAGTCGTCACCTTTCGTTATTTATCCCTCAGAGCGGGAAAGGAAACGATCGGAAAAACCTGACGAATAAGGGTAAGACAAGGTCGTCGCAACCATTGTCTGGATTCGGGAGTCGGTTACGCAAGGGGAAGGTATTAGCACCCCTCACGTCCGTCGTACTCGACGGGATCCTCGCTTGTTGGTTTACTTGGACGGGTTGGTTTTAATCTATCTACCTATCAAGGCTGGCTGAAAAAGAAAAGAAAAATGACTCGGCAAAGCATCGCGCTTTATGCCTACGTATTCTCATCAGAGAATGAGAAATCAGAGTCAACGTAGTTCGCCTAACTACGGGGAAAGGTTGGGGAAGGTTGCTCGCTAGGATGTCGCATCCTATGCCTACGTACTTTCATCTGGTATGAAAGATCAGAGCAAACGTAGTTCGGGTAACTACAGGTTATCTCCTAAAAGAAGTGTTTTTTATTGTGTTTGTGATTTCAACCGCACTAGAGACTGTGACCTGAGAGTGAATGCGTCGCATGTCACCCAAAGGGTACCATACTAAACATCCAGACTGTGGAAAAGAAACTCTCCCACAATCCTTTCTCAGATAGCTTAAGGCTCGTAACGTACGAAAGAAATCATTCATGATTACTGTATCTTAAACTGTTTCGAGATGAGAAGAGAACAGACCCAACTAGGAGGGAGACTATCAAGTCCTACTGTTATCATGCCATGGATTCATCCTATGGTTGAGGTTTGAACAGGGAACTCCTAGAAGTTGTCATGCATAGGTTTCAACCTAAAAGTCTATCATCAAATCCTTATCAAAGGAAATGAGAGTCCTAAGGGATCATGTCAATGATACACCAAAACAGACAAAAGCATCAGCTTTAACAGTAAAATGCATGCGATGCAAGTGAGGGAGGAAATGTGTGTGGGGCTTCAGCCTCCACAAGCTCGTCTCGACCTCAAGCCAGTCATGAAATAACAGTAATCATACTGAAATAAACAACATGCTATCAAGCAAAATAACAGTAAATTGTACTCATACAGACAGAAAATGAAATCATGCTATCAAGCAAAATAAACACATGGGCAAGGGAGCTGGGCTCTACCGAATACCCGCAAGCAAAGCCAAGCAATAACAATACAATCAGATGCACTCATGCTCTTAGACTGAACTTATTCTAAATGCTTAGTCTAATGCAGCAGACAAATCAGACAAAACACACAATACATCAAAGAAAACAGGAGAAAGCCTCAGCTCTTCCAGCAGCAACCCAGTCTTCAGACTTCAGAGATCACTTGCTTTCCAGGTATCAACCCTACAACATGAGTATCAACTCATCTTCTCCCTTTGAGCTTCAGCTCCTTTGATCAGCTCTACCTTCAGGCTTCACTATCTCCAGGGATCTTCAGGCATCAACTTGATCTTCACAGAGTCTTCAGACTTCAATGATCTTCAAGGCCTCAGCTTCTATCTTCAATGGCTCCAATACTCCAGCAAACAAGATTCAGTCAACAAGATGAGGTGAGGATGCTACAGTACTCACTGACTTCCAAAGGATGCCATTGAGGACTTAACATCAAAAGAAAGGCTCTCTCAAAGTTCTACCTTATAGGGAAAGGTCACTAATCCCTCCAAAGGAGAGAGGTGAATACCCTTGAGGGACTCTGTGTCATAGAGAAGAAAGGAGGTGAACAAGACACTCCTTGTTTATTGAACAAAGTATTCTATCTAGGGCTCTGCCTATGCACCTATAAACCTATAAACAAAACAACAAAAGCTATGCTAAACTCCTCTGCAAAGTCTTCAAAGCTTCCATGATGATCCACAAGGTCTTCAACTCAATCTTCAAAACTCACACACTCAAAAGAGAAGGAAAGAAAACACAACAATACAACTTATGCCTTTAAGCAACACACATACTATCCATACATTCAAAAATCAATGAAAAATACTAAAACACCATGCAATATTATAGTAAAATTCTAGGGGATTCTATACATACTTACCCTTAACCCATATATTCCCCATACACTAATTTGGCCTATAAACCCCAAAACAATTTTGTTCAAGTCTACCTATACAACTTAAAACCCTAATTAGAGCACCTAAATGTCTAACAATCAAACTACATCAAATTTTAATCTAACAATCAAGAGATAAATCCTACATGAAACTAGGGTTCAATATCTAATTACACAAAAAAGAATGAATTAAAAACCCTAAGGGAAGGTCCTAAAACAATTCTTGCAAGATAAGGTATCAACTAAAAGAAATAACATACACTATTTACAAGAAAATATCACTAAAAATTCTACATTAAAAATAAAATTTCATTTTTATTTTTATATTTTTCTACACAAAATTATCTAAACATAGAAAAAAGAATGAGTAAAAAATCATTATTTATCAATTACTTATGAATTTTTAAAGGTGGCTAAAATATTAAAAGAATTTAAAAGAATTCAAAATAATATAAAAGGGAGGGGGGTGGAAATAGAAGGGCCAGATAGTTCATTTCAAATGGGCCAGCGCGCGTGGGGGGTGTGAATAGAACAGATAGGCCCAGGGACCACCGTTTAAGTGAAACGGTGCGTTTCCATTTTCAAATTTTCCCTCCGTTCTCACAAGCGATCTGGGCCGTAGATTGAGATGAATAGGTCAATTAGTCAGGCTAATCCAATGGACGCTGGTCATCGTCCCCAAAACGACTTAGGGTTTTCAGATTCACCCGTTTCATGCACGCAAACTCATCCATCTTGTTCTCTCTGCTCAGTGGATGAAATTCCACGATTCCAAAACGAAAGATCATCTACTCATCCAGGGGAACACAGCCATACATACCAATTTCCCTAACTCTCTCTAGATCACCCCAACAGAAGCTTGCAAGATCATGGTTCAACCATATGCACCTGATGTCATCCTTCCATAATCCTTGAATCTAATGGCATACAGTTATTCTACACAATACCCTAACCATTCTAAGCTAGTCCTTGCTAACTGAAGCTCACAAACCAGCTAATTCTTGGAGATCATAGTTTCTTGGCTCTGCCATCAACTACCATGGATCGAGCTCTAACTCTCAGAGCTTCATCATCTAACCTAATGCACCAGTTCTAGACCTATAAAACTAATCAAAACTACATAACTTAAGAGAATGGTGATGAGAAAGAACCTGTCAAGAGGTTATGGTGGAGACTCGCGTGGCTGCTTTCAGGCCTTGAAACTTCCTCCAAATGGTCCTTGGATGATCAATAGCCTTCTGTTTGCACTTGTGATGAAGGGGAAGATCTGCAATGGAAGGAAATCAGAATTGCTTCAATTTGAAGATACCTCTTCAATGGCTGCTTCTCTCTTTCTCTCCCCTCTGAATCCTCTTGCTATCACCAACCTTGAGCACTATGAAGATCACCCTTCTTATAGTAGTAGATGGAAGTTACTGGAAACATCTAGAATCCTCTTGGAAAGTTCATGAACTTCTCCTTAAAAGAGACTTTGAAAATCTCATCTCCCTTGCCTTAAACCTTGCATTCTATGCCAAAATGCCTTAATATGAGATATTGAGTAATGAGAAATGAGATCAGCCCTTTACTTTTCCTTGTGCAAGCCTTTTCAAAGTTGCCTTCTTTTTCAAGTAACATTTTTCCAAAGGAACCTCATTTTTTAAGCTTTAAATCAAAATTCTACCTAAACCAATGTTCTCAAAATGGTGTTTCCAATCAAAATGATATATTGGATGACCTATTTTGGGTTTGTGGATCTCACAAACCAATTTTCAAATTCAACTTTTCAAACTTATATGCCATTTTTAGTTCATTTTTGACCAATCATGCAAATCCATGCTATGAGCTTTTCCCACAATTTATGACCTTCTTTCTAGACTCAAAATCACATTTTGAACAACTTTCATGTTTTGAGTTTTTCCATTTGAGGCTTGGAAATAGGAGTTTTAGGCATTGGCTAAAATGACCTATAACTGACAAATGACCAAAATACCCCTGTCTTGTTCAAACCATAAGTTGAGTTCCCCAAATCCTATCAAGGACTTCTACCACTCAAATTAAAGCTAAGAAGATGCCCTCCAACATTAATGTTGACCAAGAAATCATAGGAATCATCCTACTAGGGAAAAAGTTGTCTGCAAGTTGGGTGACTTTCAAGGACCCAGATTCACACACCTCAGCTGACCTGTAATTTGTCAAAACCATAACTTGAGCTCTGTCACTCCTATCAAGGACTTCCACCACTCAAATTAAAGCTAAGAACAAGCTCTACAACATTCATGTTGTGGGGAAGATGAGATATCAATCACATCTAGAGCTAAAACTGCCTGGAAGATAGGGATCAAACTAGGGTTTTTTCACTGACAAACCTTGGAGACCCTAACTTGAAACTTCTCAAACTCCTCAATCATGATGAGTTGGTCTAGGAATCATCTTTATAACATATTTATGCATCATTCCATGATCTCATAACCCTTGGATTAGGTCTCAACCTTCTCCAAATCTTCAGTGATCCTAGGGTTGACCCAGTCAAAACCCTAATTCTACCAATCATGGTTGAATCTTCTGAATTCTTGCCTAATGACCTCTCTGGGCTTCATGATGGCTATCAAGACATCTCATAGGCTTTCTAAAAACATCAAGTCCATTCTCAAAGTCTCAGAATCATCTGAGGAACACCCACAACTCTCAAGCTATGAAGCACACAATCCTGGTTTCAACCCACTCCTCTGAGGATCTCTTGAACTTTCTGATGAATGTATCAACTTTAAAACACTCAATGGATAAATAAATGTTGGTCAAATTTTGGGGTGCAACACATTTCTGATAACTACACGAACTAACTTGTTGATCAGGATGGTAGCCTAGTCCAAAGCGATCATGCTTTTCAACCACATCCAGGATTTGCCCCCAGCTAGGAAAGGCACCTTTCTCAATGGTCTCTTTAGCACTCTTGACAGACGATATGGCCATTTTTGGTAGTCTACCATAATTGACAGAAGCAGAGCTGACATCTTCAAATTCGAGACATTGCAACGACATTTCAGCTATGCCTTCATCAGTCTCGACATATTAGAAGGATGATAACCCGATTACTAGCAAATCTTCTTCACCACAGATGATGACCATCTGATCTTCAAACATGAATTTTAGCTTCTGATGTAACGTGGATGTAACTGCCCCTGCAGCATGGATCCAGGGTCTACCTAATAAACAATTGTATGCAGGATTGATATCCATCACTTGCAAAGTAATGGTAAACAAATGCGGCCCGACTTTAATGGGTAAATCCACTTCGCCAATGACCTGCGTTCGTGAACCGTCAAAATCTCTAACGATCAAAGCGCTTGGTCTCATCTCGCTCCCTTCTACCAATAGTTGACTCAATATGCCCTTAGGCATCACATTGAGAGAAGAACCGGTATCCACAAGAACATGAGATAGCAAAGAGACCACGCATGTCACTAAGATATGCAAAGCTCTATTATGGGCGATACCTTCAGGAGGCAACTCTGACTCGTTGAAACCCAAGTACCGACTAGCAGTTATGTTCGTGACGACGTCGTCAAATTATTCTACTAAAATGTCATGCATCACGTGAGCGGTGTTCAAAACTTTCAACAAAGATGATATGTGCGCTGGTGAGCTCATGAGCAAAGATAAGATAGAAATCCTTGATGGAGTTTGCCCGAGCTGATCCACAATCTTATAGTCGCTCTTCTTGATCAACTTGAGGAACTCTTGATCATTTATGACATCTTTTCTTTTGCTGACATTCGCAGACGGAGTGACTGATGCTGCAGTTGATGCCCCTTGTTGTACAACAGGGGTTGCTGAAGTAGATTTATCCTTAGGAGGAACAATAGTTAGAATTTGTACTGGCTTAGATACGACCTTCGGAGCAAACACTCGGTCGCTGCGAGTCATCCCTCTAGTGGCAGTTATGTTCACGAATTTAGATTCTGAGAACTGGATTTCTCGACCCCTAGAGAACACGGTTGGACCGTACTTCCAAGGAACCTCTTTTGAATTCTGATACGGAAATGGCTTAGGAACATAGACAGTGATAGGTTGAATCTTCTTTTTAGGAGCTTCCACAGGAACCTTCCTATATACGATTGTGAACGGCTCGATAGTAGCTACCTCTTCCACAGACTTGGCTCTGGGAAACTGAACTACACCTTGGTTCATCAAGATCTGAGTGTAACCTTTCAATCTCTGAAACTGATTAGGATTACCATCGTAGATCTGGCATTTCCCATGAAGATCTGTCAGCAGTCCTTGCTCTTTCAACTTCTTGATCATAACAGTCATCAGAGTTTTCACTTTGTCGACATCTCTGATCAACTCAGCCCCTTGATTTTCCTCAATCGTATTAATTTCAGGTCCACCATGGGTAGGCAAGGGATTAGTTTGTATATTAGGACGCTCCTCAGAAAATGTCAAGATTTTTTGATCAATAAGCTCTTGGACTTTAGCCTTGAGAACAATACAATTTTCAGTAGCATGTCCTATGTACCCAGCATGGTAAGCACATGGTGCATTCAGATTATGTTTCGGACCAAAAGGAAGAACTGCAGGTGCAATCTCTCAAGGGACTATTTCCCCTTGATGAATCAAATAAGGAAAAAACTCTGTATAAGGCACAAGAATCCTGTCAAAATTCATCCACTTACGGTTGTTCTGATTGTTGCTATTCTGTTTGTTCTGATGCTGATTTATGTTATTTTGCTGAGACTATTTACGTTGAGGTTGATTCTGATTTTGAGAATTCTGAACTTGTTGTTGTGGATGATACCAATACGGCGTTTGTTGATACTGAGCAGCAACAACATAAGGATAGGGATAATACGGCACGGGAGCCATGGGAACCTGATACTGAGGAGAGGCCTTCGCCATCACAGCATTCACTTCACCTTCCTTTTTCTTTGAATGACTACTCTGAGGTTTCTTGGTTGGTTGTTAAACAGAGGAACCAACAATCCTACCAATCTTCAACCCATTCTCAATCCTTTCACCAATAGTCATAATATCAGCAAAATTTGTCGAAGAACTGGCCACCATTTTATCATAATACAACCCTTGCAAAGTGCCCATGAAAATGTCAACCAATTTATTGTCAGAAAGAGTAGGTCGCACCCGAGAAACCATCTCACGCCACCTTTGTGCATATTCTTTGAATGTTTCAGTTGAGACTGATTCTGCAACTGCAATCTGGTAGGAGCCATATCAAGATTATATTTGTATTGTTTAAAGAATTTCTCTGATAGGTCTCTCCACGAGCAAATCTTGCTACGTTATAAACCCATATACCAATCTAGAGAAGCTCTAGATAAGCTATCTTAGAAATAATGCACTAGCAGTTCATCATTGTCAATATAGGACGCCATCTTCCTACACTACATGGTCACATGACTGCGAGGACAACTCAAACCCTTTTACTTTGGCAGCTCGGGAACCTTGAACTTTTGCGGCAGCATGACATTGGGAACCAAACACGAGTCTTTAGCTTCCATGCCAAAAGCAGAATATCCTTCAATCGCACGGATTCTCTCATCCAACAACTTATACTCAGCAGGTCTATTATGATCAACGGGCCTGACAAGAGCATGGGGATTTGGAAGTTGTGATGCAGCTGAAGCAGGTATCTGTGGAGAAGTAAACTGAGACGGATACACCAACCCAAAATTTACCATCTGACCAACATTCTGACCCATCTAAAAACCATAGGGATAGCCGATAGGAAGTACCATAGCAGAAGAAGATGCTCCAGGGTAGGGCTTAGAATGAACATTCTGAACCATAGTTTGAGCAGGCTGAGACAAAATCAGAACATGAATAGGAGGGCCCCTATACACATGAGTCTGGTGAATCTATACCTGAGAAATCTCGTGATCATCATGATTCACCACAGGAGGTGGAATCGGAGTAGGCATGCCCCAAGGATAAGAAGCAGAATACCATTGGGCATTGGCACAATAAAAGGTTGATACGAAACAAAAGCACTACCACTGGCAATTTGAGGTGTGAAACTTGGAGGCATTCCCCACGGGAAAGCAGAAGGCATGCTATTTAAACCAAGTTGAACCGAAGGTAGATTGACAGAAGGATGAACAACAGTCTCAACTGGCACTTCGACAATAGTTGGAGAAGAAGCGACGACAAGAGTAAGGATCACCATAGGAGTAACGAAAATAGCATCAGTAACAATTGCAACAATAGAAGTAGCAGCGACATCGTCCTTCTGAGCACGAAGGAAGTCCATATTAACGTCCATGTTAGTCTGGAACTGATCCATCCGACCTTGAAAATGAGCCAAAGTCTCCTTGTAGGAAGCGTTCTCTTGTTCAATATCAGCCATGATCCTGGTCTTGTTTGAGCAAGTAAAATAGCGATGTTGAGTCGTCGTCTTGCTACAAGGCATGATGGACAGTGTAAGCACGTGGTTTTCGGATGAAGGCCATGCATATGAGTATGATTGGATGCAGTGTATGCAAAAATAAGTTTTATGCATATGCAAAAATGTTAATGGTTATGATGAAATGACATGCAACACATAAATCACAAAACCCAATACAAATCCGATCAATAAAATCTGCAAATCTGAATATCCAAATCCGCACAAACTGAATATCTGCGTAATTTCGTGTCGGTGCAAAAATCTAACGTGCGTGAGAGAACAAAAGGTATGAAGAGTCTTGGTTTCCTGCAAAAACCCATATCCCTCTCACATGTGTGATCTAGACACAACAAGGTGGTCCCTAGAAAGGTCGCCCAAACCATATGGCTCAAATGAAAACCCCCTGCTATAGCAAATTCTCGCAGGACAGAAGTATTCTCAAGCGAATCACGATCTGGGATGTGGCTCTCGTGACAACCCAATGCGTAAATTGCAGGAATCACGAATATCCACGTTCTAGCCTATATGTATGCTCAAGCCCAGTGTTAGGACTTATCTCTCCAACAATATCTACCCATCCCAACAACAACAGAATATAGAAGATATCCAAAATAAGCAGCATATTAATATTTAAACCAGTAAAGAAATGCAGTAAATAACATAAAAGTAAAGCGAGTAAAGCATAAAGATAAACATCAAAGCAAGCAAGAAAGGCAAGCAAAACTAGGCAAGACCCCATCTTGCAAGCGCAAGGACTCCTCAGCAGAGTTGCCAACTGAAGCTGGGGAGTCCCAGCTAGCCAGGAAACAAACAAAGCAAGGCGGGACTCTAACCTGCAAGAAAAAGGATGTCCCCAACAGAGTCGCCAACTGAAGCTAACAAGATTATATCTGAGTGAATCGCACACTCAAAGATACACCAGAGTCGCGACCGAACTTTATTTAGTCCTAAAGGACAGGGAAAATATCGATAAAACCCAAGTGAAGAGAAACGGGAAAGGGAGTCGGGTATAAGAAAGGAAGGTACTAGCACCTTAAGCATCCTTCATACCCGACGAGAACCATTTCGCTTGCTTCTAGGCTTGGATGGGTTATCTATCTAAAGGCTTCTAGCTAAAAAAGAAAGAAAAGAGAGAAAAAGAAAGAGAAAGGAAGAAAGTGCTCATTGAGGATTGGGACCCTCGTGCCTACGTACCCTCATAGTTCAATGAGGAAGTCAGAGCTCCGTAGTTCAAGGAACCAAGGGAAAAAAAGGGAATTTGGGCGGACCAGAGAGGTGACTCGCCAAGATTTCGCAATCTTGTGCCTAAGTACCCTCATAGTGCAATGAGGAAATCAGAGCCTGCGTAGTTCGGGAAACTAACGTTGAGGAAGAAAAGAAAGACGGCGTCAAAGCCAAGAGTTAAATGAGAAATCAATACCCCAACTGGGGGATGCAAAAGGAATGGTGTCAAAACCGAGAAAAAGGCAAAGGAAAACTCCGCGGAGGAAAGGAGAAGCAAGGTAGGAACTTTGCCGAGGAATGCAGAGGAAAAGAGATTACTCCACTGGGAAGAAGACGAAAGAATGGCGACGTGGCCGGGGCAAAAAGGAGTAAAGGACAAGAATCAAAATAAAGGTAAGGTCCACGGGGGACTTGTTGCATTAACTGGTAAGTAGTGATTAACCGAAGAAAGATAAGAGTAAAAATTTGTGGGGGGAGCAAAAAGGTTGGTGTCAACAAACGAACTGCGATGAACCAGGAGAAAGAGAGTATTGAACCAAAGGGAGGTGTTTGACTTTGAGGGGAAATCGGTATATTAACTGATAAATAATAGTTAACCGAAAGGAGAAAGGAACTGGTTTTAACCAGTAAACGGTGATCAACCAAAGATGGGTGTAGAATCTAGCAAAGGTTGTGACCCAAAGAACGGGTGTGGAACCAAGCGAAGGTTGTGACCCAAAGAATGGTACATTGACTGAACGAACAACATTTGACCAAAGGAAAGGGTATTCGAACCGAACAAAGGTTACTAACCCAAAGCTGGCAGTATTTGAACCAAAGAAAGGTTGCTAACTACAGAGGGTTCGATGTTTAACAGACAAATTGTGATTAACCGAAAGGAATGAGTGATTAACCAAAAGAAGGTGATTAACTAAAAATGAACTCAGTATCTTAATAGACGGACTGTGGTTAACTGAGAAAAAGAGTGATTGGTTCAAACAGGCAGATTGTGATTAACCAAAAGGCAGGTGATTAACTAATAGAAGGTGATTGACCCAAAGAAAAGATGGTTTTAACGGGCGGACTGTGATCAACCAAAGATCGGGTGATTAGCCAAAAGAAGGCGATTAACCCAAGGAAAAGTTGGTTTTAACGGGCGGATCGTGATCAACCAAAGATCGAGTGATTAGCCGGAAGAAGTCGATTAACCCAAAGTAAGTTCAGTATTAACAAACAGACTATTATTAATCGAGGAAAAGAACAAACTGGTGCTTAACTGTCAGACAGTGATTAACCAACCAAGAAGGAGAAAGAAACAAGAAAAGGTTGTGAACTCTGATGGCGATTAGGTTTTAACAGGATGACTGTGTAAATCAAAGAAGAAATACTGACTTTGCTGAGGAAGAAGAGAGTTGGTTTTAACCAAAGAAACGGTTGATCAACCAAGGAAAGAACTAACTACAAGACTCTGGGTGAACCAAGAATAGATTGGCCTCAAGAGAAAAGAGTGTTAAATTGAAAGGTGATAGTTACTTCCAAAGAGGAGATAAGGGTGCAAGTGATCAAAGATCAACTCGATTGGAGAAAGCAGGGATACCACAGTAAGGAGATAGAGGCGACTATTCCAGGAACAGGGTCATTCGTCCCTTAACCAAAATAGTCAGAATGAGTGTAGGAATTCTCCACTCTCATTCCTTCTCTAACACCAAAGTGTGGTGCACGAAACGAACAGACAACACAACGACGCCAAGTTTTTATAGTGCTCCAATGCATTGTGAATATTCAACTCCACAGGGAAAAAGAGAGGACAAAGCTTAGAAAATCCAAAGGAGAAGAAAAAAAAGGAAGGATCGACTAATCGAAACGAAGTTTCGATTAATCAATCAAAAGGGGAAGATGCTAACAATTTTCCAAAGGGATGAAAAATCGTTGAAGCAAAGGATGAATTATTGATTATACAAGATTAAGTTTATTACAATGAAGAACAAACTTAATGCAAACACGAATGGAAGTGTAAAATAGTACCAAAACAATTAGTATGCATCACAAATCATGTAGCATGTGATCAAAGAATATGCAAGAATGATCATGATCATACAATGTCAAAAATGCACATAATCAAGTATCAGCAAATGACATATTGAAATATTGCATACATGCTTGAAATAATAGGTGAGTATCTCATAAAACATCCACAATATCAAGAAAATCAAGCCATGGAAGTTACATGAGGAAAGAACAGCAAACAAGCTTGAAAATATGCAAAAATGGCATTCTGTCAGTGTGGTAATCGGTTACCACGTGTAGGTAATTGGTTACCTGCTTAAAATTTGCAAATCCATGTGAAAAATGTGCAGGGTAACCAGTTAACACATATAGGTAATCGATTACCACTGTAACAGGGGCAGAAACAGCTTTTGAAAAATCACTTTCAACAATCAAAAGACTTATTCAATCATTCACATGATATGATTAACATTTGAGCATGAAAAATGAAGTTCTAAATCACTTAGGCATCAATTAAACATCAATTGAAAGAATTAAACATGAAGATCAAAGATCAAACAATCACATGATCAATCAACACCGAAAAACGATCGAACTACATCGTAAACGCGTGAAAGTGATCAAAACAGTAAATCAAGTGCGAATTACCAACCTACAAGGCGGAGGATTGCCTTGTTGATTGTTTCTATTGATATGTGATGATAAATAAGCAAAGAATTCCAGAGAATTCCAAGCTTGAGATCAAATCATAGTGAAACCGATAAAAACGCGATAAATGCTCCGAATACCGATTTACACCGAAGAAGCTGGAGATGATTACTTGAATTGAGGAAGAACCATTGTAAATTCAGAAACCCAAGTATGAATATGGTGGAATGCGGTTTAGCTCAAGAGTATAACAATTTCGATGTGACGATTGTTACACTCTAATGGTGGAAATTGAGCTTTTTGTGAGGGTTTTTGGGAGAGGATGAAGATGAATGTGAAAATGTTGTAGAAAATTCAGAGAGAATGTGAGAGAATTGAGAATGAAGAATGTGGATATTGAGAAAAATGATTAAACCCTCTTGTGAAATGGTGGTGATTTGCTTATATAGAGTTTTGCTTCGGAGTTGCTAGGTTCGGAGTGAGCTTTGGATGTAGCCTTGGAACTAGCCTTGGAGTTAGTTAGTGTTGCGGTGGAAATAGGATATCAAATTATTAATTAATTTGAATCACAATTCAATTCACAACCGCTCTTTGATTTATCCGAAGGAAAAGGTCAAAAGAGGGAAAACCTATTTTTGCATCGTAAACACAATGCGGGGAGATACCTAGGTAAGGGGTTGGTTAAGCTTAGGGAAGGTATTAGCATCCTAAACTTGTGTAGTACTCTACAGGAACCTTTTGTTTATTGTTTACTATTTTGCTTTATTATATTTTAAAGTATATACAAAGGGATTAAAACTTAAAGGAAAAGACCTAAGGGGTTAATTCTAAGTTTATTCGGGAAGACATCGCATCTTGTGCCTACATATCCTGACGGGAATGGAATCAGAGTAATTGTAGTTCCCCTCAAAAGGGAGGTTAGAAACGTCTTGACTGTGGTCAAGGTTTCAATGGGGAATAAGCGTTCATAAGGAAGCGCTTACGTGGAGTGTGGAGACTCCAATCTCTATGTTGAAATTGTTAATTAAAAATAGGGTTAAATTAGGGATTCCACGACGGGAAACCCTAAAACAGAGTACGGAGACTCTTTAACCTAAAGCTAGGGCAAAGGCATTTTCGTCCACGGCGGGACACCTAGGCGATTAGGGTTTTGAAATGGTCAAACGTTAGGGTTATTGACTCGGCGGTTAAACGGCTAGACTTAATCCTTCGGAAGGGAATTAACGGAGAAAATAAAAAACAGTGGAAAATCAATAAACAATAAAAATGTTGAAATAATATACAAGGGTAAGGGTAGGGATGTGAACAGTGATGATAATGTACAAGAATAAAATAAATACAAAAATAAAAGGTTAGTAAACATGTTCATGGACAATCGGGAATGATGTTAGGAATGATTAAGGGATTGATGAATTTAGAAGTTAGGTGGTTAACTATTTTGAGGAATTGAGAATTCACATAATTGAAAAGGAGTTAGAATGGATTAGGGTTTTTGGTGAAATTTAGAAAAGTTAGAATTTTAATGATAAAAAAAAGAAAATTAGATTAGGATTAAATTAAGAGAAATGTTTGAATAAAAAAAAAAAAAATTTAATAAGTAAAAAAAAAGTTAGAATTTTTGAAGATCAAAGAGGTTAAAGCTAGTTTAAAAGAAATTAGAATTTTAAAGAAAAGTTGATGTTAATTTAAAAAAAAAGTGAGATTTTAATTTAATTATTTAAAAAAATTAGAAACTTGTTTTCTAAAAAAGGTTAGATTTAATATTTAAAAAAGTTAGATTTAATTTTTAAAATGTTAGATTTAATTTTAAAAAATATTTAATTTTAAAAAAAAAAGTAAGAAGAAAAGATTTAATTTTAAAAAAAAGTTAAAAGAAAAAGATTTAATTTTAAGAAAAGTTAATTTTAATTTTAAAAAGAGAAGTGTTAGAATTTTTATTTTTTAAAAAAAGTGTTAGAAATTAATTAAAGGTTATATAAAAAAAGTTGTACTCTTGAAGTAAAGAAAAAAAATTAAATTTTAATCTAAATCCTAAAAGTTAGTAAAAAAGAAATTAAAATGATTTAAATAAATAAAATAAATAGAAAAAAGGTTAACAAAAAAAATTAGTAAAGTTATAAAAAAAAGTTTAATTAAATTATTATTAGTTAAAAAAAAGATTTATATAAAAGGTTAATTTATTAAGTTAATCAGAATTTAAAAAATAATAAAATAGAAAATAAAAGGGTAAAATTTGGGGTGTGACAGTTGCCCCTATTTAAATAACTTCACTGGATGATTTGAGCAACGAAGGCTCGAGAAATCATGGTGAAAGGGATTTAAATACAAATAACCAAAAATTTTGCCCTTAGATGCAGTGATATGCAATGTTATGGACAAAATAGAACAAACTATAATGCTGACAATGCCATGAATCTAACATGATGCGTATGCTGAAATGATAAATGTAAGGATGCAGACGAAACGACGACACGGGGGACTGACGCGACGAACAAACCACACTGGGGAATATCCGAGAGTAACTATTCAACAGGTTCAGGCGTGACCGGATGATACTCTAGGATCAAAAGTAAAACTGGATCTGCAAGACTGCGAGATCGATTACAGAATGCTGGAGCATTGAGCAAAGAATAACATCCCAGCTTCTGTAAACTTTCCCTTGTGACAGGATCGAACGGGATTTTCGGGAATCCCTTTAAACGAAGAGATCGAGCGGGATCTTCAGGAATCATCGGCAAACATACAGAGAGAAAAAAAGACATCAGAAATATCTGGAACATTTAGGGAAACATTAAATGTACAGGAAGAGTTTGAAGACGTATCTGGAAGAACATCAGATAAGCAACAAAGGAGTCCTGGAAGAACGTCAGAACAAAAACCCAGTCTGGATAAACATCAGAAAGAGAATAGACCCGGAAAAACATCGGAGGAGATTCTGGAAAACCATCAGAATTGAAGGAAAATCTGAAAAAACATCAGATAAATTCTGGAAGAACATCAGAGCAAAGACTCCATCTAGAAAACCATCAGAAAGAGGAATAAATCCGGAAAAACATCGGATAGATTCTAGAAAACCATCAGAATCAAAGAGAATATCTGGAAAACCATCAGATAAGTTTTGGAAAACCATCAAAACAAAGACTCAAACTGAAAAACCATCAGAGAGAGACACAAATCCTGGAAAACATCGGAGAGATTCTGGAAAACCATCAGAATCGAAAGAAGTATCTGGAAAAACCCTCAGATAAGTTCTGGAAGAACATCAGAACAAACACTCGATCTGGAAAACCGTCAGAAAGAAAGGCATATCCGGAAAACCATCAGATAAGAAATGTCATATCTGGAAGAACGTCAGATAGACACGACACATAATTGTTTGATAGGTGCCAAGTGAGTTGGACTTTGACCACAAGGTAAGAGGTGGATAAAACACGACCTCGGGAGGAATGCAAATGAGGATGAAACACTCATGCTATGCATATGTGATATGTATATGTATATGAATTATGTTATGATATATGATCAAATGCAAACGCAAATGTCAACGACAAGGCTCGACTCTGTTGATGTGATGACAAAACTGGAGAACTGATTCTTCAACACATACATCACTGTCATTCTGCTAAACTGTATCAAGTTGATAGTCCCTGTAGGAAGGATAAATAGCTGCTTGGGGATCCTTCAATTAAACTTCCCCAGATTAGCCGTTTGTTGTAGATGAGCTGGTAATGCTTCAACTTGTCTGATTCGTGAAAATGACTGTTTTACTGTACCCTCGGAAGGCTCGCCCCAGTATGAGTCTTGAAAAAGCTTATGGATAAACCAAATTTGATAATGACCTTGCCTTGAACAAATCTTGAACTGATTCTTAGACAGGATGTAAAAGGAACTTGCCCCTGATAGGATCACCGACCAAGTTTCTCATTGTTTGAAAATTCCTTAGAGGAAAGCCAGTTTGCAAACAAACATATTCATACAAACATGGTAATGTAAAGTTCATGCAACTTTTGAAATCAAAATTATTTTTGAAAGATGTAAAATATGAGAGTTTTATATCAGAACACGGCGGTTCAAAATACTCAAAGTGTAAAAAAAATATAATGCCAAAATAATTGATTTGCAAAAATCTTTTGGAGTCAGCTTACGCAACCTTGCTGTAGTATGCTTTCAAAATAACCTTGCTTCAATTAGGTCTTTTGAGGGTTGTAACGTGGCCTGGTTCACGGTTTAAGAAACAAAGGATAAAGGCTCAAAATTATTTATACCCACCCAATCTACGTGATAGTCTTCAGTCATACACTCAGTTAACTCATATTGAATTCAGGTTCCTACAGGTTAGGAATTGCCCTGATAGTAGCAATGATGGTTCAGAAGTCAAGGGACCTTTGAAAAGGCAGTCACTACTTCCTTAGAAAACTTGGTTGTTTTGAGGATTTTCAGGATAAGGATTTAAAGATCTTCTCTTTTTATTATCCCTAACTTTTGCCTGAATTATTTCTTTTGAAGATTACAGTCAGCGGGATGCCCCAGTTTTACCTAAGCCTCCTTCATAGGTTATGACTTAGCGGGATTGTTTTATTTATTTTTATTAATTTTTTAATTTTTTAATTTTTGAAAGAAAATGACTGCTTGGCCTAATGATCACGGTGAACCATCATCGACTTCTTGGCTTGAAAGACATCTTCGACACTTACTTGCTGTGTACGAAGGAAAAATTGTGAATGCAACCTTTATATGAAAGGTGTATTACAAAAACACATCATCAAGTTAACTGAGAACTACCCATCCCCAGGTTAAGATTGCGTTTTTTTTTATAAAGAAAGAAAACTCCAACTCTAGGCTCGAAGGGGGTGACAAGGGAATAACTTCCTTATTTCTCCAGTGTTTGAGGATTGAAACAATGCCTTACATCGTCAACAAAGTTTGATTGAAAGCGTACTGACAGCAGTTATGGGTATAATGTTTTCGTCATCCTCCCTCCAATCTTTGCATATCAAAAATTTGGACAAAGAGTAAATATTTGAAAAATAAAGTATAAAAGTGCAAATAATTGAAATCAAAAGTTGAAATGCTCATTTTACTGGTATGAAAGTACAAACATAATTTGAAGGCAAACAGCTTAAACAAAATAAGGAAAGTACAAACAACGAGAAACAAAAGGCCTAGTGACTAAATTAGTGCAAAGATGAGCCGTCCTGTCTGAAAAACTGGCTTTAAGAAGATAGTCTGCTAAAGTCAGACTGAAGCTTCACTTTTGATCCACTGACAACATTGTAGTCAAAGAAAGGAGCTTGGACAGTCTGGGCAACAATGTAGACCGCAGATCTGGTCATGCCTGATTTAAACTCATTGATCTTCGTTCGGATTTCCGCATTATATGTCTCTTGTTCTGACATCTGGCGTCTATAGTTAGCTCTGGTCTGATATCTGTGTCGAGGAATCAGCTTGACGACTCAAAGAGACACTAGAAGGCGAGAGGACCGAGAATGAGAAACCGGGGGAAAAATGCAATGTAAAAAATTGATGCTAATGCCATGCAATGGTTTCAAGAATTTCAACGGTCGATTGCAAACCTTTTTAGGAAAGCTGGAAAAGTTTTTAGACTTTAAAATGTAAGACCTTTTAAATTTGCAAAGGACTGTTGAATTTCTTGAAACTAGGAATGATATGGTGCTTTATGGATGCAATGCACACATACACACAAAGATCCTAGGTTTGAGGAACAATGAATGAAGTTAAGGTCTACCCTTCCCAAAATGTATGTACTATAGGATAGTTGTACCTGCAGAACAAGGTTCTAAAGAAGTGCCCAAAGTCATCAGTCCATCTTTCGGATATTATCAACCTTCCGACTGACTCGGGGGCCGATAATATTCTCAAGAGAACCTCTTTTGAGTGTAGTATCGCGTAGCAACCATTGTAGGATTATTCCCACACAGTTCCCGCACTACATCCTATATAAGGCCAAGGTGGTGTTAGGGTACTATGGTCCTCAATATCATGGACTCTTGCCGAAAATAGTAAAATTTTTCACGACTACACTCGTTCAACCGAACCATTTTCGAAAGGGTCTCCACTAAGCAGTGATTCTCGAGTCAGCTTGGTTGGGACTCACCCCCTATAAGCCTCGTCGAATATATCACCATCCTATAATAATGTCACTCAAGTCCGGGTGTAGGACTTGTCTCACAACACATGGAACAAATCCCAAACCAAGGTATAATATATATACAAATAAATAGTAAAGCAAAATAATAAACATGAACAAGTTAGGGATAACCCTCAAAAGTTAGGATCCCCAGTGAAGTCGCCATTTTCTGTTGCGGTAGAAATATGATATCAAATTATTAATTAATTTGAATCACAAATCAATTCACAACCGCTCTTTGATTTATCCGAAGGAAAAGGTCAAAAGAGGGAAAACCTATTTTTGCATCGTAAACTTCTGTAGTACTCTACAGGAACCTTTTGTTTATTGTTTACTATTTTGCTTTATTATATTTTAAAGTATATAAAAAGGTATTAAAAGTAAAAGGAAAAGACCTAAGGGGTTAATTCTAAGTTTACTCAGCAAGACATCGCATCTTGTGCCTACTTATCCTGACGGGAATGGAATCAGAGTAATTGTAGTTCCCCTCGAAAGGGAGGTTAGAAACGTCTTGACTATGGTCAAGGTTTCAATGGGGAATAAGCGTTCATAAGGAAGCGCTTACGTGGAGGGCGGAGACTCCAATCTCTATGTTGAAATTGTTAATTAAAAATAGGGTTAAATTAGGGATTCCACGGCAGGAAACCCTAAAACAAAGTACGACGACTCTTTAACCTAAAGCTAGGGCAAATGCGTTTTCGTCCAGGCGGGACACCTAGGCGATTAGGATTTTGAAATGGTCAAACGTTAGGGTTATTGACTCGGAGGTCAAACGGCTAGACCTAATCCTTCGGAAGGGAATTAACGGAGAAAATAAAAAACAGTGGAAAATCAATAAACAATAAAAATGTTGAAATGATATACAAGGGATAAGGATAGGGATGTAAACAGTGATGATAATGTCATATAATGTACAAGAATAAAATAAATACAAAAATAAAAGGTTAGTAAACATGTTCATGGACAATCGGGAATGATGTTAGGAATGATTAAGGGATTGATGAATTTAGAAGTTAGGTGGTTAATTATTTTGAGGAATTGAGAATTCACATAATTGAAAAGGAGTTAGAATGGATTAGGGTTTTTGGTGAAATTTAGAAAAGTTAGAATTTTAATGATAAAAAAAAAGAAAATTAGATTAGGATTAAATTAAGAGAAAGGTTTGAATAAAAAAAAGAAATTTAATAAGTAAAAAAAAAGTTAGAATTTTTGAAGATAAAAGAGGTTAGAGCTATTTTAAAAGAAATTAAAATTTTAAAGAAAAGTTGATGTTAATTTAAAAAAAAAAGTGAGATTTTAATTTAATTATTTAAAAAATTAGAATTTTGTTTTCTAAAAAAGGTTAGATTTAGTTTTTAAAAAAGTTAGATTTAATTTTAATTAAGTTAGATTTAATTTTAATTAAGTTAGATTTAATTTTTAAAAAGTTAGATTTAATTTTAAAAAGGTTAAAAGAAAAAGATTTAATTTTAAAAAAAGTTAATTTTAATTTTAAAAAGAGAAGTGTTAGAGTTTTTATTTTTAAAAAAAAGTGTTAGAAATTAATTAAAGGTTATATAAAAAAAATGTACTCTTGAAGTAAAGAAAAAAAATTAAATTTTAATCTAAATCCTAAAAGTTAGTAAAAAAGAAATTAAAATGATTTAAATATATAAAATAAATAGAAAATAGGTTAATAAAAAAATAGTAAAGTTATAAAGAAAGTTTAATTAAATTATTATTAGTTAAAAAAAAGATTTAAAAAAAAAGGTTAATTTATTAAGTTAATCAGAATTTAAAAAATAATAAAATAGAAAATGAAAGGGTAAAATTTGGGGTATGACAGTTAGCCTTAACTCACTGAGTTGGAAGTTAACTCAGTTAGTTAGGTAGTTGACTCGGTAACCATCCCAATGCAAACTTGAATCTAAGGGCTCACATGCTTGGGAACGAAGCAACATGGTGGTCTTAATCCAAATTGATGTATTGGAGTAAATGCCTTGAAATGTTTAGAAAGGTCTTGAATTGTCTAGGTATGTCTAAAACGTTCTACAAAATGCTAGAACCAAGTAGACTCTCAAAATGGTAGAGTGAAAGTGACGTCACACAAAGTGCAGCAAAAATTGCATTTTTGCATAGGGTTACCGGTTACCCTAAAGTGGTAACCGATTACCACAGGCAAAATTTGCATATTTTGCTTGCAAAATGGTGTTGTGGCCACAACTCCGATTTCTGACCTTTTGCTTTGGTTAATAGGCATAGAAACCTTCATTTTGTGCTTTTTTTGATAATGTGATTTGTTTGAGAGGATGTGATTAATCGGGGTTGAAAAACCTGAATATCCCTGCACTGAAAAATCATAGAGAAAAAATGTGAATGCGTATGCCAATGATGCGAATGCACATGCTTATGCAAAAGGCAAAAGGGAGGTCAAGTTTCGGGTTACGATATACGCCACCAGATCAATGTCCGAGCAAGAGCCTCGTCGACATTTTCTGCATCCTAAGAACAATCCTGGTCGACACAAAACATTCTTCTCATCTCTGAGGATGTCCCGCGCGACCCACAGTCGCCCATATCAATGTTACGCACCTGCGCGTCCCCGAAGTTTTTCGCTCAATAAATAGTGATCTCAAAGACCTCCCCACGATACGGTTCCTGCCCTTTGGTCACACAAGCTATGCTAACTCAAGTCATTAATCCTCGCCTCGAAGCAACAACTTAGGGGGCTCCTATTCTGGACTGGACCAGCACTTGCCCCACAGCTGGGCAAGGCCCAATCCAGTCTAGCTTAAGGCTAGGACCAATGTGACCATAGGGAACAATATAGTCGTTGGACACAATATAGCCGTTGGGCATAATATAGCCGTTGGGCACAATATAGTTGTTGAGGACGTGCCCCTCACGCGATTGATAGTTCACACGGCCAATTGCCCCTCCAAAATTCGCAGAGAGAGTTGGACCAGGTCAAAGATCACGCGCTAGATCTTCCACCTGGCAGTCTCCCATTGTCCGACCAAATATTTCGGTTACATGGGAGACCTTGGCCCCACACTGGGGGAAAACTTATAAATACCCTCTCTCTTGAGAGGGTCAGGTATTCTAATCATTCCAGTTCATACATAAACACTTATACTTGCTCTCTCTCTAGCCCAAACACTTAATTTGACATCGGAGTACCTTGCAGGTACACCCCTCCTCTCCTACAACCACTGCTGCTGCCCTACATTAAAGGTCAAGACGATCTATTCTGATCACTCCAGGTCATATATATATATATATATATATATATATATATATATATATATATATATATATATATATATATATATATATATATATATATATATATATATATATATATATATATATATATATATATATATATATATATATATATATATATATATATATATATATATATATATATATATATATATATATATATATATATATATATATATATATATATATATATATATATATATATATATATATATATATATATATATATATATATATATATATATATATATATATATATATATATATATATATATATATATATATATATGAGATAAACTCTACGATTTTACGTTTCGATTTTACTTAGCCAAAATGAGTCAAGGTATAAACTCGATTTTGACAAGCTTGCTTTATCTTCACTTTCCGATGTCACCTTGAGCCCATTCTTTCACCCCAATGCTTACTTTGCTGCCAAGAAAAAGATACACCAAATTAATCATCGATATCATGGATTGAAATCATCCAAAATTCATCAAAAAATCATGAGAAAAATTCTGCACTTAGGAAAACTTCTGCATTATAACCTTTGTTTTTTCAATATTTCCCAACTTCGTTTCAAGCCATTTCATGCACAAAATATCCAATTTTCAATCCGTAAATTTACACCACTCAAAAGTATTTATTCTCAACAGAAGATCATTCCCTTAAAGGACTTTAGTCCATGGTTTAATTCATAAAAAATGCATGTAAAAAAGTGGCAAAAATCAAGGTAAATCCAAGCATAAATTCAAGTATTTTTAAGTTCTAAGTCTATGACCATTCACCTTACCCCTAGACTTGGTACTTATGCTAAACTCAATCATTTCTTACTTCTAAAAACCCTTAACTACCTATTTTAATACAAACCCATGCATTTACCCATTTGTCTTTAACCTCTCTAACCAACTTTAACATCCCTAAAACTCACAATCTAACACAAAATCAAACCACTTTTTCATCAAATTTCAACTATTGATAACAATTAATCCAACAGCTAGGATTTGTGATCCACAACTAACATTTTGAAGAATTCTTATCCGTTGATAAAGTAATGACTTGGATCACAATCCAATGAACCACGATTAACAAAAAAATCTATATAAACCTTCTTTTTTCCCAATTTTGGGGTTGGAACCATTCTTACCATTTTTCCACCGTTTTTGCTTCGAACCTCTAAGTTTTCTCTCACCATTTTCACCATTTCCTTAACCTCCACCCAAGCTCATCACCATCACCATCTAGAATTTCACATTGAAATTCTAGATTGGGTGGAACTTAACCACAAGCATTCAACAATCATCATTCAACATTCAATTTTCATTATATTCAACATTCAAGAATCATCAAATTCAAGCATATTCATCCATTTGCATCAATTCAATATTCAAGGATTCATCAATCTTCTACCATTTTACAATTCTCTATTTTTGTCATCTATATTCATATTATCATCAAGCAAAATATTAATTGGAAGCATAATAAAGGACTACCTCTTGAAGTTTTCCGGATTTAGCTTCTTTTCGAAAAAATTTCAACACGCACTGGAGCAAATTTCGGCTCTATTGGTAAGCCTTGAACTTTTACCACTTCCATGCCATTGTCATGAATCTTCTTGTGTGATTGATCTTGTTAATTGCATGTGGTAGAGTCATTAAATTATCTACTATTTTGGATTCGTTTGGTCACAAAAATAGCTTAATTATACAAGAATTCACCATTAAAGTAGCATGAAAATGAACATAGTATAGTCTTTCCTATAATCTAACAAATTTGCATTTAACAAAGTAATAGAGTTCTAGTTAGTATGTCAATAGCTTAATTATACATAGCACCGTTTTGGATTAATTTGATCACAAAAATAGCTTAATTATACAAGAATTCACCATTAAAGTAGCATGAAAATGAACATAGCATAGTCTTTCCTATAATCTAACAAAAATTTGCATTTAACATAGTAATAGAGTTCTAGTTAGTATGTCAATAGCTTTGACTTAGGCATAGAGCAAAAATAGCTTTTTACATAAGCACTTATTTCCAAAGAAAACCAAAGTTCAAATAACATGGAAGTTAGCTTAGCAAGAAGTTATCCAACTTTTAGCATAACTAGTAAAAAAAACCCGTGCGAACGCACGAGAGATACTGTTATGAAGAATTACATAATTTTACGCTTAAACGTTAATCAGATGAGTCAGAAATAGAAGGAAAAGAACAGTCTAATTGAACAAAAAATTGATTAGATGTTACACAAAGAAAAAACAATGAATTAAAACTTAAGTAAGAAATACAAATTCTAATAATGTTAAATGAAAAAGTACACAAAAAAATGTTACCAAGTTTTATAAATTGAAAATCAAATTAATATTTTAAATTGTGTATTGTAAACCATTTAAATTAAGCATATGTAACAAATAGTATAACATAAATAAAAATGTGTGTTAAATTGTTGTGTATTTGATGTGAATAAAAAAGTTACATGGTGTGATTAGTAAAGATGTAACGTGCATATCATTAATTGATTTTAAGAATCTGCAAATAGTTTATTTCATTGTACGTGGCAATGTCAAATGTAAAATTGTATGTGGCAATGGTCAAATGTATAACATTGTTAGTTTATCAAGTACATGACTCAATTATTAATGTTTTAAACCTAAAAAAGGTTATTTTTTCATTGCCAGACATGAATAGTATAGTGGAATGGGTATAGGTCCTCTCAATCACTCTAGCCCATTTGGGTTCATATAAAAATGGCAAGGATAGTTTTTTAGAAACCGAAACAAACAAATGGCAGAAAATTGGGAGGCAATCTGACTTAAGCAAAAGCTTTGACCGTGGCATTCAGAAAAGTTATTGAGTTGTCAAGCGGGTAAGACAATATGAAACACTATTGCATGTATTGTTGTCTGTGTTCAGTTTTTTAAAAATCTTCAAAATAGAATACAAATTTGTAACCTAACCAATTAAAATGTTGCATATCATCTTCAGATTCGGAAAAGAACGATGAATGGATTGTGGAAAAGTTGGACACTCTTTATGCTGAAGTTGGTGGTATGTCGAAAGAATACACTGCAAGAATGAAAAAAAAGGTAAAGCAAAACAACCATTAGTAGGTGTTGTTGGTGTTAGAGAAGGATCAAAGCCATTGAAGGATGCTGTGAGTTGTCCACAAAAATTTTGGTGTTAAAGTTCCAAAGTTCATGACTTTTCTGCAATAAAAAAGATCAAGGTAACTTGTCAACTGGTTTAACTTTATGAAATTAGACATGCAGTCGTTGATAATTTGTGTTTTTATATAATGGAAGAACTGATATTGGCTGAATTGTATCATTATGTGCTGCATGTTTGGTAAATATTATTGTATAGAATTATGTTATAATATTTTAATGTATATCATTCAAATGCAGCAAGGAGAACTTTGGAGTTTCTGCAAAACATTCACTGCCTCTAAAGAAGTCTTTGAATGTTGGTGGAACTTGCAAATCCAAAGTTGTTAGAGAATGTTTTAGCATTCAAGAAGTTAAAGGAAAAAGCATAAAAGGGTAGAATATTTGAATGTTGTTGCACTTCAATCAGGTTTATATTGTATTTTGTGTCACTTTAGATGTTAGTGATTATAGCAGTTGCAAAACATTTATTCAAACATAGGTAACCACAAAATTCTATCACAATAGATATGATACAACTGATTAAGTTGTAGGTATCAATTGTGTTATATAATGAAAAATATTGTTTTAAGAGTATTCCAAATTCTTGATATTTCATATTTGAGAATGTATTATGTAATATTTGTTGGTGTTAAGTGATGTTCAATTAATTTTGAAGTAATGAATGTCGGGAAAGTTTGCATTGTAATGTGTTTTAATGATGGAGATAATTAGCAATAAGGAGGTTAGTAATGAACTTGATATATATATATATATATATATATATATATATATATATATATATATATATATATATATATATATATATATATATATATATATATATATATATATATATATATATATATATATATATATATATATATATATATAATTGTAATGCAGGAAGAAGGTTGTTGGAGCTGGCAAAAATGTGTCATCACTACAAAATGGTTCGAAGGTTGCAGCTAAAAGACATTCCAAGTTAGTCAGCCAATATAAGTTGTAAATCATATGAATGTTAGACATGAGAAATATATTTTTAATTGGGGCCTGGTAGTTGGTATCCTTAGAATATGTTGTGTTATATAAATTGGAAAGTTAAGGAAATATAAATTTGGTACATTAAATTTGGTTGTTATGGTTGTATGTGTTTACATTATTATAGAAGTAAGGAATGTTTTGTATAAAACAAGAGTGGGTGAATTGTGGTTTAAGTCATTGTGGAAGAGACGACATTGAGCAACATTATGTGATGCACAATGTGGTACTTTAATTGTTTGACAAAATGGTACTAAATGGTTTTCTATTTATTATTGTAATGCTGGCAAGACAACCTCGAAGCAGCTGAAAAAGAAGAACTGAGGGACGTACATATTAGATTGATGAAAGTGTTCAAGGATCCCAACATTAATAAGCACAATAGTTCTTCTGAATATGAATATGAAGAACATTCAAAAGATGAGTATTTTTGGGAGAAAGAAATCACCGATGACAACATAGCTCGAAACCTAGTCTTGGTAAGTTATAATACATAAAAATATATTATTTTTTAAGTGTTAGAAGAAATCTTAGGAAATCAATTGTTGTTTCAATGTTCACAATATTTCCCTAGTGAAGTTACGAAAAAGTGTCTCTTCTGGAATTAGACCGTAATAGAGTTTATTGATGATGACACTGGTAAGAGCTACTACGGAGCGATGCATTATGCAAAAAGAAACAAAATTTTTTTAAGAAAGAAAAGTATATTGGAAGTGGCTGGTATGGATACACCAAAGCGAAGAAGCTTAGAAGAGGGGATAAGCTTGGATTTTTCATAAACTATCCTTCATTTAAGATGTATGTGTTGTTTCTTAATCATTGAGCAACATTTGTGAAAGAGTGTGTGTTGTAGTATTATGAAAAATCTTTTGATGTATTTTGTGTTTTGTGTTTAAAGTATTTGTGTTAATGACTATGCAGTTTATGGATAATGGTTATGTGTAAATAATGATATGTTTATATCATTTGGTGTAACATTTGATAAATTTAAATGTGGGAAATGTTTAAAGTAATGTTATGAATGGTAATATATTTCTGTATCCAGTAAACTTGAAGGACTTGTTATCAATATGAAACAACACGTTATAGATATGGTAACACGTTATAGAATGGTAATATATTTATGTATAATGTAACACCCCGTTCCCCAAAACAAAATAAAACAATTAAAATAAACACATATCAGAGTTCCTCTCCCAAACGGGATGTCACAATTCACATCAGAATTTCACAAAACATTTTTCCAAATTAATTTTCAATAAAGTTGCAGCGGAAAATGAATATAGTCTGTCGTAACACAAAACAACATATATACATCATCCATGTCATCAACATCATCATAGATACAACCATCGACCATCTGCCCAAAAATATATAACATAATCTTCAAACATCATCACATGTCTCGCAAAAGTCAGATACGCCACAGGGGCACACATATCAACAGTAAACAATAAGACTCCCAAAAAGCCCCGATGTTACGTATCAGAGCAGTCCTACGACGATGCCACAATCCAAGCTAGCTAGACACCTGGATTGTCTGTACTTCCGTAGAAGCACAGACCACAACAACAGCACAGGGGTGAGAATCACGATCAAATAATAATGGTATAATGGTACATGAAATAAAAGGCATAAATAATAAATCATTATTTCACATACAACACATCTGGACCTACTGTCCCATCATCAATATCCACAATTCACACAAACCATAATGCAACACATGCACTTGACTCAACAATATGCGGTACCGACTCACAACAACGATGGGCACCGGGCCATCAACCCTCCATAAAGGAGCACACATCAACGATGGGCACTTGGCCATCAACCCTCAACAAAGGAGCACACGCACCGATGGACACCTGACCATCACCCTCCACACAGGGAGCACATCTCCGATGGACACCTGACCATCACCCTCCACACAGGGAGCACATCTCCGATGGTCACTGGGCCATCACCCTCCTCACAGGGAACATCACACCGATTACCTCACCACACAACATATCACATACAATGCACACAAGGCGTACCGGTCCTACTGACCCAAATATATTCCACAACAGCATATAAATGCAACACACAATTAGCGTATCGATCCTACAGATCCACTCATCACAACACATCACCACAACACACTCAAGGCGTGTCAATCTTACTGGTCCACATATCTCTCACACTTAGCTCATCGTGCACACATCTCACAAACACATCCACAATTATCGAGACTTAACACATAATCCCCTGATTTTGTCTAAGGCGATAAACGCCGGCTACACAGCCCCACAACCTTCAACATACACTCGCCTCAGCTCTCCAGCAAGCTCATCATCGCACATGACCAACGAGGGTTCAGTTCCACAAAGTAAACAACACATGACCAGCGAAGCCCCGCAGCGAACACTCGCTGCCATTCTCCTGGCGAAACCTCTGGCGAAGCCAGACAGAAGCTTCTGCCAACACTCGCTAACTAGTTCGCCTGGCGAAGGCTCGCCCCCTCATTCGCCCAGCGAATACCTGCGTACTCAGAAAAATCCCACGCAGCAGGAACAACAACCTTCCCCGATTTCACCCGATTAAATCGAAACTCACAACCAACAACATATTACCACTTAGTACGGGGTCTATTCCCGATTCTATCCGACAAATTGTCGTATCTGCTCAATTTATCAACTTCCGGCATTAACTCCGAATTTACCCGGAAACCCCAAAACACTCAAACAATCATTCTACAACACATGCATGCGAAATTAACATAATCTAGCACACAATCTTAGTAACAATAACATGCATTCAACATCAAACTAGCGATAATCTATGGGGATTAGGGATTTTTCCCTTTTCTACCAATTTTCATGTAAAACCATTTAACCGTTAAATTCTCCTTCCTTGCTTCAACCGTGCAGGTTTCCCTTTCTCTCCTTTCCTTCCTGTTGCACCCCAAAATTTGCTCAACCTTTTCTTGCCTGATTTGTGTTTCATTGCATTTCATTTGCATAGTTACATCATGTACACAGTCTAATCATTTGCATATCATAGCATAGCATGCCTCCAACAGGGGATCAAAGGTGTCTATCAAGAGAAGAGCCTAGCAAGAGGTGTTATCTAAGATTGAGAAGTCATTCAAGTCATCAAGAAGAGATTTGAAGTCTGGAGAAGCTTGAGTGCCTACATGTGGGTTTTGCTCCTATCTTGAGGAATGTTGAGAATCATCTGGGGGATGAGAAGCATGGAATGGGAATGTGAGGTGTGTATGGATCTCATGGTATGTCTAGAGGGCCTTATTGAAGCTGAGACAAGTCATTGATTCAAGTACGAGAGCCACATTTGAAGTGCAGTCAACTAGGGTTTCATCTGGGTCAACCCTAGTTCAATTGAGTAGTGGGAAAGCATCAAAGCCTACCTTGAGGTCATGCGATGCATGAATTGGTATGTTGATACATGTGTGATGTTGTGCCAAGGTTAAGCAAATAAAGATCAAGAATGTGGGAAGTTGCTAAATTAGGGTTTCAGTGTAAAATCCCCTTTTTAGTGCCTAACTTCAAGGCCACATAAGTCAAAATACAAGTTTCAAATGGATCTTTGGCCAACCTGGAACTTGTAGAGCTTCTCAATAACTTTAATTTGAGTACTATAAGTCTTCAAGAAGATTTGTAGAACTCAAGTTATGGTCTTTGCAAATTACAGGTCATCAAAGGACGCTGAAATTTATCTGTGAAAGTCACTTGACTTTCAAGCAACTTTTGCCCTTCAAGGAGTTTTCAAATGGATTCTTGGCCAACATGAGAGTTGTAGATATTGATCTTAGCTTTCCATAGATTACTATAAGTCCTCAAGGGGATTTATAGAACTCAAGCTATGATCTTGGCAATCCAGGGGTATTTTGGGCATTTGTGAGTATAAGTCATTTTCAGGCATGTGCCAAAATCTCCACCTTTCACTCCTCAAATGGAAAATTGTTCAACTAGAAAGTTGCTCAAAATGGGGTTTTAACCTTGACCATGCATCAAGGAAGGTTTGAATTGGCTCATAGGAGAAGTTGGTTTGAAATGGCTTTTTAATGAAGAAATTAAAGTCATTTAAAAGGCAATTTTGGTGGGAAATTGAAATAAATGGTTATGGGTCCAAAACAAGTCAAATAACCACTCATTTTAATCAGAAAATATGTTTTAGAAACATTGGCAATTGTGGAATTTTCATTTGAAGTGTGCTTCATGGCCTTTCACAAGATTTCTTCACAAATAAGTTACATTCCCCAAATCATTCATAATGCACAAGCAAGGTCTCCTTTTAATCCAAAATAATTCACAATGGTTCAAACAATGGAAAATTGGTACATATTTTGATTTCAAATGACATTCTAAACACAATGGCGTTGTTAGAATTTCAATTTGAGTCATATTTAATGGTCATTTTATGGATTGCTTCAAAAGGAGGTTACATACTCAAAATCATACCATTAAGTTCCAAACCAATTTTCACAAGCCAAAGTCCAAACCTTACCTTGGGATCCAAGCATAAGGAGTACTTAAGTGATGTACTCCAAACCAAAAAGAAAAATCCTCACAATTTTCATTTTTCATTTTCAAGAATTCTCTCACTCTCTCAATTCTCTCAATTTCTTCATTCTCCAAACCCTCACCCATAGCTCCTCATCATTGGATCCATTGATTTTTCATTGAAATCAATGGAATCTTGAGGATAAACCTCCACTCATCATCATTATCGAATCAAGTTTCATAATTAATTTTTGTGCAAATTGAAGTTGGATATTGGAGTATAAGTTGGAAGCACTTATTCGGAGCAATTCGGATTCGAAGTGTTCGATCTTTATCTTCTTGCAAGAATTATTGTGAATCTTGAAGTTTTCCATATAATCTTTTTTGGATCTTTGCAAATTCACTTGATCAACGATCACCGGATCAAATCTCCGATCCGTAGGTTGGTTTTCCGATTTAATTTAACCATTTGATTGTTGTTTTTTTAATGGCATTAAAATTCTGTTTTGTGTGCTGTTTAATTTTAATTCATATAAAATAGAAAAAATGCTTAGAAAAATATGAGAAAATTCTGGGATGATCCTTATCATGTCTATGAACTTTGTGCGCAATTGGATTTAATTTCGTTTAATTTTCAATTTGATTTCGTTTTTCTCCTTTAGTTGGATGATAAAATGCCTAAAACTGCATAGTTTCTTGCCGATTTTTGTTCTGGAGTTTGGTATAGAATTTGGACTTAATTATTTGCTATTTTGTTATAGACATAATAAGGAACTCCCAAAAAATTTTAGGTTAATTTTTAGGTAGCTTTAGGTTCTATTTTGAACTAGATCTTTAGAGGCTTCCCCACTTGATTTCCCTTTTGACCACTTTTGGTATGTGATTTCTTTAGTGCCTTTAAGCATAGTTTTAGGCCCTGGTTTTTCTACTATATACCTCTAACAAATGTATGTTACCCTAGGAATTTAATTATAATTTTACAACTTTGTTTGCTATTTTAGTTGTATTTTGTAAGTTGCTTGTGCTTGTGGTGTTCTCTCTTGAGTGCCTTTGTTTGTTTGGGTTGGTTGGCTGCTTTGGAGCTGGACTTGCTTGATTTCCTTTTTGGTGGAGCTTCTGGATTCATTGAAGATGCTTGGTATTGAATATTAGAGCTTGGAGTTGAAGGCTTTTCCTCTTGTGGAGCTTTTTTAGGAGTTTAGGAAATTAGGGTTTTAGGAAGAGCATTAGATTAGTTTTGCTTGTTTCTTCAAACATGGAGTATATTGTTCATCTCCATTCAATCCAATGACATAAAGTCCTCTTAAAGAAGTCACATCTCTCCTTTGGAGGGATGAGTGACATGCTTTAAGAGTAGAACTTTGAGGATGCCATTCTACTATAACGTTAAGTTCTTAGTGGCTTCCTTTGGTTGTCATTAAGTTACTTAACATTTCAACCTGATCTTGTTAATTGATTCTCCCTTGGATGTGCTTGTTGAAGCTTGGTAAAGAGAAAGTTAAGGGCTTGTTGAAGCTAGAAGCTTGTTAAGAGAAGTTTGTGCTTGTTGAAGCTAGAAGCTTGTTGAAGCTAGGAGTGTGCTTGTTGAAGCTGGTTGCTTGTTGAAGCTAGGGTTTTGCTGCTTGTTGAAGATGAAGTTAGGAGCTTGTTGAAGCTGTTTACTGGTTGAAGTGTGGAGCTTGTGGAAGCTTGGTGCTTGTTGAAGATTGAAGGTTTAGTGGAGCTTGAAGATGGGAGCTATTCATGAAGATGAAGGTTGTTGCTGTCAACGTTTTGCTGTTTAACCAATTGTTGCTGTCAGAGCTGCTGCTTGTGCTGTTTGCTGTAAGAGTTTGATGATGCTGCTTGGGCTGCCTCCTCTGCTGTGGTTTTTGTTTTCTGTATTGTTTGTTGGCTTGTGTAGCTTGCCCCCTAGGTTTGAGGTGAATGTTGATTCACTTTGCCTGTTGTTTTCCCAGGTTCGAAGTTGAGTGGGACTCCCTTGCCTCGCTTGTATTGCTGCATTGCATGCATTTTACTGTATTTGCTTGCTTTCTTTTCTGTTTATCCCCTAGGATCTCTGATTTCCTCTGTGCAGGAGGGAATTATGACAGACATTAGGATTCTTATCCATGCATGACAACATTAGGTTAGTTTTTATTCCCTTTCAACCCTAGGCTTTTTAGAGCTTCTTTCTCTTCTATCTCAAAACAACTCAAAAATACAGTAATAAGGTTAATCGATATCGTACGTTACGAGCCTTAAGCTATTTGAGAAAGGGTTGCTGGAGAGCTTCTTTCCAGTAGTCTGGCTGCTTAGTGTGGCACCCTTTGGGTGACACGCGACGTAGTCACTCTCAAATCATAGTCTCTAGTGTGTCAGAGATTGCAAACAAACTAAAAAACACTTCTTTCGTAAAAGATTCAAAACAAACATCAAAGTGTCATTTTTGTCCGCTTGGACTCTTAATCAAGAAAAACCCTTTTTGAAGGTCATAAAAAAACAGTCAGACAAGCTTGTGTCTCCCGTAGCCCGAACTACGTTTGCTCTGATCATTCATGCTGTATGAAAGTACATAGGCATAGGATGTCGTATACCAGCGAGCAACCTTCCACTCCTTTCCCGTAGGTAGGAGAACTACGTTGACTCTGATTTCTCGTTCCATACGGGAATACGTAGGCATAAAGTGCGATACTTTGCCGAGTCTTTTTCTTTTCTTTTTAACCCAGACCTTTAGAGTAGATAGAATACAATCCGTACCAGAAAACAAGCGTGGATCCCGTCGAGTACGACGGACGTGAGGGGTGCTAATACCTTCCCCTTGCGTAACCGACTCCCGAATCCAGGATTTGGTTGCGATGACCTTTCCTTTCCCTATTTGTGTCAGGTTTATTCTGAGCGTTTCCTTTCCTTCTTGTGGGATAAATAACGCACGGTGGCGACTCTTCTGTCATAGTCGGCGCCGATTTTCGCAGTAGCGACAGCTGGCGACTCTGCTGGGGACTCCAACGGTTCCCTACGCGAGTCAATCCTAGCGCTTGTTTTCCCGTCGTGGGTTTTTTATGGATTTACATTTCTGTCTTTACTTTCTGCATTTTATTGTCAGCTTTATATTGTTATTGCTGTTGTGGGGAGGGGGTGATCTATTGAGAGATAAGCCGGACCTGGGCTTGAGTGCACCTAGAATTAGTTGTGGAAAGTAGTGGGCGCGTGCATGCTTTGCATGTACTAGTGTCCCGCAAAATCCACGCTCGGACAAGGTTCTTCTGGTTGACTTCTTTTTCAACCCTTTGGGTTGAGGGGGTTGTTGGTTAGTTGGATTGTCGACTCTGGGGACCGATCAATTGGAAGTTGGCTAAGTGAGGCCTCTTCAGGACATGATGATGCCACACCTTCTGGGTATCGTATCATCAGTCTTGAAAGTCTGTGACGCCGACGACCGCATAGGATGTCATACCTTGTGTCTGTTGATAGGACACCTACCTGTGAGGGGGATTGGAACATGCAGGAAACTTGACCTCCAGACTACCCGGTTTTCTTAATATTGGATCAGTATGTGTGGTTATTTGGGGTTCTTCACCAGAGCATTGTTTTGGGTCTGTTGAGACCAGGTTGGAGCATGGTTTTGAGTCTGTTGAGACAAAGTGGAGCATTGTTATGGGTCTGTTGAGACCAGGTTTGAGCAGCATTACGGGTCTGTTGAGACAGAGTTGTGGATGGATCTCTTCAGCAATATATTACTTGATCCCTGTTGCATGTTTGCATATTGCATTGTTGCATACTCATTTTGCTTATCATTAACGTGTGTCTGTGCTGCAGGTGCATTTCATACCTTCTGATTCTAGTTGCCCGGATTTCTGTCTGACATTATGGATACTCTGAAGAAGACTATGGCCTACAAGTTGCCTACTCCAGATGTTTCCTCTTTGCTTGGTTTCTTTCTCAGTCGAGCCATCCCAAGACCAAGAGATTGTTAGAGGAGTATCGGGCATATGGTCGCACTTGATTACTTTATACACTGTTGTATATGCTTTATTTTGCATTGTGCTGGCCATCACCAGGATTGTTGGTTGAGGTCATGCCTTCTTGTTATTGTGTACACTCACTGATATTGTATTTCTGACTTGATGGGCTTTTCAGCAATGTATGAGATGTTTTTCCATGAGTGGATCCAAGATTCTTATCACCGTCACTGCACTGGCACATTGGCACTAGAATCGGGGGAGATTTCCCTAACGCACAAACATACATTGCATAGGCATATTCATTTTGAATTTCTAGTTACTTGTTGAATTTGTATCTTATTTCCTGCATCTCACAGGTTTTCCAGGGTTGACGACCGAAGAGTTCGTCGCTATTCAAACAGAAACAGCTGTAAGAAAGATAATGGATCAAGTTCAGAATGAGATGCAGGAGATGCGCGACAACATGACACAGTTCATACAAGCAATGGAAACCATGGCCAAGGGCTAGGAGCAGATGCAGGCTATTGTACAACCTCTGATTGCACGGGATAATGATAGTACTGCTGATATTACTCTTCATGACCGTCAGGGTTCCATCCAGGGTTTTAGACGCCGACTTGCAGAGATAGACATGGAGCATGTTCAAGCTAAGTTAATTGAAGTTCGAGGCCAACTTGGGCAATTCATGAAGGACATGCACGCATTGCGCTCGAATCAAGAGACGCTCGAAGAAGAGAATTACCGATTGAAGGCTCAGGTAGGATTGATGGCTGAAATATTGAGGAATGTACTCAGAAGAGAAGGTGAGCGAATGTCCGAAGCTGCGGTCGGTTTACTTGCCCCACAGGGGTCGGAAGAACCAGTGCCCAGGCATGATAGGCCTAAGATACCCTCTACACAATTCGAAGCTCGGGATTCTCCTCGTCGGCAGTCGCGACTGATTTCTCAGGATAACTCAAGGGGGTATGGTAAAAGGATGAAGCTCTCTGGCAGGGTATTTGATGAGATTCCAGTGGATTATGATCAGTTGGTGCAACTCTTGTTCCAACTTCAACTGATTAAACCCCGCACTTTGGCTCCATTGATTGGGCAGCCACCACCAGGCTATGATGTGAATGCCCATTGTGTCTTCCACTCCGGTGCACCGGGGCATAACATCGCGAACTGCAAGTCGTTCAAGCAGAAGATTCAAGATTTGCTGGATGAGAAGGCAATTGAATTTGTGTCGGGCGGTATAAAGGTCTCAGGGACCGATATTCCTATTTCCCCACCGGAAGTTGCAAAAGAATCGAGGCATGTCCTGGAATCATTGGAAACTGAATCCCCAGGTCCACAACAGTTGCCAATGCCTGGGCTGAATTTGAGGATGAGAGTGCATGAGCCTAAGGAACGGGTTGATCAAAACCAGTAGCGCATGAAACGCTAGCATCCGGCTCAGCGAAGAATTCAGGAGGGGAAGTCAAAAAGGGTATTTGAGGCACCTCCATCAAAGTATGCTGAACTCTTTCAGACCTTGTTAGGGTTGCACCTTGTTGAAAAGAGAATGTTGGCCCCACCAACGGGCGCACCTCCATTTGGTTTCGACGCCAGTAAGCATTGTGAGTTTCATTCCGGGGCACCCGGACATGATATTGAGGGTTGCCACGCTTTCAAGCATAAAGTCCAAGATTTGATCGACAGCAAGGCTATCAGCTTTTCTGATAGGGTCCCCAATGTGGTGCAGGGCCACGGACAAGCAAAGGTCGGGTTGATGAAAAAGGTTCCTAAATTTGGTCGGGCCGTGGAAAACAGGTCAAGACAGCAGCAGGCTACCTCCAACAATTGTTTATGAGGATGGTTGACTCGCCAATAAGTCAAAATGCAAGAAGTCCGGTTCTGAGACACCGGCATTTTTCATGTTATCTTGTTCATGTATTTGCATTTGTAGTTGCCTTTCTGTTCAATTGCAAATTTTGTTTGTAAAGCTTGTTGTTTTTTTTCAACTGATATTGATAAATGAAATAAATATGCATGTTTTGAATTAATCCAGTCATGTTCACTCTTTGTGTTTTCATGTATTTCAAACGCTTGTTAAGTGGAATCCGGGGAGGATGACGAAAACAGATGACGAAAAAAACTTCTGATTGTATGCTTTTGGATAAAAACCTGTTGATGATGTACAGGCATTGTTTCAATCCATAAACACCGGAGATATAAGGAAGATAATCCCTTATTAACCCCTTTGAGCCTAGTAGTAGGAGTTTCTTTCTGAAAATGAAAAAACCCTAAATCTTAACCCGAGGCAGGGTAGGTTTCAGTTAATTTGACCAAGCGTTCGAATTACGAAAGGAGTGTCCGTTCGAGGATAAATCACACTTGTATAGGTCGTGCCTAAAGAACCACAATGGTTAAACCTTGCAATTAAGGAGTGAAACAGTCACAATCTATTTTAACAAGTCAGACAAGCCGGTGTCACATGATTTGTTCAAAAAGAAAAAAAAAAAGAAAAAAACCCGCTAAGTCAAATCTTGTGAACAAGCGACTTAGGCAAAAATTAGGGCATCCCGCTGGACTTTAGAATCAAAAGAAGCTCCAAAGAGTCAGTCCATGAAAAAGTTAGGGAACGAAAGGAAAAAACACAAAAGACGAAAAGGATTACCAAAGAAAAATCCTCGAAAAGGACAAAGTCGTGTGACTCTAGGCACCCAAAGACGATAAGCGAATGACTGTCACTCCGAAAAGCAAGTGGTATCCTGAACCATCACTCCTATCACTCCACCTTTAATAGGTGAACGATGAAGTCAAATTAGCTGAACATAGGATTGGAGAACATCACGAAGAATGGGTGGGTCGAAATAAACTTTGAGCCTATATCTTTCATTGTTAACCGTGAACCTGACCAAGTTACAACCCGAAAAAGTCCTAATTGAAACAGGTTTAGTTCGAGAGCATACTTCGGTAAAGATCGCATCGAAACTGACTCCTAAAAGGATTCCTCTTGCAGCATTGTATTAATGTCGATATGTTGATGATTGATTCGTTGTAGGTCATAAAACTTTTCCATCAAATCGGACTGGATTTTCAAAACTGTCATATGCATTGCATTTAATATATCTTTTATGCAGAACAACTTGTTTTACTTGCGAGTAAGCGCATGCAGCAGGAAAGTTTCCTACAGTGGGGAGTCTGATCAGGATAGAATGCAGAATGTCTGAATGTTTCGTGAGCCGGGGCAGGATATATCAATTAATCCCCAGTGGGAGTCAGCCATCCAATAATCAGGTAATCTGGGGCAATTAGGTCGAGATTTGGCAGATCTCTCGCAGCTAGGAGCATTGCTTCACGAATCGACCGATCAGGGGCAAAAGATTATTGCAAGACCGGGGTAGGTCAGCCTAAGAACAAAAGATTTTGTTGGGACATCCTTTTGGGGTTTGACGTGCAGAAACAGTTCATATCTAACCGTCAGGGTACAGAAATTGAAGAGTCTTTATCAGGGAGTTGGTGCCAGTTCAAGGGCAAGGTATTGTGAGGTAGCACCATGGCTAGCTTTTCCTTTCAAGACGAAGTGTTCAGACTGGGGCAGGTTGGTATTTTTGGGGCAAATTTCCAAGAAGGTGGATGGAACTCATGTTTCCCCAGCCAAAATCTCTTGATGAAGAGCCTGATTTCAGTTGATGTCATTCCTCAGCTAGTCGTATCTTACCCCCAGAGAGTTGGCATGACGTTATCCCTTACCGAATGAGGGATTATTCTCCCCAGAAGAGTGTCCTTAGGGAAGTTGTCCACAAGATATCCCCAGCAAGTCGAAATCAGTATCCCCTGCAGAGGTTGTGCTCCCCCAGTGAGTCGGATATGTGCAGGATCAATCCCCAGCATGGGAGGTTCCCGTGGAGTTTAACCAAGTTGTCGGTTCAAAAGGATTATACCCAGAGGACGGTTTCCCTTCTCCCCACAGGTCGTCATACCATTGACAGAATGTTGATCCTCAGCAGAGTCCGAGGCTCCGAGTTTGTAAACTGTGCCCATACAGTGTGCTTTTCCTAGAAGTGTCGCTTTTTCCCCAGCTAAGTTTGTTCACCAGCAGGGTGGCTTGTTCTTTCCTCCCAGTGGAAATTGATGTTTAATCGCTCCTCGGCAGAGTTGGTTGTGTTTCTGGCGTTTATTTCGCCGGAATACTTTGTGATACTTGTTCTCCCCGGCGGAGTTGGCATTATTATCAGAGTGGCCCCAGCAGCTTGAGCCCGCATTTGCATTTGCATATATCGTCACATTTGCATCTACTCAAACGCGTAGCATTTCCGTGTCGTACGGAGCATTACGCCACTTTCAAACATACACATTTTGAAGCATAAGTCAGGTTGGCTACCTCTTTGTTTTCAGGTGTTCTTCCCTGCAGGTAATTGGACTTCTTATTCAGGATCGTTTTCAGATATTCAGATTTGCGGCATGAGATATGTGATGATAACGTTCGTCCTGCCATGTGTTCCCTTATCAGAGGTGCTTGATTAATTTCTCTTCTTCCCTAGCGGAGTGTTCTTTACACGGCTTCATAATTGGACTTTGGAGTTGTTGTCAAAAATTCCCCAGTGGAGTGTTCCCTCGGGTTGCTGTCACGTCAGCATTTTAAGAAAAAGATTTCAGGGATTAGACATCTGAAGTCATTACTCGTCATCAAGTTGAATGTCTGGCAGTTGACGTCAGAATTTCCCCGGCAGAGTTCTCCCCAATTTGTTGTTATGGCTTCATAATGGGACTTTGAAGTTTGTTATGTCAGCATTTTAACGGAAGATTTCAGCGATTAGACGTTTGAAGTTATTACTTGTTGTTACGGCTTCGTAATTTGACTCTGAAGTTCGTCAGCATGGATGGCTTCATACTTAGACTTTGAAGTTGTTAGTAGCAGTGACATGGCTTCATAATTTGACCTTGAAGTTATTACCAGTTCTGAAAGGCTTCATAATTTTAAAGTTGCTTTCAGTATTCAACGGCTTCATGAATAGACTTTGAGGTTGTTGTAAAAGAGAGATTTCAGCGATTAGACGGCTGAAGTCATTACTTATTGTTACGGCTTCGTAATTTGACTTTGAAGTTCGTCAGCGTGGGATGCTCCATAATTAGACGGTGGAGACGTTATCACTATTACAATGGCTTCATAATTAGGCTTTGAGGTTGTTGTTAGAATTTCCTCGGAAGGAGTCTAGAGGGCTTTAGGATTTGACTTTGAAGTTCAATAGAGTTTTCCTGGAATTGTTGTTACGTCAGCATTGCACAGCTTCATAACTAGACTTTGAAGTTCGTTACATCAGCATTATAAGGCTTCATGATTTGACTTTGAAGTTGTTGTGGGTATTTTTAAAGGGAGATTTCAGCGATTAGACGGATGAAATCGTTACTTGGTGTCACTGCTTCATAATTAGACTTTGAAGTTGTTAGCAGCAGTGGATGGCTTCATAATTAGACCTTGGAGTTATTATCAATTTATACGGCTTCATAATTAGACCTTGGAGTTATTATCAGTTTATACGGCTTCATAATTCGACCTTGGAGTTATTGCCAGCATTCAACAACTTCATAACTAGGCTTTAGAGTTGTTGTTAGGAGTTCCCTAGCGGGTTTTCCTCGCGTAGCTGTTATGTCAGCATTGCAGATTTCATAATTTGACTTTGGAGATCGGCCTAGTTTCTTCGGGTGGCTGTTATGTCAGTGTTACACGGCTTCAGAATTAGACTTTGGAGTCGTCGTTAGCGATTCCCCAACAGAGTTTCTCTAGCAGCTGTTATGTCAGCATTGCGCTGCTTCATAATTAGACCTTGGAGTTGTCTTCAACATTAAACGACTTCGTAATTAGACTTTGGAGTTCTTCAGCGGTACCGCATCTTCATGATTAGACTTTGGAGTTGTTGTCCGAAGGTTTTGTCCGCATGGAATAGCTTCATAAGTAGACTTTGGAGTTGTTGCCAGATTTTTCCCCACAGAGTTGCTTGTTGAAGTTTCTCTTATCCGGCCATCGGAGTATTTTCTTCAAGTTTGCTGTTCCGTCAGTGTCACAGGGTTTCATAATCAAAATTTCAGGAGTTGTCGCCTGTTGTCGAAATAGGTGCCTGGCAGTTAATTTCAGAGCATCCCCAGTGGGTTTGGCTACTGCAAAGATAAGGCGGAGTTAGTGTCCAATATGATTGACAGAATTGAATTCCTATTGGGTGGTAGAGTTCTATCCCCAGGGAAGCCGCCATGATTTCTTCGTGTTGACAAAATACTATCCCCAGTAAAGTCCTCCTCAAAGTCGTTGTCACGTCAGCGCTAGAAGGTTTGTGGGTTGGGACCAATGGAGTTAGCTACTGCAGAGATAGGCAGAGAAACTGTATTCAGATGATTTTCCCGTATGGATAGGCGGATGAATGTTCATGTGTTTAGACAGATGATTTTCCCGTATGGATAGGCGGATGAAGTTTCCTGTGTTTAGACAGATGATTTTCCCGTATGGATAGACGGATGAAGTTTCCTGTGTTTAGATAGATGATTTTCCCATATGGATAGGCGGATGAATGTTCCTGTGTTTAGGCAGATGGTTTTCCCGTGTGGATAGGCGGATGAAGTTTCCTGTGTGTAGACAGAAGGTTTTCCCGTGTGGATAGGCGGATGAAGTTTCCTGTGTTTAGGAAGATGGTTTTCCCGTGTGGATAGGAGGATGAAGTTTCCTGTGATTAGGTAGATGGTTTTCCCGTGTGGATAGGCGGATGAAGTTTCCTGTGTTTAGGCATATGGTTTTCCCGTGTGGATAGGCGGATGAAGTTTCCTGTGTGTAGACAAAAGGTTTTCCCGTATGGATAGGCAGATGAAGTTTCCTGTGTTTAGGCAGATGATTTGCCCGTATGGATAGGCGGATGAATGTTCCTATGTTTAGGCAGAAGGTTTTCCCGTGTGGATAGGCGGATGAAGTTTCCTGTGTTTAGACAGATGATTTGCCCGTGTGGATAGGCGGATGAAGTTTCCTGTGATTAGACAGAAATGTTCCCCCAGTGGAGTCGTCGGGATTTCTTCGGGTTGACGAAATGTGGAGTCCTGACATGGACAGATTTGTGCTTATTCATGATTTAACGAAATTTGGGTCCAGATGTGGACAAGGTTATTCCTGTGACGACAGAATCCCTATTCGTGTTGACGAATTTGTTTCTCTTCTTGTGTTGACAAGGGTAGTCCAGTTGTGGAGGGAGGTGTTCAGTACCTGGGGTGTTACATAGGTGGTTGAAGTTGAAATCAGAATTATTATATGACGTTGGATATGTTGTTGCTGTAACAACCAGATTCAGTTGGTGGATGTCGTTCCCCAAGCAGTTGTGCAGTTTATTTCTGCGGTTGGAAAATTTCCGGGTTTCTTGGTATTCAACCGTCTCGTACCTAGATTATTTAAAGTCCGTTCTCTCTTCACCCAGTCGGGTCCAAGCCGTTTGAATAGGGGCAGTTGTTGCACCCCAAAATTTGCTCAACCTTTTCTTGCCTGATTTGTGTTTCATTGCATTTCATTTGCATAGTTACATCATGTACACAGTCTAATCATTTGCATATCATAGCATAGCATGCCTCCAACAGGGGCTCAAAGGTTTCTATCAAGAGAAGAGCCTAGCAAGAGGTGTTATCTAATATTGAGAAGTCATTCAAGTCATCAAGAAGAGATTTGAAGTCTGGAGAAGCTTGAGTGCCTACATGTGGGTTTTGCTCCTATCTTGAGGAATGTTGAGAATCATCAGGGGGATGAGAAGCATGGAATGGGAATGTGACGTGTATATGGATCTCATGGGATGTCTAGAGGGCCTTATTGAAGCCGAGACAAGTCATTGATTCAAGTACGAGAGCCACATTTGAAGTGCAGTCAACTAGGGTTTCATCTGGGTCAACCCTAGTTCAATTGAGTAGTGGGAAAGCATCAAAGCCTACCTTGAGATCATGGGATGCATGAATTGGTATGTTGATACATGTGTGATGTTGTGCCAAGGTTAAGCAAAGAAAGATCAAGAATGTGGATGTTGCTAAATTAGGGTTTCAGTGTAAAATCCCTTGTTTAGTGCCTAACTTCAAGGCCACATAAGTCAAAATACAAGTTTCAAATGGATCTTTGGCCAACCTGGAACTTGTAGAGCTTCTCAATAACTTTAATTTTAGTACTAGAAGTCTTCAAGAAGATTTGTATAACTCAAGTTATGATCTTTGCAAATTACAGGTCATCAGAGGACGCTGAAATTTATCTGTGAAAGTCACTTGACTTTCAAGCAACTTTTTCCCTTCAAGGAGTTTTCAAATGGATTCTTGGCCAACCTGATAGTTGTAGATATTGATCTTAGCTTTCCATATAGTACTAGAAGTCCTCAAGGGGATTTATAGAACTCATGTTATGATCTTGGCAATCCAGGGGTATTTTGGGCATTTGTGAGTATAGGTCATTTTCAGGCATGTGCCAAAATCTCCACCTTCCACTCCTCAAATGGAAAGTTGTTCAATTAGAAACTTGCTCAAAATAGGGTTTTAACCTTGACCATGCATCAAGGAAGGTTTGAATTGGCTCATAGGAGAAGTTGGTTTGAAATGGCTTTTTAATGAAGAAATTAAAGTCATTTAAAAGGCAATTTTGGTGGGAAATTGAAATAAATGGTTATGGGTCCAAAACAAGTCAAATAACCACTCATTTTGATCAGAAAATATGTTTTAGAAACATTGGCAATTGTGGAATTTTCATTTGAAGTGTGCTTCATGGCCTTTCACAAGAATTCTTCACAAATAAGTTACATTCCCCAAATCATTCATAATGCACAAGCAAGGTCTCCTTTTAATCCAAAATAATTCACAATGGTTCAAACAATGGAAAATTGGTACATATTTTGATTGCAAATGACATTCTAAACACAATGGCGTTGTTAGAATTTCAATTTGAGTCATATTTAATGGTCATTTTATGGATTGCTTCAAAAGGAGGTTACATACTCAAAATCATACCATTAAGTTCCAAACCAATTTTCACAAGCCAAAGTCCAAACCTTACCTTGGGATCCAAGCCTAAGGAGTACTTAAGTGATCTACTCCAAACCAAAAAGAAAAATCCTCACAATTTTCATTTTTCATTTTCAAGAATTCTCTCACTCTCTCAATTCTCTCAATTTCTTCATTCTCCAAACCCTCGCCCATAGCTCCTCATCATTGGATCCATTGATTTTTCATTGAAATCAATGGAATCTTGAGCATAAACCTCCACTCATCATCATTATCGAATCAAGTTTCGTAATTAATTTTTGTGCAAATTGAAGTTGGATATTGGAGTATAATTTGGAAGCACTTATTCAGAGCAATTCGGATTCGAAGTGTTCGATCTTCATCTTCTTGCAAGAATTATTGTGGATCTTAAAGTTTTCCGTATAATATTGTTTGGATCTTTGCAAATTCACTTGATCAACGATCACCGGATCAAATCTCCGATCCGTAGGTTGGTTTTCCAATTTAATTTAACCATTTGATTGTTGTTTTTCAATGGCATTAAAATTCTGTTTTGTGTGCTGTTTGATTTTAATTCAAATAAAATAGAAAAAATGCTTAGAAAAATATGAGAAACTTCTTGGATGATCCTTATCATGTCTATGAACTTTGTGCGCAATTGGATTTTAGTTTCGTTTAATTTTCAATTTGATTTCGTTTTTCTCCTTTAGTTGGATAATAAATTGCCAAAAACTGCATAGTTTCTTGTCGATTTTTGTTCTGGAGTTTGGTATAGAATTTGGACTTAATTCTTTGCTAGTTTTTTATAGACATATTAAGGAACTCCCAGAAATTTTTAGGTTAATTTTTAGGTAGCTTTAGGTTCTGTTTTGAACTAGATCTTTAGAGGCTTCCCCACTTGATTTCCCTTTTGACCACTTTTGGTATGTGATTTCTTTAGTGCCTTTAAGCATAGTTTTAGGCCCTGGTTTTTCTACTATAGACCTCTAACAAATGATTGTACCTCTAGTAATTTAATTAGAATTTTAAAACTTTGTTTGCTATTTTAGTTGTATTTTGTAAGTTGCTTGTGCTTGTGGTGTTCTCTCTTGAGTGCCTTTGTTTGTTTGGGTTGGTTGGCCGCTTTGGAGCTGGGCTTGCTTGATTTCCTTTTTGGTGGAGCTTCTGGATTCATTGAAGATGTTTGGGATTGAAGATTAGAGCTTGGAGTTGAAGGCTTTTCCTCTTGTGGAGCTTTTTTAGGAGTTTAGGAAATTAGGGTTTTAGGAAGAGCATTAGATTAGTTTTGCTTGTTTCTTCAAACATGGAGTATATTGTTCATCTCCATTCAATCCAATGACATAAAGTCCTCTTAAAGAAGTCACATCTCTCCTTTGGAGGGATGAGTGGCATGCTTTAAGAGTAGAACTTTGAGGATGCCATTCTACTATAACGTTAAGTTCTTAGTGGCTTCCTTTGGTTGTCATTAAGTTACTTAACATTTCAACCTGATCTTGTTAATTGATTCTCCCTTGGATGTGCTTGTTGAAGCTTGGTAAAGAGAAAGTTAAAGGCTTGTTGAAGCTAGAAGCTTGTTAATAGAAGTTTGTGCTTGTTGAAGCTAGAAGCTTGTTGAAGCTAGAAGCTTGTTGAAGCTAGGAGTGTGCTTGTTGAAGCTGGTTGCTTGTTGAAGCTAGGGTTTTGCTACTTGTTGAAGATGAAGTTAGGAGCTTGTTGAAGTTGTTTACTGGTTGAAGTGTGGAGCTTGTGGAAGCTTGGTTCTTGTTGAAGATTGAAGGTTTATTGGAGCTTGAAGATGGGAGCTATTCATGAAGATGAAGGTTGTTGCTGTCAACTTTTTGTTGTTTAACCAATTGTTGCTGTTAGAGCTGCTGCTTGTGCTGTTTGCTGTAGGAGTTTGATGATGCTGCTTGGGCTGCCTCCTCTGCTGTGGTTTTTGTTTTCTGTATTGTTTGTTGGCTTGTGTAGCTTGCCCCCTAGGTTTGAGGTGAATGTTGATTCACTTTGCCTGTTGTTTTCCCAGGTTCGAGGTTGAGTGGGACTCCCTTGCCTCGCTTGTATTGCTGTATTGCATGCATTTTACTGTATTTGCTTGCTTTCTTTTCTGTTTATCCCCTAGGATCTCTGATTTCCTCTGTGCAGGAGGGAATTATGACATACATTAGGATTCTTATCCATGCATGACAACATTAGGTTAGTTTTTATTCCCTTTCAACCCTAGGCTTTTTAGAGCTTCTTTCTCTTCTATCTCAAAACAACTCAAAAATACAGTAATAAGGTTAATCGATGTCGTACGTTACGAGCCTTAAGCTATTTGAGAAAGGGTTGCTGGAGAGCTTCTTTCCAGTAGTCTGGCTGCTTAGTGTGGCACCCTTTGGGTGACACGCAACGTAGTCACTCTCAAATCATAGTCTCTAGTGCGTCAGAGATTGCAAACAAACTAAAAAACACTTCTTTCGTAAAAGATTCAAAACAAACATCAAAGTGTCATTTTTGTCCGCTTGGACTCTTAATCAAGAAAAACCCTTTTTGAAGGTCATAAAAAAACAGTCAGACAAGCTTGTGTCTCCCGTAGCCCAAACTACGTTTGCTCTGATCTTTCATGCTGTATGAAAGTACGTAGGCATAGGATGCCATATCCTAGCGAGCAACCTTCCCCTCCTTTCCCGTAGGTAGGCGAACTACGTTGACTCTGATTTCTCGTTCCAGACAGGAATACGTATGCATAAAGTGCTATACTTTGCCGAGTCATTTTCTTTTCTTTTTAACCCAGACCTTTAGAGTAGATAGAATACAATCCGTACCAGAAAACAAGCGTGGATCCCGTCGAGTACGACGGACGTGAAGGGTGCTAATACCTTCCCCTTGCGTAATCGACTCCCAAATCCAGGATTTGGTTGCGATGTCCATTCCTTTCCCTCTTTGCGTCAGGTTTACTTTGAGCGTTTCCTTTCCTTCTTGTGGGATAAATAACGCACGGTGGCGACTCTTCTGTCATAGCCGGCGCCGATTTTCGCAGTAGCGTCACTTCCACTTTTCCAAAATGCCAAACTTGCCCTCAATACCCCCAAAGTTCCCTTATATTCCAAATAATTAATTAATTCTCATTTTCTTTTAATCCAAAAATTCCAATAATAATATTCTTGTTCCAATAATATTACTTAATATGATTATAATAACAATAATATTAATATTAGTAAAACCTTACTAATTATTATATTATTATTATTATTAATCATATTTTCGAATATTGTGGAACTAACTCCTCAAGCAAAAATCCATGTAAGCACGCCGAAAATGAAAATAACACCAAAATTGAAAATAATTAAAAAATGGGTGTTACAACTCTCCCCCACTTTAATTATTTTCGTCCTCGAAAATACCTGATGGAAATAACTCTGGATACGCTTCCCGCATCCTGCTTTCCAATTCCCAGGTCACACTACCTCCTGCAGCACCTCCCCAAGCCACTCTCACCAAAGGTATCTCTTTCCCTCTGAGTTGTTTCATCTTGTGATCCTCGATCCTCAACGGTAACGTCTCCACAGTTAGATTCTCTCTAACTTGGACTTCATCCCTCTGAATCACATGAGACGGATCGGGTACATACTGAAGGTGAGATAATACTTAGAAGGGGGGTTGAATAAGTATGAAAGATTAAGACTTTAAAAATAATGACACAATTATTTTTATCCTGGTTCGTTTAAAACAACTACTCCAGTCCACCCTTCCTAGAGTGATTTGCCTTTCTCAACAAGGACTTAATCCACTATTTAATCAAACTGATTACAATAGTAACACCTAATAACAACTGTTCTTAGTCTTCTCAAGAGCTACTGATTCCAACTGAATCCTCTTAAGGAAAAACCTTTACAATCAATGTAAATCAAATACAAGAGTATTAATGCTTCTATAAAGCTTTTATCACAACAGTGATTATTCTCTTAAGTTTAAGTTAAAGAAATTCTAAGAAGAATATGAAAGAATGAGAGCTTGAATAATATGATTTCTTTTCAGCAAATTGTGTCACTGAAGAATTTGGTGGAGTCTTCCTTTTATAGGCAGCTGATCCAAGGAAGCTGAGCGTTGAAAAGAGAGTCCCAAAAAGGTCTGAGCCTTTTTGTCTTCACATCAAGTGACCTTTCCTAGAAGTAGATAACACAGAAAAATCCTTTTTGTCTGTGTTATTTTGTCTAGCACAAATGAGGAAAGAGACGTTGATATACTCCAACGGATATAATCTTTGAATATTTCTTCTTCAGTTTTCAGCAAGTTCTTTAGAGTCTGAATGGATCAGAGTCTTCTAATGATGTTCAGAACTTTGCTGTATCAGAGTCTTCTGCAGCATGTGTGCTTTCAGCGTGTTGATCATCAGAGCATATTTGACACAGATCTTCAGTACTTGGCAGCGTTAGTACTTTCAAAAACTTCAGTAGAAATTATGCTTTGAGAAACTCTTCATACAATATTCTTCTAAGCTTCAGATGCTTCTGACTAGCTTCAGAATCTTCTGGAGCTTCTTGCTTCAGATCCTTCTGGAGACTACGCTCAGGATCTTTTGTAAACAGCAATCAGAATCTTCTGTAAGATGCATCTGGCGCTTCAGAGTCAAGATAACTTCTTGTAAACAATACAGATTTGCTTCTAGAGAGTTAATTTCATTTCAATCTGCAGTAAAACTCTCAAACAAATTTTAGAGTATATAATTCTTAAATATAAAATTTCCTAACAGTTATCATCAAAACAAAGAGTTATTATTAAGAACCAATTTGTGTTCTAACAATCTCCCCCTTTTTGATGATGACAAAAAGTATCAGAAATTTTGTTTAACTGAACATATTAGAATTATAACTCCCCCTGAGATGACGAATCTCCCCCTGAGTTAAATATGAATAAGGAATAGAAACTTCCCTTTTGTCTTGAGTAATCTTCAGAGTTAGATCTTGTTTGTTCTTATAACATTTGAAGGTCAGAATGTCTTGCAGATGTAAGATTCAGAGTTTGATAAAAGACAAATGATTTGAGACTCAGAGTTTCTTTTATAGAATGTACTTATCAAATGTTCTGAAATAGTCAGATTAAATGTTAGATAGAATAGATATGTCTGAAGTTTCATTCTGGTGAAGTTATATTAAACAGTTCAGATCTATATTTTCTCCCCCTTTTTTGTCATAAGCAAAAAGTAAAGACTTTTAAAAAGACAAATAAAAGGAAACAATAAATAAGATAATTCAATGGAGAAAACTTTGATTCATTCAAAAGATCAGATCAAGAGTACATAGGCAAACATTAGAAGATATATCAATAAGGTACAGATGCAAACAACAGATACAAAAACATTAGAAAAAAATCTAAGAGTGTTTGGACAAAAGCATCTTCAATAGATCTGTAATCTCAGAGGATGATTGCTCTTGCTTGGACATCCACTTAGTCATAGTTTCATTCTTTTCATCTTTCTTTGACATCCATTCTGTCATATCCTCAGACTTCTTGTCCTGCTTAGCCATCCAGGATTTTATCTCTGATTGTCCAGCTTCCAGAGCAGCAATCTTATCTTCAAAATCTGGATGTTCTTTCTTTATCTCAGATGAAGAATTATGATGAGGTTCTGTAGCCTGAACAGAGTCAATTTCCATTGGTTCTGTAGATTCTGAAGAGGGGTCTACCAGAGTCATAGCCAATGCATTATCAGTAGATTCTGTTGATGGTGGAGGAGCATCTAAAAGAAGCAGAGGTTCAGTTTTGTTGACAATCCAGAATAGAGTCCTTTCAGCTCTGAGCTTTGCATCATCAGAACAGATGTTCTTCATATTTGAAGCTACAATGTTGAATCTATTGATGAATCCTTTCCAGATGATGTCAGATTCTTTGGCATCCATTGTTTCTGAGCATTTCTTCTGAACAGTACCTAAATACATCTGTATTTCTTGCAAAAATGTTTGAAATAAATGATCAATATTAAGTCTGGGTTGTGGTCGTAACAAGGTTTCCAGAGTTATAGGTTTAGGTTGGGGAGTTGGTGGAAAAAGTGATTTTTGGATGGAAATCAGAGGAGGAGGATAGTATGGAAAGAAAGGAATTTCAGGTTTTTGAGGTAGGGATCTGTTTAAAGCATTAAGCAAATGAGGTTTTGGTCTTCTGTGAGGGGTAACAACATCAAAAGGTTCATTTGAGTATGGTTTGAAAGAAGATTTTGGTGGTTCAGCAGATGCAACAGTGTTATCAGATGCAATTTGCAGAGCTGAACCAACAGCTTTACCAGATGTTGCAGATATGGTTGCTAAAGATCCTACATTTGACATTGATTGAATATATGAAACAAGCAAAGATGGAATAGCCACTGTGAGTTTTGGTTTCAGAGGTTTGAAGGGGTCAGATGGTTCAACTCTGTCATTAAAGTCTTTCAGTTTGAAACCATAAGACAGATTATAAAAAAGAGAAGAAACTTGGGCACAGGATATAGAAGATGTTGGATTGGAATTGGGGATTAATATCTCAGATGATGGTGCAGGTGGAGGAATAGGATCTGGAATGGGAGTTTTTGAAGGTATGGTAGTTTCAGGTTGGTTGAACTCAGAGTATTTGTCAGATGGAGAGATTAGAAAGTCTGGATGGATTTCTGATTCTGATGAGTTAGAGGATGTAGTTGGTGTACAAGAGGTAGAAGATACTTGAAACACTGTTTTTAGTGGTGTGACATCAAGAACTTCTGTCTCAGGGATGTGAGGTTCAGAAGTATTGGTAGGTTCTGAAGGAATTTCAGATGGTTTGGATGGTTGTTCTGAGATGGGTGAATCAGATGAGATAGATATTGGTTCTGATGAAACTGGAGCAGAAGTTACTTTTGTAGGTGCAGAAGTAACAAATGCAATAGGTTCAGAAGGTGGATTATTTGATGGTGGATTGTCAGATGCTTTTTCTGGTTGAGATTCTTTTGGTTGGTTCTCTGGATGTTCAGAGGTTTGTTATTGAACAGATGTTTGTTGTTCTGATGGTTGTTGTTCTGATGGTTGTTGAACTGATGGTTGAGGTCGTGGAACAAAGTGTTTGATATGAATTTTGGGTTGAGATGGTTTTGGTACAGAAACTGTTGGTGTTGTTGTTTGTGTTGTTGTTTGTTTTTGTGGAGAAATGGAACTGGTTTGTGTAGAAGGTGGTTCTGGAACAGACTTAACATTAGAATCATTAATAACAAGTTTTGCAGGAAGATACAGAAGATTTAGTACCTTTTACTTTGATCCTCTTGGCAGGTACAGAAGCAGCTTCTTCAGAATATTTTCTCTTCAAGAGCTTCTTGGGCTTCTCAGCAGTCTTGACCTTCTTCTGAGCAGGTGCAGATTCTTCTACAGGCTGAGTCCTTTGCCTCTGGAGTTGTGCTTCTTCTTCTCCTGCATCTGGTAGTGGTTGTATAGCTAGCTGAATCACATTAGCAGGAACAGGTTTTCCTTCCTTCTTGCATTCATCAATATACATAACCACTATATGTCTGGGTTCTTCAGCAAAGAATAGAGGAAAGTCATCTACAGGAACCCTCTTATTCAATTCTGACATATTCAGCTTCTTGGGAGCTGTTGTGAGTTCATCAACAATTTTGAGTCTCAGAAGACTTTTAGCATTCAGAGGCTTTCCCATTATAAATTCTAATTCCTCTGTAACTCCAGCAGCGTACAGAGCAGTTACCAAGCCATTCTCAGTAAGAAGATCTGAGATCAACCTTCCAAAGGGGATCCAAGTTCTGATCTTCTGTCCTTTCTCTTTCACATATTCTCTAGATGCATTGATATGGTTCCACAGATGCATAAACAGAATGTATGGAAGATCTACCTTGGTGCTCTGACTAAGGCAATACATGAAATACAGCTGTTCATTATTGACATAGTCTGGAGAATTTGTTGACTTCCTGTTGTGGATGCATCCCATGAAGATCTTGGCCCAGATCTTGTAATCAGGCTTCAGATCTTTGAATTTGTTAGAAGCTTGACCAGCAGTCATTACTTCTTCATAAACCTCATCCATGTCCACACGCCCAGCTGGCAAGTGGGAAACACCATCTGTTTCTTCATAACCTATTAATTTTCTTATCAAATCTTCTGTGACAATAATCTCTTTTCCCAGCACAGAAGATAAGATGAACTTGGGGTAAACTGATGCATGAATCCAGAATTCTTTCACAAGGAGAGGGTAAACTGGTCCAAAGAGCCTATCAAAATACTTAACCCATCCTTGAGCTCTAATTATGGAACGAAACTCAAACCCATTTTCTGCCAGAGAATCAAACTCAACCATAGATTCACACAGAACTTCCAGTTTATCAACAGGCGTTAGAAATGTTCTTTTGGGAGGAGAATATGGAGCAACACCCAAGTTTTTTGAAGTTACAGCAGCCATAGTAGATTGGAATTGAGCAGCTGTTGATCATGAAGATGCCATTGAAGAATGCTTTCTCAAACGCTTAGGTATAGGGTTTTTATGCAGAGAAAAGAGGAGATGAAAACGCATGTAATTTCTGAGAATGTGAAAAGTGTGAAAGTGAATACAAGACAAGTATTTATACTAAAACACTTAGGCAAATCAACAGTCAGAAATATGCACGTTTGAACAAGCATTAAATGAAGAGAATAATAATCATTTCAGAATATTAATTGCTTCTGACAAATTGGGGGGAAAACCAAGATTCTCACTATTCAAACTTCACCTCAAACGTCTTTTCAGTTGTGTACACGCCACCTCTTCAGATTTGGTGTGACACGTGGTTGCTTGCATGTTGTTCTGAATTCTCTTAAGAAATGAAACGTTAGCCAACGTTCAGATCTTCTAAAGATTGTTAGTTCAGAGTTTCACAAAAGAAATATTGATAAGAATAAAATAAACAATCAGAAGAAATACTTCAGAGCATTAAGCATTTTTGCATCTGTAACAATTTGCTTCTGATAAATATTATTCTGGACAAAAATCCATACCAATATTTTTCAGAATAAAATTGAATCTATCTTCAACAAGGGGTTTTGTAAAAATATCTGCCCATTGATGATCTGTATCAACAAAGGCTAAATTTATGATTCCCTTCTGAACATAGTCTCTGATGAAATGATGCTTAATTTCTATATGTTTTGCCTTAGAATGTAAAATGGGATTCTTGGACAAACATATAGCAGAAGTATTATCACAAAAGATAGAAATGTTACTTTCAAAATTTTGATAATCTTCTAGTTGACTCTTCATCCAAAGCATCTGCGTGCTACATCCAGCAGCAATGTATTCAGCCTCTGTGGTTGAAAGTGCAATTGTGGGTTTCTTCTTGCTGTACCAGGAGATTAGATTTCTTCCTAGAAATTGACAACTTCCAGAAGTACTTTTTCTTTCCACTCTGTCTCCAGCGTAGTCAGCATCACAGAATCCAACTAATTTGAAATCATCAGATTTTCTGTAACACAAACCCACATTAGAAGTACCTTTCAGATACCTTAGAATCCTCTTGACAGCTGTCAAGTGTGATTCTCTAGGATCTGATTGGAATCTAGCACACAGACAAACACTGAACAATATGTCAGGTCTAGAAGCAGTAAGATAAAGAAGAGAGCCAATCATACCTCTGTAGAGCTTCTGGTCTACTTTCTTACTTACCTCTTCCTTGCCAAGTGAGCTAGTAGGATGCATTGGAGTCTTTGCCAGCTTACTGTCAGACATGTTAAATTTCTTCAGAAGTTCTTTAACATACTTTGTCTGATGTATGTAGGTGCACTCTGGAGTTTGATTAACTTGGATTCCTAGAAAGAATCTGAGTTCTCCCATCATGCTCATTTCAAATTCTGCCTGCATACATGTAGCAAACTCCTTTCCAAGCATAATATTTGTTGATCCAAAAATAATATCATCTACATAAATTTGGCAAATTAGAAGATCTTTCTTAATTGTTTTACAAAAGAGTGTTGTATCCACTTTGCCTCTGATGAAATTCTTCTCCAGAAGAAAATTGCTCAATCTCTCATACCAAGCTCTGGGAGCTTGTTTTAATCCATATAGAGATTTCTTTAATTTGAAAACATGATCTGGAAATTTTTCATTTTCAAAACCAGGAGGTTGGTGGACATAAACTTTCTCTTCTATAATACCATTAAGAAAGGCACTTTTAACATCCATCTGATACAGAGTGATGTTATTTTGTGCAGCAAAGGAAATAAGAAGGCGTATAGATTCTAACCTTGCCACTGGAGCATATGTCTCAGTGTAATCAATACCTTCTTGCTGACTGTACCCTTGAGCAACCAGCCTTTCCTTGTTCCTCTCAACTTCTCCTTTCTCATTTAGCTTATTTCTGAAGACCCATTTTGTACCAATTATATTGAACCCTTGAGGTCTCTGAACTAGATCCCATACATCATTTCTGCTGAATTGATTTAGCTCTTCTTACATGGCAATAATCCAATCATTGTCTTGCAGAGCTTCATCTACAGAAGATGGTTCAATTTCTAACACTAGTCCAAATAGTGATGCTTCAGATGATCTTAGAAAGGATCTTGTTCTGATGGGATCATCCTTCTTTCCAATAATGACATTCTCTGGATGAGAAGCTTTAATTCTGGATGATGATCCTCTGATAGTTGACTCTTCAGAAATGTTTAGATTATTCATCTGAGAAGTTAAAGGAGTAGCATCTGGAGTTGCTTCTGGTTCTTTCACTTGAATTTTGTCTGCTTCTGGAACTTCAGAGTCAATAAAGACTACTTCCCTATCTGCAGAGTTATCAAACTGCTTTGGCTTTTCAGAGCCAAGCTTATCATCAAATCTGACATGAATGGATTCTTCCATAATCTGTGTCTCAGTGTTGTATACTCTGTAGCCTTTAGAGCGTTCAGAATATCAAAGCATGAAACACTTTTGTGCTTTGGAATCAAACTTGCTCAGATTTTCCTTAGTGTTTAACATATAGCAAATACATCCAAAAGGATGAAAATAAGAAATGTTGGGCTTTTTGTTCTTCCACAGTTCATAAGGAGTCTTCTTCAGAAGAGGTCTAACAGACACTCTGTTCTGAATGTAACAAGTTGTGTTGATTGCTTCTGCCCAAAAATGTTTTGCCAGATTTGTCTCATTGATCATGGTTCTGGCCATTTCTTGCAAAGTTCTGTTTTTCCTCTCTACAACCCCATTCTGTTGTGGAGTTCTAGGACAGGAAAAATCATGAGCAATGCCATTTTCAGAAAAATATTTTTCAAAATATTTATTTTCAAATTCACCACCATGGTCACTTCTGACTTTTATAATTTTGAAATTCTTTTCATTCTGGACTTGCTTGCAGAAGTCAAAGAACACAGAATGTGACTCATCCTTGTGTTTTAAGAACTTTACCCATGTCCATCTACTAAAGTCATCAACAATGACTAATCCATACTTCTTGCCTCTGATGGATGCAGTTTTCACTGGTCCAAACAGATCAATATGAAGTAATTCTAGTGGTTTAGAAGTAGAAACAACATTTTTTGATTTGAAAGATGTTTTTGAAAACTTCCCTTTCTGGCATGCTTCACAAAGAGCATCTGAAGTGAACTTCAGATTAGGGAGTCCTCTGACAAGATTAAGTTTATTAATCTGAGATATACGTCTCATATTAATATGGCCCAATCTTCTGTGCCAGACCCATTGCTCTTCATTTACAGACAAGAGGCATTTAACATTTTGAACTTTAAGTTCTGAAAGATTTATTTTATAAATGTTGTTTTTCCTCTTACCACTAAATAGGATAGAGCCATCCTTTTGACTAATAGCTTTACAACATTTTTGATTAAAGGTAATATCATAACCATTGTCACTTAATTGACTTATGGACAATAAGTTATGCTTTAACCCTTCAACAAGTAAAACATTAGTAATAGAGGGAAGTTTACCATTTCCAATAGTGCCAGATCCAATGATCTTGCCCTTCTGGTTCCCTCCAAACTTCACGTCACCTCCAGATCTAAGTTCTAGGCCTTGGAACATAGACTTTTCTCCTGTCATGTGTCGTGAGCATCCAGAGTCCAGGTACCATGATTGGCGTCCTGACCTTGCTGCTAAGAACATCTGCAACAAGAATTATTTTGTTTTTAGGTACCCAGATCTTCTTAGGTTCTTTGGGGTTAGTTGGTTTGTAGGTTTGTCTAAACTTCTGTTTTTCAACATAATGTTTATTCTGACTTGCCTTGGGTTTAAACACATAAGTATTCTTCTCAGAGCTTGTGTGTTTAATGTCATTTAAGTGACCAAATTTAAATTGAGAATACAGAGGTGTCTTCTTGATGAAAAGTTTGTCAACAGGTTTTAGATTGCTTCCAGATGAAGATTCATATCCAATACCTCTTCTGTTGTTTCCACTAACACCATAGATCATAGAAGCCATCTTGCTTCTGTCTATGCTCTTAGTAAGAAATCTCTGAAAGCTAGAGTCATATTTTTCTAAAATGTTTTCACATGACTTAGTCTCAGATTCAGATTCTTGTTGAGTTATTTCAAAGTCATTTTTGATTTTCAGATTTATTTCTTTTTGCTCAACAAGTTCTGTTTTCAGAAGATCAATCTCAGATTCAAGATTGCTTTTCAGCTTCTTGTATTTGAGTTTGATATTGTTATAACTTTTAAGAACTTCTGTTAAAACTTTTGTAAGTTCTTCTTTGGTAAGTTTAGCCATTACCTCTTCTGCGTCATCATCAGATTCAGAATCTGATTCATATCCTGAGGTACCTTCCTCTTGATCCTCTGTGCTGGCCATCAGTGCAACATTAGCACATTCTTCTTCAGATTCAGAAGATGATTCAGATTCATCTGAGTCATCCCATGTTGCCATCAGAACCTTCTTCTTTTTGTTAAACTTCTTCTTGGGTTTTTCTTTCTGAAGTTTGGGGCAATCATTCTTGTAGTGCCCAGGTTCTTTGCACTCATAGCACACAACTTCTTTCTTGGCAGATCTTCTGTGTCCAGAAGATTCCTTTCTATTTTCAGATCTTCTGAAGTTGTTGAACTTCTTTCCCTTGTGCTTCCAGAGTCTGTTGATCCTTCTGGACAACATGGATAACTCATCTTCTTCTTCAGAAGAAGATTCTTCAGAGCTTTCTTGAATGACCTGCAAAGCTTTAGCAGTTTTGTTAGATTTTAATGCAACAGATTTACCTTTTTCTTTCTTCTGAGGTTCATCTTCCTCAAGATCAATCTCATGGCTCCTCAGTGAGCTGATGAGTTCTTCTAGAGAGATCTTGTTCATATCTTTAGCCATCTTCAAGGCAGTCACCATTGGTCTCCATCTGGTAGGCAGACTTCTGATGATTTTCTTTACGTGATCTGATGTAGAGTATCCCTTGTCCAGAACTTTCAGCCCAACAGTGAGTATCTGAAATCTAGAGAACATGGCTTCAACAGATTCAGAGTCTTCCATTTTGAAGGCCTCATACTTCTGGATCAGAGCCAGAGCTTTTGTCTCCTTAACTAGAGAATTTCCCTCATGAGTCATTTTTAGGGATTCAAACATATCAAAAGCAGTTTCCCTGTTTGTAATTTTTTTCATACTCAGTATGTGAAATTGCATTTAATAATATAGTCCTGGCTTTGTGATGATTTATAAAATCTTTCTTCTGAGCATCTGTCATAGATTTTCTGTCAATCTTCTTGTCATTCCCATCTGTGGGATGGACATATCCATCTATGACTAGATCCCATAGATCAGCATCATATCCTAGGAAAAAAACTCTCAATTCTGTCTTTCCAGTAGTCAAATTTCTCCCCATTAAACATTGGGGGTTTGGTGCTGATCCTATCCCTTTCTTCATATTTATTGTTAATATTGGATATTGAATTATCAGCCATTGTAACAAATAAATATATATCAAAGTATTTCTCTCTGGATCTTTACTGACACTGTTAAGTGGTAGCACACACAGAACCGGAGCTCTGATGCCAACTGAAGGTGAGATAATACTTAGAAGGGGGGGTTGAATAAGTATGAAAGATTAAGACTTTAAAAATAATGACACAATTATTTTTATCCTGGTTCGTTTAAAACAACTACTCCAGTCCACCCTTCCTAGAGTGATTTGCCTTTCTCAACAAGGACTTAATCCACTATTTAATCAAACTGATTACAATAGTAACACCTAAGAACAACTGTTCTTAGTCTTCTCAAGAGCTACTGATTCCAACTGAATCCTCTTAAGGAAAAACCTTTACAATCAATGTAAATCAAATACAAGAGTATTAATGCTTCTATAAAGCTTTTATCACAACAGTGATTATTCTCTTAAGTTTAAGTTAAAGAAATTCTAAGAAGAATATGAAAGAATGAGAGCTTGAATAATATGATTTCTTTTCAGCAAATTGTGTCACTGAAGAATTTGGTGGAGTCTTCCTTTTATAGGCAGCTGATCCAAGGAAGTTGAGCGTTGAAAAGAGAGTCCCAAAAAGGTCTGAGCCTTTTTGTCTTCACATCAAGTGACCTTTCCTAGAAGTAGATAACACAGAAAAATCCTTTTTGTCTGTGTTATTGTGTCTAGCACAAATGAGGAAAGAGACGTTGATATACTCCAACGGATATAATCTTTGAATATTTCTTCTTCAGTTTTCAGCAAGTTCTTCAGAGTCTGAATGGATCAGAGTCTTCTAATGATGTTCAGAACTTTACTGTATCAGAGTCTTCTGCAGCATGTGTGCTTTCAGCGTGTTGATCATCAGAGCATATTTGACACAGATCTTCAGTACTTGGCAGCGTTAGTACTTTCAGAAACTTCAGTAGAAATTATGCTTTGAGAAACTCTTCATACAATATTCTTCTAAGCTTCAGATGCTTCTGACTAGCTTCAGAATCTTCTAGAGCTTCTTGCTTCAGATCCTTCTGGAGACTACACTCAGGATCTTTTGTAAACAGCAATCAGAATCTTCTGTAAGATGCATCTGGCGCTTCAGAGTCAAGATAACTTACAACAATACAGATTTGCTTCTAGAGAGTTAATTTCATTTCAATCTGCAGTAAAACTCTCAAACAAATTTTAGAGTATATAATTCTTAAATATAAAATTTCCTAACAGTTATCATCAAAACAAAGAGTTATTATTAAGAACCAATCTGTGTTCTAACACATACTTCCGAAGTTGCGACACATGAAACACGTCATGCAAGTTCAAAAGCTCTGGCGGCAACGCCACCCTATACGCCATAGCACCAATCCTCTGCAAGATCTGATACGGTCCGATAAACTTCAGATCCAACTTCTTGGACTTCAAAGAACGTCTAACACCAGTCACTGGGTTAACCCTCAAGAATACATGGCCACCCTCACTGAATTCTAACTCTTTCCTGCGGTTATCATAATAACTCTTCTGTCGATCCTGAGATGCTTTCATCTTTTCACGGATCATCTGCATTGTCTCAGTAGTCTGCTGCACCAACACTGGTCCCAACACAACATGCTCACCCGACTGATACCAACACAAAGGAGTCATGCACCTTCTACCATAAAGAGCCTCAAACGGTACCATCCCGATACTGGAATGGTAACTGTTGTTGTACGTGAACTCTACCAAAAGCAAATGAGTATCCCACGTACCAACTTTCTCCAACACACAAGCCCGCAACAAATCCTCTAAAGTCTGAATAGTCCGCTTTGACTGACCATCCGTCTGTGGATGATAAGCTGAACTCAGCTTCAACTCGGTACCCAAAGCCTCTTGTAAACTCCTCCAAAATACAGAAGTGAACCTCAGATCTCTATCCGACACAATATTCAATGGCACACCATGCAACTTCACAATCACCCGAATATAGATCTCTGCCAGCTTCTCCAACAGAAAACTGATACTGATCGATACAAAATGTGCAGATTTCGTAAGCCGATCCACAATCACCCAAATCACATCAAATCCTCTCGCCGTATTCAGCAAACCTGTAACAAAATCCATAGCAATACAGTCTCACTTCCAAACTGGAATCTCTAACGGTTGCATCATCCCAGAAGGTCTCTGATGCTCCACCTTCGATTTCTGACATACCAAACAAGCATAAACATAGTGAGCAATATCCTTCTTCATATCTGACCACCAAAACAACTTTTTCAAGTCCTGATACATCTTCGTAGCTCTTGGGAGAACACTCAGGCTACTACGATGTCCTTCGTCCAAAATTGACCTCTTCAGCTCATCATTATCCGACACACAAATTCTGCCCCGAAACCTCAACACACCCGCATTATCCAACTCGAAATCACTACCGGAATCACTCCCGGTTTCCCGCATCAAATCCACAAGTTTCACATCCAACTTCTGATGTTCTCTGATCATATCCAAGAAATTATTCTTCACTTGCAATTTTCCCAACATCACACCGCCTGTAGTAAACTCATAAACCATGCTCAAATCCCGAAACTGCTCAATGAGCTCCATCTCTTTTACCATCAAAGCCAACATATGAATTGTCTTCCTGCTCAACGCATCCGCAACCACATTCGCTTTCCTTGGGTGATAACTCAAACTAAAATCATAATCTTTCAAGAATTCTAGCCATCTCCTCTGCCTCATATTCAACTCTTTCTGGTCAAATAGGTACTTCAAACTCTTGTGATCACTGAACACCTCAAATCTTGAACCATACAAATAATGTCACCAAATCTTCAACACAAAAACCACCGCAGCCAATTCAAGATCATGAGTAGGATAATTCCGCTCATGCACCCTCAATTGTCGCGAAGCATAAGCTACCACTTTCCCATCCTGCATAAGAACTCCGCCTAATCCCATCTTAGACGCATCACAATATACCACAAAAGGCTCACTCGGATTCGGTAACACCAACACCGGCGCTGAAGTCAATCTCTTTTTCAACTCCTCAAAACTCTCTTCGCAAGCAGTATCCCACACAGACACTTGATCTTTCCTCGTCAACTGAGTCAATGGCAAAGCCAATCTAGAAAAACCTTCAATAAATCTTCGGTAGTAACCAGCCAAACCCAAAAAGCTCCTAACCTCAGTTACCGTCTTCGGCGGTTCCCACTGTAACACCGCACTAACTTTCGAAGGGTCTACTGAAACACCATCACCAGAAATAACATGCCCCAGGAAACTCACCGTCTTCAACCAGAATTCAAACTTCGACAACTTAGCAAACAACTTGTTATCCTTCAACACTTGCAAAGCGATCCTCAAATGTTCCGCATGTTCTTCCTCAGACTTAGAATAGATCAGTATATCACCAATGAACACGATAATAAACTGATCCAAATAAGAATGGAAGATACGGTTCATATACTCCATAAATACTCTCGGCGCATTAGACACTCCGAAAGGCATTACTGCATACTCATAATGTCCATATCGAGTCCTAAACACCGTCTTCTGAATATCACCTTCCTTAACTCTTATCTGATGATAAACCGACCTCAAGTCGATTTTACTGAACACACGAGCTCCCACTAACTAATCCATCAAATCATCGATCCTTGGAAGAGGATATTTGTTCTTGATGGTCACTTTCTTCAATTGACGGTAATCGATGCACAACCGTATGCTACCGTCCTTCTTCTTCACTAACAACACTGGAGCTCCCAACGACGACACACTAGGTCTGATAAACTTCCTATCCAACAACTCTCTAATCTGAGACTTCAACTCGGCTAACTCTACTACCGACATCCTGTACGGCGCCATGGAAATAGGCCTCATACCAGGAATAAGATCAATGCTAAACTCAACCTCTCTCTTTGGAGGCAACTCAGTAATATCATCCGGGAATACCTCCGGAAACTCGTTCACAATAGCTAACTCATCCAACAACGCCTTGTTGTCAACAGACAGTGATGCAAATAAAGCAAACACCTGAGCTTCATCTTCCAACAAGGTTCTCAATTCCTTACTAGACAAGGAATCTGCCAAAGCTTCCTCTTATGGAGTCAAAAACAATAACACTTTCCGAAAACAATTGATGTACACCCGGTTGAACTCCAACCAGTTCATACCAAGTATAACATCCAAACTACGAAGTGGAAAACAAATCAAATCCACACCAAAATCTCGGCCAAAGATAGTCAGTGGACACTTCTCACACACTAGCGAAGTAGTCACTGAACCAATCGAGGGAGTCTCAATAGTCATCTGCCTCTCAAGAGTAGTCGACACCAAACCTAACCTCTTCACACAATCAACAGAGATAAACGAGTGGGTCGCACCCGTATCAATCATAGCAGTCAAAGGAATGTTATTGATAAAACAAGTCCTTTTGATCGAACGTTCCTCGCCTACCGCTTGAGTTCCCACCACCGCAAACACTTTACCAGCAACCTGAGGCGCCTGAGGCCTCCTTGGCTTCTCACAATGAATGCTAATATGGACTTTCTCGCCGCAATTATAGCAAGTAGGCATATTAGTTCTACAATCCGCCATCACATGGACCGGCTTCCCACATTTGAAGCACTTCTTCGTCTCTGGAGGATAATCATTGGCACGACGACCCATGCCACTGCACCAGAAACAATTCTTACCAACAAACGCCCTTCCCTTTCTATGCTTCCTATCAGCATCACCCTTAAACTTCCCCTTACCAGTCGGAACACTGTAGGGAGTACCACCAAACCTTTGTTTACCCTTACGGTCACTTGCAACCTTGTAATGTGCAATCCTTGCACGGTTATCATTATCGTAAATCTGACTTCTACTCACCAATTTAGGATAGCTCCTGATCTTCTGACACGCGATCCCCATCTTGATCTCTGGCCTCAGCCCATTATCAAATTTCAAGCACTTAGAAGTCATAGCCTCCTCAGTATTGTAATGGGGACAATACTGAGCCAACTCCTCAAATTTAGCCGCATACCCAGCCACCGACATACTGCCTTGTTTCAATTCCAAGAATTCCACCTCTTTAGCGCTTCTAATATCTTCTGGGAAATACTTTTCCAGAAATCCATATCGAACCACCTCCCAAGTAATCGGAGTCCCCGAAGCCTCCATCCTATGACGACAATTATCCCACCAAGCCTCGGCCTCTCCTTCGAGCATGTGAGTACCGAACCTCACTTTCTGCTCGTCACTGCACCCCATGGTCCTGAAGATCTTCTCTATTTCCTTCAGCCATTTCTGAGCAGCTACCGGATCCAAAATCCCACCTTCAAACTTTGGTGGCTTGTTGCTCTGGAACTGCGTCAAGCCTCTGAACTGAGCACCCGCATCCATATTCTGATTGGCCACCACTTGAGCCATAGCCTGCATAGCCGCAGCCAACGGTGCATCATTCCTCCCAGCCATACTGCTCAACAACAACAATCCAGGTTAACAGAAAACAACCACACTCTATCCTATAGACAGACTCAGCACACTACACTGGCCGGACGGACCGACCTGCTCTGATACCAACTTGTAACACCTCGTTCCCCAAAACAAAATAAAACAATTAAAATAAACACATATCAGAGTTCCTCTCCCAAACGGGATATCATAATTCGCATCAGAATTTCACAAAACATTTTTCCAAATTAATTTTCAATAAAGTTGCAGCGGAAAATGAATATATTCTGTCGTAACACAAAACAACATATATACATCATCCATGTCATCAACATCGTCATATATACAACCATCGGCCATCTACCCAAAAATATATAACATAATCATTAAACATCATCACATGTCTCGCAAAAGTCAGATACGCCACAGGGGCACACATATCAACAGTAAACAATAAGACTCTCAAAAAGCCCCGATGTTACGTATCAGAGCAGTCCTACGACGACGCCACAATCCAAGCTAGCTAGACACCTGGATTGTCTGTACTTCTGTAGAAGTACAGACCACAACAACAACACAGGGGTGAGAATCACGATCAAATAATAATGGTATAATGGTACATGAAATAAAAGGCAGAAACAATAAATCATTATTTCACATACAACACATCTGAACCTACTGTCCCATCATCAATATCCACAATTCACATAAACAACAATGCAACACATGCACTTGACTCAACAATATGTGGTACCGACTCACAACAACGATGGACACCGGACCATCAACCCTCCACAAAGAAGCACACATCAACGATGGGCACTTGGCCATCAACCCTCCACAAAGGAGCACACGCACCGATGGACACCTGGCCATCACCCTCCACATAGGGAGCACATCTCTGATGGACACCTGGCCATCACCCTCCACACAGGGAGCACATCTTCGATGGTCACTGGGCCATCACCCTCCTTACAGAGAGCATCACATTGATCAACTCACCACACAATATATCACATACAATGCACACAAGGCGTGTCGGTCCTACTGACCCAAATATATTCCACAACAGCATATAAATGTAATGCACAATCAGCATATCGATCCTACGGATCCACTCATCACAAAACATCACCACAACACACTCAAGGCGTGTTGATCTTACTGGTCCACATATCTCTCATACTTAGCTCATCGTGCACACATCTCACAAACACATCCACAATTATCGAGACTTAACACATAATTCCCTGATTATGTCTAAGGCAATAAACGCCGGCTACACAACCCCACAACCTTCAACATACACTCGCCTCATCTCTCCAGCAAGCTCATCATCGCACATGACCAACGAGGGTCCAGTTCCACAAAGGAAACAACACAAAACAACAGCAAAAACACAAGCTGCTGTCGGGCTCGCTGGCACGTTCGCCTGGCGAAGCCCCACAGCGAACACTCGCTGCCATTCTCCTGGCGAAACCTCTGGAGAAGCCAGACAGAAGCTTCTGCCAGCACTCGCTGACTAGTTCGCCTGGCGAAGGCTCGCCCCCTCATTCGCCCAGCGAATACCTACGTACTCAAAAAAATCCCACGCAGCAGGAACAACAACCTTCCCCGATTTCGCCCGATTAAATCAAAACTCACAACCAACAACATATTACCACTTAGTACGGGGTCTATTCCCGATTCTATCCGACAAATTGTCGTATCTGCTCAATTTATCAACTTCCGACATTAACTCCGAATTTACCCGGAAACCCCAAAACACTCAAACAATCATTCTACAACACATGCATGCGAAATTAACATAATCTAGCACACAATCTCAGCAACAGTAACATGCATTCAACATCAAACTAGCGATAATCTATGGGGATTAGGGATTTTCCCCTTTTCTACCAATTCTCATGTAAAACCATTTAACCGTTAAATTCTCCCCCCTTACCTCAATTGAAGTTCTGATGTTTATGAAGCTTGAGAAATCCACAGCTTTGATGAAATTCCTCTTGCTCTAGTCTCCCCTTTCTTGATCGTGCTCCTTCCTTGCTTCAACCGTGCGGGTTTCCCTTTCTCTCCTTTCCTTCCACTTTTCCAAAATGCCAAACTTGCCCTCAATACCCCCAAAATTCCCTTATATTCCAAATAATTAATTAATTCTCATTTTCTTTTAATCCAAAAATTCCATTAATAATATTCTTGTTCCAATAATATTACTTAATATGATTATAATAACAATAATATTAATATTAGTAACACCTTACTAATTATTATATTATTATCATTATTAATCATATTTTTGAATATTGTGGAACTAACTCCTCAACCAAAAATCCACGTAAGCACGTCGAAAATGAAAATAACATCGAAATTGAAAATAATTAAAAAATGGGCGTTACATATAACATTTGGATAAACACACTGTCTATGTAGGTTCTACAATAAAATTGAGTCCCATATATGTTATTGTAGTATTCAAAACATAAGGTATGCAAAATATAATTACAAACAAACAACATATTAATAAAAAATAACACACAATAGAGAGAGGTAGGCTACATCTTGAAATCCTGCATGAAACCAATGTCCAATGCACAGTCAAAGTAGAAAAGCAATACGAAGTTTAATGGTTATTATATGTAATGGAAAATAATGAGCATATGAAAATTAACAAAGTTATATTAATTAAACACATAAGGTGGAAATGAATTGTACCTGTTATATATTATGGAAGACATCTTTATAAACAACATTTGGTGTTGATTGCTTGACATTATTTTGCTCATCATGCACCAAAATATTGATTCCTTTCTTAGAAGTCACCCTTGAAATAGCAACATAGATTTGACAGTGGCTAAAAATGTCTCGTGACAAATATAAACCCACCCAATCAAGAGATTGACCCTGTGATTTGTTGATGGTCATATCATATGATACAATAATTTGGAATTGTCTTCGATTCAATTTAAATGGCCATGGAGACTATGATGGTGACATATCCATACATGGTATGTAGATGATGTTCCCGTGACCTTTACCACCTATTATTCTTGCTTCAAGTACATGGTTTGCCATCTTAGTCACAATTAAACACATTTCGTTGCACAAACATTTGGATTGATCAAGATTCCTCATTAACATTATAGGAGTTCCTATCTTCAATTTAATGTGATGTCCGAGTAAGCCTAAAGTTCTTGGAGTTCTGAGAAATTTTGGACTTAGTAGTTCTATGACATCCATGTCCTGTATTTTAGATCTATCAATTGAGTTAGAGCTCTAGTAGTCTCTAGCCTCACATGAAAGGAAATAATGTAAAAAATTTTAACAAAATTTATAGATTTTAAAGATATATTAAAGGAATGTGATAAATTAGAATATGTACCTGACATTAGAGTAAGAACACGTTCATTAATTTGATCAACAGTTTCAATTGTTGCTGCTAGAATAACTCGACTTTTGAGATAGCCATATGAATGGTAGTTGTCCAAAAAATTCGAATATGTGCTTTCAACAATTTCCTTAATCGGATCATCAAAAGTTGATATTAATATTTCGTAAGGAATATCAAATTCTGCATATCCATCATTAGGTTCTGATATTTTTCCCTCACTAATATTGAGCAACCATTTTGAAAATTGTTCAATTTCAAGACATTCCCTTGGGTTTTTACCACTTTGAAGTCTCATATTTTTGGTAAGTGTAGGTACCTCACATTCATTCCAAATGTATGAGGCATTCAATGAATTGTGTACAATATCTAAATGGGTTCCTCTTGGCACAACTGAAAGAATTTGTTTAAAATCACCTCCGAAAACAATGAGTTTATCGCTGAAGATGGAATCAGAATTAGAATGTTTACCCATAATGTCTCTTAGTGTTCTATCAAGAGCCTAAAAATCATGTTTGTGAGCCATTAGAGCCTTATCCCAAATTATCAATTGCGTTTGTCTCAACATTTCAACAAGACCATCCTTGGGTTTAATATTGCAAAGAGAATTTTCTAAAGTAGGTACATGAATTTTGAACTTTGAATGAGTCGTTCTCCCACCAGGGAGCAAGAGTGATGCAACACCACTTGATGTAACAGTTATTACAATTTGATGCTTTGATCTCAAATAACTTGCAAGAGTTTGCCACATAAACATTTTTTCGGTTCCACCATGGCCATGCAGGAAGAAAACCCCACCTTTTTGTTTGGTAACAACCTTGATGATTTTATTAAAAATCAAGTTTTGTCCATCTACAAATAACTAACTACAAATTATCAGCCCCATTTTATAAGTATTTTCAATTTAATTGGACATATCATGTATACATTATAAATTTAAATAAAGATGTATTTATATAATTTGGAATGAAAAAAATTGCATATTAAGGCATGATATCATAAAAAACGTGGTAGGTATATAACTTGGAAGTAACAATTGGTAATAACGAATCTGCAATGAATGTTATAACTTTTGCATAGTAATAATAGCATAATAACAGAACTGCATAATAATTCAGGAATGAATGTTTGGTTGTCATTTATGCAAACAATTTTAGGTATATAATATTGTAGTCAATACATGTTAGTGAATCAAACATATTTGTGAATTCAGTTTTAAGTGCAGCAACATCATAATTCCGTTAGTCGTAAATCAAGCGATTACCAAGTTGTTCCAAAACATACCCATTTGGATATGGGATCGGTTTGAAATCCTTCAAAGTACGTCGATTTGCTTGAAATATCTTTTCAATTTCAAGTAATGTCAAATTTTGAAGTTCTTCATCATTTAATATAAGACCTATTGTAACAATATATATTTTGATTAGCTGATGTTATTTAAATGTTGTAAAAGGATACATCGAAGTAATTAAAAAATTTATAATTTAAAGTTGTTAACATTTGTACCTGAATTACAAGATACAATGCGTTGGTCACGTAAAATACCATCCGATAGCCAGGTCCAAGTATTATTCTATACATGACATGGTCTATTGACTGTACCCGACAACAACATAAAGACAAATAATTTTCTTAAAGATCCTCCCGAACCGCATTCACTTTCTTCCTTTATAGCCAAAATAAATTGCTTGTCATCCTCAAGGAACCCCATTTCAAAGTATGCATCTCTGAAGCTAAAGTATTGCGTACCACCAACTTTATGAATGTCCTCGTAAGTTGTTGGTCCTTTAACTACGTTTAGCATCATTCTCATAAAGAATAACTCCACTATTGTAGGTGGAACCTAAATTAATCGGCCCATTGTAAAACCTTTATTTCCGTAGTTTCCAACATCTATTTCTCTTATCATAAATAAACTTTGATCAAAACTGGCATATGTGAGGCTTCTTGCTTCTTCAAACTTTTCATGGGCAATCAACCATGCAGTAAACATGGACTCGATCACACTTGCTTTTTCGATCACATTTTCCATTGGGGCATGGTCAGTAAAAATACAATTTTCTCTCCAATCAAATAAAACATAAGTTCCAGAATTGGTTTCCATACATGAATCTTGAATGAGAAAATTGTCCAACATGCCTCACTTGGTGATATGTAACGAAAATCAAGATATTATTGAATTTCATCTATAGCCCCACCCGAAGTAAAATTTCCTCCTTTGGCTTGGACAATTGAAGCCTAATTCTATTATAGCCCTTATGAATATATTTGAATAAGTACTTTATGGATGAACATTGGTTGCACCATTCCATATTTATGTATGCTTGAAACTTCAACAACAAATGGGTGTTGTACGACATAACACGTCCGTTGTCAAAGGAAACTCCATTTTGACAACAATATGGGTGTTTGATCTTCTTCTATATTGAGGGTAACCATCTTTGTCAACAACTGTTGTTTCATTGAACTTTTTTTTATAGAGTTTTGAACATTTTATTTTTTCATGCATGGTGATGATAATCTTGACAGCCCACATGGACCATGCATCATATGTTACTTCACCAAGTTATAGAGTCTTGGATGTAATTCTGGGCTAGGAATTTCACAGAAGATGATTTTTTCAATATTAGAAGGGTTCAGATACTTACTTTGAGGGTGTAGGAAAATGAGAATATGTGCATGTGGCAGACCTCTTTTTTGAAACTCAATTGTATATATAACTGTTATTTAAAGAACCACTATTAGTAGTGAGCCATCAGTATTGAAACATGTATTTAATGCTAAGATCATAGTGTTACAAAGTGCAATTCATCCAAACATGGTTTAGTCCGTACAACACATCAGTTGGTTTGAAAAATTATTAACATGTATGTAATGCTAAACACATAGTGTTACAAAGAGTTATATATAGGAAAGCTGCTGCATGTAGCATGTGTTGGTGCACATTATTTAATATTGTTGTCCACATGCATCAGTAATAAAAAAAATAGTATACATGTTTACCATGGGTATAATAGTGCGAGTACTGCTAAGTAATAAACTGGAGTTGCCATATAAACAGAATCAGACTTTATTATAATGCATTAATTGCTCCATAAATTTTGTTATAATAGTTGATAGTTATAGTACTGTTGCAACATTACAATATGGTACGACATTAATTTAAATAGAGCATGTGAATGGTTGTATTGTGAGAATTTGTCAAAGTGACACCAATAATATAAAAACTTACATGCAAACACCCGTCCAAGTATATGTCTGCGTGTGATATCAACCATCAGTTCATCAAATTTAATTTTGAACACCCTTGCTATAATATCAAGATGATCATGAGGCTTTAAATTTTACTTTTCACACTCTTTAGTGATTTCAGGCCAATTAGGATTACACGTGAATGTCAAAAACAAATCAGGGAACCCAACTGTACTTGAGATAGCCATAACATCAAAATATAATTGATCCATATGTCTTTTGCTACCAACAAATGACGAAGGCAACATAACTCTTTTTCCATTTTTAACATTTGTGTTTTGATTTGGGTTGCTCTCATTTTATTTGAGTTTGTGATATTTTCCAACCCTCAATTTAGATTGATTTTTCCTAAGCCAATTAAGCCTATTGGTTTCCATCATTGTGTATTTGTCAACTGAAAATTGATGAAATAGTCTTCGTGATGAAAGAATTATTTTAGCTTCACATTTTATTTGTTGCAATATAAATGAAAGTCATTGCATCATGTTAGAACAAGATTTGCTCTTGGCATATTTCACTTGGGTTTTGATGATAACAATAGTATTGAAAAAACAATGGTGTTATCTAATGTGTATTCATGTATGCAGGTCATAATGCTTAAAGAAACCTTCTCAGGATCTGTTAGGAAGACACAGTTGGAGCAGAGAAGAACTTATTGTTAAGTGGTATTCTGGAATGGATTCTGATGCTGATGATCTCAGCATCAAAAGAAGCATCTCATTAGTTCTACTCTCAGAATTGAAATAACTTCTTATAAAGCATTCAGAATCTATAACAAAACGCATGATTATCCGTACTAAAGAAAAAGTACCACTATGTCCAATCAGTTCTGCAACTAAAGACTAATATCACAAGGCTCAAGAATAGTTGACATACTTTATGGATAACCTCTCTCAACGACTTTATAAGTACAAAAATATTTTGAAAACTCAATGGTTAATTAAGTTACACAATAAATCAAGATCGTGAGTGTATCTTTTCTCAAACGTCTCTTGTAATTTAAAAGAAATCAAAGTACTTCCTGATTTTTTTATCTTTTCAACAGCTAGTTCCCAGAGACCTGCTATTTAAGAAGTTGGAAGTCATAGTTAAAATATGGAATAAGAAACAAAAAGTAATCTAAAGGAAAAAGAGGATAAACTTGTTCTACACCTCTATTTGATTGAAGAAATGATAATATCGACAATGAACAACACTATTGTATAAGCAAAACCATCTGGAATTGTTGTAAATTGTAATAAGCCTTAAGGTTTCCTAAATACTGAATATCCTGGAAACCTTCAAGTGCTTAAGATATTTGTTAGGGTCGTTACCCTGTGTGTCTGATTCAAAATCTGATACACCTTGTTCTCCCTTGTTTTGAATATGCTATTCAAAGGCGAAGTCTTAGACAGGAGGCATGAGCAAAGAAGTCTTAGACATGTGCTCTAAGGAAAGGCAAAGTCTTAGACAAGAGGTCTGATCAAAGAAGTCTTAGACACGTGCTCTAAGCAAAGGCGAAGTCTTAGACAGGAGGTCTGAGCAAAGAAGTCTTAGACATGTGCTCTAAGAAAAGGCGAAGTCTTAGACAGGAGGTCTGAGCAAAGAAGTCTTAGACATGTGCTCTTAGCAAAGGCGAAGTCTTAGACATGAGGTATGAGCAAAGAAGTCTTAGATATGTGCTCTAAGCAAAAGTGATGTCTTAGACATGTGCTCTAAGCAAAGGTGAAGTCTTACACATGTTCTCTAAGAAAGGTAAAGTCTTAGATAAGTTTTCTAAGCAAAGGTAGAAGTTTTAGACGTGTGCTCTAAGTAGAGGGAAAGTCTTAGACGCGTGCTCTAAATAAAGGAAGTCTTAGTGAGGAGCTGATTGAGCAGGTGAAGTCTTAGACATGACCTCTAAGCAAGAGAAAGTATTAATTAGAAGCTGATTAAGCAAGTTAAAGTCTTAGACATATGCTCTAAGCAAGGTTGTCTTGATTAGGATCTGATTAAACAGAAGGGGTTCAGACTTAAGGTCTGTGTTGTGAAAGTCTTATGTTTAAATACATAAGAAAGTTTACTCAAACATTGATTATAGTGAAAAGTATCTTGCAAAGCAAGGGGACTGGAGTACTTTCAGTTGGGAGAGGAACCTGTATAAATCTGATGTGTTATATGTTGTTTACTTTGTTTTGGCTTCAGTTCTGTTGCGTCTATGATCTGGTTATGAATAATTATTCAGAATCAAATCTATCTTTTAAAGATAAAAGATTTGCATTCTTATCTCACACAATTCAACCCTTCTTTCTTGTGTGTTTTCTCACCTTCAATTGGCATCAGAGCTTGGTCTATGCATAACACTTCACAATGGCGCATACAAAGATCTTGTGGGAAAATGTACTTTTCACTTTAGTATGAATTTAAGGGGAGCTATTGAATTAAGTTATCTACCTGAACAACGGGTCTCAAAATCAAATGGTGTTACTTAAAGACATTGTGCTCAACATACTGGCTACTGAACATATCACAAGCATCTCATCAAAACTGACTCCAATTCTAGGTTCATAAAATATGTCTAGATAAGTTCTACTTTATCTTCTCAGTTTTTTTTGGTTGCACCTGTACTTCTTCTATTGGATAAAATTTACTTTATACCTTTCAGAACCTGTGACATGGATATTTGCTCTCTTTTTTAAATAAGCTTTTTTCCCTAACACTTTTGAAGAAAGCTCTATCATTTTTGTTTCAAAATGAAGAATCTTAATCTGAACAATTGTCAAAAATTGTATTTGTCAAAATCTTTGCTAAAGCAAAGCTTTGTTCCAAGATAATCTCTGAAAATTTTCTGATTTAGATTCTTACAAAAAGAGTTTTCTGTTTCTCACATGCCTAAAGGGTAATTTCTTTTACACATGTATCGCACTTTACACTTGTATGAATTATTCTCCTTACGCTTATTACTTGAATTTGAAAGATATTAAGTTTTCTTTTTACCTATGTGTTTAATTTTCATTAATGACATTTATTTATTTAAACACCTTCCCAACACACACAACCTATACCATTGTATATTTTTTTGCCCTAACAGAAAAACCCTAGAAAAATCCTTTTACCCTCCCTATGGCATCTTCTTATGTCCATCCACTAAACATTGATTCCATGCAAGATCTTAAGATCAAACCAAATACTTCTTTAGTCAATCAAGATGATCTTAAGCTTCTTATTTAGAAAATTATTGACTCTGAGAGCTTTGCTGCAAATGGTTGTCACTTGAAAAAGTATTTTGAGTCTCAAGGATGGATGAACTACTCCAAATTGCTGAATAAACCTACTTATCCAACACTGGTTAAAGACTTCTGGGTCAGAGCAAAAGTTTATGATGAGTTATCTGCCCAAACTGAGGAAAGAATCGCTATAGCAAACAACAAGAAATTGAAAGGAAAAACTAGAGTAGAAATGGGTTTAAAGGAATTCGAGAACCTAAGGAAATATGCTCTCTAATGTCCTATAGGAACCTCTTGAAAGTATTTTTCTTATGGTAATTTGCTCGCTAATGTTTGGAAATGTTCTATTTTTGGGTTTTATGAGATAGGGAACCTAAGGAGGTTTATTGCTAGCTTGCTTGCCAAGACTTCGCAGTCTTATGCCTACATATCCTAACAAGGATAGAATCAGAGCAATTGTAGTTCACCTAACTAAGGGTAAAGAATATGTGATAGTGATCAAGGTTACAAAGGGGGAAGTAAGTGTTTATAACAATAACGCTTACGTAGAGTTTACAAACTCTAACCTAAGGCTAAGTTGAAAGGTTAGTGACTTAACAAAATCAAGAAGGGTAGTTGAGGGAAGGTTATACTACCTATGACATAAAGTAAATAAAAGGGATCTTTCCTTTATATTTAGGCAACAAAAGAAAAGAGAAGGAAGAGCGCTAACAAGCTAACACACTAGGGGATGACTTGACAAAGTCAAAATTAACATGAGTATATGATAATGAATGAGATGAACAAAAATGATATTTAAACATGATATCAAAGTAAACATGACAAAGGATGACATTCAAACATGATACCAACCAAGATGGATAAATAATGATAAAGATGATATTCAAGCATGATATCAATCAAGGTAAACAACTCACGACAAAGATGACATTCATACATGATATCAACTATGAAATGGAATGAGATATAACAAATTTAAAATGAACATGGTAATAACCAAATACATGAAGGTAGACGTGACAACTCTAAGACTTAATAAAGTTATAAACAAATATGGTAACAACAATGAACAAAGATATAACAACATTTAAGTCAAGACTTAACAAAGTCACAAATCAACATGGTGACAACCAAGATAAACACATAAGCATGGATGGTACATAATAAAATGGGTATATGAAATGTGTTTCAAACAAGAATTAGGTGTCATGGCATATTGAGATGTTCATTCAAAGCATGTTCGTAACAATAACATGTAAGTGTGAAGTATGAACTTATAAGTGACAACATGTGAGCATAAACATGGATGAAGACAAGTATCAATACTTCTTACATGGATATAAAAATAACAACATAGATGAAAACAAGCATCAACACTTAGGGGAATGATCCAAACATGAATCATATGGGGGTAAACATGAGATTAGGTCAAGATTAGAACATGGTTTAGGGTTGACACTAACACCACTTAATCATGAATACAAGTTAAACACCACCTAATCATGAATACAAGTTAAACACCACTTAATCATGAATGCAAGTTAGAACACCATTTAATCATGAATACAAGTTAGAACACCACTTAATCATGAATACAAGTTAAGATATGGCTTAGGACATCAAGGTAACAACAAAGGGCTCATGTCAAGTGTGCATTATGATCACAAACAAGTCTAAGAATTTCAAAAGGTTTAAACATGAAGTCAAACAAAGGCATGAATCAAAGCACACCAATAGACATGTTATCAAAGATAAACATCATAAGTAGCATGTTCAAATTCAATACTTAACCCTAAAGAGGATCATCATGTATACAAGAAGAGAAACATGGGTATAGTAAGCACAAAACTAACCCTAAGCATAGGAGACATAAACATGCTTTGATACATGGAAGTTTATGAAAGAAAAGCTTACATATGGTGACAATTTGGCACATTTAGTCAAGATGGGCAACATGAACACAATACTTAAACATGGTACAAGTCATATTATGACCATACAAACATTTATGAACCATTAGATTAGGAAAACGAATCAAGAAACATCATGAAAAGTCCTAAAAAAATCACATAAAAAGGTCATGTTTTCAACCTAATGCAAATGGGTGAAAAAATAATATTTTTTGAATATTTTTGATACAATCACAAAATATGTGTGACAAATAATGTGTATGCTTAACATCATCTCAAAATAGTAAGTGGCTAGTGAGGTATGATCAAATCAAAATGCAAAAAATGGGAAATGGAACAAGGGAGAAAAAAGAAGGGAAATGTCTCATGTTAGGTTTGAACCCACACCCTCTGGCCTGCAGGTTAAAAACCTATGCACTGGGCCACTTGCTTGTCCTAGACAAAACACACGTTCATTAAATTATATTTGAAAAGAAGCTGCAAATCAGAAAGATAAGAAAAAATGGCACAAAAGGACTGGGGCGAGGGGGATTCGAACCCCACTCCTCAACTTCACACATAAACACTTACCACCATGGCGCAGTGCCCAAGTCAATAATATTGTGGCAACTAAAAAATATATATTACACCCACATTAAAAAAATGAAAAATGCCACCTCAGCATCTTCTTCTTCCTCTCACACGTCCTCTCTTTCTTTCTTCTTTTTTTTTTTTCATTTTTTCTTAAACATCCTCTAATTATATCCCCCTCATTTTCCCATGAAATTCAAAGTTCCAAAAACCAAAGTTGCTTAAAATTCAACAAGGAATAAAATGGTATGAATTACACAAACTAAAACTCAAAGAATAATGCACACGAAGATAAATTGCAAAACTACACATACACATACACATACAAGAATGATAAATTGCAAACAGGTTATAGGTCATATTCAACACAATGATATCTACATTTTTACTTCAAAAAGCAACCAAAGATGATGCGTGTATGATGAGTTCAAGAATGAGAAAAACCTTACATATTGGAGCAAGGTTCAATGCCCCTTCTCAAGCTTCCAGTAGCAAAGTGATGGTGCATTTGATACCCTTAGACCTTAAAGATGATGCTTGGATACTTGGTTCAGTTTGAAACAACTTCAAATCCTTCACACGAACCTTCTTGCAAAATGTGAAATGAGATATGGAAGGTGATGGTATTGATGCTACATAACTTGTTTAAGGGTGCAAGCAAGTTCTAAATTGTGTTTAGAAGATGTTTGGGTGGTTGGTTTGGAAAGGAATTTCAAGGGGAAAGAGATTCAAAGAAAAGGATTTTGAAGCTTTTATGGAGTTCTCAAAGTGCATTAGGTGTTGTGGAGTGATTTCTAAGGTGTTTCTTGTGTGTTTTGAACTTATGAAGAGGCCTATATTTATAGGGAAATGTTGAGGGATTGAGGGAGAAATAGAATTCAAGTCTTGAGGCAAATGACTTGGTTGGATTTCAAAGGCATGTTTCATGGAGTTTTGTGGTTTCAAGGTGAGATCCCTTGATTCATGGATGATATGATCTCTTTTCTGAATTTTAGGGAGATTACTTCCAAGCCAAGTTCACAAAGTAAGATCAGAATTAGCAAAGCATGGGCTTAAAACAAAATTTGGTGGAAAAAGCTTGCTTTATCAAAGTGGATATGTCACTTTTTGCAAAATGATCCACATATGGTATGTGGAATTGGATGAAGCCTTAATTACTTGTGTAATGCACTTAGGTTAGAGTCTGTATAAATCATTAATTATGTGAATATTTGGAAGAAAAATGATCTGCAAAGGAAGATCTTGTAGGTTTTGCAACAAGGTTTTGACATAACATGACCAAAATTCAAGATTGGAAGGCCAACTTCCTCTCTTTGAGACTCCTAGCTCAAGTATGATAAAAATGTGTTCTTGAACTCTTTGGAAAGTTTGAAACCTGCTCTACAACTTTCATGTTTTGTGTTTTTCTTGAATCAAAAGGAATCATGGTGAAAAATGGCCAACAAGTGAGCTACTTCACAAGGCAGATTTTGTTGAAAATTTCTCTAAGTGTTTTGGTTCAAAAAGTATGGAATATCAACTTCATGGCTTCATATGTCTCAATCCATGCATTTTTTGGGAAATCATCCTCAAGGAAAAAGTTATAGTATGTAACAAGCTCTTCAATTTGGTCTTTGGAGCAAAGAAAATGGTTGCTTTATGAGGAAGTTATGACCTTGGTGAGTTGAGTAAAAAATTACGAAACCCTAATTTTCACAAATCTTGATTCTTTGATGTTTACCTTGAGAAAACCATGTTTGACCAAAAAAGTCAAAAGTCAAACTTGACTTTGATCAATGGTTGTTTTTTTGTATCTGATGACTTGAACTTTGTGATCTTCAATGAAATCAAACCCTTGGGATATTTGAACATTATGAATGGACTCCTAAGGTGTCTTTGAGTGTCTCGAATCATGCCCCAATGCTCGAGATCGTGTCTTGGTCAAAAGTCAAAGATGCAGCTGACTTTGGCTCTAAAACCCTAATTTATGGACCAGATGAATTTGAAGATTGAGAAACTTGTAATGAGGCCACAATACACTTGATTGTTGATGTATGGAAACCCTTGACCTTGTGAACTTGATACATTGACGATCAATCTAAGACTTTGACTACTCAACCAATAATCTCCTTGATGCAAACCTTAATTCACAAAAAAAGCAAAGAAAGACAATATTTGGGTAGTTTTGAGGGTTAGATATGCACGAATGACATAATTAAAATGTGTTGGATGCTATGCAAATGATGATGGAATCTAGGGGTAAAACTTGGGGTATGACATGAAGTTTTGAGAAAGCAGCTTGGAAGTAGATTGGAATCTATTGTTAACTCATCTGAAGTTATCTAGTTGACTAAAAAATTCTTTAATAGTTGCAAAAGGAATGCCACTATTGAAGATAGGGATGGAACCAACAAAGATGTTTATTCTGAAGCAAAATATGTAGAGGAAACTACTAAAGAGAAAGAAGATTTCAGAAGTCTTATGAATGAGAATCCAGATGACACTAGCAGTGATACAGAAGCTGTAGATAAATTCACATCACTTTCTACTGGAACAGGTACTGAGGCTGAACTCTTAAATGATTCCTATCTTAATACTTCATAGAGAAAGTATCCTACACCCTCACCTCTTGAATCCAATCAAATCTCCGCATTGTCCATTATCCCTCTAAACACTGACTTCACCTTACTAAAAACTTCAACAACAACCCTAAATCAAATTAATGAATCCCTTAATCAAACCATCCAAGAAATTGATGCTTAAATTAAAAATGATCCTACTTTATCAGTTCTTGATAAAATATGGAAGCAGTTTGGGTGCTAAGCCCCTCAATATTGCTTCACCCTCTAGCAATTCCACCAAAACCATCTCAGATAATCTTGTCTAGGACTTTCTTACTGATGATCTAAAAATGCTGAATCTGAACAACCTATTGAAAGCAATGATCAAACTCATGTCTCACCTCAAACCCACCAAGAACCTAATTAACACAAATCTCCATCAACTCATGCATTAAGGAATGACACCACACATTAATTTATTCTTGAAAACCAGAAAACCACATCTCAACATATGACCAATCATCAAACATTACCCAATCATATACTTTCTCGATTAGAAGTGTTCAAGATTGGATTGTTTTATGAGGTAAAAGCTCTTGTGGAAGAAGGACTTTCATCCACTGATTTTATGATTTACAATAGCAAATGGGAAAGATTCAGAAGAATTGTCAATCTGATCATTGAAGAACTAAGAGATTTTTCGACTAAAGAGGTTGGTGTGTCTAGTCAAAAGCAATTACAGAGTCTTGAAGCGAAGGTAATTGTAGTTGCTAAATGTCAAGAGGATATGAAAAATCAGATGACTAGCAATTAATTCTCAGTGGAGGCTAAACTCAAATCTGTGGTAGAAAAGCAAAAAGAATTTAGTTCTGACCTTAAAGCAATCATGAAATTATTGAAGAAACCTTAGGCCTAGGATTTAGAACCTGCTTATATGTTTTCTTTGTTGGTTAAAAAACTTTGTTAATTAGGATGATTCTGTCTTTAAACTTTCTGCTATCATGTTTTAACTATGGATTTCTGTGTCTAAGCACTTATGACTATTTTATGTATTCATATTAATATATGTTTGTTATGTTTCATTAATATCTACTTAAAGTACTATGAGATTTGCTCTTGCTGGTGAAATTAAGCTTTAAACTAATTCAAGGGAAAATTTAATTAAAAAAAAGGAGGGTTACATTTGTAGAGACTTGACAGTGTAATAAACTTGTCTAAATTCTAGCCTTCATTATTGCTTCAACCATATCTCTCTGTGTTACTTAAATATTCTCTCCAGTATTGATCTCTTCCTCATCTTTATATGAGGGATCTTCAGAAGCATACTTATGCTCCTTTGATTATAAAATTTGATCTCTGTAGGTAGTCAACCTAGTCTAAATACGCTTCTCTTCGTCCAGTTTGTGACTTTCCTTTGCTGCATCTGCAAGGTGCTGTGCAGAATGTTCCCTTGTGGTCAAATTTTCTTCCTTTGTTTTTTCAACCTTCTTCAGTAAATTCTTTTCTCTGGCAAAACCATATTGCTCATTTTTGTGAGGCATGTAGCTTTGAGTTTTTCTCTTCATATATAACACTTGCTTGAAGTATTTCTGATGAACTAGATGAACACTTAAGAACACTAAAATTGATCTACTTTTATAGTGCGCTTTAAGTAGTTAGTCAAGTACTTTCCAGTACCAACCATCTTTGACCCTCTTGGAAAATGCTATACTTGTTTCTGACTGCTATAAACCCTATAAAGTATATCTGACCATCTAGGGATCTCTGACTGTATCTCTGTCTTTCTTAGTAATTTAACCTTTTTAATGTGACAAAAATGGGAGATATTTAGATGTATTTGCTCTGGACTGGCCCGGGACCTACCCCTTGGACGGGCAGGCCCAACCCAATACTATGCTGATGAGGCCCAACAAGACCCAATCCTCTCTGTCGGGCACAAAGCCTCAACAAGATAGACTAGTCGGGAAGGGCACTATCTTACACGGGGAGAGCTCGCGCGCTTTCCCCACGAACTCCATGTGCCCCCACACGGGGACACATCATTAGGTAACTTCCCTTTTCCGAAAGAGTTGGTCAGCCCACCTTCCGAAGATCACGGGGCAGTTGACCCAGGGCGAAGACCACGTGCTGGTCTTTATTACACCACGTAATCCCTGGCAGTTACTTATGATTGGGCTTGGAAATCCGACCCACTGTAATGCAACCGTTGGCCCTACGCTGGAAGCACATTATAAATACCCTATTTCACTAGAAGGTCAGGTATCTTATTTACTACATCTTTTCTCTATACTTTCTCTCTCTCTCTAGTTCTGTTACTCACGTAAGTATCAGAGCATCTTGCAGGTATACCTCATTTCTCCTCCACAACACCGGTGAATGCAGCAACTCGCGACGCATGGCAGACTACTGATTCCTTTCTGATTAGATACGATCAGTGACGCCGTCTGTGGGAACCTTTTGCTTCCACGTTATTTCTCCTATCCAAGCATAGAAGCGCAAGAACCAAAGTAAACTTCAACTTCCATTCTAATCATGGCCAGCCCACGCGATGACAATGCTCCTGAAACTGCCTTCATCCCCTTCACCAATGAAGACGGCCACGACCCCAACACGACTGTCCGCAACGAAGAAGGAGACTACAGGGACGGGCGCACCACCTCCCCCTCCTCAGAAGACACAACCATCAACGAGGCCCAGCACTTCGACAACCCTGCTGTCTACCAGCCCATCTCGGTGCCAGCAGGCGCCGACCCTACCATGGTGGCCCTGTTCGCGGCGATCAACCAGACTAACCTGATGATCTTTGGACTGAACGAGTGAATAGGGATGCTCTAGAGGGAACGACCATCATGCTCTACCTCGTGGAGACATCGTCGCCCAGTTTCCAACAGTCCCTCTCCTCCCCCGCGGAGGACACGGCTGTTGCACCCCAAAATTTGCTCAACATCTTTTACCTGGTTTATGTTTCATTGCATTATCATTTGGATAGTTCTATCATTTGCATATCATGGCATATCATTCATCCAAAAGGGGATCAAGTGTGATTATTATCAAGAGAAGCCTAGCAAGAAATCTTATCCAAGCTTGAGAAGTCATCCAAGTCATCAGGAGGTGGTGGGAGGTCTTGATCAGTTGAGGACCATCAATGGGATGTGAAGCATGAGGTGTGAATATGAGATGTGTATAGAGATCATGGAGTTCCTAGAGAGCCATGTTGGAGCTAAATCAAGTCATTGTGTCAAATGCAAGAGCCATAGTTGAGGTGCAAGCAATTAAGGTTTCATCTGGATCAATCCTAGGTCAATTGTGTAATTGAAGAGTATCAAAGCCTACTTTGAGGTCATGGAGTTCATGAAATGATGTGATAAGACATTTGTGGTGTTGTTCCAAGATCAAATCAAGAAGAATCAAGAATGTGGGAAGTTGCTAAATTAGGGTTTCAGTGTAAATTACCCTGTTTAGTGCCTAACTTCAAGGCCACATAAGTCAAGATACAAGTTTCAAATGGATCTTTGGCCAACATGAGACTTGTATAGAATCTTAATACCTTTGATTTTAGTACTAGAAGTCCTCCATTGGATTTATATAACTCAAGTTATGGCCCAGACAAGTTACAGGTCCTCAGATGCTTCTGAAATTTGTCTGTGAAAATCATCTGACTTCAAGGCTATTTTTGACCTAGAAGGAGGTTTCACCTGAACTTTTGGTTAACATGGAAGTTGTTCCTCATGATCTTAGATTTCTAAATTGTACTAGAAGTCCTCCATATGATTTGTAGAACTCAAGTTATGAGGTTTACAAGTCAGGGGTATTTTGGGAAAGTGAGATTATAGGTCATTTTCAAGCATAGGCCAAAATCTCCAACTTGCAAGCTTCAAATGGAAATTTGTTCAACATAGAACTTTCTTAAAATGATGTTTTGAGTGCAACCAAGTGGTCATGAGAGTTTGGTTTGGCTCATATCAAAAAGTCATTTGAAATGGCTTGAAAAGGAAGAAAATTCAAATGATTAAAGGAGGGAAAAATGTGATTTTGTGCTAGATGCCTCAAACCAAGCAAATGGGTACATTTTCTGATTGGAAATTTCATTTTGAACACTTTGGCACTTTTACATTTTTGATTTGAGGCCTAATTCCATGACTTTCAATGTTGTTACTTCATGAACAAGTCACATTACCAAATCATCACACAAGGCAATTCAGGCCAATTTCTCCATTCAAACTCACTCTAAATGCAATTTGCAAGGTGTTAGAACCTTCTAGAACCAAGGAAAAGCTTGCAAAGCACGACTGGTGTATGAACTTGCAAACAAAAATCAGAAAATTGGATACACGGATTTGGGCTTCAAACACACTGCAAAAGCCCATGAAACTCTTCTATATATTGATTAGAATGAGTTCAATTCAAGATGGAACTTCATTTTTCGCGCCAGGGCAAAAAAGAGCAAGAAAATTTTCTCAACTGCAAGTTCAAATCAGATTCTGAGTTTGGAGCCAATTCAAGCCAAATTGAGGTGTGCAATCTCTTCCTTGTGGATCATTGAAGCTATCTGGAGCATTTGGAAGCAAGCCACGAGCTCTAAGTACCTCTGTTTCAAGATCTATACCAGGTTTGCATTTCTCGAAATTCAGCATGATTTAGCATGAGATGATTAGATTTAGACTTGTGGTTAGGATCTACACATGATATAGATCGTTTTAGGCTTGATTTGGACTCAATTGATGGTGATTGAAGATGACATGTAAGATCTATTTGGACCTGAATCTCTTGATTCATGAGGAGTTAATGTTAAATGTTTAGATCAGGATGATGTAGGCAACATGAAGATGATTTCTATACCAATAGTTTGGATTTTAGTGATGATCAAAGTTGACATGATTTCTGAAAATGGATTTGTATTTTTAAACCTAGCACGATCTAGAGGATTTTGAGTGGAGATTTGGAATGTACGTGAAAAACTGAGTTAATTTGGTATATAGTTTGTTATTTTTGGTTGTCTGAACCCGGACCTTCATCGGAGAAGACAACCGGAGTCTTCTCCAGCCACCACGCACCACCGCCCAGTGTCTCTACTCAGATGACTTGAAAAATGAAGAAGATAACCTCATTGTCGTTGGATTGAACTTGGACCTTTGACCACATCCTGGATCTGATGGCCACGACTTAAAGTTTGTTTTGAAATTTCTGAAGCCAAAACGCAGAGTCTCATTAAATGCGCTGGCAGGCTCTAGTGCGTTGGATGGCTTGACCAGTCTCCTGGTCCTGTGGCTCATGTTTTATTTCAGCATTTTATTTCTTTTATTCATTTTTTGTTTTATTTTAATTGTTTGTTGATTCCAAAAATCATATTAATTCCAATTTTGATCAGAAAATTATTTTAAAAATATCCTCATGATCCTTATGGAATTTATGATTTTATGGGATTAACAAAAAGTAATTTCATGCATTTTTCAATTTAATTTGATTTTTCTTATTTTTGTTAATTCTTTTAATTTTGCATATTTGACTATCTGTTTTGTAGAATTTTGTTCTTCCAATTGGTGATGAGTTTGGCTTTGATTTTTTAGTAGGTTTTAGGGTAGATATTCATGTTCCCCTAGAATTTTTCTTGGAATTTTAGAACAACATTAGGTTCTGTTTTAGGTATTGAGATTAGGACCTTCCCAAACTTGTGGATCCCCTTGACCTGTTTCATTTTAGAAATTGTTTAGATAACTTAGATGTTGATTTAGGCTTCAATATTTTTACATTAGGTTGCTCAAACATGTATGTTCCTCTAGGAATTTTATTAGAATTTTGCAACTTCATTTTCTATTTTAGTTGTATTTTGCAAGTTTCTTGTGTTTGTGGTTTCCTCTCTTGAGTGCTTTGGTTTGTTTGGCTTGGTTGGCTATTTTGGAGTGGGTTTAAGCTTGAGTTCTTTTTGGTGGAGCTTTTGGATTCATTGAAGATGCTTGGGATTAATGATTGAAGCTTGGAGTTGAAGGCTTTTCCTCTTGTGGAGCTCTTGTTTAGGAGCTTAGGAAATTAGGGTTTTAGGAAGTGCCTTAGACCTAGTTTTTGATTCTTTCTTCAAACATGGAGTGCATTGTTTGCCTCTATTCTATCCAATTACATAAAGTCCTCCTTGGGAAACTCCATCTCTCCTTAGGAGGGATGAGTGGTATGCCCAAGTGAGTAGAACTTTGAGGATACCTTTCATTTGCAATGTTGAGTTCTTAGTGATTTCCTTTGGTTGTCATTAAGTTTCTTAACATTATAACTTGATCTTGATGGTTAATCCTCCTCTTGGAGAGTGCTTGTTGGAGCTTAAAGATTGATGAAGCTTGTGAATAGAAGCTTGCTTGAAGATGAAGTCTTTGCTATCTTTTCAACTGTGTTGTTTAGAGCTTGATGTTGCTGTTTGCTGTAGGAGTTGGGTGCTGCTGCTTGGGCTGCCTCCTCTGTGTCTTTTGTTTTTCTCTGTATTGTCTGTTTGCTTGTGTTGATTACCTCTAGGTTTGAGGTGGAGCTTGTCTCCTCTTGCCTATTGTCTTCTCCCTTTCCTCTCTTATATTGTTGTTTACTGTTTACTGTTTACTGTAATTGCTTGCTGTCCTTTTGCTGTTTATCCCCTAGGATCTCTGATTTCCTCTGTGCAAGAGGAAATTATGACAGACATTAGGTTTTGACCCATGCATGATAACATTAGGTTAGTTTCCCTTTCAACCATAGGCTTTTTAGAGCGTCTTTCTCTTCTCATCTCAAAACAATTCAAAAACACAGTAATAAGGATAACGCGTGCTGTACGTTACGAGCCTTAAGCTATTTGAGAAAAGGTTGTTGGAGGGTCACTCTTCAGTAATCTGGTTGCTTAGTATGGTACCCTTAGGGTGACATGCGATGTAGTCACTCTCAGATCACAAGTCTTTAGTGCAGTACAAGTTGCAAACAGACTAAAAAACAGTTCTTCCGTAAAAAACTCAAACAAATTTCAAATGTCATTTTTGTCCTCTTGGACCCTTAATCAGGAAAACCCTTTCTTAAGGGGATAAAAAAACTGTCAGACAAACTTGTGTCTTCCGTAGCCCGAACTACGTTTGCTCTGATCTTTCATGCCGTATGAAAGTACGTAGGCATAGGATGCGTATCCTAGCGAGCAACCTTCCCCTCCTTTCCTGTAGGTAGGTGAACTACGTTGACTCTGATTTCTTGTTCCAGACGGGAATACGTAGGCATAAAGTGAGATACTTTGCCGAGTCATTTTCTTTTCTTTTTAACCCAGACCTGTAGAGTAGATAGAATAACACACCCTTAGATAGAAAACAAGCGTGGATCCCGTCGAGTACGACAGACGTGAGGGGTGCTAATACCTTCCCCTTGCGTAACTGACTCCCGAATCCAAGATTTGGTTGCGATGACCATTCCTTTCCCTCTTTGCTTTAGGTTTACTCTGAGCGTTTCCTTTCCCTCTTGCGGGATAAATAACGCACGGTGGCGACTCTTCTGTCATAGTCGGCGCCGATTTTCGCAGTAGCGACAGCTGGCGGCTCTGCTGGGGACTCCAACGGTTCCCTATGCGAGTCAATCCTAGCGCTTGTTTTCCCGTCTGGGGTTTTTATATGTATTTATTTTTCTGTCTTTACTTTCAGTGCTGTATATATTTGTTGATGTGCTGGGAAGAGGGTTAGTCTGAGAGATAAGTCGGACCTGGGCTTGAGTTTGCACATAGACTTAGAAGTAGAGAGTAGTGGTTAGCCTGCTTGCTTAGCTCGCACCAGCTAGCCGCGAAATCTGCGCTCGGACGAGATTCTCTTTGATGCTTCTTGCCTGGCCCTTAGGGCTCGTCAAGTTGTCTGACCCGAGGATTTTCGACTCTGGGGACCTATTGTTGCACCCCAAAATTTGCTCAACCTCTTTTACTTGGTTTATGTTTCATTACATTGTTCTAGCATTTTCATTGCATAGCATTTATTCTCGAGGCAGGGGATCAAGGCATTCAGGTGGCTTCAGGTGCAATTTTCAGTGCAAGAGGCTAAACAACAAATATCAGAGGCTTCAACACTTGATTTGCCCAGCGGTCGAGCGATCGATTTTATTTTGTAGGGCATTTTTCAGGTCAGAGGCAGCATTCAGGTTGTATACAGTGTTCTCAGGGTCAGAGCAATCAAGAATGGCTTTCAGCAGCTAAACAGAGTTCAGAACGGCAGGAAACGGGCAAAGGGGCAGATTTCCCTCCAAAAGGCGCCAAATTCAAAATTTTGAATGTGTTAATCGGTTAACACATAGGGTTAATCGATTAACCATTTGAAAATCAGTCCAGATTTGAATTTTTAACAGTGTTAATCGGTTAACCTATATGGTTAATCGATTAACCACAGCAGGTTTTGCCTTGCACGTGAATTTTCAAGTCCAGCCACTTTTGGGGTCCAATTTTGGTCATTTAAATTGCATTTTCACACTTGGGAAGGATCTAGAACACTATCAAATCTCATTTTCCCTCCAAATGCCCAAACCTCATTCCTCACCACATTTTCCAAGCCATTTTCCAATCTTTTCTTTGGATCCAAACCAAGAGAGTATATATTTGATTCACTCCAAACCTCACCATAAAATCCTCATAATTCACTCTCATTTTCAGAATTGCTCTCAATTTTCTCTCAATTCTCTCTCAATTTTCTAATCTCAAAAACCTCACTCAAAGCTCTTCTCCTTGAGATCATTGATTCTTCATTGGAATCATTGATTTCTAAGAGCTAAACCTCTATTAATTCACTCCATCAATTCCATTTCATCATCCAATTTTCGTGCACAAGCAGATCTGAATTTTGAAGTGTTCTTGGAAGTGATTATTTGGCTTATTTTGAGTTGTTCTTGGTGGATCTACATTGCTACTACAAGAATTGGTGTGGATCTTGAAGAATTATGGTTTTCTTTACTTAGATCTACTCATTTACAGTTGAATCAACAATTACCGGATCAAGTCTCTGATCCGAAGGTTGGAATTCTGATCCGATTTTGTTTTCGAACTTATTTGCACAATTTGCGTGTGGATCTTTGCATTTGATTGAATATGTTGATTTTGATCCATGATCTTGTTGTGTTATTGTGTTTACATGTTGTTTAAATCAATGTTTGCTGGTTTAATTTCGTTCATGATCAATCACATGATAATTGGAGTGCTTGCTTAAGTGATAAGCTGCTGAAAAGTGATTCTGAACTGCTGTTTTTCACCTCTGGCACAGTGTTAATCGATTAACCTATAACCAACTCAAATATTCAAATTTTCAAGCGCTTTTCAATGGTTAACTGATTAACCCCTGGCGTTAATCGATTAACACTGTAACAGAGGGCCTGTTTTGCTGTTTTGCTTGCTTGTTCGCGTGTCGGTTCGATCCGAATCATCATAGATCATTGTGTTGCATTAGGATTGAATTATTTTGGATGTTTGCCACTGTTTTTGGCCGTTTAATCATGATCTTGTGTGCATTTTCCACTCGCATGTTTGCATTTGCATGTTGCTTGTTTTCTCTTCTTCTTTCGTAATTCTTCCCTCTTTTTGTTGATTTTTGTTCAAGTGATTAGAATAGAATTAGTAGGAGATCTATTGCTAGCTGCTAGTAGACATATTCATGTTCCCCTAGGAATTTTATTAGAATTTTACAACTTTGTTTTCTATTTTAGTTTTATTTTGCAAGTTGCTTGTGTTTTTGGATTCCTCTCTTGAGTGCTTTGTTTTGATTGGCTTGGTTGGCTGCCTTGGAGTTGGTTTGAGCTTGATTTCTTTTTGGTGGAGCTTATGGATTCATTGAAGATGCTTGGGATTGAATATGTGTTAATCGGTTAACACATAGGGTTAATCGATTAACCATTTGAAAATCAGTCCAGATTTGAATTTTTAACAGTGTTAATCGGTTAACCTATATGGTTAATCGATTAACCACAGCAGGTTTTGCCTTGCACGTGAATTTTCAAGTCCAGCCACTTTTGGGGTCCAATTTTGGTCATTTAAATTGCATTTTCACACTTGGGAAGGATCTAGAACACTATCAAATCTCATTTTCCCTCCAAATGCCCAAGCCTCATTCCATACCACATTTTCCAAGCCATTTTCCAATCCTTTCTTTGGATCCAAACCAAGAGAGTATATATTTGATTCACTCCAAACCTCACCATAAAATCCTCATAATTCACTCTCATTTTCAGAATTGCTCTCAATTTTCTCTCAATTCTCTCTCAATTTTCTAATCTCAAAAACCTCACTCAAAGCTCTTCTCCTTGAGATCATTGATTCTTCATTGGAATCATTGATTTCTAAGAGCTAAACCTCTATTAATTCACTCCATCAATTCCATTTCATCATCCAATTTTCGTGCACAAGCAGATCTGAATTTTGAAGTGTTCTTGGAAGTGATTATTTGGCTTATTTTGAGTTGTTCTTGGTGGATCTACATTGCTACTACAAGAATTGGTGTGGATCTTGAAGAATTATGGTTTTCTTTACTTAGATCTACGCATTTACAGTTGAATCAACAATTATCGGATCAAGTCTCCGATCCGAAGGTTGGAATTCTGATCCGATTTTGTTTTCGAACTTATTTGCACAATTTGCGTGTGGATCTTTGCATTTGATTGAATATGTTGATTTTGATCCATGATCTTGTTGTGTTATTGTGTTTACATGTTGTTTAAATCAATGTTTGCTAGTTTAATTTCGTGCATGATCAATCACATGATAATTGGAGTGCTTGCTTAAGTGATAAGCTGCTGAAAAGTGATTCTGAACTGTTGTTTTTCACCTCTGGCACAGTGTTAATCGATTAACCTATATGGTTAATCGATTAACCAACTCAAATATTCAAATTTTCAAGCGCTTTTCAATGGTTAACTGATTAACCCCTGGCGTTAATCGATTAACACTGTAACAGAGGGCCTGTTTTGCTGTTTTGCTTGCTTGTTCGCGTGTCGGTTCGATCCGAATCATCATAGATCATTGTGTTGCATTAGGATTGAATTATTTTGGATGTTTGTCACTGTTTTTGGCCGTTTAATCATGATCTTGTGTGCATTTTCCACTCGCATGTTTGCATTTGCATGTTGCTTGTTTTCTCTTCTTCTTTCGTAATTCTTCCCTCTTTTTGTTGATTTTTGTTCAAGTGATTAGAATAGAATTAGTAGGAGATCTATTGCTAGCTGCTAGTAGACATATTCATGTTCCCCTAGGAATTTTATTAGAATTTTACAACTTTGTTTTCTATTTTAGTTGTATTTTGCAAGTTGCTTGTGTTTTTGGATTCCTCTCATGAGTGCTTTGTTTTGATTGGCTTGGTTGGCTGCCTTGGAGTTGGTTTGAGCTTGATTTCTTTTTGGTGGAGCTTATGGATTCATTGAAGATGCTTGGGATTGAATATGTGTTAATCGGTTAACACATAGGGTTAATCGATTAACCATTTGAAAATCAGTCCAGATTTGATTTTTTAACAGTGTTAATCGGTTAACCTATATGGTTAATCGATTAACCACAGCAGGTTTTGCCTTGCACGTGAATTTTCAAGTCCAGCCACTTTTGGGGTCCAATTTTGGTCATTTAAATTGCATTTTCACACTTGGGAAGGATCTAGAACACTATCAAATCTCATTTTCCCTCCAAATGCCCAAGCCTCATTCCATACCACATTTTCCAAGCCATTTTCCAATCCTTTCTTTGGATCCAAACCAAGAGAGTATATATTTGATTCACTCTAAACCTCACCATAAAATCCTCATAATTCACTCTCATTTTCAGAATTGCTCTCAATTTTCTCTCAATTCTCTCTCAATTTTCTAATCTCAAAAACCTCACTCAAAGCTCTTCTCCTTGAGATCATTGATTCTTCATTGGAATCATTGATTTCTAAGAGCTAAACCTCTATTAATTCACTCCATCAATTCCATTTCATCATCCAATTTTCGTGCACAAGCAGATCTGAATTTTGAAGTGTTCTTGGAAGTGATTATTTGGCTTATTTTGAGTTGTTCTTGGTGGATCTACATTGCTACTACAAGAATTGGTGTGGATCTTGAAGAATTATGGTTTTCTTTACTTAGATCTACGCATTTACAGTTGAATCAACAATTACCGGATCAAGTCTCCGATCCGAAGGTTGGAATTCTGATCCGATTTTGTTTTCGAACTTATTTGCACAATTTGCGTGTGGATCTTTGCATTTGATTGAATATGTTGATTTTGATCCATGATCTTGTTGTATTATTGTGTTTACATGTTGTTTAAATCAATGTTTGCTGGTTTAATTTCGTGCATGATCAATCACATGATAATTGGAGTGCTTGCTTAAGTGATAAGCTGCTGAAAAGTGATTCTGAACTGCTGTTTTTCACCTCTGGCACAATGTTAATCGATTAACCTATATGGTTAATCGATTAACCAACTCAAATATTCAAATTTTCAAGCGCTTTTCAATGGTTAACTGATTAACCCCTGGCGTTAATCGATTAACACTGTAACAGAGGGCCTGTTTTGCTGTTTTGCTTGCTTGTTCGCGTGTCGGTTCGATCCGAATCATCATAGATCATTGTGTTGCATTTGGATTGAATTATTTTGGATGTTTGTCACTGTTTTTGGCCGTTTAATCATGATCTTGTGTGCATTTTCCACTCGCATGTTTGCATTTGCATGTTGCTTGTTTTCTCTTCTTCTTTCGTAATTCTTCCCTCTTTTTGTTGATTTTTGTTCAAGTGATTAGAATAGAATTAGTAGGATATCTATTGCTAGCTGCTATTAGACATATTCATGTTCCCCTAGGAATTTTATTAGAATTTTACAACTTTGTTTTCTATTTTAGTTGTATTTTGCAAGTTGCTTGTGTTTTTGGATTCCTCTCTTGAGTGCTTTGTTTTGATTGGCTTGGTTGGCTGCCTTGGAGTTGGTTTGAGCTTGATTTCTTTTTGGTGGAGCTTATGGATTCATTGAAGATGCTTGGGATTGAATATTGGAACTTGGAGTTGAAGGCTTTTCTCCTTGTGGAAGTTTCTTAGGAGCTTAGGAAACTAGGGTTTTAGGAAATTCCTTAGACTTAGTTTTGATTCTTTCTTCAAACATAGAGTGCATTGTTTGCCTCTATTCTATCCAATGACATAAAGTCCTCCTTGGGAAGCTCCATCTCTCCTTAGGAGGGATGAGTGGTATGCCCAAGTGAGTAGAACTTTGAGGATACCTTTCATTTGCAATGTTGAGCTCTTAGTGATTTCCTTTGGTTGTCATTAAGTTCCTTAACATTATAACTTGATCTTGATGTTTAATCCTCCTCTTGGAGTGTGCTTGATGAAGCTTGAAGATGGAAGCCTGCTTGAGGATGAAGCTTTGCTGTCAGCTTTGTTGTCCATTCAACTTTGCTGTTTAGAGCTGCTGTTTGCTGTAGGAGTTTGGGGCTGCTGCTTGAAGCTGCCTCCTCTGTATCTTTTGTTTTCTCTGTATTGTCTGTTTAATTGTGCTGATTACCTCTAGGGTTGAGGTGGAGTTTGTCTCCTCTTTCCTATTATTTTCTCTCTTGCCCTCTGGTACTGTTGCATAGCATGCATGTTTACTGTTTACTGTTTATTGCTTTTGCTTGCTGTCTTTTGCTGTTTATCCCCTAGGATCTCTGATTTCCTCTGTGCAGGAGGAAATTATGACAGACATTAGGTTCTGACCCATGCATGATAACATTAGGTTAGTTTCCCTTTCAACCATAGGCTTTTTAGAGCGTCTTTCTCTTCTTACCTCAAAACACTTCAAAAACACACAGTAATAAAGATAACGCGTGCTGTACGCTACGAGCCTTGAGCTATTTGAGAAAAGGTTGCTGGAGGGTCACTCTTCAGTAATCTGATTGCTTAGTATGGTACCCTTAGGGTGACGTGTGACGTAGTCACTCTCAGATCACAAGTCTTTAGTGCAGTACAAGTTGCAAACAGATAAAAAAAAACAGTTCTTTCGTAAAAAACTCAAACAAGCATTCAAACTTTGTTTTTGTCCTCTTGGACTCTTAATCTAGAAAACCCTTTCTTAAGGAGATAAAAAATAGTCAGACAAGCTTGGGTCTTCCGTAGCCCGAACTACGTTTGCTCTGATCTTTCATGCTGTATGAAAGTACGTAGGCATAGAATGCGATATCCTAGCGAGCAACCTTCCCCTCCTTTCCCGTAGGTAGGCGAACTACGTTGACTCTGATTTCTCGTTCCAGACGGGAATACGTAGGCATAAACTGCGATACTTTGCCGAGTCATTTTCTTTTCTTTTTAACCCAGACCTATAGAGTAGATAGAATAACACACCCTTAGATAGAAAACAAGCGTGGATCCCGTCGAGTACAACGGACGTGAGGGGTGCTAATACCTTCCCCTTGCGTAACCGACCCCCGAATCCAGGATTTAGTTGCGATGACCATTCCTTTCCCTCTTTGTGTTAGGTTTACTCTGAGCGTTTCCTTTCCCTCTTGTGGGATAAATAACGCACGGTGGCGACTCTTCTGTCATAGTCGGCGCCGATTTTCGCAGTAGCGACAATTGGCGACTCTGCTGGGGACTTTCTGCGGTTCCCTATGCGAGTCAATCCTAGCGCTTGTTTTCCCGTCTGGGGGTGTTGTACGTATTTACCTTTCGACCTTTACTTTCAGTACTCTATTATTGTTGTTGTGCTGGGAAGAGGGTTAGATTGAGAGATAAGTCGGACCTGGGCTTGAGTTTGCACATAGACTTAGAAGTAGAGAGTAGTGGTTAGCCTGTTTGCTTAGCTTGCACCAGCTAGCCACGAAATCTGCGCTCGGACGAGATTCTCTTTGATGCTTCTTGCCTGGCCCTTAGGGCTCGACAAGTTGTCTGACCCGAGGATTGTCGACTCTGGGGACCTATCATTTGGGATTCAACTAAGTGAGGCCGCTTCAAGGGATGATGATGCCACACCTTCTGGGTATCGTATCATCACTCTTGAAAGTCTGTGACGTTGAACCCGCATAGGATGTCGTACCTCGTCTGCGAGTTAAGTACATACCTGTGAGGGGTAGGTAGGTCTGTTTTCAAGAAACCTTTGACCTCAGAGTACCTGGTTTATCTCTGTCAGAGAGATGTGGTTACAGGGTTCATTTGAGTGGTTGGTTTGGTTTGAGGCGAAGATTTGATGGTTCTTAGGCTTCAGTACAGAGCAGCACAGTCATCAGCATTGCACTTGATCTCCTGTTTGCATATGCATGTGCATTTTCATGTTTGCATTTCATTAACGTGTATTTATGTTGCAGGTGTGATCATTCCCCTCTGATTCTAGTGTATTTTCTGGCCAGACATGAAGTCCATGAAGAGGACAGTTGCTTACCGGTTGCATTCGCCAGATATCAGTTCCTTGCTGAGATTAGTTGCTCTAGCAGATGGGAGAGTGAGGGCTGAGTTCAGAGTATCTTATGGGAGATTGCTTAGTTTTTTGTACAGACCTTCAGCATTTGAGACGACTGGGGTGTATACTTTGATGCAGTTTTATGAGCCTCAGCTGAGATGCTTCCTGTTCCCCGACTATATTCTGGCACCCACTTTGGAGGAGTATTCTACTATGTTGGGAGTTCCTGTGTTAGACCAGATGCCCTTTATACATGTTAATGCTGAGCCTGAGTTGGCTACACTTGCTGAGATTGTCAGTTTAGACGCTTCTGAGTTCCCTGGAGGTTTGGTCAAGCTGAACGGAGCCTATGGTTTTCACCTGTCTGTCCTGGTTGAGAAGGCTACACAGTGTGCGAAGAGCGGATGTTGGGTTGCCTTCAGTGCCATTCTAGCTGTTTGCATCTATGGGATTGTCCTGTTTCCCAATGTGCCAGATTTTGTTGACTCAGATGCCTTCTTGATTCTTGCCTCGAAGAATCCAGTTCCTACTCTCTTGGGTGATGTTTATCATTCTATTCACTATAAGAATGAGAAACGTCGTGGCAAGAATGTTTCTTGCTATCTTCCGCTCTTGTACAGGTGGTTCCAGGGGCATCTTCCGAAGACAGGACCTTTTGTGGATGCTGTCGATACTTTGGATTGGTCTTCCCGGTTGATGGGGTTGTCTGCTGAGAACATCATTTGGTTTGATCGGAGCATGCTTGGCACTGATATTATATATAGTTGCAGTGGCTTTCCGAATGTCCCTTTGATTGGACGGAAAGGCTGTATTAACTATAACCCGTCTCTCCTGGTGAGACAGTTTGGTTATGCCTTGAGAGATGCTCCTATTGAGGTTGAGATATAGGAATCTTTGTATCTCACGGGCTTATTAGACGAGGCTATTTTGATCAGGTTGAGACAGGCATTGGCTAACATCCATAGGAGAGGGAAAGCTTTGCTTGGTAAGAGCAATAACAAAGCTTATGATCCTTATTTGGCTTGGATCCACGAGAGAGCTAGGATTTCCTTGATGCCATATCCTGCTGTGGAACCTCTGTATCTTCCAGTGATTGAGGTACCTACTTCGGTAGAGATTGAGAAGTATAACAAATTGTTGGTTGAAAACGAAGAATTGAGAAAAGCCAATGATGAGTTAGAGAAAGAGATCTTCCAGTTGCGGCATGAGAAGAATGAAGTTACCTTCACTGTGAAGGAACAGACTGAGTTGATTAATAGGTTGGGTTCAGATTTGATTGAAGAGACCAACAAGAGGGAAAAAGTGGGAGTAGCCTTGAACGGTGTTAGCAAGGTGCTTGCTTCCAAGAAGGAACTCTTAAACAAAGCTTATTCCCGACTCGGCAAGTGGCAAACATTGTGGAATACCACGCTTACCAAGCAGAAGGAGCGTGAAGATGAGTTGAAGCTGCAGATTGCCACGCTAGAGGCGCAGATTAGAGCCCAGGATGCGAAGATTGCTGAAGAGACATCACTTAGGAGTGCTGTTGAGCTTAGAGTAAGTGACCTTGGCAAGGAGCTGAGAGGTTGTGAATTGAAGACCGGCTCCAAGAGATGCAGACTCAACGAGTGTTATGGCGAAGGAATCTGCAAGGACGACGCCAAAAAGCTGAGATCCACTGCTGAGCGACATGCATTATTGATACAGGAGCTAATCTCCAGGCTAGGTCATTCGAAGACATTGAGGATATTGGAAGATGTCAGAGCGCGCCATTTAGCCTGATTTATCTTTGCTTTGCTTTCTATACTTGTATTTTGACCATCGCCAGGCTTGTTGGCCGAGGTCTTTTCAGTTGTATTCAGTTATATCTTTGTACTATGCCTCTTGGAATTTGTTTATGTATGAGGTTTTTCTGATTCCTTGCTTGCTTGATTGGGACTCCATTGTCGTGATGGCCTTATCTCTGAAACTAGAATCGGGGGGGAAGATAACCTGTAGCATATTTATACATTTGCATCTGCATACCCATATTGCATGATCATTTTTTTTTGAACCTGTATCTTATTTCCTTCATCTCAAAGGTTTCAGGATTGACAACCAAAGAACGCACCGTTATTCTACCAAGAACAACTGCAAGAGAATCATGGATCAAGTTCAACTCGAGATGCAGGAAATTCGTGAGAAGTTGACACTTTTCATGCAAGCAATGGAAACCGTGGTCAAGGGCCAAGAGAATCTCCAGACTCTGGTGCAACCGCTGCTGGTGCGGGCGAATGGAAATACTGATTATCACTCTGTTGGAACTCCTCGCAGGGAAGATGGGATACCTACAGTGGTCGTTCCCACAAATGGTGGAGTTGGTGTCGGTGATGGCAATGGCAATGGAAATACTGTCGCCGGTGCTGGTAATGGTAACACTGGTATTGGTAACATTGGTATTGGAAATGCTAGAAATGGTGATGGGAATGTTGTTAACAATACAGGCAATGCTGGAGATGCTGATCAGGGGTTAGGTGACAACACTGGTTTTGGGAACAATAACCAAGGGTTTGGCAATGGTAATCGTGATGGTAATTTTGGTTTCAACAATCAAGGCTTTGGCTACAATGGCTTTGGTAACAACAATCAAGGGTATGGAAACAGTGATGTTGGCTTTGGTAACATGAACAACAACGGTGCTGGGGTGGTGCCTTTCAACACTGGTTATGGACTAGGTGGGGTCAACCAAGGATTCGGTAACAGAGGACGGGGTCCTATTTTCAATCAACAGGGATATGGCCGTAACGCTGGTTACGAGGAATATGGAAATGAGAATTTGAACTGAGGCGAGGATCGCCAGGAAGATGCTTTCTCTGGACAAGGCGTGGGATTTGAAAGGCCTAATGATAATGATAGGAGATTCAAAATGCTGGAAGAGCAGATCAAAGGGATAGCCAATCAAAACTTTGCTGGGTTAGATATGACTACCATGGGACTAGTGCCTGGGCTGAGGGTGCCTTTGAAATTCAAAGCTCCAACATTTGACAAGTATAAGGGGGATAAATGCCCTAGAGTTCATGTACGTTCTTATTACAGAAGAATGTCTGCATACTCTGACGACGAGAAGATGCTTATGCATTTCTTTCAAGACAGTTTATCGGGACCATCGCTGGAATGGTACATGGGACTGGAGCCCACCCAAATTAGAAGCTGGAAAGAATTGGCTGATGCTTTTGTTAAACATTACCAATATAATAGTGACTTGGCGCCAAACTGGGTCCAGCTGCAGAGTTTGTCTCAGAAGAATGGTGAGAGCTTCAAGGAGTATGCGCAGCGCTGGTGTGATATTGCGGCTAGGGTGCATCCCCCTTTGGTTGAAAGAGAGTTGATTGATATGTTTATTGGAACATTCTCTGGAATGTATTATGACAAATTGCTTAATGTCTCGATGCGTAGTTTCTCCGACATGATTCTCATGGGAGAACGGATTGAAAACGGAATTAAGATTGGGAAGATTCAGGCAGGTGAATCCACCTCAGCTGGAGGTGCAAGGAAAGCCTTTGGTGGAAGGAGACAAGGCGACGCCAGTGCGGTATATGGTGGTCGAGGTCGTGGAAGAGGTAGGAATTCGTATCAGCCACAGCAAGTTGCTAGTGTTACTATCCCGATACCTCAGCAAAAACAACAACAACAGCAACGGCAACAACAGCCGCAGCAACAGAGAATGCACCCTGCTCAGCGTAGAATTCAAGAGGGTAGGCCAAAGAGAGTATTTGAAGCACCTCCTTTAACTTATGCTGAACTGCTTCAAACGCTATTGGGTTTGAATCTGGTTGAAAAGAGAACAATGGCCCCGTTGACGGGCACTCCTCCATTTGGTTTTGACGCTGGTAAACATTGTGATTTTCATTCCGGGGCGCCCGGACATGATATTGAAGGTTGCCATGCTTTCAAACATAAGGTTCAAGATTTGCTTGATAGTAAGGCCATTAACTTTGGTCAGGATGGTCCCAATATTGTACAACAACCCATGCCGAATCATGGAGTGAATGCTATCATAACGGAAGAGAATTTGAATTTTGTTATGGATGTGAATGAATTAAAGACACCGTTGAGTTGTGTTAAAAGCAGACTGTTGAAAGGGGGAGTATTCCCTGGATGTGACGAATATTGTTTGGATTGTTGGACCCAACCAGAGGGTTGCTCTGATTTAAAAAGAGGTATCCAAGCCATGATAGATGAGGGGATTTTTCAATTTGATCGGACCGCTGTTGAGAAGCCTGTTGAGGCATTGTTTGAAAAGCAGGATGAGATTGCAACGGTTACGATCCCAAGGAAGACTATTACGATATCGGCGCCCGCCAAGCGGCCGACTATCACAATAACAAAAGCAGGACCTGTTCCTTTTGAGAGTACAAAAGCTGTTCCATGGACGTATGGGTTAGAAGCATATTGTAATGGAGAAAAGATTGAGGTGAATAGCCGGCCGGCAGGGGCAGTTGACAATGTTGTTGGAACGGGAGGCATGACCCGTAGTGGAAGAATCTTCACCGCACCTGAAGTTGAAGCAGAGAGGATTGCTAAAGGCAAGGCCAAGGTGAATGAAAGTGGGCCATCCCAGTTGAAAGAGAAGGACACGTCGCTCAAGGACGTAGAAGAGTTCATGAGGCTAATTCGCAAGAGCGATTATAAGATTATTGAGCACTTACAGCAGACACCCTCAAAAATTTCAATCCTATCTTTGTTGCTGTGTTCTGAAGCTCACCGAAATGCTTTGTTGAAGATATTGGACACGTCATTTATACCTCAGGAGGTTTCTGTCAACTAGCTAGAGGGGGTACTGGCGCATGTCAATGCTGGACATAGTTTGGGTTTCACTGATTTTGATCTAACACCCAGAGGCCGAGAGCATAATATGGCTTTGCACATATCGGTGGAATGCCGGGGCACCGTAATGTCGCATGTTACTGTGGATACCGGATCATCTCTGAATGTATTGCCTAAGAAGGCTATGATGAAGTTAGATATCCGGGGAATTATTTGCACGCCAAGTGACTTGGTTGTGAGGGCGTTTGATGGAACGAGAAGGTCGGTGTTTGGATCGATAAGGTTGCCGTTGCAGGTCGGGCCAGGAATATTTGACACTGAATTTTATATCATGGATATTCATCCGGCCTATAGCTGTTTACTTGGGCGTCCATGGATACACTCTACAGGGGATGTGACGTCCACACTACATCAGAAGCTTAATTTTGAAGCCGGTGGTGGCATTGTTACTATTTGTGGGGAAGAGGACATCTTGGTCAGTCATCTCTCATCATTCAAGTACGTTGAAGTGGATGGAGAAATCCACGAAACACCCTGCCAAGCCTTCGAAGGGTTGCAAATCAAAGACAAGGCCAGTGTTCCCAACAAAGTGCCAGAGGTTACTGTGGCTTCATACAAAGACGCTCAAGCGTTGGTTCAGACTGGTGAGACCAAGGGTTAGGGTCGCGTGCTGGAAATTCCTGTCAAGATGGACAAGTTTGGACTAGGGTATCGCCCAACATCAGCATCTTCTTCACAAAAATCACCCATGTTCAAAGGACCGGTGGTAATTACTCCAAAGGGAGTCTGCTTTGAGACGATTAATGTTGTTTCCGACTTTGAAGACGGGGATAGTGATTGCGATATGGATGCATGGATCAAGCCTAGCGTGCCAGGACAAAGTCTCTGCAACTGGTCCATCCGAGAAATTGTCCCAGTGACTACAAAACAGTAATGATTTGTTTTCTTGATTATTGTATAATCCTGTGTCCTACCTGGGGCATAGTGATTTTGTTTTAGGGCCACCTGCTTATGTGTATGCACTGTTTAATCATTGCATAACGGCGTTTTTCTCTTGCAAATTTTGTGTTCCCTGTTTTTCCTGTTTTTATTTTAACAATAAATGGCAACGTGGTTATGAGCTTTGTTTGCACTCGTTTGAAGCATTTAACCATTTCCTTTGCAGGATTCATATTTCAGATGACACTGAACACAAACTTCCTATGATTCGCTTTGACTTTGAGCACCCGGTATTTCAAGCTGAGGAAGAGATTGTTGAGGGTAGCGACTTGCCAGAAGAGCTGACTCGACTGTTGAAACAGGAAGACAGAACCATTCTGCCTCATCAAGAAGAGATTGAGATTATTAATGTGGGGTCCGAGGGAGTTGTCAGGAACATCCGGATAGGGGCTGCACTACAAAGCGACATCAAGCAAGGTCTGATTGAAATGTTGCAAGAGTACAGTGATATCTTTGCTTGGTCGTATGTGGATATGCCAGGATTTGATACTGACATGGTTGTTCATCGTTTGCCATTGCGAGAAGAATGTCCGCCGGTTAAGCAGAAACTTAGAAGAACCAGACCAGATATGTCATTGAAGATTAAGGAGGAAGTTCAGAAGCAGTGGGATGCTGGTTTCCTTGCTGTTACAACTTATCCATCATGGGTCGCCAATATAGTACCGGTACCAAAGAAAGACGGTAAGGTGCGGATGTGTGTGGACTATCGTGATTTGAATAAGGCGAGCCCAAAGGATGACTTTCCGCTTCCTCATATCGATGTGCTGGTTGATAACACTGCTCAATTCTCCGTGTTCTCCTTCATGGATGGCTTCTCGGGTTACAATCAGATAAAAATGGCGCCAGAAGACATGGAGAAAACAACCTTCATCACGCCCTGGGGAACATTTTGCTACAAAGTGATGCCCTTTGGTTTGAAGAACGCTGGGGAAACATATCAACGTGCTATGACGACGCTCTTTCATGACATGATGCATAAAGAGATCGAGGTTTATGTGGATCATATGATTGCCAAATCCCAGACGGAGGAAGAGCATTTGGTTAATCTGCTGAAATTATTCAAGAGGCTTAGGAAATTCGGGCTGAGGCTGAATCCTAACAAGTGCACCTTCGGGGTGAGATCCGGTAAACTATTGGGGTTTATTGTGAGCAAAAAAGGAATTGAGGTTGATCCTGCTAAGATAAAAGCAATACAAGAAATGCCAACGCCGAAAACAGAAAAAGAAGTCTGTGGGTTTTTAGGGAGGTTGAACTATATTGCTCGGTTCATATATCACCTAACCTCTACATGCGAGCCATTATTCAAATTGTTGAAAAAGAATCAGGCTGTGACCTGGAATGAGGATTGTCAAAGGGCGTTTGAAAAAATAAAAGAATATTTGCAGGAACCTCCATTATTGATACCCCCCAGTAGCAGGGAGACCATTGATTATGTATTTGACGGTTCTTGAGGAAAGTATGGGTTGTGTTCTCGGTCAACATGACGAGACTGGACGTAAAGAGCATGCAATTTACTACTTGAGTAAAAAGTTCACAGATTGTGAATCCCGTTACTCAATGCTCGAAAAGACGTGTTGTGCGCTAGCCTGGGCTGCCAAACGTTTGAGACAATACATGTTAAACCATACAACCATGCTAATTTCAAAGATGGATCCGATCAAATACGTATTTGAAAAGCAAGCACTCTCCGGGAGGATTGCTCGATGGCAGATGGTGCTGACAGAATATGATATTCAATATGTTTCTCAAAAGGCTATCAAAGGTAGTGTTCTGTCAGAGTACCTAGCGGAGCAGCCAATTGAAGATTACCAACCAATGAGGTTTGATTTTCCTGACGAGGATATCATGTACTTGAAAATGAAAGATTGTGATGAGCCGTTGCCGGATGAAGGTCCGGAGTTGCGTTCCAAATGGCAGTTGATATTTGATGGCGCTGTTAACTCCTACGGTAGTGGAATAGGGGCAATTATCACTACTCCTCAAGGGACGCACGTTCCTTTTACTGCCAGATTGACCTTTCCAGTTACCAATAATGAGGCTGAATATGAGGCATGCATCATGGGTCTTGAAGAAGCTATTGATTTGACAATTAAAAATCTTGATGTGTACGGAGACTCTGCTCTAGTTGTTAATCAGATCAAGGGAGAGTGGGAGACTCGTCAGCCCAATCTGATACCCTATATGAATTATGCAAGGAGATTGTTGCCTTTCTTTGACAAAGTAGAATTGCATCACGTACCACGAGCAGAAAATCAGATGGCCGACGCTCTTGCGACGCTGTTTTCAATGTATAAAGTTAACTTCTGGAATGAGGCTCCCAGGATTGTTATCTCTCGCCTTGATAGGCCCGCCTTCATATTCGCCATTGAGGAAGCATCCGATGGCAAGCCGTGGTATTTTGATATCCATAATTTCCTGAAGAACCAAGAGTATCCGGCTGGGGCATCCAGTCGAGATCAGAAGACTCTTAGGAGATTGGCTGGCAATTTCTATTTGAATCCGGATGGCGTCCTGTACAAGAGAAACCACGACTTGGTGTTGTTACGATGTGTGGACGAGAAAGAGGCTAAGCTGCTCATGGAAGAGATCCATGAAGGTACATTTGGTACGCATGCTGGTGGACATGCAATGACGAGAAAACTGTTGCGGGCAGGTTACTATTGGCTAACGATGGAAACAAATTGTTTCAAGTTTGCGAAGCGGTGCCATAAATGTTAAATTTACGCGGACAAAATTCATGTGCCTCCGAGCCCTCTGAATGTTATGTCGTCATCGTGGCCTTTCTCGATGTGGGTAATTGATATGATTGGCAAGATTTAGCCCACGGCATCAAACGGACACCGGTTCATTTTGGTGGCTATTGATTACTTCACCAAATGGGTGGAAGCAGCATCATATGCTAATGTCACCAAACAAGTGGTAGCCAGATTTATCAAGAAAGATATTATCTACAGATATGGAATCCCGGAGCGGATCATCACTGGCAACGGTTCAAATTTGAATAACAAGATGATGAAAGAGCTGTGTCAGAATTTCAAGATCGAGCATCACAACTCTTCTCCTTATCGGCCCAAGATGAATGGCGCTGTCGAAGCGGCCAATAAGAATATAAAGAAGATTGTTCAGAAGATGATTGTGACCTATAAGGACTGGCATGAGATGTTTCCTTTTGCTTTGCACGGTTATCGTACGACGGTATGCACATCAACTGGGGCAACTCCTTTTTCATTGGTATATGGTATGGAGGTTGTGTTACCATTGGAGGTTGAGATTCCTTCTTTGAGGGTTTTACGCGATGTACAACTTGATGAGGCAGAATGGGTAAAAGATAGACTGAACCAGCTCAGTTTAATGGATGAGAAGAGACTGGCTTCTCTAGCATATGGTCGGTTGTATCAGAGCCGGATGAAGAAAGCTTACGATAAGAAAGTATGTCCTCGAAGCTTTCAGACGGGTGATCTTGTGTTGAAAAAGATTCTCCCACCACAATCAGATCACAGGGGCAAATGGACTCCCAACTATGAAGGTCCATATGTCGTCAGAAAGGTTTTCTCTGGAGGAGCCTTGTTGTTATCCACCATGGATGGTGAGGACTTTACGTCTCCTGTGAATTCGGACGCAGTTAAAAAATACTTTGCTTAAAGTGACCTGCTGGACAGAAAAAAGAGAGTCCAGGCAAAAATGGGGCATCCCGGCGAACCGTAAAAAAGGAATAAAAGGTTCGGGCAAAAGTTAGGGATAAAATTGAAAAAATGTACACCCACGAAGTTGAAAACCTGAAAAGCGCAACTTCGGCAAAAAGGGTATCCCGATGAATTGAAAACCCGCAAAGGGCGATTCACGCAAAAGTTAGGGATTGAAAAAGCAAATGACTGCGGTCCGAGTTTGATACTGCATTGCTTAGTGGTTTGGGAATACCTGAGGGCCGTTCATCTAAAAACAATATCTTCCGAAGATCGAGTACCGGGAAAGCGCCAGAGTCGGGCGAGTCATAGGAGAATAAGCTCATGGTGTTTGTCTGTACCACGTTGCCAACATGTATATCGATTTTATTTTGTATCTTTCTTTGTGCTTCTTGTGCATATGTTGTATTTTACTTGTGCGTAACTTCCTCTTTTCAGGAGTTACATCCAGTGTACAAAGCTTTGCCTATCTACAGGCCCATTCAATAAAGCATGTTATTCAGTACTTGATGCTTGTTCTTTACTGTTTTGTTTGTGAAAAACGCCGATGTTTTTGATGAACTTGCACTTGCATAAACTTGTTGGCCCTTGCCAATAATTGCTAAAACTTCAAATTGACTGAATAAATGTCACGGATATTAACTCGGATAGATTTTGTTGTGTAGATTTGTTTTGTCTCGTTTGTGTTTTGCAGGGTCCTTACCTTTGAAGCAAACGGTCAGGAATTGTATTCCCCAGCCAAAGTCTCTTGACGTAGGGCCTAACTTCAGTTGATGTCATTCCTTAGCAAGTCGTATTTTATCCCCAAAGAATGGAGACGGCGCTTATTCCTACCAGATGTGGAATTGTCCTCCCCGAGAGAGTATCACCAGGAATGTCGCCTGAAGAGTATCCTCATGGAAGTTGTCCATATGATATTCCTAGCAAGTCAAAATCAATATCCCCTGCAGAGGACACCTCCCCAGAGGATGGTTATTCCCTTTCCCCGCAGGTCGTCATTCTTTCGTCAGGATGTTTATACTCAGCAGAGTTTGTAGATTTAAGTTTGTAGACTGTGTCTCGACAGTGTAGTTCTTCCCTCAGAAGGGTCGCATCTTTCCCTAGCAGGGTTTGTGTTTTCTTCCCAAATGTCTGATCTCTCCCCAGCAGAGTTGGTTGTTGTTTCCGGCATTTATTTTGCCGGAATACTTTGTGATACCCGTGCATCCCCAGCGGAGTTGGTTTTGCTCTTAGCCATTTCATACCAGAGTGTTTCTCAGCAGCTTGAGCCTGCACTAGCATTTGCATATATCATCATATTTGCATATACTCAAACGCGTAGCATTTCCATGTCGAATTGAGCATTACGCCATTGTCAAACATACGCATTTTTGAAACATAATCCAGGTTGGTTAACCTTTTGTTTTCAAGTGTTGTTGTCCCTGCAGGTGGAGGGAGCTCTTACTCAATTTAATTACTAAACATTCAAGGGCTCGGCGTGAGACATGTAATGATAATGTTCGTTTTGTCATTATTCCCCACAGAGTTGCTTGGTTAAGTTTCTCTTACCCCTCCAGCGGAGTATTTCTTCAAAATTGTTGTTATGACAGTATCAAAAGATTTCGTGAATTAATTTTTGGAAGTTGCCACCTATGTCGAAATAGGTGTCTGGCAATGGATTTCAGGATCTCCCCAGTAAAGTTTCCCTCAAATTTGTTGTCATATTGGCCTTAAGAGTTTGTGGAGTAATTACCCGTATTAATCGTCGGAGTCAGCTGCTGCGGTGATGGGCAGAGAAGCTGAATGTTGAGTTTGATTGGGTCAGTCCCCGGCTTGATGGAGAAATTGTACTCACGCTAACAAACATCGGCTGTTGTAGATAGACAGAGAAGTCATGTGTATTGGTTATCGAAGTCAGCTGCTGTAATGATAGGCAGAGAAGCTGCATTTTCAGAGACAGTCCCCGGTTTGATGGAGAAGCTGTGCTCATGTTAAATTCAGCTGCTGTGGATAGACAGAGAAGCTGTATATGTTGAGTTGGTGGAGTCAGTCCCTGGTTTGATGGAGAAACTGTGCTTGCGTTAACATATTTTGGTATCCGTAGCATATTGACGGAATCAGCTACTGTAACAATAGGCAGAGAAGCTGTATTTTCACAAACAGTCCACAGTTTGATGGAGAAACTGTGTTCTTTTGAACTCGTACCAGCTACTGTAGATGGACAGAGAAGCTGTGTACGTTAAGAATCAGCTACTGTAACAATAGGCAGAGAAGCTGTATTTTCAAAGACAATTCCCAGTTTGATGATGAAATTGTGTTAAGTTTTATTTTCGGAAACGGTCCCCGGTCCAATGGAGAAATTGTACTCGTGTTAGCAAAGAATGTGTACCCAGGGTACTAACAAGTACCAGCTGCTGTAGATAGACAGAGAAGATATATGTTATGAGTTTTCGGAATCAACTGCTGCAGCGATAGGCAGAGAAGTTGCATTTCGTATTGACAAGATCAGTCCCTACAACAAGATGGAGTAATTGTATTCGCGTTTGGTGCCCGCTTTTCGTAGCGCTGTTTTGGAGTTCTATTGTGGATTCAATGCATGTGGTGTCACATAGGTGATTGATTTAAAATCGCGGTTTTAGCATATGTTTGATCAGTTGTTACCGTAACAACTAGGTTCAGTAACGGATGTTATTTCTCTAAGCAGTTTATGCAGTTTATTTTTGCGGTTGGCAAATTTCCGGGTTTCTTGGTATTCAACCGTCTTTTACCTCGATTGTTTGAAAGTCGTTCGCTCTTCACCCAGTCGGGTCCAAGCCGTTTGATTAGGGGCAGCTGTTGCACCCCAAAATTTGCTCAACCTCTTTTACTTGGTTTATGTTTCATTACATTGTTCTAGCATTTGCATTGCATAGCATTTATTCTCGAGGCAGGGGATCAAGGCATTCAGGTGGCTCCAGGTGCAATTTTCAGTGCAAGAGGCTAAACAACAAATATCAGAGGCTTCAACACTTGTTTTGCCCAGCGATCGAGCGATCGATTTTATTTTGCAGGGCATTTTTCAGGTCAGAGGCAGCATTCAGGTTATATACAGTGTTCCCAGGGTCAGAGCAATCAAGAATGGCTTTCAGCAGCTAAATAGAGTTCAGAACGGCAGGAAACGGGCAAAGGGGCAGATTTCCATCCAAAAGGCGCCAAATTCAAATTTTTGAATGTGTTAATCGGTTAACACATAGGGTTAATCGATTAACCATTTGAAAATCAGTCCAGATTTGAATTTTTAATAGTGTTAATCGGTTAACCTATATGGTTAATCGATTAACCACAGCAGGTTTTGCCTTGCACGTGAATTTTCAAGTCCAGCCACTTTTGGGGTCCAATTTTGGTCATTTAAATTGCATTTTCACACTTGGGAAGGATCTAGAACACTATCAAATCTCATTTTCCCTCCAAATTCCCAAACCTCATTCCATACCATATTTTCCAAGCCATTTTCCAATCCTTGCTTTGGATCCAAACCAAGAGAGTATATATTTGATTCACTCCAAACCTCACCATAAAATCCTCATAATTCACTCTCATTTTCAGAATTGCTCTCAATTTTCTCTCAATTCTCTCTCAATTTTCTAATCTCAAAAACCTCACTCAAAGCTCTTCTCCTTGAGATAATTGATTCTTCATTGGAATCATTGATTTCTAAGAGCTAAACCTCCATTAATTCACTCCATCAATTCCATTTCATCATCCAATTTTCGTGCACAAGCAGATCTGAATTTTGAAGTGTTCTTGGAAGTGATTATTTGGCTTATTTTGAGTTGTTCTTGGTGGATCTACATTGCTACTACAAGAATTGGTGTGGATCTTGAAGAATTCTGGTTTTCTTTGCTTAGATCTACTCATTTACAGTTGAATCAACAATTACCAGATCAAGTCTCCGATCCGAAGGTTGGAATTCTGATCCGATTTTGTTTTCGAACTTATTTGCACAATTTGCGTGTGGATCTTTGCATTTGATTGAATATGTTGATTTTGATCCATGATCTTGTTGTGTTATTGTGTTTACATGTTGTTTAAATCAATGTTTGCTGGTTTAATTTCGTGCATGATCAATCACATGATAATTGGAGTGCTTGCTTAAGTGATAAGCTGCTGAAAAGTGATTCTGAACTGCTGTTTTTCACCTCTCGCACAGTGTTAATCGATTAACCTATATGGTTAATCGATTAACCAACTCAAATATTCAAATTTTCAAGCGTTTTTCAATGGTTAACTGATTAACCCCTGGAGTTAATCGATTAATACTGTAACAGAGGGCCTGTTTTGCTGTTTTGCTTGCTTGTTCGCGTGCCGGTTCGATCCGAATCATCATAGATCATTGTGTTGCATTAGGATTGAATTATTTTGGATGTTTGTCACTGTTTTTGGCTGTTTAATCATGATCTTGTGTGCATTTTCCACTCGCATGTTTGCATTTGCATGTTGCTTGTTTTCTCTTCTTCTTTCGTAATTCTTCCCTCTTTTTGTTGATTTTTGTTCTAGTGATTAGAATAGAATTAGGAGGAGATCTTTTGTTGGCTGATAGTAGACATATTCATGTTCCCCTAGGAATTTTATTAGAATTTTACAACTTTTTTTTCTATTTTAGTTGTATTTTGCAAGTTGCTTGTGTTTTTGGATTCCTCTCTTGAGAGCTTTGTTTTGATTGGCTTGGTTGGCTGCCTTGGAGTTGGTTTGAGCTTGAGTTCTTTTTGGTGGAGCTTCTAGATTCATTGAAGATGCTTGGGATTGAAGATTGGAACTTGGAGTTGAAGGCTTTTTTCCTTGTGGAAGTTTCTTAGGAGCTTAGGAAACTAGGGTTTTAGGAAATGCCTTAGACTTAGTTTTGATTCTTTCTTCAAACATAGAGTGCATTGTTTGCCTCTATTCTATCCAATGACATAAAGTCCTCCTTGGGAAGCTCCATCTCTCCTTAGGAGGGATGAGTGGTATGCCCAAGTGAGTAGAACTTTGAGGATACCTTTCATTTGCAATGTTGAGCTCTTAGTGATTTCCTTTGGTTGTCATTAAGTTCCTTAACATTATAACTTGATCTTGATGTTTAATCCTCCTCTTGGAGTGTGCTTGATGAAGCCTGAAGATGGAAGCCTGCTTGAGGATGAAACTTTGCTGTCAACTTTGTTGTCCATTCAACTTTGCTGTTTAGAGCTGCTGTTTGCTGTAGGAGTTTGGTGCTGCTGCTTGAAGCTGCCTTCTCTGTATCTTTTGTTTTTCTCTGTATTATCTGTTTAATTGTGCTGATTACCTCTAGGGTTGAGGTGGAACTTGTCTCCTCTTGCCTATTGTTTTCTCTCTTGCCCTCTGGTACTGTTGCATAGCATGCATGTTTACTGTTTACTGTTTATTGCTTTTGCTTGCTATCTTTTGCTGTTTATTCCCTAGGATATCTGATTTCCTCTGTGCAAGAGGAAATTATGACAGACATTAGGTTCTGACCCATGCATGATAACATTAGGTTAGTTTCCCTTTCAACCATAGGCTTTTTAGAGCGTCTTTCTCTTCTTACCTCAAAACACTTCAAAAACACACAGTAATTAAGATAACGCGTGTTGTACGCTACGAGCCTTAAGCTATTTGAGAAAAGGTTGTTGGAGGGTCACTCTTCAGTAATCTGATTGCTTAGTATGGTACCCTTAGGGTGACGTGCGATGTAGTCACTCACAGATCACAAGTCTTTAGTGCAGTACAAGTTGCAAACAGACAAAAAAAACAGTTCTTTCGTAAAAAACTCAAACAAACATTCAAACTCTGCTTTTGTCCTCTTGGACCCTTAATAAGGAAAACCCTTTCTTAAGGAGATAAAAAAACTGTCAGACAAACTTGTGTCTTCCGTAGCCCAAACTACGTTTGCTCTGATCTTTCATGCCGTATGAAAGTACGTAGGCATAGGATGCGATATCCCAGCGAGCAACCTTCCCCTCCTTTCCCGTAGGTAGGCGAACTACGTTGACTCTGATTTCTTGTTCCAGACGGGAATACGTAGGCATAAAGTGCGATACTTTGCCGAGTCATTTTCTTTTCTTTTTAACCCAGACCTGTAGAGTAGATAGAATAACACACCCTTAGATAGAAAACAAGCGTGGATCCCTTCGAGTACGACGGACGTGAGGGGTGCTAATACCTTCCCCTTGCGTAACCGACTCCCGAATCCAGGATTTGGTTGCGATGACCATTCCTTTCCCTCTTTGCGTTAGGTTTACTCTGAGCGTTTCCTTTCCCTCTTGTGGGATAAATAACGCACGGTGGCGACTCTTTTGTCATAGCCGGCGCCGATTTTCGCAGTAGCGACAACGACCATTCGAAGATTCTTGAAGCCTCTCTCCTCGACCAACTAAGCGTCTCCCTCGTTTGGAGCGACCACAGCCGTTGGCTTCCCAGAAGCGGGGCAGGTCTCTTCCCCGGAAGGAGCGACACTCCCCAGTTCAGAAGAAGAACAAAGCCGAAGGGGGTGCCTCCAAACCAAGAGCTCGACCGAAGAGTCCACCCCGATGGAACAGAAATAACCAGGGATCAGCCTCCCCTTCACTGTCGCCTGTCAGGAGTGATGAAGACATCAAACGCTTGCCGCTATGTAAGGCCATCAGGGAGGCCTCACTACCTGTCATGATGGAGGAACCCCTGTCCTTGGCAACATATGATGGCACGACCAACCCGGACAACCACATCAAAAGCATCAACACGAAGCTCGATTATTGGAACGTTCGGGGAGCCATTAAGTCCAGGCTATTCCCTACTACCTTGAGGAAGGGCGCCATGGCGTGGTACAAATGCCTCGCGCCTGAATCCATCACCTCCTGGGGCAAAATAAAGAGGCAGTTCTCCAGGCACTTCACAGCCTCCCGGCGCCATTCAAAGATAGATGCAACCCTAGAAGCCATTATCCAAGGGAAGAACGAACCTCTCTGAGACTACATAGAGAGGTCCAACTGAGAGGCTATCCAGGTATCCACCACAGATGACATGAAGAAATTCCTGATCTAGAAAGGCATAAGACTTCACTCCGACTTTGCCAAGGCCATTGGGATTGAACGTCTGCACACCTTGAATTCCCTTCTCCACAAAGCTCAATCATACATCGAGTATGAGGAGATAGAAGCCGCGAACACTGCCCAGGACACGCGGAACCTGGAGGGCTTCAGGGGTGCCAAGCATGAGGAGGCCGCTTCTCCTCGACGAAGCGGGGAAATAAGACACAAAAACCGACCCCGCGAGTAGAAGGGACATGTGGGCCGGTTCACTGAGTACACACTGCTCACAGCTCCCCGCGAGCGTATCTTGTCCGAATGCATCAATTCAAAATTTCAGAGAGGCGGTGTCCGTTTCCCAAAACCGACGCCCTCGAAGTCCAACATGGACAAATCCAAATATTGTCGGTTCCACCGAAGTCATGGACACGTCACGGAGGATTGCGTCCACTTCAAGGATGCAATCAAGATCTTAATTAAGGAAAGGCACCTGAAACAGTACACCCGGAGAGGTGAAGCTCCCCGACCTGAGGTTTGGGAAGGCAAGAGGGTCGAGGAAGTGTCTCCTCCCTCCGACGAAGCGGGACTACAAGTTGCCCTGTGTGTCTCCCGACCAGAGGATTTACCCCTTTTTAGCGAGCCCGCCTGTAACACCCCGTTCCCCAAAATAAAATAAAACAATTAAATAAACAATCATCAGAGTTTCCACACCAAAAACAGGATGTCACATTTCCACCAAAATTCCACAAGACATTTCTTAAAAATGATTTTCAACAAAATTGCAGCGGAAAATGAATCTGTCATAAACATATATATATACACGTCATCATCCTATACATCAAGTCGGCCATCTGCCCAAAGTACACAAAATATCATCATCGAATCCCAACAAAACAAGATACGCCACAGGGGCACACAAAATCATCAAATAGACACAAATACTCCCAAAAGCCCCGGTGTTACATATCAGAGCATCCCTACGACTCGCCACAATCCAAGCTAGCTAAGCACCTGGATTGTCTGTACTTCCAAAGAAGCACAGACCACAACAATAACAAGGGGTGAGAAATCACGTTCAAATATAACGGTAATAAAAGGCAGAAACATATAAACATCATTTCATATACATCAAATCCGGACCTACTGTCCCATGCCAACACAGTACACATCACAATGCAACACATGCAACTCGACACAATGATATGCGGTACCGACTCAACTTAGGATAGATCGCATACACTCCATCTGAGCAACGATCTATCCCTACCACGCTCCTCCTGAGCCCATATAATCAAATCTCAGGATAGATCGCATACACTCCATCTGAGCAACGATCTATCCCTACCAACGCTCCCCACTTGGAGCACGGGTGAATCGCATACACTCCATCTGAGCAACGATTCAACTCCCGTCCACGCTCCCCATTTGGAGCACGGGTGAATCGCATACACTCCATCTGAGCAACGATTCAACTCCCGTCCATGCTCCCCATTTGGAGCACGGGTGAATCACATACGCCCCATCTGAGCCATGATTCCATCCCGTCCACATGCTATGTAGACACCATGCACAACAACACAAGCACTCACGGTGCACACGATCCTACTGATCCATTTCATCATATATCACATACACATCAAGCACACAAGGTGCATATGATCCTACTGATCCATCGTCATACAACACACAAACCTAAGCACACAAGGTGCACACGATCCTACTGATCACAATTTAACATATATCAAATATGTCTCACCCATCACCACGGTCATACATCATAACATACACCAATTCAAATATCATAATCACACGGATATCACAGAATCATGTTCCGACACCATACATACACTCACCACAACTCACTAATAAGTTCATCATCAAACATGACCAACAAGGGTCCAAAACCACAAAGGAAACAACACAAAACAGCAGCAAAACACAAACTTCTGTTGGGCTCGCTGGCACATTCTCCTGGCGAAACCCCGCAGCGAACACTCGCAATCCATTCGCCTGGAGAATCCAAACAGAGGCTACTGGTAGCATTCGCTTCCTAGTTCGCCCGGCAAAGGCCCGCCCCTCATTCGCCCAACGAATACCTGCGATCTCAGAAAAATAATGCCACAGCTCAGAGTCGGCAACACGCTCCGAACTCAGCTGATTCTATTACAAGCCAAACCCCATCATACTAGACCATTTTTCCACAACCTAACTACAATATCTATCCTCGATTTAACCCGATTAATTGTTAGCTCTACGCAATCACTCAGTTCCGGCATAACTTCGAACTACCCGAAAACCCCCAAATCAACCAAAATAGCACATGCAATGATTTCTACACATTATACACATTCAGAATCACAACACAAATCAACAACATTCATCACAACCTAGTGGGGTTAAGGGAAATCCCCTTCTACCTATTATTCATGCATTTACCGAAATTTAACCGATTCCCCCCCCCCCCTTACCTCAATTGCGATTTTGCTGATGGAGAACTTCAAGAATCCACACGAAATTCCCACAGCCAAGCTTCCTCTTGCTCTTGCTTCAGACCTTGTTCCTCTTCTTCATCGTGCTCTCGTGTTTCTCCTTCTCAAGCGTGTTTCTTTCTCTTTTCCCTTTTTCCAATTGCCAAACATGCCCTTCATCCCAAATAATCCTCTACTTAATTCCCAAAACTAATATTCTTATTTTCTTTTAATCTAAAATTAATTCCAATAATATTTTTAAATAAAATAATAATAACAATAATATTGATAATAATAGTAACAACACTATTAATCATCATATTATCATTATTATTAATCATATTTTTCTAATATTATGGATCTTAATTTCTCAAACAAATTCCACGCAAGCATGCCGAAAATAAATACATCGAAAAACTCGAATAATTAAAATGGGCGTTACAACTCTCCCCCACTTTAATTATTTTCGTCCTCGAAAATACCTGATGGAAACAATTCTGGATACACTTCCCGCATCCTGCTTTCCAATTCCCAGGTCTCACTGCCTCCTGCAGCACCTCCCCAAGCCACTCTCACCAAAGGTATCTTCTTTCCTCTGAGTCGCTTCATCTTGTGATCCTCTATTCTCAATGGCACCGTCTCCACAGTTAGATTCTTTCTAACTTGAACTTCATCTCTCTGAATCACATGAGACGGATCTGGTACATACTTCTGAAGTTGCGACACATGAAACACGTCATGCAAGTTCGAAAGCTCTGGCGGCAACGCCACCCTATAAGCCACAACACCAATCTTCTGCAAAATCTGATATGGCCCGATAAACTTCGGATCCAACTTCTTGGACTTCAATGCACGTCCTACACCAGTTACTGGGTTAACCCTCAAGAACACATGGTCACCTTTACTGAATTCCAAGTCTTTCCTTCGGTTATCATAATAACTCTTCTGCATATCCTGCGATGCTTTCATCTTCTCAAGGATCATCTGCACTGTCTCAGTAGTCTGCTGCACCAACTCTGGCACCAAAATAACATTCTCACCTGACTCGTACCAACACAGAGGAGTCTTGCACCTCCGACCATAAAGAGCCTCAAACGGTGCCATTCCGATACTAGAATGGTAACTATTGTTGTACATGAACTCTACCAATGGAAAATGAGTATCCCACGTACCACCTTTCTCCAAAACACAAGCCCGTAACAAATCCTCTAACGTCTGAATAGTCCTCTCTGACTGTCCATCCGTCTGCGGATGATAGGCTGAACTCAGCTTCAACTTGGTACCCAAAGCTTCTTGCAAACTCTTCCAAAATTCTGAAGTGAACCTCAGATCTCTATTCGACACAATACTCAATGGCACACCATGCAGTTTCACAATCACCCGAATATAGATCTCTGCCAGCTTCTCCAATGGAAAACTGATACTAATCGGCACGAAATGTGCAGACTTCGTAAGCCGATATACAATTACCCAAATCGCATCAAATTCTCTCGCCGTATTCGGCAATCCTGTAACAAAATCCATGGCGATACAATCCCATTTCCAAACCGGAATCTCTAACGGTTGCATCATCCCAGAAGGTCTCTGATGCTCCACTTTCGATTTCTGACATATCAAACAAGCATAAACAAAACGAGCGATGTCTCTGTTCATTCCTGACCACCAAAATAACTTTTTCAAATCCTGATACATCTTTGTAGCTCCTGGATGAACACTCAGGCTACTACGATGTCCTTCATCCAAAATTGACTTCTTAAGCTCGTTATTATCCGGCACACAAATTCTGCCCCGAAACCTTAACACACTAGCACCATCCAACTTGAAATCACTATCGGAGTCACCTTCAGCTCCTCGCAACAAATCCACAAGTTTCACATCCAACTTCTGGTGTTCTCTAATCATATCCAAGAAATCATTCTTCACTCGCAATTGACCCAACATCACACCATCTGTCGTAAACTCACAAACCATGCTCAAATCCCGGAATTACTCAATAAGCTCCATCTCTTTCACCATCAAAGCTGACATATGAATCGCTTTGTTGCTCAAGGCATCCGCAACAACATTAGCTTTTCCAGGGTGATAACTCAAACTAAAATCATAATCTTTCAGGAATTCCAACCACCTCCTCTGCCTCATATTCAATTCTTTCTGATCAAACAGATACCTCAAGCTCTTGTGATCACTGATCACCTCAAACCTCGAACTGTACAAATAGTGTCTCCAGATCTTCAACACAAAAACCACCGCAGCCAATTCAAGGTCATGGGTAGGATAATTCCGCTCATGTACCCTCAATTTCCACGAAGCATAAGCTACCACCTTCCCATTCTGCATAAGAACTATGCCTAATCCCATCTTAGACGCATCACAATACACCACAAAAGGCTCACTCGGATTCGGTAACACCAACACCGGCGCTGAAGTCAATCTCTTTTTCAGCTCTTCAAAACTCTCTTCACAAGCAGCATCCCACACAAACACTTGGATTTTCCTCGTCAACTGAGTCAATGGTAACGCCACTCTAGAAAATCCTTCAATAAATCTTCGGTAATACCCTGCCAAACCCAAAAAGCTTCTAACCTCAGTTATTGTCTTCGGTAGTTCCCACTGTAATACCGCACTCACCTTTGATGGGTCTACCTAAACACCATCCCAGAAATAACATGCCCCAAGAAACTCACCGTCTTCAACCAGAACTCACACTTTGATAACTTTGCAAACAACTTGTTATCCTTCAACACTTGCAAAGCAATCCTCAAATGATCTGCATGCTCTTCCTCAGACTTAGAGTAAATCAGTATATCATCAATGAACACGACAATAAACTGATCCAAATAAGAATGGAAGATACGGTTCATATACTCCATGAACACTCCCGGCGCATTAGACACTTCGAAAGGCATTACTGCATACTCGTAATGTCCATATCGAGTCCTAAACGCCGTCTTCTGAATATCACCTTCTCTCACTCTGATCTGATGATAACCCGACCTCAAGTCAATCTTAGTAAACACACGAGCTCCCGCCAACTGAACCATCAAATGATCAATCCTTGGAAGAGGATATTTGTTCTTGATGGTCACTTTATTCAATTGATGGTAATCGATGCACAACCGCATGCTACCATCCTTATTCTTCATTAACAACACTGGAGCTCCCCACGGTGACACACTTGGTCTGATAAACTTCCTATCCAACAACTCTCCAATCTGAGACTTCAACTCGGCCAATTCTGTTGCCGACATCCTGTACGGAGCCATAGAAATAGGCCTCGTACCAGGAACAAGGTCAATGCTAAACTCAATTTCTCTCTTCAGAGGAAACTCTTTAATATCATCAGGGAACACCTTCGGAAACTCATTCACCACGGCTAACTCATCCAACAATGTCCTGCTGTCAACCGACAACGATGCAAATAAAGCAAAAACCTTAGTGTCATCTGCCAACAAAGTTCTCAATTCCTTACTAGATAAGGAATCTGCCAAAGCTTCCTCTTTTGGAGTCAGAAACAATAACACCTTCCGATAGCAATCGATGTAGACTCGGTTGAACTCTAACCAGTTCATACCCAGAATAACATCCAAACCGCCAAGTGGTAAACAAATCAGATCCACTCCGAAATCTCGGCCAAAAATAGTCAGTGGACACTTCAAATACACTAACGAAGTAGTCACTGAACCAATCGAGGGAGTTTTAATAGTCATCTTCCGCTCAAGAGTAGACAGTACCAAACCTAACCTCTTCACACAATCAACAGAGATAAACGAGTGGGTTGCACCCGTATCAATCATAGCAGTCAAAGGAACATTATTGATAAAACAAATACCTTTGATCGAACGCTCCTCGTCCGCCGACTGAGTCCCCACCACAGCAAACACTTTACCGCTGACCTGAGGCGCTTGAGTCCTCCTCGATTTCTCACAATGAGTACTAATATGGCCTTTCTCACTGCAGTTATAGCAAGTAGGCATACTAGTCTTGCAATCCGCCATCACATGGCCCAACTTCCCACACTTAAAGCACTTCTTCGCTTCATGAGGACAATCGCTAACACGATGCCCCACAACACCACACTGATAACATTTCAAATCCATCGATGCTTTCCTCTCCCTGAACTTCTTATCAACCACAGGCTTCTGCTTTCCCTTATCGGTCGGCATGCTGTAAGGTGTACCACCGAATCTTTGCTTACCCTTACAGTCGTTCACCGCCTTATAGTGTGCAATCCTTGCTCGGTTGTCATTATCATAAATTCGGCTTCTACTCACCAACTCAGGATAACTCCTGATCTTCTGACAAGCTATTCCCATCTTGATCTCCGGTCGCAACCCATTCTCAAACTTCAGACACTTAGAAGTCATGGCCTCTTCAGTATTGTAATGGGGACAATACTATGCCAACTCTTCAAATTTAGCCGCATACTCGACCACCGACATATGCCATGCTTCAGCTCTAGAAATTCAACCTCTTTAGCACTTCTGATATCCTCCGGAAAATACTTTTCCAGAAAACCCGTTCGAACCACCTCCCCAGTGATCGGAGTTCCCGAAGCCTCCAACCTCTGGCGACAGTTGTCCCACCAAGCCTCGGTTTCACCCTCCAACATGTGAGTACCGAACCTCACCTTCTGCTCATCACTGCACCCCATGGTTCTGAAGATCTTCTCTATCACCTTCAGCTACTTCTGTGCAGCTTCCGGATCCAAAATCCCACCTTCAAACTTTGGTGGCTTGTTACTCTGGAACTGCTTCAAGTCTCTGAACTGTGCGCCCACAACCAAATTCTGATTGCCCACTACTTGTGCCATTGCTTGCATAGCTGCAGCCAACGCAACATCATTCCTCCCTGCCATACTGCTCAACAACCACCACAACAGGTTAACAGAAAAACAACCAAACTCTATCCTACAGACAGACTCAAAACACTACACTGGCCGGACGGACCGACCTGCTCTGATACCAACTTTTAACACCCCGTTCCCCAAAATAAAATAAAACAATTAAATAAACAATCATCAGAGTTTCCACACCAAAAACGGGATGTCACATATCCACCAAAATTCCACAAGACATTTCTTAAAAATGATTTTCAACAAAATTGCAGCGAAAAATGAATCTGTCATAAACATATATATATATATATATATACACGTCATCATCCTATACATCAAGTCGGCCATCTGCCCAAAGTACACAAAATATCATCATCGAATCCCAACAAAACAAGATACGCCACAGGGGCACACAAAATCATCAAATAGACACAAATACTCCTAAAATCCCCGGTGTTACGTATCAGAGCATCCCTACGACTCGCCACAATCCAAGCTAGCTAAGCACCTGGATTGTCTGTACTTCCGAAGAAGCACAGACCACAACAACAACAAGGGGTGAGAAATCACGATCAAATATAATAGTAATAATGTACATGAAATAAAATGCTGAAACATATAAACATCATTTCATATACATCAAATCCGGACCTACTGTCGCATGCCAACACAGCACACATCACAATGCAACACATGCAACTCGACACAATGATATGCGGTACCGACTCAACTCAGGATAGATCGCATACACTCCATCTGAGCAACGATCTATCCCTACCACGCTCCTCCTGAGCCCATATAATCAAATTTCAGGATAGATCGCATACACTCCATCTGAGCAACGATCTATCCCTACCAACGCTCCCCACTTGAAGCACGGGTGAATCGCATACACTCCATCTAAGCAACGATTCAACTCCCGTCCATGCTCCCCATTTGGAGCACGGGTGAATCGCATACACTCCATCTGAGCAACGGTTCAACTCCCGTCCACGCTACCCATTTGGAGCACGGGTGAATCACATACGCCCCATCTGAGCCATGATTCCATCCCGTCCACATGCTATGTAGACACCATGCACAACAACACAAGCACTCACGGTGCACACGATCCTACTGACCCATTTCATCATATATCACATACACATCAAGCACACAAGGTGCATATGATCCTACTGATCCATCTTCATACAACACACAAACCTAAGCACACAAGGTGCACACGATCCTACTAATCACAATTTATCATATATCAAATATGTCTCACCCATCACCCCAGTCATACATCATAACATACACCAATTCAAATATCATAATCACACGAATATCACGGAATCATGTTCCGACACCATACATACACTCACCACAACTCACTAATAAGTTCATCATCAAACATGACCAACAAGGGTCCAAAACCACAAAGGAAACAACACAAAACAACAGCAAAACAGAAACTGTTGTCGGGCTCGCTGGCACATTCGCCTGGCGAAACCCCGCAGCGAACACTCGCTGACTATTCGCATGGCGAATCCAAACAAAGGCTACTGGCAGCATTCGCTGCCCAGTTCGCCCGGAGAAGGCTCGCCCCCTCATTCGCCCAACGAATACTTGCGATCTCAAAAAAAATAAAGCCACAACTCAGAGTTGGCAACACGCTCCGAACTCATCCGATTCTATTCCAAGCCAAACCCCATCATACCAGACCATTGTTCCACGACCTAACTATAACATCTATCCTCGATTTAACCCGATTAATTGTTAGCTCTACACAATCACTCAGTTCCGGCATAACTTCGAACTACCCGGAAACCCCCAAATCAACCAAAACAACACATGCAATGATTTCTACACATTATCAACATTCAGAATCACAACACAAATCAAAAACATTCATCACAACCTAGTGGGGTTAAGGGAAATCCCCTTCTACCTATTATTCATGCATTTACCAAAATTTAACCGATCCCCCCCCCTTACCTCAATTGCGATTCTGATGATGGAGAACTTCAAGAATCCACACGAAATTCCTAAAGCCAAGCTTCCTCTTGCTCTTGCTTCAGACCTTGTTCCTCTTCTTCACCGTGCTCTCGTGTTTCTCCTTCTCAAGCGTGTTTCTTTCTCTTTTCCCTTTTTCCAAATGCCAAACATGCCCTTTCATCCCAAATAATTCTCTATTTAATTCCCAAAACTAATATTCTTATTTTCTTTTAATCCAAAATTAGTTTCAATAATATTTATAAATACAATAATAATAACAATAATATTAAAAATAATAGTAACAACATTATTAATCATCATATTATCATTATTATTAATCATATTTTTCTAATATTATGGATCTTAATTTCTCAAACAAATTCCACGCAAGCATGCCAAAAATAAATACATCGAAAAACTCGAATAATTAAAATGGGCGTTACACCGCCAAACCGTTGTTCGCCCATAATCCTTGGGAGGATTTCCCACCACCTTAGTCATATCGGTGGGGGCCCCAGCAAGCTATCGGTCGGGTCGATCAAGTGGAAGTTCGAGGAAATCATTGACAAGAGCTCCAAGACGAATGCTACCCTCGACAAGTTCAAAGGTCAATCGAATTCGATTACCTTTTACCCCGAGGAACTTCCTGGGGGTGCACCTAACTCCAGCATTCCCCTCCTGATCACGGTTTAGATGGCAAACTTTGACGTACGCCAAATCCTAGTCGACCAAGGGAGTTTGGTGGACATAATGTACGCCCATATATTCACGAACCTCCAGCTCAACGAGAGCCACCTGACCCCGTATGTCGGCTCTAACCTCCAGGGCTTCAACGGTACCACCACCAAGCCTTAGGGACACATGGAATTGCTCGTCACATTCGGGGCCGAGGAGACGGCCAGACAGGTGAAGGTCCACTTCCTAGTAATTGAATGCCCCTCTTTGTACCAGTGCATCCTGGGAAAGCCGACCTTAGTTGAGCTGACTGCGGTACCGTCTACAATCCACCTGAAGATGAAGTACTACACAACCAGAGGTCGGGTCGTCACCCTCCATGGGGACATTAAGGCGGCCAAAAGATGCATCAAGGCGGTGCTCAAAGGGTTTAACTCGATCAAAGTCCCCCCAAGTCAACCGGCAGGCCATCCTGGACTGAGGAGCAGAAGCCACTCCCTTACGTCAGCTTCGTCGACCTCGACAACTGCTTCCCCAGCAAGCAGGAGCAGAGCACGGAATCTGAAGACGCGCCTCCAACAGACAACTGGCAGTTTTCCCACCCAACGCGCCCCATTTCAGATGGAGACTTCGAGCTAATCACGCTCGGAAATGACCCAGGAAGAAGCGTGAAGGTTGGCACGGGACTCCCCGACTTGGCGAGGAAGCAGCTTAAAGCCTACCTCTGGGAGAATGTTGACCTATTTGCTTGGAGTGCTGCGGAGATGCCCGAACTCGACCCCGACGTAGCATGCCACCCCCTCACCATAGATCCAGCCACTAGGGCCATAGTTCAACGTAGGCGTAGGCTGTCTCCCTAGAAAGCGGAGGCTGCTGAAAAAACTGTAAAAGACCTCCTAGAGACAAATTTTATATCGGAAGCTCAATACACAACCTGACAGTCTAATGTTGTACTAGTTAAGAAACATAATGGAAAATTGAGAATGTGTGTTGACTATACTGATCTCAACCGGGCATGTCCCAAAGATGCTTACCCATTACCTAACATTGACAAACTCGTCGACAATTATGTAGGTTTTAAACTGTTGTCATTCATGAACGCATACTCGGGATACAATAAAATCCCCATGGCTAAGGCAAACAAACAATACACGACCTTCGTTACTGAGTCGGGCAACTATTACTACAATGTAATGCCCTTCGGATTGAAGAACACCGGCGCCACCTATCGGCGGATGATGAACAAGGTCTTTCAGGGAGAAATCAGGGACATGCTCGAAGTGTACATGGACAACATGATCGTAAAATCACGAGAAAAATTAGACCACACCGTCCACCTCAAGAAGGTCTTCGCGACATCGAGGAAGTGCAGGATGAGGTTCAACCCTGAGAAGTGCACCTTCGGCGTACGGGCATGCAAGTTCCTTGGATTTTACCTGACAGAACGAGGAATAGAAATGAATCTAGACAAGTGCAGGGCTTTCTCCGAGTTTTCCACACTGAGCACAAAGAAGTCCATCTAATCACTAAACGGGATGCTCACATGTTTGTCACGATTCGTCTCCAAGTCTGGTCAACACGCCCTCCCCTTCTTTAAGCTTCTATGCAAGGAGGATGCATTTAAATGGATCTAGGAGTGCAAAGAGGCCCTTCTCCACCTCAAGCAAGTCCTCTCAGAGCCACCAGTGCTGTCAAGGCCCGAAGCCGGGGAAATACTATACCTATATCTCGTTGTCGCCATGGAGGCCGTCAGCACAACGCTGATCCGCGAAACTCCTGAAGGGAAAAAGTCGATATACTTCACGAGAAAAGCCCTCCAAGGTCCCGAGCTTAGATACCATCAAATTGAGAAGGCCGCTCTGGCCCTCATCGATGCAGCCAAGAGGTTACGGTATTACTTCCTAGCCTATATGATCATAGTCAGAACCGCCTAGCCCGTCAACTAGCTACTCGGGCGGCCGGACATGTCGGGGTTAATGCTCAAATGATCGCTCGAACTCTCTGAATTTGAAGTCCAATACGAAAGTAGAAAAGCCCTCAAGGCTCAAGTCCTGGCCGGCTTCATCGCAGAGATGGCTTCCATAGAGTCAACGACCCCCGGGGCGTACAAATAGACCATCTTCGTCGATGGCGCCTCTAGCTCGACAGGAAGTGGAGCGGGCATCATATTGGAAAATGAAGAAGGTATCCTAATAGAAGTCTCCCTCGCCTTGGAATTTCCGACGTTGAACAACCAGGCCGAGTACGAGGCGTTCCTTGCAAAACTCTATTTGGCTGAAGACCTTGAAGCGAAGGAGGTAAAGATCTTTACCGACTCCAAGCACTTGGAATCCCAGGTACGGGGAGAGTATCAAGCCAAGAATGACAACCTAGCCGAATACCTCTCCTTAGTAAGATAAAGAATGAAAAGCTTCGATTTCGCAGAGGTACGACCTGTCCCACGCGAACACAATACCCAAGCAGACATGTTGTCAAAACTGGCTAGCACGAAGAAGAAGGGCGGAAACAAATTTGTAATCCAGGAGGTCCTCTCTCGCCCCATGATAAATAGGGACACGACAACCGCCGAGGTAAACGCTACCAACGACAGTGACTCCTGGATGACCCCTGTGTACGCCTACCTCAGCACGGGACGACTGCTCGACGATGCCAAATAGGCGAGCATGGTTAGACGTCGAGCCTGCTCATACGTCTTGATCTAGGACAAGCAGTACAGACGGGGATTCTCCATCCCCTTCCTCAAGTGCGTCAACGAATCCAAGGTATCGGGCATACTCCAACTGATCCACGAAGGGATCAATTCCCAACACCTCGGCGGAAGATCACTTGTCTTCAAGGCCCTACGAGCGGGATACTATTGGCCCACCATCCAGCAAGACGCCAAAGAGCACGTCAAGAAGTGCGAAAAATGCCAACGGTACGGGGACATGCACCTGGCCCTACCAAACAAGCTTAAAACACTTTCGTCGCCATGGCCATTTTCCTGGTGGGGGATGGACATCCTCGGGCCCTTCACCATCGAATCCTACCAAAATAAATATTTGATAGTCGGCGTCGACTACTTCACTAAATGGATAGAGGCTAACGCCTTAGCCAAAATCATGATCCAAAACATACTCCATTTATACAAATGAAACATACTTGCCCGATTCGACATACCCCAAGCCATCGTCACCGGCAAGGGGACATAGTTCACTGGAAAAAACTTCTAGGACTTCGTCACCAGGCTAGGCATGAAGCAACACTTCACGCTGGTCGAACACCCATAGACGAACAGGCAGCACGAAGCTACGAATAGAGTGATTCTGCACGAATTGAAGTGAAGGCTGGGAGAAACCAAGAAAAGATGGGTCGAGGAGCTACACAACGTCTTCTGGGCTTACAAAACCACCCCGCATTCGACAACCGGGGAGACCCCATTTCAACAGACCTACGGGACTGAGGCAGTGATTCTAGTGGAAATAAGAGAACCTACAAGGAGAACCAAGTCCCCCCTCCTCAAGGAGGAAAACGATGAGGGACTAAGGGAGGAACTCTACCTAGTCGAGGAAATCAGGTCGAGGGCCTCCCTACAGGAAGCGTCACTGAAACAACGGATAACCTTGCGGCACGACAACAAATTCATCAAGCGCGAATTATAGGTGGACAACCTGGTCTTACGAAGGAACCATAAGGATTCACGCGAGGGCAAGCTTGCCACAAACTAGGAAGGCCCCTACCGCGTCCAAGACAAAATGGGAAACAGGGCCTATTACTTCGAAAATCTACACGAGGAAGAACTTGCTCGACCATAGAACGCAGAAAAACTCAAGCAATACTACAGTTAGAAACTGTCCGCGACCCGTTGGCGTCGTGACCACAGGGACGTAACACGGTACAAACGCGACTCCTAATTTTAAAAACAAAAAGACAACAGTCAGCCCATTGCGTATGCGGGAAAGACCCTTGATCCAGCGGAGACCCTTCAACTAAGCTCCACCGCTGTCGTACCACTGGGGCAGAACACCCAGCTCGCAATGGGAAGTTCACGCCTGGGAAAAAGACCTCGATCGAGATCTTGGCCCCGTCATCAATCGGATACCAACTCCGATCACCCGACCCGTTCCCCGCACAGTCGGTCACAAAACAGGTTGAGCAAGAAAACAAACAGAAATGCAATTCATACATAAAAAACAAGGAAACATAGAAAATAAAGCACACGCAACATAAAAGTAAAGTTACTACATTCCCAAAATAGAGGACAGAGCCCATTGTTAAAAAATTACAACAATGACACACAAGCCAGAATAAGATACATCAAAGGTAGGCACACAGGCCAGGAAAATAACATAGGCACGCAGGCTAGAAAGACAAAGACAAAACAACACTAAGAGGCTTTATTCTTCCTCCTCGGTTCTGACGTGACCATGCGACATTCGACGACTTGACGGAAGTGCCCCATCCCTTCGGTGATAAATTAAATGTACGGTTTCATGACCCGGAGCTGCTCCACGGCACTGTCGTAGCCCACCTCGAGAGCCCCTACGCAATTATGCTCGAGCTGTCAAATCCTCGACACCAGAGCCGCCCGAGATGCCATGAGCTTCTCCTCGGTAGTCTCGTCCTCTGCAAGCTTGGAATTCGCCTCCAATTCAGCAATCCGCACCAAGAGCCACATCCTCTCTTCATTTGCAGCCTTCAACTTCCTTTCCAGCTCGCCGTGGAGCTTAATCTAGGCAACACTCTTTTCTTTAGCCTGGTCGAGATCAGTCGCCTGTGTAATCCTCTCTGCCTCGACGATCGCAAGGTCATCCCGCAATTTAGATAGGTCGGCAGAAGAGCAAGCCTCATCATTAAGGACCAGAGCCGTCTCGAAGACCCGCATCACCATGGCCAGGTCCTCCATTAGAGCCTTCTTCCTCGTCTTTCGGCCAGCGCCCAAGATGGCTTTGATGTCTACGACACCTACCACTAGGTGTCGCTACTGCGAAAATCGGCGCCGGCTGAACAGAAGAGTCGCCACCGTGCGTTATTTATCCCACGGGAGGGAAAGGAAACGCTCAGAGTAAACCTCGCACAACACGGGAAAGGTATGGTCGTCGCAACCAAAACCTGGGTTCGGGAGTCGGTTACGCAAGGGGAAGGTATTAGCACCCCTCACGTCCGTCGTACTCGACGGGATCCACGCTTGTTTTCGGGTATGGATTGTTATTCTATCTACGCTAAAGGTCTGGGGTTAAAAGAAAAGAAAATGAAAATAATAAAAAAAAATGACTCGGCAAAGTATCGCACTTTATGCCTACGTATTCCCGTCTGGAACGAGAAATCAGAGTCAACGTAGTTCGCCTACCTACGGGAAAGGAGGGGAAGGTTGCTCGCTAGGATATCGCATCCTATGCCTACGTACTTTCATACAGCATGAAAGATCAGAGCAAACGTAGTTCGGGCCACGTACGACACAAGTCTGCCTTGGTTGATTTTATTCCTTCTGAAAAGGTTTTTCTGATTAACAGTCCAAGAGGACAAAAATGACGCTTTGATGAGTTCACATTCTTTCACGGAAGAAGTGTCTTTTATTGTGTTTGAAATCTTTATGTGTTTTTCTGTTTGTTTTGAGAAAGAAAGAGACAGAACTCTAACCTACGGTTGCGAAGGGAAACAAACTAACCTAATGTTATCATGCATGGGTTAAGACCTAGTGTCTATCATGCTCCTCTCTTGCACAGAGAGAAACAGAGATCCTACGGGATAGGCAGAAACAGAAACAATATCAGATACATACAGTAAAGCAGTAAAATGCATGGATGCAACAATACAAGCGAGGCAAGGGAGTCCCACTCAACCTCGAACCTAGAAAACAATAGGCGAAAGTGAACAGACTTCACTTTCAACCCAACAGGGTAAACAGCAAACAATACAGTTCAGAAAACCAATCAATACATCCACAAATGAAATACAACAGCAAAAGGAACAGCATCAGCAGCTCTGAATTAACATCTGGCTTCCAGTAATCTCCAATCAGCTACAGGCTTCAACAAGCATCAATCTCCATCTCCATGGCCTTCAGGCAAGGGCTTTGATCCTCAGTCTTCCATCTGCAATGGCTTTTCTTCAAGCTCAAACCTCCAGGATGAGGGATTAGTCACAAGAGTGAATTGGGTGTTAAGCAATCAGTTGACTACCAAGGGTGGTGAACAGACTGCTTCTAACACAAGAGACATTTTCTCTCAAGAGTTCTATCTCATAGACACTGTCACCAAGCCTTCCAAAGGAAGGGGGTGAGTGCCTTAGAGAGACTCTGAATCACAGAGAAGAATGGATGCAGACAAGGCAATCCACGTTTGAGAAACAATCATTCTAATCTAGAGCTCTGCCTAGCTCCTAAACCCTAATCTCCTCAGCAACTGATAGCAAGAAACTCCTCCTCAACTCTGACAGTTGATCTTCAGCATTTGAATCTCCAATGGCTTCATCTCCACAAATCTTCAGCTTCCCCTGGGCCCCAGACAAACCCAATACCCAATCAAACAATCAACAATCCCCAGAGGGCACACCACACCAGACAGCAGATATACAGATAGTAATAATATCAGTAGGGGAGTCCTAATTTTTTCTAAGGGATCTAATAGCTACCCATAGCCCATATAGTCCCATAACTAATCTATTCAAACCCTAAGTCCTAAGGGAGAAAATTGAACTTCCTAAGTTGTCACCTAAAAACCCTAGTTTTGATCATGATATTCAAGCATTTATTAATCACCTAAAACTAACTCCTAAAAATGGGAACTAAAATATTTCTACAAGCTTAACATCTCATCTAAACAATATGAAAAGAATGACCAAAAAATATTAAAGTATGTGAGAGAACAAAAATCACAAAAAAAATGCATGAAATGAATATATTTATTATGACATTTATTTAGAAAATATGTAAAAAATATGAAATAAAACTAAAAATGAAATTTTATTTTCCTATAATATTCTAGGCATTTTAAAGAAAATATGGTAAAAAGAATGAATTAAAAAGCATTTTTTATGAATTTATTATGATTTTATGAAAATTGATGAAAATTAAAATGAAATAAGAAAAAATAAAATGAATTAAATGAGCCAGGGGGGGTGTGAATAGGAACTTCGCTCAGTTCAAAATTGGATGGGCCTCACAGGGTAGGGGTGCAGTTAGCGCTTCTGGCTTAAGCCCAATACACATTCAGAATTAAAAAACAAATAAACGCTGGGGGGTAGAAATAGCATCAGAAACACGTTCAATATTGGTTTGGGCCTAACTCTGGGGGTGGGGATAGCATCATCCACTCAGGCCCGCCCGTTTCAATTAATGAAACGGCGCGTTTTGGCCAACTTCATTCTTTCCCTCCAAAGCTCAGATTAAACATAGGCCATTGGATTGCCCTGATAGTCAAGAGTCTACCACGAAATGAAGGGCTCAGATTGTATCTTCTTCAATTGAACCTGCAACCTAGGGTTTGAGCTTCCATGGCCACCATGCACGAGCAAGGTTCCACCTCCCTGTTCTCACTCCACACGCGATGAATCCTCATGATGTAAACATGGAATCTGCTCCAAATCTCTCCCTCTACAATCTTAGGGCATCAAATCACCTTGAAACTCACCACATCAACAAATTCGATTGGATCAACCTTCGGCCTCCATTGAAATACACTGGTATGCATCATCACCAAACTTCCTCAAACCTAGCCTAACTTAAACTACATCTAATGGAGGTTAACACATGCTATCAAGCCACGATTATAACACCCTAATCTAAGAGATTCGAACACAAACAGAATATGGCACCTGTCACTAACCATCACCAAACCTCTCCAAATTCATCTAACTTAATCTCCTAACCACCTAGATCAATCCTACACTAACAAAAACATGCCTACCTAACTGGATCAAGCAGTGTGATAGAAAACTTACCTTGTAAGAAATCTTGAGAAACAGCTATGGAAATGGAAGATCTGAGGCTTCCAAGTGATGAATCTTGATCAATCCTTGAGGAACTTGCTTCTGTATGCACAAACTTGGAGTTTCCTTGCTTGAATCATGCAATCCACTTGAACTTGTAGTTTTGAGATTCTTGAGAAAAGCACTCGAATATGAATGATTCACACCAAAACTTTGCTTCAATTATGATCTATGATGATGATTGAGTGGAATTGAATTGATTATGATGAAGCTTGATGAAGAATTTGAGAGAATTGTGATGAAACTTCAATGAAAAAGTGTGAGAAATTTTGTGAGAAATCTTGGTGCAAATGAGGCCAACCCTTGATCAATGCACATTTCATGAATATATAGACCCCAAATGAACATTCTAGATCCATCTTGCACATTCCCTTGTTTTCAAATTTTGATCCATTTTGATTATGTTTCTTAAATGATAAGCAACCATGGATAACTTCATTTTTTCCTTCTAAACTCAAAAAAGTGGGTGAACCATTGTTCTTAGAATTGTTTTTCCATTCAACATCATATATTGGAAGTCTCCATTTGGACTTGTAAATCTCCCAAACCATTTTCCAACTTGAAATTATTCACTTTATAAGCCTTTTTAGTTCATATTTTGACCAATTGTGCAACTCCATGCTATGAGCTTCTCCAATAACTTGTGACCTTCTTTCTAGACTTAAAATCCCATTTGGAGCAAGTTTGATGTTGTAAGTTTTTCCATTTGAGGCCTCCTTGTATGAGTTTTGGGTATAGGTTAAAATGACCTGTAATTCACAAATGCCCAAAATACCCTTTGCTTGCCAAGACCATAAGTTGAGTTCTCCACATCATATGAAGGCATACCATACCATTCTAGAAAGCTAAGACAATGAGGAACAACTCTTAAGTTGACCAAGAATTCATTTGAAATCTCCTTGAGGGGTAAAACTAGCTTGGAAGTCAAGTCACTTTCACAGACAAAAATTCAGACACCCCAAATGACCTGTAACTTGTAAGGACCATAACTTGAGTTCTATAAATCTCCTTGAAGTCTTCCACCACTCAAATTAAAGGTCTTGAGATCCTCTACAAGTTTCATGTTGGCCAAGAAGCCATTTGAAACTAGCATTTTGACTTATCTTGCTTGGAAATTTGACCTAAACTAGGGGATTTTACAGAGAAACCCTAATTTAGTAACTCCTCTTCTCCTTGATTTCTCTTGAATTCTTCTTGTCATATCTCCCTGTCCTTCTTCATATGTCAAATGTTGATCCCCACATCTCTCCAATAGACTTGAATGCCCTCTTAAGTCAGTCAATTGACCCAGGGTTGACCTAGGGTTGACCCAGATGAAACCCTAGTTGACTGTCTTCAACTGTAGCTCTTGTGCCTTCATCAATGACTTGTTTCCTTCTCCAAATGACTTTTTAAGTCTCTCAAAATGTCTAGATGCTCTCCATGTCTTCATTTCATAGCTCAGAACCCTCTTGTTGATCCTCAGGTACCCTCAGCTAAGAGATGGACTCAAGGCTTGATCTGCTGAGCTCTTTGCTTTCAAATTCTTTCCTGATGACTTGAATATGACTGAATTGGGATAATAACCTCTTGATAGGCCTCTAGAGATGAAAATAATGATTGGTCCCCTGTTGAATGACTGGCTATGCTTATGCTATGCAAATGGTTAGTCTATGTACATGACTCTATATGCAAATGCTAATGATGATGAAACATAAACCAAGTGAATAAGGTTGGGCAAATTTTAGGGTGCAACAGCTGCCCCTATTCAAGCGACTTGGACCCGATTGGATGAAGAGCCCGGAGCCTTCAGACATTCGCGGTACGAGACGGTTGAATACTAGTGAAACCAGAAATTTGCCAACCGCAGAAATAAACTGCGCTCCTGCTTGAGGAATGACATTCATCAGCTGAATCTGACTGTTACGATAACCCACTGATCTCGCGCGACCGTGCTGGGGATTGTCTTCATCGTTCTGAAGAGGATTCTGTCATAACAGACTGCTTGCTTGTCCACGCTAGGACTCTGTCTGTCGTCAATACGAAGAAATCTCAACTAAAACCTGTCCACGTTAGGACTCCACTTGCTGTTATCCCAGAAAAATCTCGGCAACTCCGCTGGGGATAATTCGTCTGCATTTCCATAAACCGCATCGTCCACGTTAGGAATAAAACTCTTCCACGTTAGGAGTAACACCTGTCCACATTAGGAATCATTTTTCTGCGTCTGTCCACGTAAGGACTAACTTCCTTCTTCTTCCACGTTAGGAATATCTTCTTCGATCTGTCCGCGTCAGGACTAAACTCTTCCACGTCAGGAGTAGTCCACTTCTTTCCACGTCAGGAATCAATCTCGATACGTCCGCGTGAGGACTCAATCTTTCCACGTAAGGAATACAACTCGTCTTTCCACGTAATGAATTCACCTTAATCTAAATCTGTCCACGTCAGGACTCAACTTCTCGAATCTGTCCACGTCAGGACCCCGATTTCTCCGCGTAAGGAATAAACTTCTTTTCCATCTGTCCGTGTCAGGACTAAACTTTCCACGTAAGGAATCAATCTCTTTTCCACGTAAGGAATCACCATTTTTCCACGTAAGGAATAAGACTTCGTCTGGATCTGTCCGCGTCAGGACTAAATTCTTCCACGTTAGGAATGCACTTGTCTCCCCGTAAGGAATCCATCTCGATATGTCCGCGTAAGGACTCAATCTTTCCACGTAAGGAATACCAACTTCTTTCTACGCAAGGAATAAATCTTGATATGTCCGCGTGAGGACTCAACCTTTCCCCGTAAGGAATAAACTCGTCTTTCCACGTAAGGAAACCATCTTAATCTGTCCACGTAAGGACTTTCTCTTTCCACGTTAGGAATACGGTCATTTCCACGTTAGGAATCACTTCTATTGATAGGTCCGCGTAAGGACTACATCTTTCCACGTTAGGAATCTCCGTCTTCTTTCCACGTAAGGAAAAATAATTTCTTTGATTTGTCCGCGTAAGGACACTGACCTCGTCTTGATATGTCCACGTTAGGACTCAGGCATCTTCGACTCGCTGAGGAAATAACTTGTCCACGTAAGGACTCACACCTCTTCGACTTGCTGGGGAAATACCCGCGTCAGGACTTACACCTTGCCAACAACATGAAGAAAGATAAATTTGCCCACGTCAGGATTCTTGTATCTTGTCATCACAAAGAACTACAAACTTGCCCACGTCAGGACGCACATTTCACCATTACAAATAAAGATATCTGCCGAAAACAAAATGATCCACGTCCGGATACCAACATGAAGAGTAATCAATCTTTTTGTCAACGTCATGACCTCCCTTTCTCCAAATTTCGGGAGACCGAATCTATCCACGTCAGGATTAACGCACCTTACCAATCCGGTAACACAAACCTGTCCACGTTAGGACGTCCACTTCTGAAGAGACCCCGTCATTCTAGGAGTAAATGGTCCACGTCAGGACTTAGTTCTTCAATGATCCTCACCCATAAACTTCTTAGCACTGACGTGACAGCGACTTTGAGGCGGACTCTACTGGGGATGTCTGAAAACCAACTATCGGACACCTGCTTCGAAATTCTGATTCATGCGACTCGGTGATGACAAACGAACTCTGCTTGGGAATAAGGAGATTCTTATCCTGGCCACTCTGGCTGGGTAAAATAAGATACATTTGCATAAATGACTCTGCTGGAGACAAAGAGAGTTTTATCACGACAACTCTGTGGAGGAATACCGCCGAAACCGACATTGTCATTGAATATCTCCTGCCGAGATCTTGAATGTTTGGTAATTCATTTGAGCAAGAGCTCTCTCCACCTGAACTACTAGAGTACGGAAACTGCTTCAGCAAAATAAATGCTGGAAGGATAACGCCGACTCGCCGGGGATAGCCTGATGCTACAGAATTATTCCGGCAAAATAAATGCTGGTAGGATGAAGTCGACCCTGCTGGGAAGTTGGGAACTCAAACCACACGTCTTGCGGAGGTAACCCCCTGCTGGGGAATATAACTCTGCTGGGGAATAGCAGATGCGCACAGCACAGTCGGACTTTCTGCTGGAATGTGAACCGATATCACCAGTATCTCTGACAAAATAAATGACAGGACCCACCATCAACTCTGCTGGGAAGAGTCTTGATTTTCGAATTCCACCGGAAGGAAAAAACATTTGCTGAAAAGAGAACTCCTCTGGGGATGGGATGATTCTCTCGGGGACAATTAACTGACTCCACTGGGGGAGAGTGCATGACCCTGCGGGGAAAAATGAACCTGTCTGAATACAGCCTTACGATCTTGGAATCGCCAAACTCTGCTGAGGACGAGTAACTTCTCTGGAGCACGTCCTTTGGATAAGCTTCGGCTAGCTGGGGAATTCTATCCTTCTTCAGGAAAAACATGCATGACCTGCGTGGGGATCAAGCTTTTCACTATTGCAATCTTTTGATCATCTTCCTCGTACGGTTATGAAACCTGCAACAACACAAACAAGACACGACAAACCTATGCAATCCAAATCAATTCAGGTTAGTGACGTTACACTCAGTTAATTCAAAGCTTTAACAACTGTTGGCAAGGGCCAGTGATGTTATACTCATGCTAGCTTCAATAAACTTAGGCGTTTTATCATGCGCAAAAACAGTAAAGAACTGGCATCAAGTACTGAATAACACATTTTCATTGATTGGGCCCCTGAATGGGCGGAGTTTTTGTACACGGGATGTAACTCCTGAAAAGAGGAAGCTACGCAAAGCAAATATACAAGTATGCAAGTATTCACAAGAAGCATAAATATTGACAAATTAAATTTTGTACACATGTCGGCAACTGGATGGAGACGAACACCACGAACTGATCCTCCCATGACTCGCCCGACTCTAATGCTTTCCCGGTATCCGTCTTCTGAAGAAGTTGTATCCGATAACTGACTCCTCAAACATATTCTCCCGCACTGATGCTCATTGAATACCAAATTCGGACCGCAGTCATTTGCTTTTCTCATCCCTAACTTTTGCGTGAACCGCCCTTTACGGGTTTTCAGTTCACCGGGATACCCCTTTTTGCCGAAGCCGCCCAGTGTAGGTTTTCAACTTCGCGGGTGTACATTTTTTTCAATTTTATCCCTAACTTTTGCCCGAACCTTTCATTCTGTTTTTGGTTCGCCAGGATGCCCCATTTTTGCCTGGACTCTCTTTTTTCTGTCCAGCGGGTCTATTTTAAGCAAAGTATTTTTTAACTGCGTCCGAATTCACAGGTGATGCAAAATCTTCCCCGTCCATGGTGGACAACAATAAAGCTCCTCCTGAAAAGACCTTACCGACAACGTATGGCCCTTCGTAATTGGGGGTCCACTTGCCCCTGTGATCTGCTTGCGGCGGGAGAATCCTTTTCAGCACAAGGTCGCCCGTCTGAAAGCTCCGCGGAAGTATCTTCTTGTCGTACGCTTTCTTCATTCGTCTCTGATACAAACGACCGTATGCCAGAGAAGCTAGCCTCTTCTCATCCATCAAACTCAGTTGGTTCAATCTGTTCGTTACCCATTCTGCCTCGTCCAGCTGAACGTCTCGCAATACCCTCAGAGAAGGGATCTCCACCTCCAATGGTAACACCGCTTCCGTTCCGTATACCAACGAGAACGGAGTTGCCCCGGTTGATGTGCGTACCGTCGTACGATAACCGTGCAAAGCGAAAGGTAGCATTTCATGCCAATCTTTATACGTCACCACCATTTTCTGGACGATCTTCTTGATATTCTTATTGGCCGCTTCGACAGCGCCATTCATCTTGGGTCGGTAAGGGGAGGAGTTATGATGTTCAATCTTGAAGTTCTGACAGAGCTCCTTCATCATTTTGTTGTTCAGATTAGAACCGTTATCCGTGATTATCCGCTCGGGAATCCCATATCGGCAAATGATATCTCTCTTGATGAATCTAGCCACCACTTGCTTCGTTACATTTGCGTAAGACGCCGCTTCCACCCACTTGGTGAAATAATCGATTGCTACGAGGATGAACCGATGCCCGTTAGAAGCCGTCGGCTCAATCTTTCCGATCATATCGATTCCCCACATCGAGAATGGCCATGGAGATGACATCACATTTAAAGGGCTTGGAGGCACGTGTATCTTGTCAGCATAAATTTGGCACTTGTGGCACTTTCTTGCAAATTTGAAACAATCAGTTTCCATCGTCAGCCAAAAATAACCTGCCCGCAGCAGTTTTCTCGTCATAGCATGCCCACCAGCATGCGTACCAAAGGCACCTTCGTGAATTTCCTCCATGAGAAGCTTTGCCTCTTTCTCGTCTACACAACGCAACAACACCAAGTCGTGGTTTCTTCTGTATAAGACGCCATCCGGGTTCAAATAGAAATTACCCGCTAATCTCCTGAGAGTCTTCTGATCTTGACTGGATGCCCCAGCCGGATACTCTTTATTCTTCAGGAAATTAAGGATATCAAAATACCACGGTTTGTCATCGGACGCTTCATCAATAGCAAATACATAAGCTGGCCTGTCCAGCCGAGAGATAGTGATCTGGGGAGCTTCGTTCCAGAAATTGACCTTGTACATGGAAGACAAAGTGGCAAGGGCGTCAGCCATTTGATTTTCTGCCCGCGGCACGTGATGCAATTCAACTTTGTCGAAGAAAGGCAACAATCTCCTTGCATAGTTCATATAATGTATCAAATTGGGCTGCCGTGTCTCCCATTCCCCTTTGATCTGATTCACCACCAGAGCTGAGTCTCCGTATACGTCTAAATGTTTGATTCGCAAATCAATGGCTTCTTCAAGCCCCATTATACAAGCTTCGTATTCGGCCTCATTGTTGGTAACAGCAAAGGTCAATCGGGCAGTAAACGGGATGTGCGACCCGTGTGGCGTAGTGATAATTGCCCCTATTCCGCTCCCGTAAGCATTCACAGCTCCATCAAATATCATCTGCCATTTGGACCCCGGCTCTGGTCCTTCGTCTGGTAACGGCTCTTCGCAATCCTTCATCTTGAGATACATGATATCCTCGTCAGGAAAGTCAAATCTCATCGATTGATACTCTTCAATAGGCTGCTCCGCCAGATACTCAGCCAACACACTCCCTTTTATCGCCTTTTGCGAGACATATTGAATATCATATTCGGTCAAGATCATCTGCCACCTGGCAATTCTACCTGACAACGCCTGCTTTTCGAATATATATTTGATCGGATCCATCTTCGAGATGAGCAGGGTTGTATGATTCAGCATGTACTGCCTCAAACGCTTGGCGGCCCAGGCTAGCGCGCAACAAGTTTTCTCCAGCATTGAATATCGAGATTCACAGTCTGTAAATTTCTTACTCAGATAATAGATTGCATGCTCTTTTCTCCCCGTCTCGTCGTGCTGACCGAGAACACAACCCATGCTTCCCTCAAGGACCGTCAAATACATTATCAAGGGTCTCCCTGCCACCGGGGGTATCAAAATAGGAGGCTCCTGCAGATACTTCTTTATTTTATCGAACGCCTTTTGACAATTTTCGTTCCACGTTACAGCTTGATCTTTCTTTAACAGCTTGAATAATGGTTCACACGTGGCCGTTAGGTGAGATATGAACCGGGCAATGTAGTTCAATCTCCCCAAAAACCCGCGCACCTCTTTCTCTGTTTTAGGCGTCGGCATTTCTTGAATCGCTTTTATTTTAGCAGGATCGACCTCTATTCCTCTTTCACTTACGATAAACCCCAGGAGCTTACCCGATCTCACCCCGAAGGTGCATTTGTTAGGGTTCAGCCTCAGCCTGAACTTCCTAAGCCTTTTAAACAACTTCAACAGATTCACCAGATGCTCTTCCTCCGTCTGGGATTTGGCAATCATATCGTCAACATAAACTTCAATCTCTTTATGCATCATGTCATGAAAAAGAGTCGTCATCGCACGCTGATATGTTGCCCCAGCATTTTTCAAACCAAAGGGCATCACTTTATAGCAAAATGTTCCCCAAGGCGTTATGAAAGTAGTCTTCTCCATATCCTCTGGCGCCATTTTAATCTGATTATAGCCTGAAAAGCCATCCATGAAGGAGAATACAGAGTATTGAGCAGTATTATCAACTAACACGTCAATATGAGGAAGCGGAAAATCGTCTTTCGGGCTAGCTTTATTCAAATCTCTGTAATCCACGCACATCCGGACCTTGCCATCTTTCTTTGGCACTGGTACGATGTTAGCAACCCATGAAGGATACTTCGTCACAGCCAGGAAACCAGCGTCCCACTGTTTCTGAACCTCCTCTTTGATCTTCATTGCCATATCTGGTCGAGTTCTGCGAAGTTTTTGTTTGACAGGCGGGCAGTCTTCTTTCAGTGGCAGACGATGCACAACCATATCTGTATCGAGCCCTGGCATATCTTGATACGACCAAGCGAATACATCATTATACTCTCGGAGCATTTCAACCAGTTTTCGCTTGATATCACTCTGCAGTGCGGCTCCGATACGAATATTTTTCTCAACCCCTTCCGACCCCAAATTGATAATCTCGATAACCTCGTCGTGAGGCAGAATGGCTCTTTCCTCTTGCTTCACCAACCAAGACAGCTCTTCAGGAACGTCGCTATCTTCGACAATCTCTTCTTCGGTCTGGAATACCGGGTGCTCGAAGTCGGGACGAGTCATAGGTGGCTCAAGGATGTCATCTGAAAATGTTATCCTGCAAAAGAAAGGGTTAAGTGCTTCAAAATGCGTATAAAGCGGATAACCACGTTGCCATTTTATTGAAAAGTACAAAACAAGAAAGACAGGGATTACAGTATTTGCACATGAAAAAAACGCCATTTATTTAATGATTAACGAAGCAATGTTTATAACAACACAACCCTAAGCAAATCCTGATGCCCCGGGCAAGACATCAGATTATTCAACAATTAATAAAGCAAAGCATTACTGTTTAAAGGTCACAGGAACAAGCTCCTGAATGGACCAGTTGCACAGTCCTTGTCCTGGCGTGCTTGGCTGAATCCAGGCCTCCATATCACAGTCGCTGTCCCCTTCATCGGATTCTGAAGCAGCATTGACAGATTCATGGCATACTCCACTGGCAGAGATGGTGATTGACTTTCTGAAATGAGGGGCCCCCACAGAAGGAGTTGATGACGACGGTCGGTACCCCAGTCCGAACCGGTCCATTTTCACCGGAATGTCCAATACTTTGCCCCAGCCCGTGGCTTCTCCTGCCTTCACTAGCGCTTGGGCTTCTTTATACGAAGAAACAGCTATCTCTGGCGCTTTGCTTGGCCCGGGACCCTTGTCCTTAATGCGCAAACCTTCGAATGCTTGGCATGGCGTCTCGTGGATCTCCCCGTCGACTTCCACATATTTAAACGAAGATAGATGACTGACCAGGATGTCTTCTTCTCCGCACACGGTGACTACACTGTCTCCGACCATATACTTTAACTTCTGATGCAGGGTTGACGTGACTGCCCCGGCCCCGTGAATCCAAGGTCTTCCCAGCAAGCAGCTGTACGCAGGCTGTATATCCATGATATAAAACTCCGTTGCAAACACTTCCGGCCCCACTTGCAGAGGCAAGGTAATCGATCCGAAGACTGTCCTCCGCGTGCCGTCAAACGCTCTGACTACCAAATCACTTGGTGTGCACAAAATTCCTCGAACATCCAGCTTCATCATAGCCTTCTTAGGCAGCACATTCAAAGACGACCCGGTGTCAACCAATACGTGCGACATTGTCGACCCTCTGCACTCAACAGATACATGTAATGCCATATTATGATCCCTTCCTTTCGGAGTCAAGTCGAAATCAGTAAAGCCCAGACTGTGGCCTGCATTTACGTGTGCCAATACTCCTTCTAGCTGGTTCACGGAGACATCCTGTGGTACAAAAGAAGTGTCCAGGACTTTCAGCAAAGCGTCTCGGTGAGCCTCCGAACACAGCAACAGTGACAGAATAGATATTTTGGACGGTGTTTGCTGCAGATGCTCCACAATTTTATAATCGCTTTTCCGAATTAAGCGCATGAATTCTTCGACATCCTTAGATGCTGCTTCTTTTTCATTTACTTGAACCGGAACATTCTCCACCGCTTTCCCCTTTCCCTTCGCTAGCCTTTCGGCTTCTACTTCAGGGGATATAAAGATCCTGCCGCTTCTCGTCATGCCTCCCGGGCCAACAACATTATCCACAACCTCCGCTGACTGCTTGTTAACATCGATTTTAATCCCGTCACAATACACCTCTAGCCCATATGACCATGGGACCGCTTTCATGCTCTCATACGGGATTGGCCCGGCTTTAGTGATAGTAATCGGTGGTCGCTGAGCTGGTGCTGAAATAGTGATCGTCTTCCTAGGAATTGTCACTGTGGCAACATCACTCCGATTATCCACTACTGCCCCTGCCGGCTCATCAGTTGCTGTTCTATCAAACTGCAATACACCTTCATCAATTAAGGCCTGAATGCCTTTCTTCAAATCCTCACACCCCTCAGACAGGGCCCAACAATCTAAGCAGTACTCATTACAACCCGGGTAAACACCTCCTTGCAATAGTCGGCTTTTTATTTCGCTCAGCGGTGTCTTTAAATCCTCAACGTTCATAATCAGATTCAGACCTTCCTCAATCAGCACGGCATTCGCCCCATGATTAGGCATGGGTTTCTGGACTATATTCGCACCGGTCGTTCCGAAGTTGATAGACTTGTTGTCCAAGAGATCCTGCACAACGTGCTTAAAAGCATGACAACCTTCTATATCATGGCCCGGGGCCCCAGAATGAAACTCGCAGCGCCTATTTGCATCATAGCCGAACGGGGGAGTTCCCGTTATCGGTGCCAAGGTTCTTTTCTCCACCAGATTCAATCCCAACAAGGTCTGCAATAAATCAGCATAGTTAGAGGGAGGCTTCTCGAACACTCTTCTCGGCTTATTACCCTGAAATCTTCGTTGAGCTTGCTGTGCCCCCTGCTGAGGCTGCTGCTGCTGTGGCATTGGTTGCTGCTGAACCTGTTGTTGTTGCTGGATTGGTTGTTGCTGATAAGGGATGGTCACACTCGACACTTGCTGCTGCTGACGATATTGATTTCTTCCCCTGCCTCGGCCTCGGCCTCGGCCTCCAAATACCGCACTAGCTTCGCCCTGACGGCGCCCACCATAAGCTTTCCTATTACTGCCAGATGCAGCTGACTCGTCAACTTGGAACTTTCCTTGCTTAATGTTCCGCTCAATCTTTTCCCCCATCAAAATCAGATCTGAAAAACTAGCCAGAGACGTATGAAACAACATATCATGAAACAGCCCGGTGAATGTGCCGACAAACATATCGTTCATTTCTTTATCTTCCACAGGAGGACGGACCCTGGCAGCCATATCGCGCCACCTTTGCGCGTATTCTTTAAAACTCTCCCCCTTCTTCTGCGAAAGCCCGGCCAACTGGACCCGATTGGGTGCCAGGTCACTGTTATATTTGTAATGGGCTACGAACGCCTCTGCTAATTGCTTCCAAGTCTTGATATCAGTGGGCTCCAACCCCATGTACCACTCTAAGGAAGGCCCCGATAGACTATCCTGAAAGAAATGCATGAGCATTCTTTCGTCAGTGGAGTATGCTGACATCTTTCTGTAATAAGCTCGTACATGAACCTTCGGACATGTATCTCCTTTGTACTTATCGAACGCAGGCGCTTTGAACTTAATTGGCACCCTCAGCCCAGGTACCAAGCCCATTGTTGCCATGTCCAGTCCTACAGCACTCTGATTTAGGACTCCCTTCATTTGCTCTTCCAGCATTCTAATCTTTTGAGAATCATCCATTGGCCCTTCAAAGCCCCCTCCAGAGAAGGCGTCCTCCTGTTGATCCTCTTGCCACATACCGTTTCCAGCCCCGTATCCATCATACGCATTATTACGTCCAGCTCTGACTTGATTCATCCCTGGAACTCGGCCTCTGTTGCCGTACCCTTGAACACCTCCAACAGGACCTCCAGCCATAAAACCAGCACCGTTTCCGTTTCCAAAACCTCCGTAGCCCTGATTGACCATACCATAACCATCTTGCCCAAAGCCTTGAGCATTAAAGCCATACTTGCCAGTGTTGTCGAATCCCTGATCGTTAAATCCGAACCCAGCGTTGACAAAGCCATTGCCTCCGAGATTATCTCCCAAATTGACATCACCCAGCCCAGCGTTGTGGACGGCAGTATCATTTCCAACTCCGACGTTACCATTCATAGCAGCGGTAGCGTTGTTGACGTTAGCAGCATTCACATTGACGACAGGCGGAGCCACTGGCGTTGGAGTGCCATCTCCATGAGCAGTATCAACCCGGACAGACTGATGATCTTCGTTACCATGACCTGCGTTGCGAGCCAACAGAGGCTGGACCATGGCCTGCAAGTTCTCCTGCCCTTTTGCTATAGCCTCCATGGTCTGCATGAAGAGGGCGAGCTTCTCACGTACATCCTGCATCTCATTCTGAATCTGGTCCATGACTTTCCGACAGTTGGATCGTGTAGAATAGCGGTGCGGATGTTGATCTGGAATCCTGTTAAGTACCTGAATCAAAGCAGGAGATAAGACACCATTCAAAGATTACCTGTTATGCAAGATGAATATGAATGCAATGCAATGTGTCTGCGCGTTAGGGAAGTTCATTCCCCCAGTTCTAGTGCGAAGGTGCCGGTGCGGTGACAGTATTGACAATAAGAATACCGGAGCTGAATCATAGAAAGCCTCATATATAACAGAGAGAATCAATAAGCCCAGGGTACAATATCACTGAGAGTACAAAGATGGCATGACCTCAACCAACAATCCTGGTGATGGTCAGCACTATGCAAATAAAGCATACAAATAATGGAATGATCAGATCCTCCCAAAAGTCTGGTACTCCTCTATCAACTTCTTGGTCTCCGGATGGCTTGGTCGATCAAGCAGCCCCTCAACAAGCTGGTTTCTCTTCTTAAGGACACGGCGTACGTCTTCAGCAGTTTCTTCCCATGTTGCTTCTCCGAAGCAATCTTCTAACTTTCGCTTCTGAGACACTGCTTCATCTCTGGATTTGATTGCCTTGTTCAGTGCATGCTGGACACTATACCGGTTCATCACTTCCTCCTCACACTTCTTGATGCTAGACTTCAACTTCTCCTCGAGGTCGGAAATTTGCTGCTTCAGCTTATCTTCCCTCTTCTTGTTGTTGGTGAGTGTAGCATTCCAAGTCTTGTTGCAAGAAGATATCTCTCGGTGTGCTGCGTCGAGCGCCTTCTTTTTGGCTTCCAGCATGTCATGGGAACTTCTGAACTCTTGCCCCAGACGTTCGCGCTTTTTCTTTTCCTCGGTCAACTCAGCTCCTAACCTGTTTACCAGCTCAATCTGTTGTTGGAAAGCATATACGGCTTTGTTTTTCTCACTGCGTGCCTGGGCTAGCTCTTGCTCTAACCCTTCGTTAATCTTCACCAGGGCTTCTTTCTCCTTCACAACCTGTTCATATGCTTCTCTAGAAACAGTGGTCGGCTCTTCTACCGGAATAGGATCAAGAATTGGTGCCTCTGGAAACGGCATCTTCAATTGACTAGCCCTTTCTTGAATCCAAGCTCTATAAGGTGCATAGGCCTGACAGTCATTCTTTCCTAACAACGGCTTCCCTTTGCGGTTAATACGCGTCCAAGCATGTCGCAACTTGGCTAATAACTCCCCCTTCACGTCACCGGTGAAGTACAGAGATTCCCGTACTTCTTCCTCCTGAGGTGGATTCTTCAGCGCATATCCGAACTGGCGAATGAATAGAGAAGGGTTGTAATTGATACACCCTTTTCTTCCTATCAATGGCACATTAGGGTAACCAGAACAACTGAAGATGAGCTCCGATCCCAGCAGGTCTCTATCAAACCACTCCATATCTTCCGACGATAGCCTCATCAGGCGTTCTGGCCAACCAACTGGAACTGTAGTCTCTGCATCAGATCCTCTCTTAGGAAGGTGACTCTTAAACCACATACTCAATAAGGGCACACACAGATGAACATTCTTCCCTCTTCCCTTCTCATTCTTGTAATGCAGCGAGTGGTAGAGATCTCCGAGTAAAGTAGGTACAGGATTACCAGCGGCAAACAAGTAGAAAGCATCGAAGTCCACAAAATCCGGTATATTGGGGAATAGTACTATGCCATAAATGCACAAGGCCAACACAGCATTGAAAGCGACCCAGCACCCATTCTTGGCGTACTCTTGGGCTTTACCAACTAAGAACTGAAATGAGAAGCCTGGAACTCCACGGGAAACAGTAGTCACAAGTTCAGAAGCATCAACATGCAAGGCTTTTACCAATTCCTCCGGCTTGGGCTTGGCATCATAATGAATGAATGGAACCTGGTTCTGCACAGGCAGCTCAACATACTCAGCGTATTCCTCCAGAGTTGGTCCCATAATGAAGTCAGCGAACGTGAAGCACCTCAAAGCCGGGTCGTAGAATTGCATCAAAGCATACAGCCCATCTAACTCCACCTCTGTAGGTTTGCACACCAATCTCAGTAATCTACCATAGCTCATCCGGAAACTCCTACGAACACCCTCATCAGCAAGAGAGATCAACCCCAGTAAAGGAACAATATCAGGCGTAGGCAATTTGTAAGCAACCGTTCTCCGTAGGCTAGTCATGATCAAACACTCAGAAGTCTGGGCACTAGAACTAGGGAAATGCAAATGCACCTGCAGCACAGACACACGTTAGTGAAATGCAAATGATAATGTATATGCAAGGATGCAATGCAAGTAATATTCAACAGGGACCAAAGCTGCAGCTGAATAGCCTAAACCCAATCAAGAAAGGTCTCAGATAGACCATCCAGAAGTCATCAACCTTGGTCTCAGATAGACCTAAAATAAAACTCCAACACTGGTCTCTGACAGACCTCAACTCATAACTCCAACTGGTCTCTGATAGACCTCAAACCACATCCATAATTGGTCTCTGACAGACCTCAGAATACATCTCCAAATGGTCTCTGACAGACCTCAGAATACATCTCCAAATGGTCTCTGACAGACCTCAGAATACATCTCCAAATGGTCTCTGACAGACCTCAGAATACATCTCCAAATGGTCTCTGACAGACCTCAGAATAAATCTCCATAAATAACCAGGATCTCTGATCAAGAAATAACCGGTAGTCTGGAGGTCTAGTTACCTGCATAACCCCAAATCCCCTCACAGGTGGGTGGCCCTATAACTGGCACAAGGTACGGCATCCTATGCGGTCGTCGGCGTCACAGACTTTCAGGGTTGATGATACGATTCCCAGAAGGAGTGGCATCATCAATTCCTGAAGAGGCCTCACTCAGCCAACTTCCAAATGATCGGTCCCCAGAGTCGACAATCCAACTAACCAGCAACCCACGCCAACCAAAGGAAGGGGCAGGAGGCCAACCAGAGGAACCTCGTCTGAGTGTAGATTTCATGGGACACCAAAGCAAGCAAAGCAAGCGGGCGCCCACTAATTTCTACTCTAATTCTAGGTGCACTCAAGCCCAGGTCCGGCTTATCTCTCAACATCAGAACACCCGTCACACCCCAAATACAGCAATAATAAACAATATATATAAAGCTGAAAAATACAGGGTTAGAAATATACAATAACTCCATACAAAATCCTCGACGGGAAAACAAGCGTTAGGATTGACTCTCTCAAGGGACGTTGGATCCCAAATGCATAAGGACCGTCGCAGTCCTTAGCAGCCAGGGGACGTTGGATCCCCAGCAGAGTCGCCAGCTGTCGCTACTGCGAAAATCGGCGCCGGCTGAACAGAAGAGTCGCCACCGTGCGTTATTTATCCCACGGGAGGGAAAGGAAACGCTCAGAGTAAACCTCGCACAACACGGGAAAGGTATGGTCGTCGCAACCAAAACCTGGGTTCGGGAGTCGGTTACGCAAGGGGAAGGTATTAGCACCCCTCACGTCCGTCGTACTCGACGGGATCCACGCTTGTTTTCGGGTATGGATTGTTATTCTATCTACGCTAAAGGTCTGGGGTTAAAAGAAAAGAAAATGAAAATAATAAAAAAAAATGACTCGGCAAAGTATCGCACTTTATGCCTACGTATTCCCGTCTGGAACGAGAAATCAGAGTCAACGTAGTTCGCCTACCTACGGGAAAGGAGGGGAAGGTTGCTCGCTAGGATATCGCATCCTATGCCTACGTACTTTCATACAGCATGAAAGATCAGAGCAAACGTAGTTCGGGCCACGTACGACACAAGTCTGCCTTGGTTGATTTTATTCCTTCTGAAAAGGTTTTTCTGATTAACAGTCCAAGAGGACAAAAATGACGCTTTGATGAGTTCACATTCTTTCACGGAAGAAGTGTCTTTTATTGTGTTTGAAATCTTTATGTGTTTTTCTGTTTGTTTTGAGAAAGAAAGAGATAGAACTCTAACCTACGGTTGCGAAGGGAAACAAACTAACCTAATGTTATCATGCATGGGTTAAGACCTAGTGTCTATCATGCTCCTCTCTTGCACAGAGAGAAACAGAGATCCTACGGGATAGGCAGAAACAGAAACAATATCAGATACATACAGTAAAGCAGTAAAATGCATGGATGCAACAATACAAGCGAGGCAAGGGAGTCCCACTCAACCTCGAACCTAGAAAACAATAGGCGAAAGTGAACAGACTTCACTTTCAACCCAACAGGGTAAACAGCAAACAATACAGTTCAGAAAACCAATCAATACATCCACAAATGAAATACAACAGCAAAAGGAACAGCATCAGCAGCTCTGAATTAACATCTGGCTTCCAGTAATCTCCAATCAGCTACAGGCTTCAACAAGCATCAATCTCCATCTCCATGGCCTTCAGGCAAGGGCTTTGATCCTCAGTCTTCCATCTGCAATGGCTTTTCTTCAAGCTCAAACCTCCAGGATGAGGGATTAGTCACAAGAGTGAATTGGGTGTTAAGCAATCAGTTGACTACCAAGGGTGGTGAACAGACTGCTTCTAACACAAGAGACATTTTCTCTCAAGAGTTCTATCTCATAGACACTGTCACCAAGCCTTCCAAAGGAAGGGGGTGAGTGCCTTAGAGAGACTCTGAATCACAGAGAAGAATGGATGCAGACAAGGCAATCCACGTTTGAGAAACAATCATTCTAATCTAGAGCTCTGCCTAGCTCCTAAACCCTAATCTCCTCAGCAACTGATAGCAAGAAACTCCTCCTCAACTCTGACAGTTGATCTTCAGCATTTGAATCTCCAATGGCTTCATCTCCACAAATCTTCAGCTTCCCCTGGGCCCCAGACAAACCCAATACCCAATCAAACAATCAACAATCCCCAGAGGGCACACCACACCAGACAGCAGATATACAGATAGTAATAATATCAGTAGGGGAGTCCTAATTTTTTCTAAGGGATCTAATAGCTACCCATAGCCCATATAGTCCCATAACTAATCTATTCAAACCCTAAGTCCTAAGGGAGAAAATTGAACTTCCTAAGTTGTCACCTAAAAACCCTAGTTTTGATCATGATATTCAAGCATTTATTAATCACCTAAAACTAACTCCTAAAAATGGGAACTAAAATATTTCTACAAGCTTAACATCTCATCTAAACAATATGAAAAGAATGACCAAAAAATATTAAAGTATGTGAGAGAACAAAAATCACAAAAAAAATGCATGAAATGAATATATTTATTATGACATTTATTTAGAAAATATGTAAAAAATATGAAATAAAACTAAAAATGAAATTTTATTTTCCTATAATATTCTAGGCATTTTAAAGAAAATATGGTAAAAAGAATGAATTAAAAAGCATTTTTTATGAATTTATTATGATTTTATGAAAATTGATGAAAATTAAAATGAAATAAGAAAAAATAAAATGAATTAAATGAGCCAGGGCGGGTGTGAATAGGAACTTCGCTCAGTTCAAAATTGGATGGGCCTCACAGGGTAGGGGTGCAGTTAGCGCTTCTGGCTTAAGCCCAATACACATTCAGAATTAAAAAACAAATAAACGCTGGGGGGTAGAAATAGCATCAGAAACACGTTCAATATTGGTTTGGGCCTAACTCTGGGGGTGGGGATAGCATCATCCACTCAGGCCCGCCCGTTTCAATTAATGAAACGGCGCGTTTTGGCCAACTTCATTCTTTCCCTCCAAAGCTCAGATTAAACATAGGCCATTGGATTGCCCTGATAGTCAAGAGTCTACCACGAAATGAAGGGCTCAGATTGTATCTTCTTCAATTGAACCTGCAACCTAGGGTTTGAGCTTCCATGGCCACCATGCACGAGCAAGGTTCCACCTCCCTGTTCTCACTCCACACGCGATGAATCCTCATGATGTAAACATGGAATCTGCTCCAAATCTCTCCCTCTACAATCTTAGGGCATCAAATCACCTTGAAACTCACCACATCAACAAATTCGATTGGATCAACCTTCGGCCTCCATTGAAATACACTGGTATGCATCATCACCAAACTTCCTCAAACCTAGCCTAACTTAAACTACATCTAATGGAGGTTAACACATGCTATCAAGCCACGATTATAACACCCTAATCTAAGAGATTCGAACACAAACAGAATATGGCACCTGTCACTAACCATCACCAAACCTCTCCAAATTCATCTAACTTAATCTCCTAACCACCTAGATCAATCCTACACTAACAAAAACATGCCTACCTAACTGGATCAAGCAGTGTGATAGAAAACTTACCTTGTAAGAAATCTTGAGAAACAGCTATGGAAATGGAAGATCTGAGGCTTCCAAGTGATGAATCTTGATCAATCCTTGAGGAACTTGCTTCTGTATGCACAAACTTGGAGTTTCCTTGCTTGAATCATGCAATCCACTTGAACTTGTAGTTTTGAGATTCTTGAGAAAAGCACTCGAATATGAATGATTCACACCAAAACTTTGCTTCAATTATGATCTATGATGATGATTGAGTGGAATTGAATTGATTATGATGAAGCTTGATGAAGAATTTGAGAGAATTGTGATGAAACTTCAATGAAAAAGTGTGAGAAATTTTGTGAGAAATCTTGGTGCAAATGAGGCCAACCCTTGATCAATGCACATTTCATGAATATATAGACCCCAAATGAACATTCTAGATCCATCTTGCACATTCCCTTGTTTTCAAATTTTGATCCATTTTGATTATGTTTCTTAAATGATAAGCAACCATGGATAACTTCATTTTTTCCTTCTAAACTCAAAAAAGTGGGTGAACCATTGTTCTTAGAATTGTTTTTCCATTCAACATCATATATTGGAAGTCTCCATTTGGACTTGTAAATCTCCCAAACCATTTTCCAACTTGAAATTATTCACTTTATAAGCCTTTTTAGTTCATATTTTGACCAATTGTGCAACTCCATGCTATGAGCTTCTCCAATAACTTGTGACCTTCTTTCTAGACTTAAAATCCCATTTGGAGCAAGTTTGATGTTGTAAGTTTTTCCATTTGAGGCCTCCTTGTATGAGTTTTGGGTATAGGTTAAAATGACCTGTAATTCACAAATGCCCAAAATACCCTTTGCTTGCCAAGACCATAAGTTGAGTTCTCCACATCATATGAAGGCATACCATACCATTCTAGAAAGCTAAGACAATGAGGAACAACTCTTAAGTTGACCAAGAATTCATTTGAAATCTCCTTGAGGGGTAAAACTAGCTTGGAAGTCAAGTCACTTTCACAGACAAAAATTCAGACACCCCAAATGACCTGTAACTTGTAAGGACCATAACTTGAGTTCTATAAATCTCCTTGAAGTCTTCCACCACTCAAATTAAAGGTCTTGAGATCCTCTACAAGTTTCATGTTGGCCAAGAAGCCATTTGAAACTAGCATTTTGACTTATCTTGCTTGGAAATTTGACCTAAACTAGGGGATTTTACAGAGAAACCCTAATTTAGTAACTCCTCTTCTCCTTGATTTCTCTTGAATTCTTCTTGTCATATCTCCCTGTCCTTCTTCATATGTCAAATGTTGATCCCCACATCTCTCCAATAGACTTGAATGCCCTCTTAAGTCAGTCAATTGACCCAGGGTTGACCTAGGGTTGACCCAGATGAAACCCTAGTTGACTGTCTTCAACTGTAGCTCTTGTGCCTTCATCAATGACTTGTTTCCTTCTCCAAATGACTTTTTAAGTCTCTCAAAATGTCTAGATGCTCTCCATGTCTTCATTTCATAGCTCAGAACCCTCTTGTTGATCCTCAGGTACCCTCAGCTAAGAGATGGACTCAAGGCTTGATCTGCTGAGCTCTTTGCTTTCAAATTCTTTCCTGATGACTTGAATATGACTGAATTGGGATAATAACCTCTTGATAGGCCTCTAGAGATGAAAATAATGATTGGTCCCCTGTTGAATGACTGGCTATGCTTATGCTATGCAAATGGTTAGTCTATGTACATGACTCTATATGCAAATGCTAATGATGATGAAACATAAACCAAGTGAATAAGGTTGGGCAAATTTTAGGGTGCAACACTAGGGAGTTGGCCCCATAAAAGAAAGCGGGTTGCAAATGACAGGGTGGGAGCAAGAACCTCTCCTTGGCACTGCCGTCGGTGAGGTCGACAGTCTCAGACTCATTAACCCGCATCCTCTTAGATGTCCCCTACGAGGAGGGGGACTGACTGCCATGGGGGGAAGAGGAGGAACCACCGAGCCCCTGGTCGAGACCAGGCATCTGCTGTACCTGGGAAATCCTCCCCTTACCAGATTTCTTCATGCCCCTGCTAGCCGCCAACCTCTTCACACGCTCGTGCATACTCGACATTTCTCCTACAAAAGAAAAATAAACAAAGTCAGAAAAACACAAACCAACAACGAATGCACAAACAAGGCTTGAACGGAAAGCAGGCCCACTACCTAAAAGACGCAGGGCTTCCCCATCAAACGCACACTCGAGGAGGTCCCTCATATTGATCAATCGTGACTCCCTAAGAATCTCCCCATTCTGGTCGAGGATAAAATTCCTGTCCGACGTCAAACACTTTGCAGGGGTGAAACTAGCCACAAATGTGACCAGCTTCCGGTAGGCCACCTGGTCGTTGGTATCCAATGAGCCTGCCCGTACTATGCAGTTGTCTGTGCCCTTGTCGAAATGTTCCTCCGTCCAAATCAGCGGAATCTTCAGCACTAAAGCTTCCTCCGGCTGCTCGTCTTTTTCCCGGACCTCGAGGTTAAAAAGCGAGTCCACAGCCGTGTGAGTCATGGGCTTGACAACGTAATACCGGTCCTTAAAAGTTTGGATGGAATCCAAGTACGCCCAGAAAAGCCTCCTCGATTTCTTCAAGGACACCCAGCTGTGTCGACCATCGAGTGTTTGTCTTTGAAGGTGGAAGATGCGGAAGAAAATGGTAAGAGTCGTCAGTCGCGTTAGGATGTAGTTGTAAGGGCGCCAGTCGAAGCCAGTCAAAAACTCCTAGTTGGAAGTTGGTGAAGGGCAGATGTAATCCCGCTTCCCAGAAGGTAAACTCATACATGGGGAACCTCATCCCCTTATAAGTCGAGCATATCCGATGGTTTGCTCGTGGTTTGTACACCTGCTAGCTCACGGGGGAACCCTCAGAGTGGTCCTCGACATTAGCATAGGCGTCAGACTCATCCACGACAAAGCGAGAAGAGACACTCAGGGGCTCCTCCCTGGCCCAATCTGCGACAGACCTTCTTTACTCTTCACCGGCCTGCACCATCGGGAAATCAGGCTCGTTGTCGATTTCAATAACCCCCTGTACCCAAGTAGCCATATACACTCGAAAAGCAGAGGATATTGGTGAATCCGACATTCGAGATCAAATCCACCCTTCCATCGCAGATCAAGTGAAAGGGCAAAGAGGGGGGGACCCCTAGGGACAGGGCCTCTCCTGTCTCGACAAACGAGAGCGGACCCCCGAGACTTTCATCGCTTGTCCCCGGGAGGTTCATCCAAAAATATCCTACGTCCTTGGAGGCTTCATCACTTGTCCCCGAGAGATTCATCAAAACTATCATACGTCCCCGGAGGCTTCATCGCTTGTCCCCAAGAGGTCCATCCAAAACTATCCTACGTCCCCGGGGGCTTCATCGCTTGTCCCCGAGAGCTTCATCCTAACTCTACACTAATTCAAAGAAGTTCTGACATATTTTTTAGAAATTTCACGGTCTCCCCGGGCATTCATCAAGTCCACCAGAGAAACCGTCAGAAAATAGGAAAAACGAGAGTAAGGCAGCGGAGACTTACTTGGTACGACTATTTTGGGATGACGGTACGACAGTGGACGACAGACGTCTCGGTGCTGAAATTTGAGAAGCGCGGGGAGAAGAAGAGGAAATGTTTTGAACGGTAGAAGCGAAAAGTGAGAACTGAAGCGGGCTTAGTCCTATTTATAAGCCTAACACGGGATTCGAGGCTCCTCTAGGCACTCAAATACCCCTATCCCTAGCTGCCTTAGCTAAGCAGTGATTTCCTGGCACATGGCAACACCAAAAGCTTCACATCCATTAGTCTCCCTTTCGGGCTCGGAGATCGAGCACATCCTTCACGGTGTCCACCTCCCCGACATGTTGTCTCGTCGAGCATCCTCCACTCCCGACCTGGAACACGACTCCCAATTTCATGCGCCGGGCAAATACCATCTCCTGAAGAGGTCCTAGACATTTCGACCTGCCCTTAAGTCATTACTCCTCCACCTAGAAGCAACGACTTAGGGGGCTCGTGTTCTGGATTGGGCCGAGACCTTCCCCTCGGACGGGCAGGCCCAACCCAATACTATGTTGATGAGGCCCAACATGGCCTAATCCTCTCTGTCAGGCACAAGCCTCAACACGGCACACAAGTTAGGTAGAACACTATCTTGCACGGGGAGAGCTCACGCGCTTTCCCCATGGACTCCACGTTCTCTCTGTCGTACCTCAAAAAATACGATCCTCACGATGGATGCGGAAAAAAAATGTTCGAACAGAGTCGCCACCGAACTTTATTCATTCCAAGGATGGAATAGGAAAATATCGATAAAACCTTTAAGGAGATAAGACCATGGTCAACGCAACCAAATTCTAGGTTCGGGAGTCGATTACGCAAAGGGAAGGTATTAGCACCCTCTACGTCCGTTGTACTCAAAGGGAACCTCTTGATTCGATTCGTGAGAGAAAGTTAGCTACGTTTGTTTGTTATCTTCTAAAGAATTTGCTTGCTAAGGGAAAATGGATGGTTTTAAGATAGGGTGCTCAGCAAGGATTGTAGTTCGTGGGACTACGCGAAAAGGAGGAAATTATGGAATTGTGGGGAATGTGCTCGCCAAGATCATCGCAATCTTGTGCCTACGTATCTTACATTCCGAAGAGAATGAAGAATCAGAGCATCCGTAGTTCGGACAACTACGGGAAAAGGTCTCAATCGCACTAGGGCGAGAGAAAAGGTTTTGAATAACAGGTTGGTCTCGATTGCACTGGGGAAAGAGAAAGGGGAAGTTAGTTGTTAGTGTGCTCGTCAAGGATAGAGGTCCTCGTGCCTACGTATCCTCATTAGGAAATGAGGAATCAGAGCAACCGTAGTTCGGCCTACGGTTGAATTGGTTTGGAGATGGTACAGATGACGATTACTTGAAGCTTAAGAAAGACTTCTTGGACCCAAGTAATCGGGAAAGCGAGTCAAAGACTTGACTATCTCTCTTTTTCATTGTGAAAATAAGGTTGTATTTGAATGGAACAAGTGATTAGGTTACATTGTACTTGCTAAACGTTGGCTTGTCTACTCGCTAGGGGAGGTTGAAGCACTAGTTTGTATGTGCGGAAGAAGGGACTAAACAATGCTCTTGGTAATAAAAGGTGTATTTGAGTCAAACGAGAGTTTAGTTCGCAATCTAACTGCTAAACATTGGCTTGTCTGCTCGCTAGGGGAGGCTGAAGCACTAGTTTGTATGCGCGGAAGAAGGGACTAAACAATGTCCTTTGGGAAAGTGTATTTGAATAGTAGGGATCGCGCGAGGGCGAGGAATTAGGTTTTGAGAAGTTTCAATCGCACGGGGGCAAGAACAGAGAGTTTGATTTGTTAAGTATTTGGTTTGGAAATAGGGTAGATTTGAATAGGATTTAGGGTTTTGGTCGCACGGGGGCGAGGAAGAGATTGGTTAACTGTATCAGACGTTTTTGGCTAGAGGTGACGATTACCTGAAGCTTAAGAAAGACTTCTCGGGCCCAAGTAATCGGGACAGTGAACCAAAGACTTGGAGCTCTCTCTTTTTCAACCTCAAATGCAAAAGGGTAGGATGTAGTTCGAGTGGGTTAATCGGATGACGATTAATCGAAGCTTAAGAAAGACTTCTCAGACCCAAGTAATCGGGAGAGTGAAACAAAGACTTGGGGCTCTCTTTTTTTCATCTAAGTGTTGATGGAAATGGATATGGTTTGAGTGAGTATATCGGATGACGATTACTCGAAGCTTAAGAAAGACATCTCGGACCAAAGTAATCGGGAGAGCAAACCAAAGACTTGGAGCTCTCTCTTTTTCATCCCAAAGAGTAGTTGTGTTTGGAAGCTTTTGAACGATGGGATGTGGTTAAAGTATTTTAACAGATGAGGATTACTCAAAGCTTAAGAAAGACTTCTCTGACCTTAAGTAATTGGAAGAGTGAACCAAAGACTTGGAGCTCTCTCCTTTTATCATCTAATGTTATGAAATATGTTTGATATAATTAGAGTGAATTAATTGGATGACGATTACTCGAAGCTTAAGAAAGACTTCTCGGACCCAAGTAATCGGGAGAGTGAACCAAAGACTTGGAACTCTCTCTTTTTCATCTAAGTGTTTAGGAAAATAGATTTGAATTTGTTTATCGTTTTTAGAAGATAATTGTTCGAGCTTAAGAAAGACTTCTCGGACCCAAACAATTGGGAGAGTGAACCAAAGACTTGGAGCTCTCTCTTTTTCATCTTTATTGAAATTGTATTTGAGTAGTTATTAAGTATTTTAATTTGATTTGAAGAAATTTTTTGATGTGAGTCAAGGTTTGAAATTGAGTTTTAAAAGTGTATACTAGCAAAGTGGGCTAGTCTTCTAAATGACCAACTAGAAGTAATTGATCAAATAGGTCTCACTGTAAGGAAGCCCAGGAGTAAGCTTTAAATGTTGTGTATGGTGATCAAAGGTTGATGGCGAGGCTTTGAAAGCACTCGACTTACAAGGTGGAAAGTGGCTCGATGAATCGAGAATAATTTTGAAAATTGTTTTGAAACATTAAAACGTAAATAAGATAAAAAAAATGATAAAACTATTACATTTTGTTGGTGTGGTGGGGATACATTTGTCGAATAGGGATGACATTGAAATAGTTAAAAGTTAAACAAGATGATTTGAGTTCAGGAATCTTTCGGTCTTGGCCCACTTCATTTATCAAAGCCAAAATGGAAAAATAATAAATCACTTAATTAGATTAATATGAATTAATTATCAAAATTATTCAATTAAATCAAATAATTAAGTTAATTAAAATTGATTAATAAAATTAAATAATTAGAATTCGATTGATCGATTAATTAGGCTAGTTAAAATTAATTATCAAAATTATCCAACTAAGCCGAATAATCAAGTTAATTAAAAATAATTAGAAAAATTAATTAATAAGAATCCACGTTAGTCTGTCAATCCTCATAATTAAAAACTTAACCTTGATGGTTGACGCTGATTTTGTAGCAAGGTCGGTTTCTTTGTGTATCACTTGAAATGCCGAGGTGATGCTGTTGGGGCGGTTACGGCAATGGGGTTTTTACGGCATTCTTTCTTGCGACGCGATTAAAAGCGAACCACGTTGAGTCCTTCCCCAAATCTGCTGCTAAAGTGAGTTGAAAATATAGTGTACTAGCAAGATGTAAACATGTTAAACATGGAGAAGGATTTATGATTATTAATGCTTAAAACCGCGACACCTTCGTAAGAAACGACGATGGTAATTTAAAACCCAATCATCCATATAGAACATCTTAGGAGCGACAACATTCAAAATAAAACTTGTTAATCCAAAATCGAAACGTTACAAAAACATACATACTGATTATTGGCAATAACAGCTATCCATCACTCCAAAATGTGCTTTGAACCAATACCAAACTTCAAAATTGAAATCAAACACAAAAGCAGTAGTTTGGCATCGACAAAATTCAACAGTATTCAACATAATGGAAATTAACAGCACATAATGAACAACAATAAATTTATAAAGTTACAGCTTAAATATTATGCAGAAGAAAAATGTAACTCAAATTGTTAAATCGACTCAGATCCAAAATCAATTCAGTTCTGAACATTACCAAGCGTGAGACCGCTTTATGCTGCCAGTGCGGGTGATATTGAGCAGCTGAGAGGAAAAACTGTTGAGTTGCTAATGCGTGACTGCGCAATGCGAACCGCAACTTGAAAGCTGCTGCTGCGGGTTGCTACTATCATCTGACTTCATCATTGTGAAATTCTAACGCTTTGAAGCTTGAAGGTTTCCCGAAGTTTCGATAGATTTTCCACGAGATATATACATCATAGTTGACAAACAAAACAAAACTAATATGATAGCAACCACATTTTTGCAGCAATAACTGAAACAAAAAAAGTCATAGCAATAAGATTCAAATCGGCTACGTGATTGAAATCAAACTCATACCGGGATCCATAGCATAACAATCTTTATAACCTTCACATAGGCGACACAGTAGAAGCCCATCAGTTTCGATTTAATCATGACAAATCATCAGAGAGGAGCTTGATTTGAATCATGACGCATTAGTTGCTGCGAAGCTTGTTGTGTTGTTACCGTGCTGAGATTGTTGTTGTTCGGTTTCGCCGACAGAGGAGCGCAAAGCCAATATTTGATGTTGAGGTGTTGATGAATTGTAGATCACGACATATTGTACCACTACGACGAGAACCGCAGTTGAGCTGGTGCGAAGTCGATATGTTGCTGCCGTAATGCCGAAACATAGTAGATAGCTTGTTAGAACTTAAACGGAGTTTCTCGGATGCTTTTGTTGTTATTGCAGAAGAGCTTGATGTCGCAAATGGTTCATCAATGTGTGGTAAAGCCAAGCTGTTGTAGAATAGTGTCGAAAGCTGCTTCGAGCTCTTGCCGTACAACTGATGATTCGGGGATGCCGCAACCTGCAAGAAATCAACAACGATTAGAAATCATGCTTGACGAGTTCAAAAATGACAAAGTCAGAATGGGGTAGAAGTTGTGTATCCAGCTGTTGACGGAGGGAGTTGGTCCTCGGTTATCCACACTTATGCGATTGGAAACGAAAATGGTGTCACATAATCCTTGTACATGTTGCGGTAGCCTGTTCTACTCTAGTACCACAACCAAATACCGTAATTCTTAATCTTGGTTGGGTTCTTCTCATAAATCTTGTTGATAGCAAGGATTTGTCCATTGCTCTTCTTCACTTTTTTCAGCTTCCTCAGGAAATACCAGAACTTGGACTTGGCGTGAACTTCATTTGTAGCCCAAAGCTTCATACGATAACTCTTCGGGTGTTCATCTGATTCCATAGGGAGAGCCCTCTCAACCACCTGGTATTGATGAAACCTAAAAGAAACCATCCTGATAGAATGGGAAATGATAGGTTTAATCTCTGAGTGTCGCCAGTGGCTTTTTCGGAGTTGAGAGGAAGAAGAAGAGGTTTCGAGGTTTGGGTGAGGAGAATGAGGAAGAGAAACAATGGAGGGTTTCGCGACTGGAAAGGGTTGACGGAAAAAAGAGTTCGCGGCAGAAGTTTGGGAAGGATGAGTTTTGGAAAGGGTTCGCGAGAGGGAACCTCATGAGGAGAAATGGAGGATTTCACAGCGGCGGCGGATGGTAAACGGAGGGAGAAAGGAGAGGTTTTGTGAAAGGTGATGAAGAGAACTCGAGAGGGGAGAAGGTTAGCTGAAGGGAGGTTGATGGAGATGGTGATAATGGTGGAAGAAGACGGAGAGGGCGGTGGATTTTCGGTGAAAAAGGTGAGGAAATCGATTGCGGCTAGGGTTCTTGGGGATTTTTCCGGCGGTGGATTTCTGAGATTTGGAAGAGGAAAATTTTTAGGGTTTTCAGATTGGGGTGGCTAGGGTTTCTCAATATTGGGGGAGATGAACAGTGATGGATCCCCTTTTATCCTAATTTTCCAACCCTAGCTCTTAATTCCTTCAACCGTGTCCTTGTTTTTTTCAATTTTTTCTTTTTAATTTTTTAATCATTCTGTTTTTAATTAATAAAAATTCTATTACTAATTACTATTCTAATTTAAATCTATTTTCTAAATCTATTCTAACTTAATTCTTAATTATAATTTTAATCCTAACTAAATAACTAATCCTATTTTCTAATTCTAGATTCTAATTAAAAAACTAATTATATATTATAATTTTAATTAAAATTCTAACTTAAATTCTAAATAAATTTCTAATTAAATTTAATTCTATTTTAAAGCTATTTCTAATTCTATAACTAATTAAAATTCTAAATTAATTCTAATCAAAATTCAATTCTAATTAATTAATTCTAATTCCTAATTAAAATTCTAATTAATAATTCAAAATTAATTAATTCTAATTCTATCCTATTTTAAACTAATTAATTAATTAATATTAAAATTATATTATATTAACATTATCTAAAAATAAAATTATAAAACAAAAATAATGATAAATAATAAAAAGAGAAAGCCATGTGTCGTGAATTCATTAGGCAAAAAGTTGAAAAAGTTTATTTTTGCTGAAAAATATGTTACGCTGTACAAGCGATGCGAATTGAAAAATAAAGTCGGGCGAATGAAAATTTTTAAGAAGGTAGGACAAATTTGGGGTATAACACCCCTCACGCGGGGACACGTCATTAGACAACTTCCCACTTCCGAGAGAGTTGGTCCGCTCACCTTCCAAAGATTACGGGATAGTTGATCCAGGGCGAAGACCACGTGCTGGTCTTCACTACGCCACGTAAACCCTGACAATTACTTGTGATTGGGCTTGGCAATCCAGCCCACTGCAATGTAATTGTTGGCCCTGCGCTGGGGGCACATTATAAATACCCTCTTTCACTAGAGGGTCAAGTATCTTATTCACTATACCTTTTCTCTATACTTTCTCTCTCTCTAGTTCTGTTACTCACTTAAGCATCAAAGCATCTTGCTGGTACATCCCCTTTGTCCTCCATAACACCGGTGAAGGCAGCAACTCACGACGCGTGGCAAGCTACTGATTCCTTTCTGATCATATACGATCAGTATTTAAAATGCTTTTAGTCAATTCAATCTTGGTTATTTTCTCGGGTAAATAATTTTAACTCTTTTTAAACCTCATAATCGGGTGATGTTAAAGAAGTTAAAATTACAGTTTTCTTGAAAAACGGAACTTAGGACAAGTTCTCAGAACTTAACTTTGGACTACTAGACTCAGGGGGAGGTTACAAACCTCGTACCCTGCTGTCGCTAAGAATACTAAATATATTTTAGTATTTCTTAGAAATGGAACTCAGGGGGAGCTTTCGCACCTCTTGCTCTGATAGTATCTAAGAAAATTTAAAATAACCCAAACATTGTTCTTTAAATACTCTTGTTTGTCATCATAAAAAAAGGGGAGATTGTTAAAACAAGATTTTCTCTTGGCGTATTTCACTTGGTCTTGCTCAAGTTCCATCTTTCTCTTGAATTGGCCATTTTCTACACCAGCTCGGTGGATTTCAGCTTGAAGACCTTGGTTTTCCTTAGTCAACCTTTCCACTACCTCCTTCAGCTTCTCATATTCTTCCATGGACACATGAGTGGGAATATGAGGTTTCTCTTGTATGGGAGGTTCTGGAAGAAACGATAACAGCCTTTCTGCCACTCTAGCCAACAACCATCTATTGTATTTAGCCACAGAATTTTTTGCTTTCAGCTCCTTTCTTCCTTTTGTATGGATCTTGGTCCATGCCTTAGTAATTCTTCTGACAAATCCAGGATCATCCGCTTTGCTGAGCAAGAAAAAACTTTGGATCTTCTCTGCCTCAGGCTCATCTTCCATAACCTAACCCAATTGACGCAATTCCATAACTGGGTTGTAATTAATGCATCTAGCTCTTCCAATTAGAGGCACATTACGAATTTCCCCACAACTGAAAATAATCTCCATATCATAGTACTCATGGGAGTACCAAGCGATGTCATCGGCTACCAAGGACATGATGCGCTTAGACCACTTCAGTTTCTCATTATTCTCCACAAATGGTCCCTCCTTTGGCAAATGGGAAACGTACCATTTGAACAACAGATGAGAACAACACTGAACCATTCCTGCTTTCTTCTCACTCCTCCAATGAATGGAATAGTAAGTGTCAGCAAGAAGGGTGGGAACAGGATTCTTCTGAATGAAGAGAGTAATAGCAGTAATATCTATTAAATTGTCTATATTCGGAAAGAGGACAATCCCATAGATTATCAAAGCAAGGGAGACACCAAACCTTTACCAATCTTCATTAGTTTTATAATGAGCAACCTTGTCAAGCAGAAAGTTTAGGGGAAACCCATGAGTACCTCCTTTGTTGGCTAAACCAACATCAACCTCTTCTTTAGTCATGTAGAGGAAAAGAGAAATAAAAGGAGACTTTGGTTCTTCCTCCAAAGTGGTATAGATGGATTGGTCCTAAATCTTGATATTCAGCAGGTGGGAATATTCTTCAAGAGTAGGGGCCAATTGATAAATCTGGAAGGTGAAGCATCTGAGCAGAGCGTCATAGAATTGGGCCATAACAAACAGTGCCCAAGTGTCCACTCCAGAATAGAGAAGGTAAATTAACTTCTCATGTTCTCCTTGAAAGTTGATTTTGATAGCTTTTGACACGTCAATCAAAAGATCTTGGATGACTCCCAATTTTGGCTCCCTAAACTTCAAGGAGTTGGTGCTTCTCTTCTTTTGATCAGTCATTTTTCATCAATACCTAAGATAATAATAGTCTCTTAAGTGTCTTGATATGCAAAGATGTTGTGCAATGAAATGCTTATGAATACACGCCAGAACATGTCTGTAGCACAGGGATCAAGGTCACAGTATCTGCAGGACAATCACAACAAGGTATCTCTCACCATGGGTAGTCAATCTAATTGGTTTATAATAAGGCATCCCAAAGGCTTTAAACAAGGTCCCATGCACTAACCCTCAAAAAATTTTCATCATAAAAATGATTTGTAAGACGGTAATCCCTTCAAAGGATGAGCACAGAGTTATGTTTTAGTAACCTTTGGAATAGGGTTCTACAAAAAGGTCCTCAGAATCACGGACTCCCAGGTCGGAAATAAAGATGTCGTTACGACTATTCGTAAGACATAATCATCCTAAAGGGGCCTCATCTGAGCGGTGGAAGTCAAACCAACTCAACGAGTCCTAAGTCTTGCAAATCAGAAAGAAATCACCTCCTAGCTTAGTGTATACTGGAAAAGCTCGAGTAGAAAGCCTTTCTCCTTACAAACCATCCCCAATAAGCTCAACAGATAAGAGAGAACATTATAATAAAGCAATAAAAGAAAATAAATCAAACATACGACGAGCAAACTAGGTTTGACTTGCTAGTTTTCCTCAACAGAGTCGCCAAGCTGTCGCTACTCGAAAAATGCAACGACAGAGAGGCGAAAATGGAAGAACAAAAGAGTCGTCATCGAACTTTATTTATCCTGAAAGGGGAAGGGAAAACATCGAGAAAATCCTAAGGAGGAAATGGATAAGATGGTCTCGCAACCAAAAGAAAGGGTTCGGAAGCTGGTTATGCGAAGGGAAGGTATTAACACCCTTCACATCCACCGTACTCGACGGGAACCATTTGTTCGTCTATGTGTAAGGATATTTGCTAAGGGAAATTGCTCTCTAATAGTGTTCTAAAGGGAGAGAAGGGTTGGAAACAAGGAAAAGAAGACATGAAAGGGGGAGGAGACTCGGTAGGATCTCGCGACCCTATGCCTACGTATTCTCAATAGGTATGAGAAAGTCAGAGTCAATGTAGTTCGAAGGACTACGAAAAAAAAGATGGAAGTGTGCTCGCCAAGGATTGGGGCTCTTATGCCTACGTATCTTCACTTAAAAGAAGTGTAGAATCAAAGCGTCTGTTGTTCGGACTACGGTTTGTTGGTGTTTTTTTTATGGACAATGTCAACATTCGCATTCTAATAGTTAGGTGTATTGCAGCTAGCTTGTGGAGTCTTAGGAGTTACCTGTTTGCTATAGAACGGACGTAACATGTCCTTTTTGAAAAGATTAGTTTTCACCGTCAAGGAAAGATGTCACTTTTGATTTGTGAAAGTAATTTTTAGGGGTGAAATACGTCCTCGGATAGTAACCCCTTCGCAGGTAGTACCCAATTCTTTATCTCAAAAGGTTTAATGTGAAAATGGTGTGACGAATATAGTCACGTCTTCATATTGAAAGACAAGTATCGAGACCACACACTCTAAAGTAAGTATTCTAATACTCGGAGAGGAAGAAGTCTTCACTCAATCCTCTCTCTTTATTTCAATACAAAGAGAACTTTATTCTCTTATGAAAGGTAAGTACTTTATGACAGTGAACTCTAAAGGTAATGCCAAGTACTCAGAATAGGAGAAGGCCTTTGGCTAACCACTCCATAACCATCCAAGTTTATTAGGAAAAAGAAGTTTTGAAAATGCACTTGGTATAAGACCAAGATTTTATACTCAAAGAGGCAAAAGAAATAGAGAAAAGGTTTGAAAAGAAAGGGTGGTGAATAGATCAAGGTAGGTTGATGGCGATGCGCGAAGCAATCGACTTACAAAGGTGGAATACATACAAGGTTAATATGGGGTTTAATGGAAGAGATAAGAAAAGAGAAAGAGAAGAGAGGAGAAGAGAAATCCTAAAGTGTAAGCCAAGTTAATGGGTTTTAAAAAATGACTTGACATTGGATCAAACCTTATTTGTTCTTTATTTTGAAAGGTGTTCTAAATCCTAAGTTCATTTTATCTTTCTTAAACAACAAGCAAGCATAGTCAAGAAATTAAAAGAGCTAGAGTATTACATTGTAATGGGGAGAGGGAAACATATTACCCTCCAAGGGGGAAAAGAGATGAGGAGTAAAGCAGGGGAAAGTAAAGAAGGTGAACTATGTGTGTTCAACAAGATGAATAAATAATTAGCATAATGTCTAAATGATGAATTCTCCTTAAATGATACCTCACAAAACAAAGTAGCATGGTTAGCGTATGAAAGATTCGAAGAAGAACTATAACACCAATGAAGATAACCACATCACTCAAAATTAATTCAAAAAATCAAACAAAGCAAGCACCATGAAATAAATCACAAACCAAATATCTCACATTATAATCTAAGAGAAACAAATTTAATCAAAAGTGGGGTTAAAACTCAATCAAGAATATGTATCAAACATCAAACCAAATTAATTAGAAATATGCTAAAAGTTCAACCTATGTTCATGACTAACTATAAAGAAAATAAAATGCAAAAATAATTCAATGAACACCAACTCAGCAAAAAAGAAACCTAGATAGAAAATAAATGAAATAAAATGATAGAAAATTAAATTTCATGCGACTTAAAAAAAAAAGAAAATCTAAAAAAACTTTAAAAACAAAAAGTTATGAAATAAATAAAATTGAGATAAAGATAGAGAACTTGGAGGTGCAAATATCAAAAACCACTAGGCCCAAGCATTCAAGGCCCAGTGCTGTGTTTTTTTTTGAGAAAAAAACCAGGCTATGCATCAGCATTAACTCTGGCCGTTTGATATAGATCACGCGGTGCAGAATGATATGAAACATGGTTCAAATATCAACCACTAGATCTCTAAACAAGGAAAACAAAATCAATGGTCCAAGATATGAGGTTTCACGCAGACCATACTCCAAGGGAGGTTACCAAACCACGTAACCCATCAAAATTCTACTTTCATAACATGCTGACACGTGGCCATGCAGTAATAATAAAAAACAAAAAACATGAAAGAAATCAATGCACACATGCTGAACGTGGAAAGCAATTCAACACAAAAATGATGAGGCTCCTTAAACCACCTTCCAGCTAGGATGCGACACATTTTCAAGAAGAAGAAAAAAAACCAAAAAAAAACTCTAGCATGGTAGTATGTCCGCGGGTTACAACACCCCATTTTCCTCCATTAATGCAAATTTTGGAGCTCCCAAACATGTCATAAAAATGCAAGACAAGAGAACATTCTTAACCAAAATTTCGCAAGGAACAAGAATATGCGACGAGTTTTTGCATATACGGCACGGTTGATGAGAAAATCGAGAAAAATCGAAACACATAAAAACTTCAACTAGCTTAAAACATGGAAGTAATGGAATATAATTGAACAAAAGATTAGAGACATTATTTAACACATCAATATTCATGATTTAGCGACAAAAAAATCAATGAAAAGTAGTCGAGAAATGGACCTGCTCGGAAGTGTGTAGTGAGGCTTCAAGATGAAGCTCGTTCTCCCTCCTCAGAGCTCCGTTTGACTTGGTTCTTTTTGCTACGGCTTCCTCACACTTCCTACTTGAGATTCGGGTAGTGAAATCATGTTAGGGTTGCTTGTATTTTGCATACAATAACTAAAACCAGAGGTGTTTGGTCACAAATTTGATAGAATATTTTGGCTCCTTAAGCTTAGAAAATGCAATGAGGGGAGTCCCTACTTAGAGAGGTTCTTTCAAGGGTAAGATTGAGGAGTGGAAACGAAGAAAGAGGTTTGGAATTTGTTATTTGGTTTGGAAAGAAAACAAAGACAAACAAATGCAAATGAATGGTGGTGGTTTGGATAGAGGCTTGGAACCAAGGCCATGTGCATTTGTCTAGGGTTTGGTAAGTGTAAAAAATTCGTGTGGAATAAGCTGGCCCAGAGAATAAACTTGTTGAGCAAATTGTGTCACAACAACACACTTTGTCATTTTCCATTTTTGGCCAAACTTTTGAAAATCACCTCCCATGTGTAGGCCAAGGGTTTTGTCACTTTGGGTAAGGTTTGGAGTGGTTTTGAGGTGGGAACCAACACAAAAACGAAATAGTACATAACCAAGAAGAGTACACAGAGTTTGGAGAAATGTTGACATAAATTCTAAGCATGGAAAAAAGGTTGTATTATGGTTACTTTGGGAAGGCATAACTTGAGGTAGAAGAATCTAATGGAAACATTCTAGTAAAGGATAGAAAGCTTGAAGAATGATCTTCAACTTTCATGTTGGGGGAAAATTCAAATGAAGTAAAGAACTTAGTGAAAAATGTCTTGGAAGTTTGGTTGAAAAATCTGTCTAACCACTTGCTAATTTTAACATCTTTGAAACCCTAATTTGGGAGCGTCATAACTTGATCTCTACACATCCAATGGAGATTATCTAGTACTCAAAAGAAAGCTTAGAGGCTGCTTTATAGCTTTAATGTTCTAGGGAAAATCCTTTGAAGCTTCAATCATCATGTAAAATGGGTTTGAAAGTAGGTATCTCAAGCTGATTTTGTATACTTAGAAAAATTTCTAAGTGTAGAAATGTCATAATCTCTTTTTTTTTCCAACTTTAACTCATCATATCTCTTAAACCATGAATCTTATAGACACGTTTCCTTCCACAAACCTGTAGTTCATGATGTCCTCTTTAATTTGATAGCAAGTTTGCCTTCATTGGATCAAAAAAGAGAAAGTTATGGAAGTTGCAAGATGGCTAGAATTCGGGTTTTCTACACTTAGAAAATTTTCCATCAAAACCTTAATTTAGTCAAACTCCTGATTTTATGTTTCTCCTTGACTTTTCTTGTTCCAAACTCATGAAATCACTTGAAAACAACCATCATGACCTTGATTGACCTTGAGATCCAAGATCTTAACCTAATTGAATCACATTTGACTTTTGTTAACCAGATGAAATCCTATGATCATTTCCACTTACTGAGGCTTTTGTGATGGCTTGTGATGGCACATAATCCACGTAAGGAACTCTCAAGGTGTGTGAAGGGATTTTGAATCATGTCTTGCCCAAGGAACTAGCCATGAGCCTCCTTTGAACCAAAACCCTAGATAGCTATCCATGAGATAAGAGATGGAGAATCAATGCTTGTGTGCTTGATTCAAGTGATTGAGTGACATGTCTTGATGATGATGTGGACTTTGTGACTTGAGACTGCCACAAAGTTGAGCTTGAGCCATTGATTGAGCTTTGAAGACGAAGCTCTTCCTTTGGTTGTTGGATAAGACACCTTGATTCCCTGTCTAAGATCAATGCTAGGTGCAAATGCTAATGCAAATGATAATGACATAGAGGTTAAAGGTTAGGGTGAAAAAGAGGGTGTGACACCATTCATATCTATAAGTCAAAATAAATTTCCGTGAAAAAAAGTAAGTTAAAGGTATTAAAAATGGACTTTAGTTTTTATTGAAATAGACTTTACTATAAGAATATACTCATCGCGTGTAATCCGTAGGTTTCGTCAGTGTGTGAGTGTGCCATGCTTTTTTAGTATGATATATAATCCACGTTTCAAAAAAAAGGGTGGCATAGTCATTTCAATTTGTTTGAATGAAATAACATATTCAATGGACCTTATTGTATTATCCTTTACTTTAACGAGTTGGTGGAGTAGTGGTTAGATATTTATAACGATCAAAAGTTTTTTATCTATAAAAGGCATATCATGGGTGTATAACTTCTATGGTTTGCATTTAAAGTGAAAAAATGGTGTTAAAGAAACTTGTAGCTATTTTGAGATCCAGGTATATTATTTTAGCATAATTTTGAATTTATGTTCTTTAAAATTTACTTGTAATACTTCTTCATATGTTTTAGTCCATATGACAAAACAGAAACTCAGATTGAGGGAATTAAGTTGAGCATGTCCATGATGAAGTGTGAAATTAATACTGATAACATTGCCTACGAAATTGCATTAGAAAATGAAAATGTAGGTAACATGCAAGAAGATCACAATGAGGAAGAGGATTATGAGGTTGATGAGGAGGATCATAAGTTTGATGATGACGAGGAAGAGGATAATGATGATGATGAGGAAGAGGATAATGATGATGATGATGAGGTTGAGGAAGATGATGATGGAGATGAGGAAGAGGATGAGGAACATAATAAGATTCATGAAGATGAACTTGAGGATGAGAATGGCGAGGTCTATTGGCAAATGGAAATAAGATCAATAAAGAATGCCCAAAGAAATGTCCTGGTAATTGCATCTTCAAAAATGTTTTTATTGTTATTGTTATAAAACTTTTGTTTATACGTTATCATAGAATGTTATTACTAAAGGTGGGAAAAGTACACAAGAAGGGGGGTTGAATAGTGTTTTTCATTTTCTTAGCTTGCATTTGATCAGAGTTCAGATTCTAGTTAATTCTTAGCAACGAAATATCAACATAAGGAAATAAATAATAGTAGAAGATGCAAAGATTTATACTGGTTCCTACCCTAACTGAAAGTAGTCCAATCCCCTTGCATCACAAGAGATTTTCATTAAAATCAAAACATGATTACAATCGCTTATGCATTCTAGTCTTTTATAAGTTCTAAGATTCAGGGTCCAAGACTTCTGCTCAAGCTTCTCACTTGATACTTTTTGCTCAGGTTTCACGAACCCAATACTTCCTTGCTCAAACCCTCAGCCCAAGACTTCTGCTCCAAGTCCCATGAAATGAGCCTCTCTGCTTGCACTCTGTTGTACCCCAAAATTTGACCAACCGAATCTCGTACTTGGCTTGTGTTTCATTTCATTTTTCGCATTTTTCACATATTCTAGCATTTCTTTTTAAGGAAGGGGATCAAGGTTTTCCTGTGGCTCAAGGCTCTTTTTAGCGCAAAAGACCGAGCAGCGAGGATCGGAGGCTCCGACATTTATTTTGCCTGGCGATCGAGCGGTCGATTTGATTTTATTTTGCAGGACATTTTCAGATCAGAAGGCAGCATTCAGGCTATATCGAGCATTCTCATAGTTACAGTATTCAAGAGCAAGTTTCAGGGGCTGAACAGGGCTTAAAACGGGCAAATATGCAGATTTCCCTTCAAAAGGCGCCAAAATTCAAATTTTGAAGGTATTAATCGATTAACCAAATGGTTAATCGATTAACCAAGTCAAAATCAGGTCAAATTCAAATATTCAAATGTTCTAATCGATTAACCATATGGTTAACCGATTCACCAGTGCAGATTTTGCCTCTGTACGTGATTTTTCAAGTGAAGCCACTTTGGGGTCCAATTTTGATCACTTGTGAGTTGATTTTTCACCAAGGGAAGGATCTAGATCCATTTTGAATTTTGGTTAACTTTCAAATCATTTCAAATTCCCTCCAAAATTTCCACTCCTCATTCCAAAGCAATCTTCACAAACCACACTCTAAGCCTCATTTGGATCCAAGTCTAAGGGGTATTTAATTGATCTACTCCAAACCTCACAAAGCTAATCCTCATAATTTCATTCTCATTTCAGAATTCACTCTCATTTCTCTCAATTTGCTCTCAACTTTCCATCTCCCAAAACCCTCACCAAAGTTCTTCTCACATTGAAATCCTTGATTCTCCATTGGAATCATTGATTTCTAAGAGCTAAACCTTCATCCTTGATCATCATCATCTTAATTTCTTCATCCAATTTTTGTGCAAGTTTGGATCTGAATTTTGAAGTTCCTTGGAAGGAGCTTATTTGGATTATTTTGGCTTAATTTTGGTGGATCTTCATTTCTACTACAAGCAATCACTTGGATCTTGAAGGATCTCTGGGTTTCTTGCTTGGATCTACATAATTGGAGTAAATCAACACTAACCTAAGCAATTCTCCGCTTTGTAGGTTGGAATTCTTGATCCAATTTTGATTTTGAGCTTATTTGCATAATTAGCATGTGGGTCTTCATTTTCGATTGATTTTGCTAATTTGATTCATATGATCTGTGATCTTGCAGGTTTAATGTGTTTACATGTTGATTGGATCACTGTTTGCTGGTTTAAATTCGTGCATAATTGATTATGTGATAATCCGGATCATTGGATAAGTGCTTATATGTTGAAATTGCTGTTCTGCTGCTGTTTTTCTGCTTCTAGCACAGTGTTAACCGATTAACCAACACAAATTTTCAAATTTTTAGGCATTTTTGACTGGTTAATCGATTAACCCCTGGTGTTAATTGTAACACCCATTTTAATTATATAGTCTTTCTGGAGTTATTTTATTTTGGTGTGTCCTTATGTGGAGGTGTGTCTGAGAGTGTTGGTGGATACCCTTAAGTTATGGGGATTATTTGACAGCTATAGAGTTTAATATTAATATAATATAATTAATGGTGGTGATAATTTAATAATTAATAGTAATATTATTAGTATTATTATTATTATTATTATTACTATTATTATTATTATTATTGGAATAAGTAATAAAAAGGGGATTTTGGGAGAAGAAGAGGGGGAGAACATGATAAACCAATTTGGGAGAAAGATGGAAGGGAAAGAACAAGGAGGAAGAGTAAAGAGGAAGAGCAAGGAGGAAGAGAGGAAGGGTAGGGCTGCCAAATTCTTCAAGATTCTTCAACAATCGAAGCAATTAATCAAGGTAAGGGGGGAGAAACTGATTGGGATTGGTGTTTACATGAAATTGGGTAGAGGGGATTCCTTAACCCCGTAGGGATTTGATGAATATGTTTGTTATGATGATATGTCTTTGATTGTTGTTGATTATGATGAATTTCGTGTGCATATTGATGTGTTTATGATTGTTGCTGCCATTGATGAATGGGTGCACGTATTGTGTGATGTTGGTGAATTTCTGAGTAACTTCTGTGGTTCTGTTGGTGAACATAGGTGTGGGTTCTGGAGATAAATTGATAGAATAATGATTGGAGTAGTGTGTACTGGTTGTAGTAATGACAGGATGGGAGATGGAAGTAGAGTGATAGGCTTGGAATTGAGCAAGATGACATTGTTGGACAGTGAGGGTTTTGAGAGATCGCAGACGCTCGCTAGCACCTTCGCTAGGCGAGCTAGTAGCGAGCATTCGCTAGCAAGTTCGCTAGGCAAGTGAGGTAGCGAACCCTTCCAGTAGCTACTGTCTGCCTTCGCTAGGGAGTTTGCTAAGCGAGCAGCTAGCGAGCGTTCGCTAGGGCTTCGCTAAGTGAATGAGCCAGCGAGCGTGACAGAAAAGTGATGTTGTGATGTTTTGCCTTGTGACCTTGTTTTATAGTATCCCTTGAGTTGTGACCAGTATAGATATGGTGATTAGTTGGTGCATAGTGTGTACTTGACATTAAAAGGTGAAATTATGTAGTGATTGAAGTTAATTGAAATGATTAAATTGATGTGTGAGATGTGTATGAGGTATGGTGAGGTGATTAGGGGGATCGTGTGACTTTAATTAAAATAATTAATTGATGAATAATACGTATGTACGATGTATGGTGATGTGATAAGGAGATCGTATGCACTTAGTGTGCTTGAGTTTATTTGTTGTGTAATAGGTAAGATGTTTGGTGATATGATCAGGAGGATCGTGTGCGCTTAGTGTGCTTGGGTTTAGTTGTTATACATTGGCGTGTATGATTTGATTTGATTACGTAATGGTTTATGTTAGGATATTGAAATGATTAAAGTGGTGTGTAAAATGTATGTATTGTATGGTGATGTGATCAGGAGGATCGCGTGCACCTTGTGTGCTTAAGTTCATTTGTTGTGCATTTGGTGTCGTGCATATCATGGTGTTTTGGTGGGATGAATCATTTCTTAGGAGGAGCGTATGTGATTCATTCGTACTCCCTTGTGGAGAATGGTAGATCTTGGCCAAGGACGGGTGTATGTGATATATCCGGAGTTCGATTGAATGAACCAATCGTGGGATGAATCATTTCTCAGGAGGAGCATATGTGATTCATCCGTACTCCCTTGTGGAGAATGGTGGGATGGAATCGTTGCTCAGGAGGAACGTATGCGATTCATCTGTACTCTCTTGTGGAGAATGGTGGGGGTAGATCATTGCCAAAAAGGGGTGTATGTGATCTACCCGGGGTTCGATTGAATGAACCAATGAGTCGGTACCGCATGCATGGTGTCGAGTTGCATATTTTTTCATTGTTGTATATTGTGATGTTGTTTGGATAGTAGGTCGTGATTGATGTTGGTGGGGTGATGATTCGTATATTTATCGCCTTTATATTCATGTATATTATTACTGATAATTTTGATCATGTTTTCTCACCCCCTTGTTGTTGTTGTTGTTGTTGTGGTCTATGCTTCTTCGAAAGTACAGATAATCCAGGTACATAGCTAGCTTGGATAGTGGTGTGCGAGTCGAGTCTTAGGATGCTCTGATACGTAGCACGGGATTTGGGAGTTTATTTGTTTTATGATAAATTTATTTATTCCTGTGACGTATCATGTTTGGTGAACTTGTTAATGAATACTTTTGTGTATTTTGGCGGATGGTCGTGAAACGATGGATAATGATAATTTTCCGCTGCTTGTTTTGAAAATCATATAATGAAGAGTTATGTTGAACTATTTGAATGTGATATCCCACTGTTGAAGGGAAACTCTGATGTTATTTTGAAATAATTTTATTTTATTTAAGAATTGGGAAAGTGGGGTGTTACAATTGGTATAAGAGCAGGTCGGCCCGTCCGGCCAGTGTAGTAGTTGAGTCTGTCCTTAAGATAGAAATGGTGTACCTTTTTACCTTGTGTTGTTATTATTAAGCGGTATGGCAGGAAGGGATGATGCTACTTTAGCTGTCGCTATGCAAGCAATGGCGCAGGTGGTTGCTAATCAGAACCAAGCTGCGGGTGCGCAATTTAGCGATTTGGCACAATTTCGGAATAACAAGCCACCGACATTTAAAGGAGGAACTCTGGATCCTGAAGCTGCACAGAAGTGGCTGAAGTCGAATGAGAAAATTTTCAGGACAGTGTTGAGATTTTTGATTTTGAGGGGAATTTTGAGTGTTGATGAAAGTAGAGAAGTTGGCGGGTTGCCGATTAAGTGTGGTTGTCTGAAAGTTATCCTGACAAGACAGTGATATACAGGCAGGACGTGAAGGGGAGTTGTGATCGACGTAGTTGCGGAAACTAGCCCAATATTGAGAGCTCCATATTGTATGTCTGTTGGGCGGTCAAGGAATTTATTTGAGTGGGTAGTTTTGCGACTCGTGTCTGGTGCGTGTGCTACGGTAACAGATTGTGAGGTCGAGTATGTAAAGGGTGGATGGTGACTCCTGGTGAATGCTAAAGAAATTAAGATGTGGAATGCGATATTGATATAATTAGACCTTTAAACATTTCAAGAGTTGAAGGTGTGTTGAATGACCTTTCAAGTGTGAAAATGTTGTTGTCGTATTTTTGATGTAACGGGAGAACCGTAACTCGGAATGACGCACGGTTCGAAGCGTTGGAAGTTTTGTAATGCTATAGGTGATGGCGAAGTAGCGGCATGGGATTAAGATATTTATTGATGGAATGTGTTTGGATGTTGTGGTGAGTGCGGAAGGTGCGGTTCGTGTTCTGCCATAACTCACAAATTTGAGTGTCCGTTGGCATGGGATTTGCCCTACTTAATTGAGCGAGTCAATGGTTGTGTTAACGAATGATATTCTGATGTATTCAAAGAGTATAGAAGATTATGTTGAGCATCGAGAATTTTAGTTATCGGTGTTGGAGAAGAAGCAGTGATATGCCTCTGTGAAGAAAGTTCAAAGAGTTCGTGTGTTGGTTTTGCCGTATCCGATGAAACTATTTGTTGTGTTTTGTGATGCTTTGTTGATATGACTGGGAGATATATTAAGTGCAACATCAACGATTTTTGGTTATGCTTTAACGCAACTTAAAGTACGTAAGAGGAATTATCTGACAGGTGGTTTAGAGTTGGTTGCTGTCGTTTGTTTGTGCCAGAGTTTGGAGGCCTTAATTGTTTGGTTGAGATGTGAGATGATTGGTGATCTTAAGAGATTAAGGTATTTGTTTGATTTGAAAGAGTTGGATATGAGACAGAGGAAATAATTGGGACTTCTGGAGGAGTATGGTTTTGGGTTGAATTTCCATTCGGGCGAGACAACGTGGTAGCTGATGCATCGATTTGGAGAATTTTTGGGTATATACCGATGATGAGGGTAAAGGAGTTAAAATTGATTAAGAAAATTCGAGATATGAGTTTGGTCTGTGAAGAGACTTCTTATGGAATTAAGATTTGTATGTTGAGGCTGACTATGGGTAATCTTGATGAGAGTCGAGGAGTTGGAATTCTAATTTGAGCTAGTAGTCTGATTGAATTTAATGAATTAAGTCGAAGAGCTAATTTTCGGATGGATGGAAATGGTGCCATGAGATGTCGTGATAGAGTTTGTGATACAGTATTGTGGGTTGGATAAGAGTACCCTGGAAGAAGGACATTAAGGTGGATTGAGTACCCATCCAGGTGCTATGAAGATGTGACCGAATGTGGGAGATTGTTTTGGTGGCCATAGGTGGAGCGAGATTTGAGGTTGTGTATGCTGATTAGACTTGTGGAAAGTCGAAGTTGGAACAACGGGGACTGTTGGGCCTGATGCAACTGTTGAATATTTCTGAGTGGAATAGAATAGTGTTCCCATGGATTTTGTGTTGGGTTTTCCGAAGAACTTAAAGGGATATGATTTGATTTGAGTGGTTAAGAATGAATTGACAAGATTAACTCATTTCTTACCAATGAAGATGAATCATTCTATGCTGGAGGTAGCTAAGATGTATAGTGAGGAAGTTGCGAAGAAGTGTGAGATACCGTCGAATATTATGTCAAATGGGAATCTGAGTTTTCGATGAAATTTTGGGAGAGTTGCAGACGCTTTGAGTGCCACATTAAAGTTGAACTCTGTTTAGCACCCGTGGACGGTTGGACAGATAGAGAGAACTATCCAGCATGTAGAGGATTTGGTGAGAGCTTGTATGTTGGATCATGATGGATCAGGGGGCAGTTAATTGCCGTTGATTGAGTTTACCAACAACCACCGCTATCATTCTAGTATCGGAAGGACATCGTATGAGGCTTTATATGGTAGGAGATGTAGGACTCCTTGTGTGGATGTGTGTCCGGCGAGAATGTCGAACTCGCACTGGAGATGGTGCAAGAGGCGACTGAAAGATCAAAAGGATCCAAGAAAAGACGTGGTTTGAGAGTTACGATGGTAACTGGTATTGGCCGAGCTTTGAAGTATCGGAAGCACACATTATGTTTCTTTTATCTGTATCAGAGTGGCGCAGCGGAAGCGTGGGGAAAATAGCATGTTAGATTATTTTACCGCTGTTGCTTGTGGGAATTGCAGGATGTGTTCATGTGTCTAAGCCGAGGAGGTACATTGATTCAATTGAATGGTGTGCAAGTGAGAGATAATTTGATCGTTGAGGTACTTCTAGGGCGAATTGTTGAATGAGAAACAACTTCGAGGGAAGGAGATATCTTTGGTGAAAGTGGTTTAGGGAGGTGCTGCAGGAGGCAGTGTGACCTGGGAATTGGAAAGCAGGATGCGGGGAGCGTATCCGGAATTGTGCCATTAGGTAATTTTCGAGGACGAAAATAATTAAAGTGGGGGAGAGTTGTAACACCCATTTTAATTATTTAGTCTTTTTGGAGTTATTTTATTTTGATGTGTCCTTCTGTGGAGGTGTGTCTGAGAGTGTTGGTGGGTACCCTTAAGTTATGGGGACTATTTGACAGCTGTAGAGTTTAATATTAATATTATATAATTAATGGTGGTGATAATTTAATAATTAATAGTAATATTATTATTATTATTCTTATTATTACTATTATTATCATTATTGGAATAAGTAATAAAAAGGGGATTTTGGGAGAAGAAGAGGGGGAGAACACGATAAACCAATTTGGGAAAAAGATGGAAGGGAAAGAACAAGGAGGAAGAGTAAAGAGGAAGAGCAAGGAGGAAGAGAGGAAGGGTAAGTGTTAGCTCCCAAATTCGACACTGCTTTGGGTTGCTAAAACACTAAGACATAATTAAGGTCTAAGTTAAATGAAGCAAAGAGGTTTTGACAGCCTCTAAGGAATTTTTTCTAAAGTTGAACGGTTGAAATAACTTAGAAAAATTAAGAAACCTAAAGTTATGAGCATTTTGACCGTGTCAGAGGTCATTCGACCGAAATTCTGCAAATGGCATTGCTACGTCGTTTTGAAATTCAAAAATTGGAGGGAGGAGTTTTGGTTCATAAGACACATGGCGAATTCTAGAGCAGGAGGTTACATGCAAATGACACTCGTTAGATCGAGGAGATACTAGGAAGTTATTAGCGGTTAATTATTAGCATTATAAATAGGGATTTGTTAGGCAGATTTCTGGGTGTGTTTTACCATTTGTACAAAGTAACTCCAATCAAATTTACTCAAAGTACCCGAGTGTGAGAAAAGAGTATTTTCACGGAGAATGTACGTTATGTAAAATCACTAACTTTTCAATAAAGTCTTTTACAATTTCAGCAACATTTACATTTCCTCTGTCGAACCACTTGTGCAAGTGTTACATTTTGCCTTTTACCTTTCCTGCATCTTTTACTCCAATTCCTTCTTCCCTTTAAACTTTTTACCCTTTTCGAACAACCTTTTTTACAAGTCTTTTATAGCGTTTCCTTTAAGTTTATGCACTTTAAAATATCCAGTCAAAGCCCTTTTCATTACAAGCACATTTACCAATTCGTTATCACAAGTACTTTAAATTTAATTCTAAACGTAGAATACTTTAGCACATGTCCTAGGATCAATCTGATCGATCCTGTGAGTCACCAAAGTCAAATTTGGAAGATCAGCGGTTGTTTTCCGATTTTCAATGGGAAATAAAATGGCACGCCCAGTGGGACGGTGCTAAATATCCCTGCGATTTAGAAATAAAGAGTTCTCATTCACAAGCCTTAATAATCTTCGTAGAAAGTACATTATATGTTACTAAGAAGTGGTAGAATTACCGCTGCTAACGAAGAAAGATGAACAATCCTTAGGAATATGGCGACAGAAACGAACCAGCCAAACAATCCTAACCCACAAGTCCAAGGTTTTGGCAAAGGAACCAGTAACAACATGGTCCCACCGCCTATACCATCGACAGGAGAGCAAATAGCGCCTCCCATAAGGTCAAAACAAACCGTCGCCCCAGTAGGATCTGGGACAACGATAGTTAGGCCTTACACACAACCCGTATTGGAGTATATTGGGCCACCAGTGTCGAATCCCCAAACTCCAATAGCAGGACCATCAGTGTCAAGGCTGTTTGCCCCTCTTGGTCTTTCGCAGTTGCCAAGGAATCCCCCGTATGGGATGTCAACGACTGTAATGCAGGGGCTGCAAAATGCGCCCCCAATATTTTCTAAACACACAATGGCGTCACCTTTACAAGGATCAGGACCTGGTTCAAATATTGGTCGAAACCCCCAGAGTTTAAGTCTAGGATACTCGACTCAAGGTCCCAATTTAACCAATACGTCTGTTGCCTGTTTGAGGCAGCAGATGGATGAGAGTAACTTACAGATGGTTCAAACCCTCTCCCAGACTATGGGCGAGATCTTTCAGCCATTAATTCGAGACACAACTCACGCTAACCAACAACTGGCGACACAGTTAACACGCTTGACTGAATTTATAGGGGTACCTCCGTTAGAAAGAAACCAAGCCCTTGTGGAGAATATTCCATAACAAATTCCAAGAGTGGCGCTAGAAGCCAATTTAGAGAACCAAGGAGGAATAGGCCCTTATGTTGTCGAAACTCCTAGAGTCCAGGTCGAGAGAAACCCAGAAATAGTTATGGTGAATCGAAACCAGGATGCAGACAATGTGGTCCAGCAAGTAAGACGCAACAACCTCGCGGTCAAAAACAATTTGGCTACGATGGTAGAAAGAATCATGACTAAAAATGGCCTAAACACTGGGTTTACTAGGCCAAATTATACTTCACCAATAGTCGACTACATCCTTCGAGCGGAATTACCCCCTAGGACTAAGGTGCCTAAGTTCACTAAGTTTTCAGGGGACACAACGGAGTCCACCGTTGAACACGTAGCACGCTATATAATTGAGGCTGGGGAGATAGCCAATGACGAAAGCCTTAGGATAAAATACTTCCCAAGTTCTCTTACAAAGAACGCATTCACGTGGTTTACCACTTTACCACCAAGTACAATATGTAACTGGACGCAGTTAGAACGACTCTTCCATGAACAGTTTTACATGGGCCAGACGAAGATTAGTTTGAAAGAGTTGGCCAGTGTAAAGCGTAAGTTTTCAGAGCCAATCAAAGAATACCTCAATAGGTTTCGACTACTCAAGGCAAGGTGTTTCACACAAGTGCCTGAACATGAGTTGGTCGAAATGGCAGCAGGAGGTTTAGATTACTCTATTAGGAAGAAATTAGATACACAGTATCTGAGAGATATGGCCCAATTGGCCGACAGAGTCCGACAGCTAGAAAGGCTGAAAGACGAAAAGTCAAGATTTAACAAAGGCAAGAAAGTAGCTTTTGTCGAACTCAATGAAAGTAGCGAAGGGGCCTGCAAAGAGTCCCCCTACTTCGAGGAGAGTGAAGTCGATCTTGCTGAATTAAAACAAGGTCATCCATATTCCTGTCGAGTACTGGCCCCTCCTCAAGGAAAGGGCTTTGTCGAATCAGAAAAGAACGACAGGTTCCCTAAGAAAACTTACACCTTTGACATCACAAAATGTGATGAAATCTTCGATTTGCTAGTAAAAGATGGGCAGATGATAGTGCCGCCTGGTGCTAAAACACCGCCCTTAGAGCAGCGAAAAAAGAGAGGTTTTTGTAAGTACCATAATTTTCTGGGTCATAAAACATCTCAATGTTTTCTTTTCAGGGATCTCGTCCAGAATGCGATACAGGAGGGACGCTTGAAATTTGGAGATAAGGCAAAGGGCCTGATGAAGGTGGATGTTGATCCGCTGCAATTGACTGATGCTCTTTATGCTGAACCTATGGAAGCAAACATGATAGATGCTACTGAGAGCATCGAGTTTTCTGTTAATATGATGGAGGTTACTGAGGACCTCATTTCAGCACCAGTGATGGCGAAATACGTCATGGGTTTCGGTTTGGACAATACGGCAGTCACAGTCGGGGAGAATACTGGTCGAAACGATAACAAGTCAAGTCTAAGGGTTCAAAATCATCCAAGTTACGCCATAGTAACCAAGGAAACAGCTGACCATTTCGTCAGAATGGACCAGGCCACCGAGCGCTTGGAAAGAATGGAGCTAGGCGGGACGGTCGAAGTCAATATGGTCGACATTGATCCATCAGAGACCATGGAAGAGAAAGAATCAAAACACCATGAGGGATGTAGCAGGTTAGCATACCCAAACACAGAAGAGTCAATCGTTGGCTTTTTACATTGATGCAAAGACAATGGATCGAGCGTGATGCTGTGCCCCAGGTGCAGCGCCATTTTCGATAGAAAAGCAGCAGAGAAGCTAGAGGGAGAACGTCGACGTCGTCTGAACAAAGGTGGCCATGGTTTTGATCAACAAAAGAGCTACCACAGAAGGACAGAAGACCAACGCTTTGAACCTCGAATCAGGCCACCAAGTGCTAGGCCCGCCAGTTTCAAACTTGTTGTCGATTCCGCTGATGGAAAGTGGAGGAAGCCTAATGAAGAGAGGGTGCAAGGGCAGCAAAGGTGGAAGAGCTTCGAAGTGAATCGAGGATCTTCGGTCTCCTACAGCAAAGAGTATCAATCCTCAAAAACAGCACACATATCTGAAAACTATAAGGGTAAGAATCCTATGACCAGGTCTCAATGGAGGAGAGAGCAAAGAAGAAGAAAGGCTCTCAGAGAAGAGATGGAGAAAAATAAGTCGAAGAACAGTTCAAACCCCCCCGGAAAAGAAGAACAGCAGTCAAAGATAGCGGAAAAATTACCAGTTGGGCGAAGGTTGTTTTCGCCTAAACAAGACAGACCGACGGAAGGGGACGAAGACATGACAAATAACTTTGACTCCGATGATTCTTTGGACCTAGTGGTCAACATGGTGTCGGTGATGCCCCGGGAGTTCAATAGGGTGTCAGAGGTCAAAGAACCAGGCGCAGACGCTGAGTGGGAAATGGCAACACATAAACCTGTATGCTATTACGTGATGAACAATGGTTGTGTCGAAGAGCAAAACGTTTTTTTCGAACGGCCCACTAAAGAAATGAGGACCCACCTGAAACCGTTGTATATTACAGCAAAAGTGGAGAACATCCCCATCAACAAAATACTGGTAGATTGTGGCGCTACGATAAACGTGATGCCACATTCTTTGCTGACCAAAATAGGAAAGCATGACGCTGATACAAAGCCACATAATATGGTCTTGTCGAATTATGAAGGAAAAGTAGGAACCACCAGGGGGTGATTCAGGTGGATGTGACCGTCGGAACAATTACAAGACCAACGGTATTCATGGTGGTCGAAACCACGGCCAACTACAATTTATTGCTTGGCCGAGAATGGATACATGGCATTGGAGCAGTGCCATCATCGATGCATCAAAGGATTTCCATATGGAGGCCGGTTGGCATAGTTGAAAATATTGAAGCTGATCAAGGGTACTTCAGGGTGCCAAGAAGGCAAATAGGTCAGTTCCAATTCGATAAGCACTTGGCCAGCATTGGCCCTTGTGCTCTAGTGGACTTTGAGTTTGCACCAAATGACGAGGTGTACTACTCACTATACCTCCACCCTGTCGACGGATTTTGTTGGGATAGGGAAATACCTGGGGAGAGACTCCCATACCTGGGGGCAGCCCCAATTGACCCCACGGGGTGGGGCAGTGAATTTGATGACTGAAGCAGTGGTGCTGCGAATAATTTCGGCCTATGTGGCTGAAACTAAATTACAAACGGCCACAATGGCCGCCCATGACAAAATGGCTGAAGAAGCCACCAAAATACAGTGGGAGAGCCAGAGGCTCGACGACATCTATGATGATGAACCTCTAGGGTTCGAGAGAGATCCTTTGGGGAACGACATCAAAATGCTCGCACAGGATCCATTGGAGGAAATTGATTTAGGAGAGGGTCCAACCAGGAGGCCAACGTACGTTAGTGCTAACCTCGACCCTCAACTGAAGATCGAAGTCATCCAGTTGCTCCGGGAGTATAAGGATTGTTTCGCCTGGGACTATGACGAAATGCCTGGGTTGCAAAGAGATTTGGTGGAACATAAACTACCAATAAAACCGGGAAAGAAGCCCGTCAAACAGGGCCCAAGGCGTTTTGCTCCAGAGATCATGTCGAAGATCAAGGAGGAAATCGAAAGGCTCTTTCGTTGCAGATTCATTCGCACAGCGAGGTATGTCGAATGGCTGGCCAACATTGTCCCAGTCATCAAGAAGAACGGGTCCTTAAGAGTGTGCATTGATTTCAGAGATTTGAATTCAGCCACTCCCAAAGACGAATATTCGATGCCAGTGGCGGAAATGTTAGTTGATTCAGCCGCTGGCCATGAATACCTCAGTATGTTGGATGGTTATATTGGATATAACCAGATTTTTATCGCGGAAGATGACGTTCCCAAAACAGCGTTTCGTTGTCCAGGGGCCTTAGGAATTTACGAATGGGTAGTAATGCCATTTGGCCTAAAGAACGCTGGGGCAACGTACCAGCGAGCAATGAATTCTATATTCCATGATTTCATCGAATCTTTTATGCAAATATACATTGACGATATTGTGGTGAAATCTGTTTCAGGAAAAAGCCATCTGGGTCATCTGCGACAATCGTTCGCCAGAATGAGGAAGTTCGGCCTCAAAATGAATCTGTTGAAGTGCGCGTTTTGTGTACAGGCAGGAGACTTCTTGGGTTTTGTTGTCCATAAGAAGGGAATCAAAATCAACCAGAATAAGACGAAGGCTATTTTAGAAACCAAAGCACCGTCGAACAAAAAGGAGTTGCAATCGCTGCTGGGGAAAATTAACTTTCTAAGGAGGTTCATCTCTAACTTAAGCGGCAAGACGCAAGCCTTCTCACCTTTGCTTCGAATTGCTAGGGACAGATTCGAGTGGGGCAAAGAGCAGCAGGAAGCCTTCGACAAAATCAAAGATTACTTGGCTCATCCCCCAGTCCTTTCGCCTCCGTGTAGAAGCAGGAGCATGCGATTGTACATAGCAGCGTCAGATAGAACTTTAGGGAGCATGTTGGCTCAGGAGGATGAGAATGGCGCCGAAAGGGCTATTTACTACCTTAGTAGAGTTTTAAATGACGCAGAAACTAGATATAGTGAAATCGAAAAGCTATGTCTATGTTTATATTTCTCATGTAAAAAGTTAAAGCAATATATTAAACCAGTAGATGTTTGTGTTTCTTCGCACTTTGATGTTATTAAACACATGTTATCAAAACCTATTTTGCACAGTCGAATTGGAAAATGGGCACTGGCATTGACAAAATATTCTTTAACTTATAGACCGCTAAAAGCAGTCAAAGGGCAAATAGTGGCAGACTTTATCGTCGACCACTCTATAAACGAAAATGCCCTGAATATAGTTGAAGTGGAACCATGGAAATTATACTTCGATGGCTCTAGCCACAAACATGGCACGGGTATTGGTCTGATGATTATTTCACCAGATAAAATTCCAACAAAATTCAAGTATAAAGTCGAGGGCTTGTGTTCCAACAACGAGGCTGAATATGAAGCTTTAATAGCTGGACTTGAGATTTTGTTAGAATTGGGGGCAACCCAGGTCGAAATAATGGGCGATTCGGAATTAGTGATAAAACAGTTGACAAAGGAGTACAAATGCGTTAAAGAAAATCTCATCATGTACTTCGTAGTGGCCAATAGGCTGCTTAAAAAATTTAAAGCATCAACTATTCGACATATACCGAGAATACAGAACCGAGTGGCCAACGATCTAGCACAGATTGCCTCGGGATATAGGGTCTCGAAGGAAGACTTGCAGGAAGTAATCGAAGCTAGAGGCAAGGTAGTGCCAGTTGGGTTGAAGCCATCAGACTTAGAGGCTACAAAGTTTGGATATATGGATGAAGAGACTTTCGAAGTCTTTACCATCGGAGAATTGTTGGACAATGACTGGAGAAAGTCTTTAGTCGAATATCTCCAGAATCCGTCAATAGCTTCGGATCGAAAGATAAAATATCGAGCGTTGAGTTATGTCTTGATGGGCAACAAATTGTTCAAAAAAAACCCTGAAGGAGTTTTGCTGAAATGCCTGAGTGAATCAGAGGCATACTTGGCTTTGTCAACAGTCCACAGTGGGGCATGTGGTGCACACCAAGTTGGCCATAAAATGAAATGGTTGTTATTTCGATAAGGTTTGTACTGGCCTACAATGCTAAAAGATTGCATCGAGATCGCCAAGGGGTGCCAGGAGTGTTAAGTTCATGCAGGCATACAACACGTCCCAGCAAGCGAATTACATTCCATAATTAAACCATGGTCGTTTAGAGGTTGGGCTTTGGATCTGATTGGAGAAATTCGACCAGCATCCTCAAAAAACCAAAAGTATATCTTAGTGGGGATAGATTACTTTACCAAGTGGATCGAAGCAGTGCCTTTACCTAAAGTGGATCAGGAAGATGTGATTGAATTCATTCAGAAAAATATCATCTTTAGGTTTGGACTGCCAGAGACGATAACAACGAATCAAGGGTCGATCTTCACGGGTAGAAAGATGCAGGATTTTTCCAGAGAGATGGGGTTCAAACTCTTAACTTCGACCCCTTATTACGCGCAGGCTAACGGGCAAGTCGAGGCAGCAAATAAAGTGGTCATTGACATGATAAAGAAGCAAGTAGGAACCAAGCCAAAGAATTGGCACAAAGTGTTGGATCAGGTTCTATGGGCATGTCGAACGTCACCAAAGAGGCAACCAACGCCACCCCATATCGTTTGACCTTTGGTCACGATGCAGTGCTGCCAGTCGAAATCCACATACAGTCGATTAGGGTTCAAAGGCAACACGAAATTCCTAGAGAAGTCTATTGGGATATGATGCTCGATGAGGTCATAGACTTAGACGAAGAGAGATTGAAAGCTCTAGAATTGCTGAGAAGGCAGAAAAAGAGAGTGGAAAAGTCATACAATAAGAAGGTTAAAGCAAAAACCTTTTTAGTTGGAGACTTAGTTTGGAGAGTCATTTTGCCTATGGATCGAAAGGCCAAGACGCTGGGTAAATGGTCCCCAAAGTGGGAGGGACCCTTCCAAGTGTCGAGGGTGTTCTTTAATGGAGCCTATGAAGTGGAAGAATTGGGCAAAGATAGGAGGATATTAAAAGTAAATGGTAAGTACTTGAAAAAGTACAGGCCTATGTTACAAGAAGTTAAGATAACAACAGAATAATAGAAAGTATAAAGCAAAGCCACAAATGGTATTAATAGTTGCCAAAATGGCGCGATAATTTACAATAACAAAATGGCTTCAAAGGCCAGCAAAATATAGTCTATTAAAATATGTCAGTAAATCAGAAAGGAAGATTGGCCTTCATTTTAAGGTAGCTCACCTTCTGAGACTCGATACGTTGTTGGCACGAGGCCCTTTCATCAGTTAATCTGGCAACTTCTTCTTCTAAGCTTCGAGCCTCTTCTGCTAAAGTGATAGCATGTTCGAGTTCAGCAGCAAGGGCCAAATCGTCTTTGGAAGACAGTTGAGAAATCTTCTTTTCTTCCTTCTTGATCTTGCCTTGAAGTTTCTTGATCTTGCGTTTCCAACAGACGATATTTTCCTTGTTGGAAGCAATCTCTAGTTGGTCTTTCTTTTTATCTTCCTCCAGCTCTTCGATCCTTTGTTCCGATTCCGCTGCACTTGTCCAGGCAGCTGCTTCGCAACCAGATTTCGTCAAAATGTCACTTTCGAGGCGGGGCAGCAACGTGAGGTCTTTGTAGACTTGATCTATCAAAATTCCCACCTCTCGAATGACGTTAGCAGCTTCAGGCGATATGGAGTCAAGTTTCATCTGTTGAAGAAGCGTTTTCAAAGATAGGTGGGTGACGGAATCCATCTTCAGCAACATGAAAAGGTCTCCTTTAAAGATTTTGGCTTTTATCTTCGCCAAAATATCATCTGAAGGTTTGCTAGAGACCTGGCCCTCAGAAGTCGAAGTACTCCGAGTTTTGCTAGATGAACTGCCTCGACTGTGCAACAGTAGTTGGACGTATCGACGAGGATCGCTTTCTTTTAGCGCAGCCATTTCTTCCTTAGAGAGGATCGTTTCGCTCTGAAGAGGCATTGCCTGTGGCACCTCGACGGGAGTAACTTTGGTAGCATCAATGCAAGCAGGCTCATCAGACTTTCCCTTTGTAATTATTTCCCTTTCTACAGGGGCAACTTTTGTGGGGTCTTGAGCCAAGGTAGCCTATTTCTCCTCATCATCTGACTCACCTAGCTCAGATTGGTGCATGACTTCTTCTTCGCATGCGTTGGCTTCATCTGCATCAACGTCGTCAGTAGCGGGTTTTGTGTGAACAAGAGGGGAACTTGTTGTGGTGGCAGGGTTGGTGTCCTCAGGTTTGGGGTTTTCATCTTCATCTGCCACGACTATTGTCTCAGGAGCTCCCTCTTCCTCATGGTCGGACCCATCAGTTTGTGATTGTTGGGTAGTAGTTTTTAGGGGCAAAGGGGCTGCATAAAATTCAGGTTTGTTACCAAGAGAACTCACACCAGAGCCCAAATCAGATGTAGGAATATAAGTGGGTTCACCTTGGCTGTTCAATGGATAAATAGGCAAGGGAGACGGCTGCATCGAAGGTTTGGAAGCCTCATTAGTAGTCTGCAGTTGGGAAAATAAACCTCATGAGACGCGAGATGAAAGAAACAAGAGCTTGATATAGAAAGGTCAGAGATTCTTTCACAATACCATTGTGGCTTCCTCAGCCGGACTAGAGTTATCACTCTCTATGGGAACGGCAGAAGGATTTGGATCATTTGTTGTGAGAGCTTTGACAGGAGATTCAGGAGGCGTGTTCTGTTTCTGTATCTTAGTGGGAGATGAAGGAGATTCGACGCTCTCTAGCCCATGAGTTACCCTTCGTTTTCTTTTTAGGGGAACATCTTCACGAGGGGATTCATCATCGTCGGAGTCTATGATGACTTGGGCTGCAACTTTTCTTCTTTTTTGCGGAGTTGGAGGTTTGCGGCCAACCTGGGAAGATCGAAGTGATCAGCAAAATACAGAAAAGCTTCAGGTGAATAAGAGCATGTAAGAATTTACCTTTGAACTTTCGGTCTTTCCTTCTGTTTTATTTGTCGGAGCGTTTCTTTTGGGAGCAGCTGCGAATAAGTAAATATAGAAGACATAGGTTAGTAACGTTGAAGCTTCGTGAGAGGAAGCCAAATCGAAGGGAGATGACCTTCAAGGATTTCGGTCTCGATGTGAACATCTCCGATAACCCAGTCGGTCTCTGTTGTCGAAGTATTTTTATACTGTCCTCACAGATAACCCAGTCTGGAAATGGAGGATGCCCTGGGCGACACACGTTCTACAATGGATGGGACAAAGGATCGCGACCCCGCGAGGGTGAGCTAACTTCAAAAACTTGTCCTCAATTTGGATTGTAGGCTGCAACTCGCCTACATGAAGTCGGAATCGCTAGTAATCGCCGGTCAGTCATACGGCGGTGAATTCGTTCCCGGGCCTTGTACACACCGCCCGTCACACTATGGGAGCTGGCCTTGCCCGAAGTCGTTACCTTAACCGCAAGGAGGGAGATGCCGAAGGCAGGGTTAGTGACTGGAGTGAAGTCGTAACAAGGTAGCCGTACTGGAAGGTGTGGCTGGATTACCTCCTGTTCAGGGAGAACTAATGCTATTTTGTAGTTAGGAGCCACGCCAAAATCAACGGTTGGTAATCGAGGGGTCTTTGGGGGAAAGAGTTTAAAAGCAACCTCATATCGTCTATCATAAGGGATAAATGAGGGGATTTTCAGTTTCTCTATTCGTTTGGAAAATTTTTCTTTTAAAGTGACAACAGCCTCGCGGACGGTTCGACTAACATCATTTGGTCGATAGGCAGTTTCGAAGTACTTCTGGAAAGCTTGTATCTCTTTGATATGAGTAGACGTACCTTTCTTGACTTTTTCCTGCACATCAATAAAAGCCTGGTCAATCAAGCGTGAAAAACTCGAAACATCAAGAAAGTTATTGGAGTAATGATTGGTCCACCAGTTGTAGAAGTCTGGGGTACAAAGGTGAGAGGGTTCAAAATAAATTGGAGTAAAATGGGACTTATGGGCGTAACGGGCCATTTGAGTCAAACACTCAAGTGGGTTGAAGTTGGTAGAGAGAAGAATAACATGAGACTTCTTATCATACAAGCACCTAGGCAATGATTGAATTAACCCAAATTGCCTCGACACCAAGTTGGGTTGATAAGCGACTAATATTGCTTGTCCTCTGACAAGGTTGAGCTTATGAACTATCAAGCGTGGCGTCAAGAATCTCTCCCATATCAGGTTTGATTATGCTTCTTGTTTTTGTGAAACTGGAGGAAATGACCTGGTGAACCATTCGGGGCCATACAGCCTATGAGCAAAAGGGGCCATCCTGGGAGTGAATTCATGCCTTTTTGCAAACAAGTGGATGAAGCTGGTAAGATTGGAACGAAGGCTTCGACCCTCTTCATTTGGTGTCAACTGAACCAAGCGTGGCCATTCGACCCGATGTTCAGATACTTGGGCTTCGTTGACCTCTCCTTTAAAGGGAAGGCTGTGTTCGAAGGTGGCGTTCAACCATAGTTGAAGCAACCAAAATGACCCCGCCATTATAAGAGCGCCATGGGTTTTTGGATCCCTCAGTTTATCAGCGCCTTCTCCCAAATCCTCATACAGGCTGGCTAGTATCATCTCACTAAGGCATATTTCCCTTTTAAGGTGTAACTGATTCGCCAGGGTCAGGTACTTCCTCGCCACCTGCAAAGACTTTGTGCAAAAAATGCAGCGAGACAACCACATAGCCAGAAAGGCTATGTGCTCCTCGTCTTCAACTACGTCGGTGTCTTTCTTATGATAATGATTTATGAAGGGTGTGTAAGTATGCTTCGTGCTACCAAAACCTATGGTGTCCCGTGCATCAATTTCAGGATTGTAAGCCAATCCACATGGTCTTAATCCAACGATAACAGCCATGTCGAAAAGTGTGGGAGTCACCATTCCACAGGGTAGATGGAAGGTATGGTGAGTACTGTCCCAGAAATACAAAGAGGAGCCCAACATTAGCGGACAGTAAGGTGGCCCAACCTTCGACAGCATGATTAGGTCATAAATACCTATTTCTTTCCAATGTTGTGCCTTCGCTTTCTCTATTTTCGCCAACCAGTTAAGATAAAGTTCAGAATCTTTGAAGTACGACGTAGCTCTAAATAGTCTTGCTCCATCATGTAAATATTTAAGGTCCACGTTGAAGAGAGAAAGGTCATCTGGGTTATCATAAGGGATTTTGATAGCGTCTTTTTGCCCTAAGGGTTTGGTTTTTCGATAGGAAGGGAAAAAGTCGCTCAAAGTGGAATAATCAAGGTTTGGGGGAGACAATGGGCCAGACATGGCTAAAGTTTTTCCAGCCACATCAACGGGGATGATTACCTGAGATTCGTAGATGTGTCGTTTCTCTTCCGCTAACGGTTCCCTGATGAGCTGTTGGTTCTTCGTGATTTTTGGTCCGCTCAAAGTAGTGAAAGGTGGCAATGCAGATGAAGAAGATGGTCTCCTAGTTTGAGTTTTCTTCTGTTGTTCAGCCATGATTAAAGTTTCCAGAGAGGAAGGAGATTTTTCTGGTGTTTAAAAAAGGGGTTTCTTCAGCAAAGGAGAGAAGAGCAAGCGGTGGTAAAGAGTAGAAAGTCTTATGAAAAATTTCTTTGGTGATTTTATAAGGGTTCAGAAAATTAAGAATTTTACGTGGGTGAAGTTAGTGGGTCATGTGTGCCACCTAGTGGAAGAAGTAAGGGGCGGTTGTAACCTATACCCCTAGGCGCTAAAAGGGTGATGATGTTTTCTGAATTTTTGTGAGTTCCAAGAAACCTGCCATGATGATGATGACGTCAGAAGCGTGCAAAGTGGCGCAGTTTTTAATAAACATTTCTCTTTCTTTTGTTTTATCTTCCAAAGGATAAGAGGCAAACCAAAGGGTCTGATAGTATCGAAAAGATGGTGTCGAATGGGATACTATCAAAAAATGTCCTTTTTCTGCAATAAGGTCGAAAAGAACATTCTTTGGGGGCAATTTGTTAGCTCCGAAATTCGACACTGCTTTGGGTTGCTAAAACACTAAGACATAATTAAGGTCTAAGTTAAATGAAGCAAAGAGGTTTTGACAGCCTCTAAGGAATTTTTTCTAAAGTTGAACGGTTGAAATAACTTAGAAAAATTAAGAAACCTAAAGTTATGAGCATTTTGACTGTGTCAGAGGTCATTCGACCGAAATTCCGCAAATGGCATTGCTTTGTCGTTTTGAAATTCAAAAATTGGAGGGAGGAGTTTTGGTTCATAAGACACGTGGCGAATTCTAGAGCAGGAGGTTACATCGAAATGACACTTGTTAGATCGAGGAGATACTAGGAAGTTATTAGCGGTTAATTATTAACATTATAAATAGGGATTTGTTAGGCAGATTTATGGGTGTGTTTAACCATTTGTACAAAGTAACTCCAATCAAATTTACTCAAAGTACCCGAGTATGAGAAAAGAGTATTTTCACGGAGAATGTACGTTATGTAAAATCACCATCTTTTCAATAAATTCTTTTACAATTTCAGCAACATTTACATTTCCTCTGTCGAACCACTTGTGCAAGTGTTACATTTTGCCTTTTACCTTTCCTGCATCTTTTACTCCAATTCCTTCTTCCCTTTAAACTTTTTACCCTTTTCGAACAGCCTTTTTTACACTTTAAAATATCCAGTCAAAGCCCTTTTCATTACAAGCACATTTACCAATTCGTTATCACAAGTACTTTAAATTTAATTCTAAACGTAGAATACTTTAGCACATGTCCTAGGATCAATCTGATCGATCCTGTGAGTCACCAAAGTCAAATTTGGAAGATCAGCGGTTGTTTTCCGATTTTCAAGGGAAACAGTAGGGCTGCCAAATTCTTCAAGATTCTTCAACAATCAAAGCAATTAATCGAGGTAAGGGGAAGAAACTGATTGGGATTGGTGTTTACATGAAATTGGGTAGAGGGGATTCCTTAACCCCGTAGGGATTTGATGAATATGTTTATTATGCTGATATGTCTTTGATTGTTGTTGATTATGATGAATTTCGTGTGCATGTTGATGTGTTTATGATTGTTGCTGCCATTGATCAATGGGTGCACGTATTGTGTGATGTTGGTGAATTTCTGAGTAACTTTTGTGGTTCTGTTGGTGAACATAGGTGTGAGTTCTGGAGATAAATTGATAGAATAATGATTGGAGTAGTGTGTATTGGTTGTAGTAATGATAGGATGGGAGATGGAAGTAGAGTGATAGGCTTGGAATTGAGCAAGATGACATTGTTGGACAGTGAGGGTTTTGAGAGATCGCAGACGCTCGCTAGCACCTTCGTTAGGCGAGCTAGTAGCAAGCATTCTCTAGCAGGTTCGCTAGGCGAGGGGGTAGCGAACCCTTCCAATAGCTACTGTCTGCCTTCGCTAGGGAGTTTGCTAGGCGAGCAGCTAGCGAGCGTTCGCTAGGGCTTCGCTAAGCGAATGAGCCAGCGAGCGTGACAAAAAAGTGATGTTGTGTTGTTTTGCCTTGTGACCTCGTTTTATAGTATCCATTGAGTTGTGACCAGTATAGATATGGTGATTAGTGGTGCATAGTGTGTACTTGACATTAAAAGGTGAAATTATGTAGTGATTGAAGTTAATTGAAATGATTAAATTGATGTGTGAGATGTGTATGAGGTATGGTGATGTGATCAGGGGGATCGTGTGACTTTAATTAAAATAATTAATTGATGAACAATACGTAAGGAAAAGGGTTCTTCTTAACATTCGGTTGAGGGTCTTCAAATGACAAAATCTTCTTTTCCAATAAATCCCTGACAAGATTTTTGAGAGCATAACAGTTCTCCAGATCATGACCAGGCGCACCCTCATGAAATAAACAATGAGCAGCGGCGTTGTAATTGGCGGGTAGGGGATTAGGAGGCGGACCCAAAGCTCGAGTAGTAATTAGACCTTGCTTGACTAATGAGGGATACAACTCGGTGAAAGTCATTGGAATTGGCGGACAAGGTTTATACGGTCTCTTGTTAGGAACATTCTGGCGAGGAGCTGGATTCCTTGGCTGTTGATGGGCAGGAGCGTTGGGCGCCTGTTGATAGTTAGGAGGCGGATAAACAGGAGGTTGTTGTATAGGTTGATACATAGGGGCCTGTTGATTGAAGGAAGGCGCAACAGCTGCCACATAGGGCTGTTGAGCATATTGGATCGGGTACCCTTGAGGTTGAGCATAACCTTGCGGATATTGATAGAATTGGTCTCTTCGTCTACCAGAGGATATAGCATTAGTCTCACCTTCTTTCTTCTTCTGAGAGCTATACGAAGGTTTCTTCGGCTGATCCTTTGAAGCACCATGAGTATTTGTCATTTTACCGCTTTTCATACCTAATTCAATCTTGACCCCCACAGCAACGATGTCAGAGAAATTCGAAGTCACACTACCCACCATCCTCTCGTAAAATTCTGGACGAACCGTGTCGACGAACCAATCAGCTAACTCTTTCTCGGTCAAAGGAGGTTCTACTTGCGAAGCAATCTCTCTCCACCTTTGAGCGTACTCTTTGAATGACTCAGAACTCTTTTGTGACATACTCAACAACTGTCTTCTGTCAGGAGCCAAATCCATATTGTACTTGTAGTGCTTGATGAAAGCGTCAGATAAATCTTGGAAACTCTTAATGCGAGACTGGTCCAAATTTAAGTACCACTTGGAAGAAGCACCCTTCAAACTGTCTTGGAAGCAATGAATCATCAATTTATCGTTTTCCACATGGGCAGCCATTTTGCGATAGTACATGATCAGATGGCTCTTAGGACACGTGGCACCTTCATAGCGATCGAAGTTCGGAGTTTTGAACTTCGGGGGAATAACCAAACCTGAGACCAAACAGACGTCCCTTGCAGCAGTCCCAAAAATTTGATCGCCCTCTACCTTTTTCAATCTCTGGGCGATAGTGTCTACTTCCTCACGAAGCTTGTCATGTTTCTCATAACCTTCAACGTTCTCATCAAGATTATCAAAGACTGTCTCATTGAAATACGGTTGCGCACGGGTGTGTACAACAGGTGGTGCAAAGATAGGAGCCCCCCTAGAAACTTCAGAAAATAAAGGAACGGCTTGCTGAACAGGCTGATTAATCGGAACAGTGGCTTGAGGAGGCACAAAACCGGGAGCAAGACCATAAGGTGGGTCCCTTGCTACAGTCACATTTGGTGGAGGGTCCACGGTAATGCCGGTAATCTCGGAAACAACAGTGGGCTGGGTATCCATCTTAGCATTCATGACATGTAACAATTCCATCATACGCCCCATACCCCCTCGCAGGTCTTCAAGTTCATTGCTAAGGCGATCAATCTCTTTTGTCTGATCCTCCATTCTCTTCCGAGTTTGAGCTCTGGTGTTGTACTGGTGCCGAGGACTCAGGGTGACGAAACTGGAAGGCGAGAGAACCGAACATGAGAAAACGGAATACACATGTAATGCAAGAAAGTATATGATGCTATGATGCAAATGCGAATGAAGATTTCATGGAATTCAAACATTTACGAATGTCGTGGGGTACCAAAAAAGTTTTCCTTGTTTTTTCCATTTTTATTTTATCCCGCGATATAAATGATGTTTGAATTCCATGAAATACAATGCAATGGGATGCTTTATGGATGCCATGCACATGAATACACAAAACCCTAGGTTAAAAGTCATGCGTGGAGTTAAGGTCTACCCATCCTCAAAAGGAGTGTACTATAGGTTGGTTATACCTGTCGAACAAGGTTCTAAAAAGTGCCCAAAGTCATCAGCCCATCTTTCGGATATTATCGACCTTCCGATTGACTCGGGGGTTAATAATATTCTCAAGAGAACCTCTTTTGAGTGTAGTATCGCGTAGCAACCATTGTAGGATTACTCCCACATAGCTCCCGCACTACGTCCTAAATAAGGCCAAGGTGGTGTTAAGGTACTACGGTCCTCAATATCACAGACTCCAATCGACCATGGAAAAAGTTTTCACGATTATACTCGATCAACCGAACCATTTTCGAAAAGGTCTCAACTGAGCGGTGATTCTCGAATCAACTTAGTCGGGATTCGACTCCCTATAAGCTTCATCGAATATATCCCCATCCTATAATAATGTCACTAGTCCGGGCGTAGGACTTATCTCACAACACAAGGAACAGTCCCAAACCAGGGCACAAATATATACATGCAAAATACCAAAACAAGTAGCAATAAATATGAACAAATTAGGGATAACCCTCAAAAATTAAGAATATTCCCCAGTGAAGTCGCCATTTTCTGTTGCGGTGGAAATAGGATCACAAACTATTAATGAGTTTGAATCGCAATTCAATTCACAACCACTCTTTGATTTATCCGAAGGAAAATGTCAAAAGAGGGAAAACCTATTTTTGCATCGTAAACACAATGCGGGGAAAGATCTAGGGTTCGGGGGTTGGTTAAATTTAGGGAAGGTATTAGCATCCTAAACTTCCGTAGTACTCTACGGGAACCTTTTGTTCAATGCTTACTATTTTGCTTTATTCGTTTGCTTAAGGTATATGTACAAAGGGATTACAAGTGAGAAAAGAGACCTAAGGGGTTAATTCTAAGTTTACTCGGCAAGACATCGCATCCTGTGCCTACGTATCCTTACGGGAGTGGAATCAGAGTAATCGTAGTTCCCCTCAAAAGGGAGGTTAGAAACGTCTTGACTGTGGACAAGGTTTCAATGGGGAATAAACGTATCTTAGGGACACGCTTACGCGGAGTGTAGAAACTCCAATATCTACGTTGTAAATTGTTAAGTGAATTAGGGTTAGGTTAGGGATTCCACGGCGGGAAACCCTAAAATGAGTGCGGCGACTCTTTGACCTAAAGCTAGGGGTAAAATGGTAATTTTTCCTGCGGCGAGGCATTTGTGAGAATTAGGGTTTGCAAGAGTTGTAAGGGTTTGAAGTTGAGGACTATTGACACGGCGGTCAAACGGTTAGACCTAACTCCTTCGGATGCGTGTAGTGTGACAGAATAATTGGTGGAAGTGTGAGAAACTAATCATACGAGCAGGGAAATAATGACAGAAATTAAAACCATACATGCAGAAATTTAAAGGCAGAAATTAGAACGCGATTGTTAGGGTTCGCGAGGTTACATGAGAGGAGCAGTTACAATATAGTAATGACATTGAAATAAATAACGGTAAACGCAATGAACTGCAAAACGAGCAAACACCATTAATGGGTAGAATTGTCAGATGGTGACGAAGCGAAATTATGCATCTTTTTTTTGTGGTTTTATTTTGTGATATAAGCTTCAATTTAAATTAAAATGGAATTCTTAATATTAATTTAACTCAAACCCTAAAACCATCTTACCCTAATTATTATTTTTTTTTAAAAAGAATTTTAATACATTTATTTAAAAATGGTTTTTATTCATTATTGTAAAAGGTTTTTATTTTATATCTAAAAAAGGTTTTTCAAATTATTATTTTATTAAAAAAAACAATTTTAATATTAGTTTTTTAAAAAAAGAGTTTAATAAAGCTTAATTAATTAATTATAAAAAAAGAAAAAGGTAAAAAAATAATAAAACAAAATAAAAGGGGTTGGGCCGGTCATCACTCCCGGACCCAACCCGGTTGTCCCTCTTCTTCTCTTCAATCGCGCGGTCGCTAGGGCTTTGCTTGCGATTGTTGTTCGCCGTTTTTTCAAAGACGATGATGAGGAATTCGTTTCCTCTGAGTCTCGGCAGTTTCCTCTTGTTCGCGCCGCCTAGGGTTTTGCTTGCGATTGTTGATCGCCGTTCTTTCTAGGATTTGTACGAGGTGATACTATTCCCTTTTTATAGTCTCTCTGAATCCGTTGGTATTGGGCCCTTATTTGCAATTATTTACGTTATTTTTTACTGATAAGACTTGATTCTATTCGTATCTTATGATGATTGGATTCTGATTGAGATTTCTCCCCTTTTTGGGATTCGCTTCCTGATGTTATTTGATTTTGCTGGGTTTTCGGAACATATATCCTTTTGATGTGATTGGAATTCTTTCCATTTTTGGATTTATGTTGATTGGATTCGCTTTGATTTTATCAGGATTTGCATTTGATTTGTCTGATAACTGAATTGATTTGTTTTGATTTCGTTTGGACATTGCTTTGGATTTCGATTTGGTTTGTTTGATATCTGAACTGGTTTGGTTTTGATGGACCGGATATGGATTGCTGATGCCCTGTTTTTTCTGATGAATTTCTCTGGTCTTTCTGATGAGATCTTATGTCTCTGAACAGGACTCTGCTTCTCTCTTGTAATCGGAGTTGGTCCTCTTGCACACGAGCTTAATTCTGTCTTTCCTTTCAAACCTGAATTCAGCTTGTGTTGGGCGATGACGTTTGCACCGAGCTCATGTCCCGTACCTTCGGTTTTTTTCCACTGTGAATTAACTTTTCCTCTTCTTCTTTCAGGATGGACATTGTCGGGTCGACGCCGCCGGGAAGGGTTGTGCGGCGATGATGACAGTTCGTCTGAGCCGTTTGGAAAAGATACTACAATCCTATGTTGTTGCTCGTGTTGCGAGCAGAATAGCATCTGGTTTGGTAACTGATATGCTGTGACTGATATGGTTTACTCTCGTGACTTTGAACGGTGATTTTCGTGACTTGTTTGTTGGGCAATGATGTTTTCCGCGCTGAGCCCGGCTTCTTGCATTTATGGTAACACATGTGCTGGCTTATTTCTGAATTGAATTACCGATGTTATGTGAACTGATATGATGGTGATATTTCATGAACCAAACCTGCCAATTTTTGGATTTCAATTGCGGGCCGGCTTATCCTTGTGTCTGCTATTCTAGTGACATATGAATTCCATGATGTTATTTCCTTTGTTGTTTTCAGACTTTGACCCTTTGCATTATGAGCTTTGAACTTTACTGTGAGGCTTGTGGACTTCAGATATTGATGTTGCTGATGTGCTTCCATGATGATTTGTGAGCTGAGTTTGCATTTGGTTCATTACATGGCTGCTGTTGTGATTTTGCTGATGCTGTTACGAGTGCTGTTCTGATGCAGTTTGGTTTGCATTCTGAGCCTTTTGTGGCAGATTTGTTTCTTTGTGTCTTTTCACGATTGAACTGGTGCGGGATTTCCTTTTGCCTGGTTGTTGTTATGACTTCTTTTGATGCATTCTGAACTTGGCTGAATTCTTTCCTTCTTATGAACCTAAACTGTTTCTCTCGTTTGGTTCGAACTTGACTCTTTAGTGCTGTTTTGTGAATTTCAGGTGTTGGAAAAACTTTGAACACAAAGTGATTCAGACCTGCCGGCATCCGGGTCTGAGTCCGAATAGGCCGTGCTGTTTTACCCTTGTATCAGCTTGGAAAGTAAATTGGGATTTGCATGATTTTGAAATGAATCCACTTGCGGCAAAAGCGAATCAGTCCCGCTTCTTCTATCTATTCTATCTCTCGGTTGCCCCTTAGATAAGAACAAATGTTACCTGATCTGACGCTAACGGCGCGGGTCGGTAACGGGGGTAGGACGCAGCTTCGGTTGTGCCACTCCCGGCACTCGATGATGACGATGTTCTGAGAGTGTCAAACAAACTTCTAACCCTTTCCTGCTTCTGTTTTGTTTTGTTTCCCTTTGTGCAGGTTAATCAGAGATTTGTGGTGAAGATCGAGGGACATCACGAAGAACACTTAGAAATCTTTAGGATTTAGGACTCTTTAGGAAATACAATTTCATTTCTCTTTTGTAACTTGTAATAAAAAAATATTATGAATAAATTCAATAATATTCTTTATCCAAATTACTTCCTCTTTGTAAATCATGATATGAATAAACTTCAAATTTCTATCCAAATTACTTTACAATTTGTAATAATAATAATAAAATATTATGAATGAACTTCACATATTCTATTAAAATCATTTTCCAATTTCTTTTCCATGATTTAATTTGCAAACACCTCAACATCCGATTAAACCTCACCAGTCAAACATCCCTGAATAAAGGTTGAAATTAATTCGATCCAATCTTGCATAATAAGCTTAATACCTTCAACATGAATAAGTTCCATTAATCAGTCGAAGTTTTCACTGTTTTCCCTCTAAAATGAACTGGAAGATAGAAGAATGAATTCTTGTTAAAACCCTGTTCCACAGATCATATTCTCGCATCGCCTTGAACCAAACCAAATTGATATCTTAACACAATCAACCCACGTAAATAAATGACTCGGAATAAAACCTCATTAGGCCCAAAAATTACGAACTATGCTTCAAAATGACCAAAACGCCCTTAGGGGTAATTCCTGCAAAATAAATCGCGCTCAATGATTGGTTAGCGATTAATGGATGCAAAAAATGAAATGTCATGCGTCATGACTGACTAAATGTAAGGGTAAAATTTGGGGTATTACAGTTGCCCCTATTTAAATAGCTACACCGGATGATTTGAGTGGCGGAGACTCGAGGAATCATAGTGGAGGGATTTAAATATAGATAACCGAAAATTTTACCCTTATATGTGGCGATATGCGATGCTATGGACAAAGCAAAAGCAGACTGATGCAAGTAATGCTATGAATATGATGTGACGGGAATGCTGGAATGATGAATGCGAAAGAATGCTGACGAATACGACGACACGGGGACAGACGCTACGAGAAGAACACACTGGGGAAAACGACGCGCTGGGACACAGTACAACACTGGGGAATTCTAAAATGATGGTCAACTGGTGCGAATACGACCAATTGTCATTTTTAGAACTGGAATGAGATTCTCAAATGGAGATGGCACCTATGAGACGACCTCCACTGAGGAATCTAAAAGTAAAACTGGATCATGTACGACTGCAAGATCGATTACAGAATGTTGGAGCATTGAGCAAAGAATAACATCCAAGCTTCTGTAAACTATCTCTCGTGACAGGATCAAACGGACTTTTCGGGAATCCGTAGCAAATATACAGGGTGAAAAGAACCGGCTGTATGCCAAAATAAATGGACTTTGATAGGAATTGCCCTGATAAGCTTCTCGAGGGAGAACTGTCACTTATCGTTGGAGGGGACTTACATGCCAAAATGGATAAGCACTCAAATAAAGAGGCTGCTGCTTATCTGATATATAAATCTTCTCATATTTAAAGTCGGCGCTTGGAATACGATTCTGATTCTTCTTTTACTAAAGGATAAATGAACTTCTTCATACTTCAAGATCGTGCTCTCCTGAATATGATTCCGCTCAAACCTCCCTGTACTTCAAGATCGTGCTCTCCTGAATACGATTTGGTTCAAACCTCCCCGTACTTCAAGACGACAGGGAAAATGGAAGCCCAACTGCTCAATGGAGATGGCCATTTGCTGCGAGTCATAACGAAGATAGGATTGGCTTCTCAATGCGAGAAATGTCGCTTACCAATGTTGTAAGATGTAAGGTGTTGTGCCGATAGATTTTCCAGGCGTGAACTGGCATGTATCTGTAAAGGATTGTGGTTGATTTTCTTGAAAGATAGTGCAAAATAAATGCACATCCGTGTACAGTGATAAACTTCTCGGGCGAGAACAGTCGCGTATCTGTCATGATATGGTGAAAATCTTCAGATGGTGCAAAATAAATGCACGCCCGGTTGGGCTCGACGACCGACAATACTGAGATTCAATCTAGGATCGAGCTAGAAAGAAGACTGGTAATCAAGACTCCGTCGAGGGAATGATCTCGAAGGGTAGATATCTTATCCTAGTGAGGAAAGATAGCTGAAGTAACCGTCATCCACGAGGATCGAGCTCTATGGGGAAACTGGAAACACTTTTGTATTTTATGCTTAGGGCTGACAATCTATTTGGAGAGAATGGGCAAACCCCAGTTACTCGGCGATAACAACCAATGATGGCGAGACACCATGAACCTGTGAATGCTAATGCATATGTTAATGTGAATGTATGTCAATGTCTATGTAGTTAAATATGCAAAATATTATGAAATGAGTATGTAATGAATATGTGAAAGGAATGTATGAAATAGGCATGTGATGCTTATGCCCTTGCGTATGCTGACGAAACAGACTAGAGACGGGACGAGAGATGAAATAAACATCTCAACGGAGATACCCTGCGTTCTCTGCAACCAATACGTCAATCATGGGTAAGAAAGATCAATGGTAGAACCAAATCTGGTTTTAAAGTTCTGAATTCTCTGGGGAGAAGGTAATCTGCTTGGGTGTACAGTATCACGTCTTCACATGGGGAGAAGAAAACCTGAGGGACACTTCCGAGTTACCCAAGAAAAAGTTGTCAGCTTATAGTCTCTCTGGGGACTGTGTCAGAGCAATGATTTAATGAGCTTTTCGAGGAGTGAATAGATCCTTCCGAAATTTCCACTAGTCAAAGTAATTTCTTATATTTTCGATTGCGTTTTCGAAGAATGGTTTTAAAAATTTTCACAGCACCTTTCATTTTCAAAAACTTAAGAATAAGTGGCATTTTGCATAACAATAGAAACAAGAGTAATGCACCAAGGAAATTAAGTAACAAAATGGTATCTTTTATTAAAGGGTGGCAGCTTGCTGAAGGCATAGCTCCACAGATGATTATGCTTTGAAATTGGCAACATGGGAAAAGGTTACATTGAATCCAACGACACCTACTAACACTAATAACTCAGACTAATCCAGAATCTTGCTTTGGACGAGGATGAACGAACTGGAAAATGGCTCTCATGTGGAAAGCGTGTTCGCGATGATCGGTGTTTTCTGACGCAATGAAATGCCTTTGTCCCTAACTTTTGCCTGGACCGCCCTTTCGGGTTTTCAATCCACCGGGACGCTCCTTTTTGCCTAAGCCGCCCTTTCGGGTTTTCAACTTAGCGAGCTTTTTATTATTATTTCTTTTTCAACCCTTACTTTTGCCTAAGTCGCCTTTTGCAGGTTTTCGACTTAGCGGGTTTTTAGGCATAATACTTTCGGACTGCATCAGAATTCACGGGATGTGCAAGTTCTTCACCATCCATTGTTGTAAGTATCAGAGACCCTCCGGAGAAAACAGTCTTTACGACAAATGGGCCTTCATCATTGGGCATCCACTTTCCACGCATATCTTTATGCACTGGCAAGATCTTTTTGAGTACGAGCTCTCCTTGACGGAACTCACGGATATGAATCTTCTTATCAAATGCTCTTTTCATCCGTTTCTGATATAATTGCCCATGGCACATAGCTGTCATGCGTTTCTCGTCAATGAGATTCAACTGATCCAGTCTGTCTTGAACCCACTCAGCTTCTTCAAGTTCAGCTTCCATCAACACCCTTAAAGAAGGTATCTCTACCTCAATGGGGAGTACGGCGTCCATTCCATACACCAATGAGAAGGGTGTTTCCCCTGTCGAAGTTCGCACTCAGGTTCTGTATCCATGCAAAGCAAACGGTAACATCTCATGCCAATCTTTGTAAGTCACGACCATCTTTTGCAGGATTTTCTTGATATTCTTATTCGCAGCTTCAACGACCCCATTCATTTTAGGACGGTACGGAGAAGAATTGTGATGCGTGATCTTGAAGCTGTCACACAGCTCTTTCATAGTCTTGTTATTCAGATTGGTGCCATTGTCAGTTATTATCCGACTTGGAATTCCATAACGGCAGATAATTTCTTTCCTGATGAAGCGGGCAACCACTTGCTTAGTCACGTTGGTGTAAGAGGCAGCCTCTACCCACTTGGTGAAATAGTCAATAGCAACAAGGATAAAACGATGACCATTAGAAGCCTTCGGCTCGATTGCCCCAATCATGTCAATGCCCCACATTGAGAACGACCATGGTGAAGACAAAACATTCAACGGCGATGGAGGTACATGCATTTTATCAGCGTAAATTTGGCACTTATGGCATTTTCTAGCGTATTGGATACAGTCAGCTTCCATGGTTAACCAATAATACCCAGCCCTTAACATCTTCTTGGACATAGCATAACCATTGGCATGAGTTCCGAAGGTCCCCTCGTGAATCTCTTGCAGTAACATGTCCGCCTCCCGTTTATCAACACATCTGAGCAAAACCATGTCGTGATTTCTCTTGTACAACACACCATTACTGATAAAGAATTTTGAAGCCAGTCTTCTCAACGTTTTCTTGTCCAGACCAGTAGCACCATCAGGATACTCTTGCTTGGCTAGATAGTTCCTGATGTCGTGAAACCAAGGCTTTTCATCCACCTCAACTTCTTCAGCTACCTGACAATAAGCGGGCTCAACTTTGCGTTCAATATGGATAAGAGGTGCTTCATTAACGAATTTAACTTTCCACATGGAGGCTAACATGGCTAAAGCATCAGCAACGTGATTCTCAGATCTAGGAACATGCTCGAACTCTATCTCGTCGAAATACTTAATCAGCTCGACAATGTAGTCCTTATAAGGGATCAACTTCTCATTCTTCGTTTCCCATTTGCCTTATACCTGGTAAATAACCAAGGCTGAGTCACCACTTACTTTGAGAAGTTTGATTCGGAGGTGAATTGCTGCTTCGAGGCCAAGAATACATGCTTCATACTCTGCGACGTTATTAGTACACTCAAAGTCTAACCTGGCTGTAAACGGAGTGAATCCACCCTTTGGGTTCATCAAAACGGCGCCTATACCATGCCCATTGAAATTCGAGGAACCATCAAACATCATCCTCTACCAAAGACCTGGTTCTGGACCTTCGCTCGGATCTGGCTCTTCACAATCCCTCTTGATCAACAAAATATCCTCATCCGGAAAGTCAAACTTAAGAGGTTCATAATCTTCAACTGGCTGATCTGCAAGATAATCCGATAAAATACTACCCTTAATTGCCTTCTGGGGTACATACTGGATGTCATATTCGGATAACAACATGTGCCAACGGGCTAGCCTCCCGGTTTGAGCAGGTTTCTCAAGAATATACTTGATCGGATCCATTTTAGAAATCAACAATGTGGTATGACAGACCATATATTGTCGAAGGCGCCTAGCGGCCCACGCCAACGCACAACAATTTTTCTCCAATGGTGAGTATCTGTTTTCACAATCGGTAAACTTCTTGCTCAGATAATAAATCACACGTTCCTTTCTTCCAGTCTCATCATGTTGCCCAAGTACACAACCCATAGACTTCTCAAGAACAGTAAGGTACATAAACAATGGTCTTCCGGGTACGGGAGGAATCAGAATAGGGGGGTCTTGCAAATAACTCTTAATTTTCTCAAACGCTTTCTGACAATCAGGGTTCCACTCAACCGTCTGCCCCTTACAAAGCAGCTTGAATATCGGCTCACAAGTAGCGGTCATGTTAGAGATAAACCTGGAAATATAATTCAAGCGTCCCAGAAAACCTCTAACTTGCGTCTCAGTTTGCGGAGCTGGCATATCTTGAATGGCTCGAACTTTGTCAGGATCTACCTCAATCCCTCGTTGACTAACAATAAAACCAAGCAATTTTCCAGATCTGACACCGAAGGTACATTTAGCAGGATTCAACTTCAACTGATATTTCCTGAGTCGTTCAAACAACTTTACCAAATGGTCTAGGTGTTCCTCTTCGCTCTGAGATTTGGCTATCATATCGTCCACATACACCTCGATCTCCTTGTGCATCATATCATGAAAAAGAGTTGTCATAGCGCGTTGGTAAGTTGCCCCTGCGTTCTTCAAACCGAAGGGCATGACTTTGTAGCAAAAGGTCCCCCAAGGAGTAATGAAAGTAGTCTTCTCTCGATCATTGGGATCCATTTTGATCTGATTATAGCCAGAGAAACCCTCCATAAATGAGAACAACGCAAAACTGGTTGTATTGTCTACAAGTGTATCAATATGTGGCAGAGGGAAGTCGTCTTTCGGACTTGCTTTATTCAGATCCCTGTAATCCACACACATCCTAACTTTACCGTCCTTCTTGGGTACTGGCACAATATTGGCAACCCAATCTGGATATTTTGCAACTGCCAAGAAACCTGCATCTAACTGTTTTTTAACCTCATCTCGAATTTTCAAAGCCATGTCGGGTCTCGTTCTTCGGAGCTTTTGTTTGATAGGTGGACAATCTGGTTTAAGTGGCAACTTGTGAACAACAATATTTGTGTCTAGACCAGGCATATCTTGATACGACCACGCAAACACATCAATATATTCTTTTAACAACTCAATCAGCCTCTGCTTAACCTCTGTCCCAAGCATTGCACCAATCTTGACCTCTTTCTTGGTTTCATCTGCACTAAGATTAATCAAGTCCACCTGTTCTTTATGCGGTTGAAGCTCGGTGTACTCGTACTCAATCAATCTTGTCAGTTCAGCGGGTACTTCAAAATCTTCTTCACCCTCGTCTTCAGCTTGATTGATGGGTGCATCCCAGTTAGGAGTGTCAACAAAGTCATTGGATCCAACAAGGTTTGCGATGTTTCTGCATGATTGAAGGCTTACTTAATTAAAATGCTCGAAGATATGTAAAATAAGAAATGAAATGCTATTTTTGTTTTATTTTTTTGAAAAAGGTTGCCAACTTCATTTTTTAAAAAGTGGAAACGAAAAACGCAAATGAACCAAAGTGGAATTGAACAAAATGCCTTTATTAATATCCTTTTTAAAAATGAAAGGTGGCCCAACAAAAACAACTCTATAGCCCTGGGCAGAGCTACGGATTTTTATTTGAAAACATAAATGAAAATGCTAAAAATTACTTTGACAATGGAAAAATAACAGGGATCTCTACGGCCTCCCAGTTGTTCAAAGCTGCATCACCCTTAAACACCAGGTTGCTCAGATCTTCATCTTCCTCACAGTCACTGACGGCATTGACTTGGAAACCTCCGCTGACAAATACCTCTTGGATAACCTTCGGACGCCCTTCGACAGTTGTGGCAGCTCCATTCTGAGTTGGTTTGTAACCCAACCCAAAGCGATCAGTCTTGGTCTTGACATCAATTACCTCTCCCCAACCTTCCGGAATACCCCTGTCAATTGTTGATTTGGTACTCCTCAGAGACGCAAAAGATGGATTACCCTGGCCCACTATCTCTTCGACTTCTAATAGAACAGCATTGGCGATCTCGAGTGCTTGAAAGGAGATTTCCAAAGCATTCTCATCGGCCTCGATGTAACGGAAAGAAGACAGGTTACTGACCATCAGATCCTCCTCACCGTGTATAATAACCAACTTTCCATCGATCACGAACTTCATCTTTTGATGTAACGTTGAGGTTACTGCCCCAGCGGCATGAATCCACGGCCTTCCAAGTAAGCAGCTGTAATTGGGATTAATGTCCATGACTTGAAACGTGATATTAAAAACTTGCGGACCAATCAGGACAGGAAGCTCAACCTCCCCCATTACCGACCGGCGAGAACCATCGAAAGCCTTGACGATCAAAGGAGTAGGTTTCAACACGGTCTCTTTGAAAACCAACTTATCAAGAACCCTCTTGGGTAGAACATTCAAAGAAGAACCGGTGTCCACTAGCACTCTTGCTAAATTGTCCTCCTGACATTTCACTGATATATGTAAAGCACGATTATGATTCGGACCCTCCTTTGGTAACTCTTCATTGCTGAAACTAAGGGTGTTGCATGCGGTCAAATTGGCAATCACACTATCAAACCGACTGGTGCTGATATCTTGATCCACATGTGCTTGAGTCAAAACTTTCTGCAAGGCCATCCTATGAGCGGGTGAACTCATCAACAGAGATAAAATCGAAATCTTGGAAGGAGTTTGATGAAGTTGATCGATGAATTTATAGTCACTTTTCTTGATGATCCTCAAAAACTCAGCATCTTCATCATTCGTGACGGCTCCCTTACCTTTGTCTTTGGCAGGCACTGGGATACTAGTTGTTTCCTTAGGTGGAACCTCATTGAAACGGGGAGTATACACACGGCCACTGCGAGTCATCCTGCTTGCCCCTGCGATATTTGTCACAGTGTCCTTAACCTCTTCATTTGGAATAATCTTCCCAGACTCCTTGTCAATCATCGTCACGTCATATTTCCAAGGCACAGCTTTGGGATCACTGAAAGGAAACGGACTTGGTCTTCGAATAACTATAGGCTTAGGCTGATTCACCTCAGGGATAGACGACTTTGGTATATCGAACACGGGATTGGCGGAACTTGCCCCTGACAGATTAAACACTGGTACCTTACCCTTTGATTCAGGCTGATGGAAGACAGGCTCAACCACAGCGACTTCATCCTTCTTGGCTTGGCTTGTCACTTGTAAAACACCCTCGTTAATCAACCTCTGAACGTCATTCTGAACCAACACACAACCCTTAATGCTGGCTTCATAACTTACGCATGCAACGTGGGAAGTATCTACCAGAACAACTTCAAACAGTTTCGAATGGAATATCTTAAGAGGAGTCTTAATCTGAACAACATAAAGGACATAACCTTCCTCAGAATCGGCACTAATGGCATTAACACTCTCATGGTTAGGAAAAGGGTTCTTCTTAACATTCGTTTGAGGGTCTTCAAATGACAAAATCTTCTTTTCCAATAAATCCCTGACAAGATTTTTCAGAGCATAACAGTTCTCCAGATCATGACCAGGCGCACCCTCATGAAATAAACAATGAGCAGCGGCGTTGTAATTGGCGGGTAGGGGATTAGGAGGCGGACCCAAAGCTCGAGTAGTAATTAGACCTTGCTTGACTAATGAGGGATACAACTCGGTGAAAGTCATTGGAATTGGCGGACAAGGTTTATACGGTCTCTTGTTAGGAACATTCTGGCGAGGAGCTGGATTCCTTGGCTGTTGATGGGCAGGAGCGTTGGGCGCCTGTTGATAGTTAGGAGGCGGATAAACAGGAGGTTGTTGTATAGGTTGATACATAGGGGCCTGTTGATTGAAGGAAGGCGCAACAACTGCCACATAGGGCTGTTGAGCATATTGGATCGGGTACCCTTGAGGTTGAGCATAACCTTGCGGATATTGATAGAATTGGTCTCTTCGTCTACCAGAGGATATAGCATTAGTCTCACCTTCTTTCTTCTTCTGAGAGCTATACGAAGGTTTCTTCGGCTGATCCTTTGAAGCACCATGAGTATTTGTCATTTTACCGCTTTTCATACCTAATTCAATCTTGACCCCCACAGCAACGATGTCAGAGAAATTCGAAGTCACACTACCCATCATCCTCTCGTAAAATTCTGGACGAACCGTGTCGACGAACCAATCAGCTAACTCTTTCTCGGTCAAAGGAGGTTCTACTTGCGAAGCAATCTCTCTCCACCTTTGAGCGTACTCTTTGAATGACTCAGAACTCTTTTGTGACATACTCAACAACTGTCTTCTGTCAGGAGCCAAATCCATATTGTACTTGTAGTGCTTGATGAAAGCGTCAGATAAATCTTGGAAACTCTTAATGCGAGACTGGTCCAAAGTTAAGTACCACTTGGAAGAAGCACCCTTCAAACTGTCTTGGAAGCAATGAATCATCAATTTATCGTTTTCCACATGGGCAGCCATTTTGCGATAGTACATGATCAGATGGCTCTTAGGACACGTGGCACCTTCATAGCGATCGAAGTTCGGAGTTTTGAACTTCGGGGGAATAACCAAACCTGAGACCAAACAGACGTCCCTTGCAGCAGTCCCAAAAATTTGATCGCCCTCTACCTTTTTCAATCTCTGGGCGATAGTGTCTACTTCCTCACGAAGCTTGTCATGTTTCTCATAACCTTCAACGTTCTCATCAAGATTATCAAAGACTGTCTCATTGAAATACGGTTGCGCACGGGTGTGTAGAACAGGTGGTGCAAAGATAGGAGCCCCCCTAGAAACTTCAGAAAATAAAGGAACGGCTTGCTGAACAGGCTGATTAATCGGAACAGTGGCTTGAGGAGGCACAAAACCGGGAGCAAGACCATAAGGTGGGTCCCTTGCTACGGTCACATTTGGTGGAGGGTCCACGGTAATTCCGGTAATCTCGGAAACAACAGTGGGCTGGGTATCCATCTTAGCATTCATGACATGTAACAATTCCATCATACGCCCCATACCCCCTCGCAGGTCTTCAAGTTCATTGCTAAGGCGATCAATCTCTTTTGTCTGATCCTCCATTCTCTTCCGAGTTTGAGCTCTGGTGTTGTACTGGTGCCGAGGACTCAGGGTGACGAAACTGGAAGGTGAGAGAACCGAACATGAGAAAACGGAAGACACATGTAATGCAAGAAAGTATATGATGCTATGATGCAAATGCGAATGAAGATTTCATGGAATTCAAACATTTACGAATGTCGTGGGGTACCAAAAAAGTTTTCCTTGTTTTTTCCATTTTTATTTTATCCCGCGATATAAATGATGTTTGAATTCCATGAAATACAATGCAATGGGATGCTTTATGGATGCCATGCACATGAATACACAAAACCCTAGGTTAAAAGTCATGCGTGGAGTTAAGGTCTACCCATCCTCAAAAGGAGTGTACTATAGGTTGGTTATACCTGCCGAACAAGGTTCTAAAAAGTGCCCAAAGTCATCAGCCCATCTTTCGGATATTATCGACCTTCCGATTGACTCGGGGGTTAATAATATTCTCAAGAGAACCTCTTTTGAGTGTAGTATCGCGTAGCAACCGTTGTAGGATTACTCCCACATAGCTCCCGCACTACGTCCTAAATAAGGCCAAGGTGGTGTTAAGGTACTACGGTCCTCAATATCACAGACTCCAATCGACCATGGAAAAAGTTTTCACGATTATACTCGATCAACCGAACCATTTTCGAAAAGGTCTCAACTGAGCGGTGATTCTCGAATCAACTTAGTCGGGATTCGACTCCCTATAAGCTTCATCGAATATATCCCCATCCTATAATAATGTCACTAGTCCGGGCGTAGGACTTATCTCATAACACAAGGAACAGTCCCAAACCAGGGCACAAATATATACATGCAAAATAACAAAACAAGTAGCAATAAATATGAACAAATTAGGGATAACCCTCAAAAATTAAGAATATTCCCCAGTGAAGTCGCCATTTTCTGTTGCGGTGGAAATAGGATCACAAACTATTAATGAGTTTGAATCGCAATTCAATTCACAACCGCTCTTTGATTTATCCGAAGGAAAAGGTCAAAAGAGGGAAAACCTATTTTTGCATCGTAAACACAATGCGGGGAAAGATCTAGGGTTCGGGGGTTGGTTAAATTTAGGGAAGGTATTAGCATCCTAAACTTCCGTAGTACTCTACGGGAACCTTTTGTTCAATGCTTACTATTTTGCTTTATTCGTTTGCTTAAGGTATATGTACAAAGGGATTACAAGTGAGAAAAGAGACCTAAGGGGTTAATTCTAAGTTTACTCGGCAAGACATCGCATCCTGTGCCTACGTACCCTTACGGGAGTGGAATCAGAGTAATCGTAGTTCCGCTCAAAAGGGAGGTTAGAAACGTCTTGACTGTGGCCAAGGTTTCAATGGGGAATAAACGTATCTTAGGGACACGCTTACGCGGAGTGTAGAAACTCCAATATCTACGTTGTAAATTGTTAAGTGAATTAGGGTTAGGTTAGGGATTCCACGGCGGGAAACCCTAAAATGAGTGCGGCGACTCTTTGACCTAAAGCTAGGGGTAAAATGGTAATTTTTCCTGCGGCGAGGCATTTGTGAGAATTAGGGTTTGCAAGAGTTGTAAGGGTTTGAAGTTGAGGACTATTGACACGGCGGTCAAACGGTTAGACCTAACTCCTTCGGATGTGTGTAGTGTGACAGAATAATTGGTGGAAGTGTGAGAAACTAATCATACGAGCAGGGAAATAATGACAGAAATTAAAACCATACATGCAGAAATTTAAAGGCAGAAATTAGAACGCGATTGTTAGGGTTCGCGAGGTTACATGAGAGGAGCAGTTACAATATAGTAATGACATTGAAATAAATAACGGTAAACACAATGAACTGCAAAACGAGGAAACACCATTAATGGGTAGAATTGTCAGATGGTGACGAAGCGAAATTATGCATCTTTTTTTTGTGGTTTTATTTTGTGATATAAGCTTCAATTTAAATTAAAATGGAATTCTTAATATTAATTTAACTCAAACCCTAAAACCATCTTACCCTAATTATTATTTTTTTTAAAAAGAATTTTAATACATTTATTTAAAAATGGTTTTTATTCATTATTGTAAAAGGTTTTTATTTTAAATCTAAAAAAGGTTTTTCAAATTATTATTTTATTAAAAAAAACAATTTTAATATTAGTTTTTTAAAAAAAGAGTTTAATAAAGCTTAATTAATTAATTATAAAAAAAGAAAAAGGTAAAAAAAATAATAAAACAAAATAAAAGGGGTTGGGCCGGTCATCACTCCCGGACCCAACCCGGTTGGTGTATGTAACAAAAGACAAGACTAGGGTTTCAGAACCCTCTCATCTTCGCGGCGCCGTTTCTCTCATTCATCTTCTTTGCTTCGTTTTGCTGCGATCTGGCTCCCTAAAAACCTGAAAACACACAAATTTAAACCGTCAAATGTGAAAGGCGATGCACTCGTCGCTTACGTTTTGAATGATGATGATTTTCCGGTGAGTCTCTGAGGTTTCAATGGTCGATGATGACTCCTTGTCTGAGGCTAGAAGGTGATCGCCGTTGATTACCCGCCGTCGGTGAAGGCAGTCGCGGTGGTCACGGGAGCTTTGCGCGAGGGTTTCGTTGTCCCTCTTCTTCTCTTCAATCGCGCGGTCGCTAGGGCTTTGCTTGCGATTGTTGTTCGCCGTTTTTTCAAAGACGATGATGAGGACTTCGTTTCCTCTGAGTCTCGGTCGTTTCCTCTTGTTCGCGCCGCCAAGGGTTTTGCTTGCGATTGTTGATCGCCGTTCTTTCTAGGGTTTGTACGAGGTGATACTATTCCCTTTTTATAGTCTCTCTGAATCCGTTGGTATTGGGCCCTTATTTGCAATTATTTACGTTATTTTTTACTGATAAGACTTGATTCTATTCGTATCTTATGATGATTGGATTCTGATTGAGATTTCTCCCCTTTTTGGGATTCGCTTCCTGATGTTATTTGATTTTGCTGGGTTTTCGGAACATATATCCTTTTGATGTGATTGGAATTCTTTCCATTTTCGGATTTATGCTGATTGGATTCGCTTTGATTTTATCTGGATTTGCATTTGATTTGTCTGATAACTGAATTGATTTGTTTTGATTTCGTTTGGACATTGCTTTGGATTTCGATTTGGTTTGTTTGATATCTGAACTGGTTTGGTTTTGATGGACCGGATATGGATTGCTGATGCCCTGTTTTTTCTGATGAATTTCTCTGGTCTTTCTGATGAGATCTTATGTCTCTGAACAGGACTCTGCTTCTCTCTTGTAATCGGAGTTGGTCCTCTTGCACACGAGCTTAATTCTGTCTTTCCTTTCAAACCTGAATTCAGCTTGTGTTGGGCGATGACGTTTGCACCGAGCTCATGTCCCGTACCTTCGGTTTTTTTCCACTGTGAATTAACTTTTCCTCTTCTTCTTTCAGGATGGACATTGTCGGGTCGACGCCGCCGGGAAGGGTTGTGCGGCGATGATGACAGTTCGTCTGAGCCGTTTGGAAAAGATACTACAATCCTATGTTGTTGCTCGTGTTGCGAGCAAGATAGCATCTGGTTTGGTAACTGATATGCTGTGACTGATATGGTTTACTCTCGTGACTTTGAACGGTGATTTTCGTGACTTGTTTGTTGGGCAATGATGTTTTCCGCGCTGAGCCCGGCTTCTTGCATTTGTGGTAACACATGTGCTGGCTTATTTCTGAATTGAATTACCGATGTTATGTGAACTGATATGATGGTGATATTTCATGAACCAAACCTGCCAATTTTTGGATTTCAATTGCGGGCCGGCTTATCCTTGTGTCTGCTATTCTAGTGACATATGAATTCCATGATGTTATTTCCTTTGTTGTTTTCAGACTTTGACCCTTTGCATTATGAGCTTTGAACTTTACTGTGAGGCTTGTGGACTTCAGATATTGATGTTGCTGATGTGCTTCCATGATGATTTGTGAGCTGAGTTTGCATTTGGTTCATTACATGGCTGCTGTTGTGATTTTGCTGATGTTGTTACGAGTGCTGTTCTGATGCAGTTTGGTTTGCATTCTGAGCCTTTTGTGACAGATTTGTTTCTTTGTGTCTTTTCACGATTGAACTGGTGCGGGATTTCCTTTTGCCTGGTTGCTGTTATGACTTCTTTTGATGCATTCTGAACTTGGCTGAATTCTTTCCTTCTTATGAACCTAAACTGTTTCTCTCGTTTGGTTCGAACTTGACTCTTTAGTGTTGTTTTGTGAATTTCAGGTGTTGGAAAAACTTTGAACACAAAGTGATTCAGACCTGCCGGCATCCGGGTCTGAGTCCGAATAGGCCGTGCTGTTTTACCCTTGTATCAGCTTGGAAAGTAAATTGGGATTTGCATGATTTTGAAATGAATCCACTTGCGGCAAAAGCGAATCAGTCCCGCTTCTTCTATCTATTCTATCTCTCGGTTGCCCCTTAGATAAGAACAAATGTTACCTGATCTGACGCTAACGGCGCGGGTCGGTAACGGGGGTAGGACGCAGCTTCGGTTGTGCCACTCCCGGCACTCGATGATGACGATGTTCTGAGAGTGTCAAACAAACTTCTAACCCTTTCCTGCTTCTGTTTTGTTTTGTTTCCCTTTGTGCAGGTTAATCAGAGATTTGCGATGAAGATCGAGGGACATCACGAAGAACACTTAGAAATCTTTAGGATTTAGGACTCTTTAGGAAATACAATTTCATTTCTCTTTTGTAACTTGTAATAAAAAAATATTATGAATAAATTCAATAATATTCTTTATCCAAATTACTTCCTCTTTGTAAATCATGATATGAATAAACTTCAAATTTCTATCCAAATTACTTTACAATTTGTAATAATAATAATAAAATATTATGAATGAACTTCACATATTCTATTAAAATCATTTTCCAATTTCTTTTCCATGATTTAATTTGCAAACACCTCAACATCCGATTAAACCTCACCAGTCAAACATCCCTAAATAAAGGTTGAAATTAATTCGATCCAATCTTGCATAATAAGCTTAATACCTTCAACATGAATAAGTTCCATTAATCAGTCGAAGTTTTCACTGTTTTCCCTCTAAAATGAACTGGAAGATAGAAGAATGAATTCTTGTTAAAACCCTGTTCCACAGATCAGATTCTCGCATCGCCTTGAACCAAACCAAATTGATATCTTAACACAATCAACCCACGTAAATAAATGACTCGGAATAAAACCTCATCAGGCCCAAAAATTACGAACTATGCTTCAAAATGACCAAAACGCCCTTAGGGGTAATTCCTGCAAAATAAATCGCGCTCAATGATTGGTTAGCGATTAATGGATGCAAAAAATGAAATGTCATGCGTCATGACTGACTAAATGTAAGGGTAAAATTTGGGGTATTACAGTATGATGTTTGGTGATGTGATCAGGAGGATCGTGTGCGCTTAGTGTGCTTGGGTTTAGTTGTTATACATCGGCGTGTATGATTTTATTTGATTACATAATGGTTTATGTTAGGATATTGAAATGATTAAAGTGGTGTGTAAAATGTATGTATTTTATGGTGATGTGATCAGGAGGACCGTGTGCACCTTGTGTGCTTGAGTTTATTTGTCGTGCATTTGGTGTCGTGCATATCATGGTGTTTTGGTGGGATGAATCATTTCTCAGGAGGAGCGTATGTGATTCATCCGTACTCCCTTGTGGAGAATGGTGGGGATAGATCATGGCCAAGGACGGGTGTATGTGATCTATCCGGGGTTCAATTGAATGAACCAATGGTGGGATGAATCATTTCTCAGGAGGAGCGTATGTGATTCATCCATACTCCCTTGTGGAGAATGGTGGGATGGAATCGTTGCTCAGGAGGAGCGTTGCGATTCATCCGTACTCCCTTGTGGAGAATGGTGGGGATAAATCACTGCCAAGGAGGGGTGTATGTGATCTACACGAGGTTCGATTGAATGAACCAATGAGTCGGTACCACATGCATGGTGTCGAGTTGCATATTTTTGCATTGTTGTATGTTGTGATGGTGTTTGGACAGTAGGTCGTGATTGATGTTGGTGGGGTGATGATTTGTATATTTACCACCTTTTTATTCATGTATATTATTACCGATAATTTTGATCGTGTTTTCTCACCCCCTTGTTGTTGTTGTTGTTGTTGTAGTCTGTGCTTCTTCGGAAGTACACATAATCCAGGTACACAGCTAGCTTGGATAGTGGTGTGCGAGTCGAGTCTTAGGATGCTTTGATACGTAGCACGGGATTTGGGAGTTTATTTGTTTTATGATAAATTTATTTATTCCTGTGACGTATCATGTTTGGTGAACTTGTTAATGAATACTTTTGTGTATTTTGGCGGATGGCTGTGAAACGATGGATAATGATAATTTTCCGCTGCTTGTTTTGAAAATCATATAATGAAGAGTTATGTTGAACTATTTGAATGTGATATCCCATTGTTGAAGGGAAACTATGATGTTATTTTGAAATAATTGTATTTTATTTAAGAATTGGGAAAGTGGGGTGTTACATTAATCGATTAACATTGTGCCAGCAGGCCTGTTTTGCTGTTTTTCATGCTTGTTTTGGTGCTCACTCACTTCGAATCTTCATAGATCAGTGTGATGCACTAGGAGTGAGATGTTTTGGATATATGTCACTGTTCTTGATTGTTTAATCATGATTTTGTCGACATGCATTTCGTTTTCCACTTGAATGCATACTCTCGTATATGTTGTTCAATGTGATGTTTATCATTTGGTCTTTGCATAAGTTTGAAGAACGATTCGGTTGAGACACGCTTGTGGTGGCTGTTGTCCCACACTTTTTTCCTCCCGCTTTTCTTCGGTGATTGATGCTTGAATGGTTGTAGGGGTCATGACTTCTCCCATTGCATCTCACTTTTGGCTTGAACTTGTTTGAGCTTATTTTCTTTGATTTTGTGTGCACTTTCCTTTTGGTTCTTGCATTTTTCCATTTGCATGCTTGAGGTTGAGATGTGCTTGTGGTGGCTGCTGCCCCACACTTTGTTCCTCCCTCACTTTCATTCTAATTGTGCATTACATGTTTGCATACTTGCATTTTCTTATGCCTTCTGTCTTCCTTTGCCATGTTCCCTTAGGACCTCTAATCCTTCTTATTCAAGATGGATTATGATAGACATTAGGATTGAAACCACGCATGACAACATTAGGTAGCATTCCCTTTCATCCCAATCATAGGTGCAATTTGTATGAGAACACTAGGTTGAGTCTTAGTCTCCCTTTAGAGTGTCTTTCTCTTCTCTTCTTCAAACATCTTCAAAACACTTAATAAAGGTTAAGGATTGTTGTGCGTTACGAGCCTTAAGTACTTGGGAAATGGTGATTGGGGGGATTCTCCTCAATTGCTTAGAGTGTTTAGTGTACGCCCTTTGGGTGATATGCGACGCATTCGCTCCTAGGTCATAGTCTTTAGTGCAACATAAATTACAAACAATAATCAATGCACTTCTTCTCTAAAAAACACAAAAACAAACTTCAAACCTTTTTATCCTTCAGGATCTTAATTTGGAAAACCTTTTTCATAAGGAGATTTTTGTTAACTCTTGGTTCTACCGCAAACAGGTAAAGCCTAAGTCTCCAATGGTCGAGCTGCATACACCTAACTGCTAGAACTAAGTTTTAACCCTACTCGGGCCTAAAACATTTGGGGTCAGGTGCTGGGTATACCCCATAAGTAGGACAAGTTTGGTTTGGGATACCGCCCATCTTCTTCGTCATCCTCACAGAGCGCGTCGTGCATTCCAGGGTATACCCCATAAGTAGGACAAGTTTACCAAAGGCGGGGTTATCTTTGAAAGGATCAACGCTATTTCAGATGAAGACGGGGATAGTGACTGTGATATGGACTCGTGGATACAGCCATGCATTCCAGGACAAAGCCTCAACAATTGGTCTATCGAGGAATTCATTCATGTGACAACGGAAGAGTAATACTTTGTTTTTCTGATTATTATACAACCCTATGTTCTACCCGGAGCATAGTGGTTTATGTCTTTAGGGCCTTATTGTTTATGCTTGCACAATCTTTTTCAATTAATCAAAGGGTGTTTTTTTGCATTCAAATATTGTGATCCTTGTTTTTCATGTTTTATGTTTAACAATAAGATGACAATGTGGCTTTGTGCTCGTTTTGCATACCATTTTAAGCATTTAACCATTATCATTGTAGGATTCACATTGCAGATGACACCGCGCCAGAGACATCTATGACTCGCTTCAACTTCGATAATCCGATATTTTAAGCCGAAGAAGAGATTGACGAAGATGAAGACTTACCAGAAGAGCTAGCTAGACTCTTGAAACAGGAAGAAAAGGTTATTCTGCCTCATTAGAAGGAAATCGAGGTTATTAATTTGGGTTCTGAGGAAGTTGTGAGGAATGTTCGGATAGGGGCTGCATTGCAGTATGACGTCAAGCAAAGATTGGTTGAAATGCTTCGTGAGTATAGTGATATCTTTGCTTGGTCATACGAAGACATGCCCGGGCTTGACACAGACATCGTGATTCATCGCTTGCCGTTGCGTGAAGAGTGTCCGCCAGTCAAGCAGAAGCTCAGGCGAACTAGACCAGATATGGCTGTGAAAATCAAAGAGGAACTCCAGAAGCAGTTGGACGCAGGATTTTTAGCCGTTACAACTTACCCTCTATAGGGTTGCCAACATTGTGCCTGTGCCTAAGAAGGATGGCAAGGTAAAGATGTGTGTTGATTACAGAGATCTGAATAAGGCGAGCCCGAAGGACGATTTCTCGCTCCCTCACATTGACGTATTGGTTGATAATACTGCTCAATATTCTGTGTTTTCCTTCATGGACGGTTTTTTTGGTTATAACCAGATCAAGATGGCACGGGAGGATATGGAGAAAACGATGTTTATCACACTGTGGGGGACGTTCTGTTATAAGGTAATGCCTTTTGGGTTGAAAAATGCAGGGGCAACCTATCAGCAGGATATGGTCACTTTGTTTCATGACATGATTCATCATGAGATTGAGGTCTATGTTGATGACATGATAGCAAAGTCGCAAACGGAGGAGGAACATTTGGTCAACTTATTGAAGCTGTTTGAGAGGCTCAGGAAATTCAGATTGAGGTTGAATCCTAACAAGTGTACTTTCAGGGTCAGATCAGGAAAGCTGCTGGGGTTCATTGTTAGTGAAAAAGGAATCGAGGTCGATCCTGCAAAAATAAAAGCTATTCAAGATATGCCAGCGCTAAAGACGGAAAAAGAGGTTCGTGGTTTCTTGGGGAGATTGAACTACATTGCTCGGTTCATATCTCATCTTACAGCCACATGTGAACCAATGTTCAAATTGCTAAAGAAAGATCAGGCGGTCGTCTGGAATGAAAATTGCCAAAGGGCATTTGATAAGATAAAAGAATATTTGCAGGAACCTCCGATACTGATACCCCCAATCGCTGGAAGACCTTTGATAATGTATCTAACGGTTCTTGAGAACAGTATGGGTTGTGTTCTCGGTCAGCATGACGAGAATGGAAGATAAGAGCATGCAATATACTATCTGAGTAAAAAGTTCACAAATTGTGAGTCTCGGTACTCGATGTTGGAGAAAACATGTTGCGCACTCGCGTGGGCTGCCAAACGTTTGAGACAGTATATGCTTAACCATACAACCATGCTGATTTCGAAGATGGATCCGATCAAATACGTCTTTGAAAAGAAAGTGCTTTCTGGAAGGATTGCTAGGTGGAAAATGATACTGACAGAGTACGACATCCAATATGTTTCCCAAAAAGCTATCAAGGGAAGTGTTCTGTCAGAGTATCTTGCCGAGCAGCCGATTAAAGATTATCGACCTATGAAGTTTGATTTTCCTGATGAAGACATCATGTTTCTGAATATGAAGGATTGTGATGAACCGTTGCCTAACGAAGGTCCTGAGCTTGGCTCCCAATGGCAAATGATATTTGATGGTGCTGTTAACTCGTACAGAAGTGGAATTGGGGAAATCATCATGACTCCCCATGGGTCTCATATACCATTCACTGCCAGGTTGACATTTCATTGCACCAACAACGAAGCTGAATATGAAGCGTGCATCATGGGGTTGGAAGAAGCTATTGATCTGAGGATCAAAAATCTAGATGTGTACGGCGATTCAGCGCTAGTTGTAAATCAAATCAAAGGAGAATGGGAGACCAGGCAACCCAATCTGATTCCTTATATGAGCTATGCAAGGAAGCTATTGCCATTCTTTGATCGTGTAGAGTTACATCATGTGCCGAGAGCGGAGAACCATATGGCAGACGCTCAGGCGATGTTATCCTCAATGTACAAGGTGAACTATTGGAATGATGCTCCAAGAATAGTCATCTCGCGCCTTGACAGGCCGGCGTTTGTATTTGCCATTGAGGAAGCCTCTGATGGCAAGCCATGGTTTTATGACATCCAGAACTTTCTTAAGAAGCAAGAGTATCCGCCAGGGGCGTCGACCCAGGATAAGAAGACTCTGAGAAGGTTGTCTGGTAACTTTTATCTAAATCAGGATGGTGTACTCTACAGGAGGAATTATGATTTGGTGTTATTAAGGTGCGTGGACGATGTCGCTTCCGCGAAAATAAGGTGCCGGCAAAACAGAAGACTCGCCACCTTTCGTTATTTATCCCTCAGAACGGGAAAGGAAACGATCGGAAAAACCTGACGAAAAAGGTATAAGACAAGGTCGTCGCAACCGTTGTCTGGGTTCAGGAGTCGGTTACGCAAGGGGAAGGTATTAGCACCCCTCACGTCCATCGTACTCGATGGGATCCACGCTTGTTGATGTTTACTGAACGAGTTGGTTTATCTATCTACCTATCAAGGCTGGCTTAAAAAGAAAAGAAAATGACTCGGCAAAGCGTCGCACTTTATGCCTACGTATCCCCATCAGAGAATGAGAAATCAGAGTCAACGTAGTTCGACCTACTACGGGTTATGGGGGAAGGTGGCTCGCCAATACGTCAGTATTGTGCCTACGTACTCTCAACAGGTATGAGAGATCAGAGCTTACGTAGTTCAGGATAATACGGATTACGGGAATTCAGATTCATCTGTTTTATCGAGTAGGGTTAAACAGCAGTTCCAGCAGTTAGGGACAAAGCCTGTTTGCGGTGGCGCTGAAGTTTAACGACACTCTTTTCTTCAGAAAAGCTTCCTTTGACTTACGGGCCCACGCGGCAAAAAGGTTTGAAGTTTGTTTTCTGTCTTTTACGAAAAAAGTGTTTTTTATTGTGTTTGCAATTTCAATCGCACTAAAGACTATGACCTGAGAGTGAATGCGTCGCATGTCACCCAAAGGGTGCCATACTAAACATCCAGACTGTTGAAAAGAAGCTCTCCAACAATCCTTTCTCAGATAGCTTAAGGCTCGTAACGTACGAAAGAAATCATTCATGATTACTGTATCTTAAGTTGTTTTGAGATGAGAAGAGAACGGGCTCAACTAACGGGAGACTATCAAGTCCTAATGTTACCATGCCAAGGATTCATCCTATGGTTGAGGTTTGCAACAGGGAACTCCTAGAAGTTATCATGCATAGGTTTCAACCTAAAGTTCTATCATCACTTCCTTATCAAAGGAAGTGAGAGTCCAAAGGGATCATGTCAATGATAAACAGAAACAGATAAAGCATCAGCTTAAACAGTAAACAGTAAATGACTGTAAAATGCATGCAATGCAAGTGAGGGAGGAAATGTGTGTGGGGCAGCAGCCTCCACAAGCTCATCTCAACCTCAAGCCAGATATGAATAACTGCAATCATACAGAAGAAATAAAATAAAGTGCTATCAAGCAAGATAGAGCTGCAATCATACAGTAAAAATACAAGCTATCAAGCAAACACAAACCACATGGGCAAGGGAGCTGGGCTCTACCGAATACCCGCAAGCAAAGCCATACAGTAAAAATACAAGCAGAGGGAGCAACTCAACCTCTAGTGCAATCATGCTCCTAGCTTAAAGTCAGTCTAGATATGAACTTATTCTAATGCATCAAGCAAAACAAACGAGGCACATCAGCACAAAAAAGCAAACAGACAAGAAAGAAAGCAGATCAACAACTCCCTCTTTCACCTCCAAGCTTCAGCTCTTCTAACAGCAATCCAGTCTTCATACTTCAACCACCCTTCAAGGCTATCATCCTCCCTAGCAAGTATAAACTTGCTTCTAAGCTTCCAACACCTCAACATAAGTATCCACTTGTTCTCTCTTCTCCAAGCTTCAGCTCTCCAGTCAATTCCACCCTCAGGCTTCACTCCTAACTGCAAGTATCAACTTGATTCCTTCAGGCTCTCAATGCATCAGTGTGAGTGTCAACTTATCCTTTATTCCTCAAGCCTCATCTCTACACTTAATCTCAATTGAATCCTCTTCATAAGTATCAACTTAGTCTTCAAGCTTCAGCTCTCCTTGCTTTACCAGTATCAACTTGGTCTTCTTCTCCTACAAGTTTCAGCTTCTCAGAGTAGTCTTCAATCACCTGGGAGTGTCAACTTCATCCTTCAATTCTTTAAGCCTCAACTCTTCATTCAATCTCCATTGGATCTTCTTCACAAGTATCAACTTGTTCTTCTTGCTCTTCAAGCTTCAGCTGCAATGGCAATGCTCAAGGAATCATCCTCTTCCACACTCTTCAATGAAGTCCTCATCTTCAAACTCAAGTCCAACATCTTTCAAGATACTCAAACCAGAAGACAATTGATTCAACAGAATGAGTGGAAATGATAAACAGCTTATTGACAACCAAAGGAAACCTGTAAGGGTTCATCATTATGAGAGACTGGTTCCCTCAAAGTTCTACTTCCCAGATAAAGCCACTCATCCCTCCAAAGGAGGGATGTGAATATCTTAGAAGGACTTTTAGTCATTGGGAGGAATGGAAGCATAAGATGCTTTCCATATTTGTGAAAGAAGTCATTCTAATTACAAGGCTCTCCCTATGTCTCCTACCTCCTAAATCTTCATCAGACACCTTCAGGCACAAGCAATTCCAAGCTCTAAGCAACTTCAAGCAACTTCAAGCATCCTCACCTTGTCTTCGACTTGTCTTCAATCTCAACCAAAGGCAAACAAAGCAAAACCCTAATCTAAGGGGACTAAAGAAGTTAATCTAGTTGAGTTAGTAAGTTAGGATCACCTAAAACCTAGGACTAAAGTTAATCCTAACTAAAATACTAAAACCAATTGTAAAATTCTACAAAAATAACTATGGGAACCTAGGTCAATCATGACTCTACCATATTAATTCCAGAGATCAAATCATCAAATAAGACCTAGAAATAAATTCTACACTACAAGGTACTAAACCTAAACCCTAAAAGGAAGCACCTAATGTTTCAACCTAGAAAACACACCTATTTTCATCACAAAAATTTGAGAAAAATGCTATGGGAGCATACATATCTAAGCTAACAACTCACAAAAAATTAGGATCAAAATCATCACCACATGATCACACAAGATTCCACAAAATCAAGGATCAAACATAACTATTTTAATATCAATTAAAATGTAAAATTCCCATAAAATCAGAAAATGCATGAAATGAAAATATTTTTTATCTAAAAAATATTAGACTCAATCATGAATATAATGCAAAAAGAATGGGATTAATTGGATCATTTTTCAATTTTATATGATTTTATCAAGAACCATGAATAAAATGGAGAAAATAATGAAAATCAAAATAAAATAATAAAACCACGGTGCAGATAGTAAACACGCTCAGTTCATTATGACAATTGGGCCATCAGGGGGGTGGGGATAACAATCTGAACTTAAGCCCAAAACCCCAACTTAAATGAAACGCAGCGTTGCAATGTGATTCAGAGTCCTTCACAAATTGAGATCAATACGTGACCGTTGGGTCATGCCTTCAGTCAAAGTCCAACCAAGATCTGATGGCTATCAAGTCATCTTCTCCAATTTGAATCCTGAAACTCAGGTCACCTTGCGCGCCATAGTCACCGCCGGTGACTTTCTCCGGTCACCATTCCACAACCCTAGTTCAGCATAGAGTCCACCATAGGCCATGATCCCTTAATGAAACATGTCCCAAATTCCCTCACGAATTCATTCATGCCCTTAATTCTCTCTGAAACCTCAAGATTCACCATACCAACTTTCAACCGAAAATGGTAACATCCTAGATTGGTCACTAATTCTCAAATTAATGGTCTGAAATCATTCCTACACCATTCTACAATGCATCTAACACCCTAATTCGTATTGATTCTACCTAATTCATGTTGGAGGAAGAAAGTTACTAACCTGAAAATTCTTGATGAACAGATGCACTAAACCTTCAAATCAAGCTCTCCAACCTTCTAGACACGATCAATGGATCATTCCCTTGCTTCTGTACGCACTAGAACTGGTTGAAAACCCCTGAAACTTGAAACCCGATGGTGAGTTGCAGGTGGAAAAATCTGAGTTCAAGAACACCAATCAGCCACGAATTCCTCTTGATTATGATCTGGACTCAATCCCTAGCATCCATGGAAGAAGTTGCAATCAAGAAAATGGATGGAAAGTGAAGAAATTGGTGAAACCGAATTCAGTTGCAAGCAAAGAAATCTCAATATCAATCTATGCTCTCTCCTTCAATCATCACCAACCTTTCATCTGAACCTCTTCTACTCCATATATAGAACATGTGTGGGTGATCTAGAACCCTCTAGATCCTTCTAATGAGAGTTTCAATCTCTCATGACATGAGAATTTCAACCATATGCCATGGTGTGCATAGTTCTGTTTGCAGCTTGAAACCAATCCCATTCTCTTCCAATTTATCCCCTAGTGACATTTTGAAAGTGTTTGGCTTGCAAGGGGCCTTGCTCATGCCTTGAATTTGAGTTTTGCAAATGTTACTTATGATGTAAGTAACTACTTTTCAAAGCAAGTCCACAAATTAGGCCTCAACTCAAAAATATGGCTAAACCAATGTTCTTAAAATGTTCTCTAGAGTCAAAATGATATATTACATGCCATGGTTTGGATGTGTAGGTCAAAAATATCAATTTCCAACTTTGATTCATTTAACTTATACCCTTATTTTAGGTCATTTTTGCAACTTTGAGCTACAAGCATTTCCAACATCTCATGACCTCATTACTAGCCTTAAAACATCATTTTGAACAAGTTTGATGTTGAACATTTTCCCATTTGAAGCTTGGAAATAGGAGTTATGGCCTTATGGTTGAAATGACCTAAACTCTCCAAATAACCAAAATGCCCTTGACTTGTCAAAGCCATAACTTGAGTTCTACAAATCCTATCAAGGACTTCTAGTACTCTCTAGAAAGATAAGAGGATAAGGAACAACGTTCATGTTGACCAAAAGTTCATAGGAATCATCCTTCTTGGGCAAACGTTTGATGCAAGTTGGGTAACTGTCAAGCCCCCAAATTCACACACCTCAGATGACCTGTAACTTGTCAAAGTCATAACTTGAGTTCTACAAATCCTATCAAGGGCTTCTAGCACTCAAATTAAAGCTAATATCAAGCTCTACAACATTCATGTTGGGGGCAAGATGAGATAACAATTACATCTTGGGATAAACTGCCTTGAAGATAGGGGTCAAACTAGGGGATTTTACACTATCAAGCCTTAGAAACCCTAGCTTGAAACTTCTCAAACTCTTCAATCATGATGAGTTAACCTTGGAATCATCCTTATAACATCTCAATGTATCAATCCATGATCACATGGCTCTTGGATTAGGTCTCAACCTTCCTCAAATCATCAGTTGACCTAGGGTCAACTCAGTCAAACCCTAATTGCACCACTCATGGCTGGGTCTTCTTAATCTTGCACAATGACCTGTCTAGGCTTCATGATGGCTTTCAAGACATCTCATAAGCTCTCTCAAGGCTTCAAGTCTACATTCATCGCTTCAGAATCATCTGATGGCTTCCCACAACTCTCAAGTTAGGAGACACACCCTCTTGGCTTCAACCACTCTCTCTGAGGATCTTTTAACTTCTTTGGCAAGGATATCAACCCTTGAGCACCTGAATAACCTTCTTAGCTAGCTTCAAGGTCTTGTGTAGCCCTTGATTGGTAATCATACATCTTGATCTCCTGCATACATGTCAATGAAATGCAAATGATAATGCTAATGTGAATGAAATGAAACACAAGCTAGGTAAAGAAATGTTGGGCAAATTTTGGGGTGCAACAGCTGCCCCTATTCAAACGGCTTGAACCTGACTGGGTGAGAAGCGAACGGCTCTCAAACAATCAAGGTAAAAGACGGTTAAATACCACCAAACCCGGAAATTTGCCAACCGCACAAGTACACGGTACTCTGATGGGGACAAATCTTCGAAAACTGAAATATTAGCTGCACGGCACCTAGCTGGGGAATCGGTCACACGGTAACTGGTGATACATGGTCGATCATGCCGTCAGGCATCAGGATTCCTCGGGACTCATCAGATTAACCATCAAGTTAATCATGCCATCGGGCATTCAAAGAAATTTTCAGGCATCAGCCGGACTTCGTCAGTATGTCGAGAATAGAATTCTCAGTCAATCATGAACCAATTGGGGATATCCAAACTTCTACCATCAGGCACTCCGCATTAGCTGAGAGAACTGCTTCGTCAATACGGTTGGACTTCAATCATCAAGTCTTCAGGGGAAGTTTCAACTTCGCTGTTCAGAGACCTGCTGGGGATGACGCATCTCCGCTGGGGATTCTGGAGAACTATCAAGTAACTCTGCTTCGGGGATCCAGAAATCATTCTGGATGAATCAACTCTGCTGAGGACTACAAGAATCATCTTGAACAAATAACTCCGCCGGGACTTCAAGAATCATCCTGAACCAATAACTCTGTTGGAGATTTCAGGAATCATCCTGAGCAAACACTCTGTCGGGGACTCCAAGCGGCGACTTGAGCAACCCTCTCTGGCGACTTCACAGGGGATTTTAAGAATCATCTTGGGCAAACGACTTTGATGGGGAATTCAAGAATCATCTTGGGCAAACGACTTTGCTGGGGAATTCAAGAATCATCTTGAGCAAGCGACTCTGCGGAGGAACACCTGCAAAACAAGAACGGTAACGACCTAGCTCATGTTTCATATGCATATGCTTTGACGACGGCGCAATGCTCCACACGGTGAAAATGCTACGCGTTTATGATAAATGCTATGCAATCATGCAAAATGATGCGATCCCGTCAGCAAAATAAATGCTGAAGGGAGAATCCTCCTGTCAAGGAGAAAGAACCACTCTGGTGGAGGAAGAAATCATCCTGCCACGTAGAAAAGGTCACGCCAATCTCAATCGGACTCCACATGGGGAAGCAAACTTCAGTTGACTGCTGCAGGGGAATAAAGCACTACGAGAACTCAGACCTGCTGAGGAAAGCGATGTCAATCGCAGAAATAAATTGCACGGCCTTCACGACTAAACCTTCCTGGAGATAACGACTCCGGTGGGGAAATACGACATCAGCTATTCTACACTCTACTAGGGACAACCAATCATGGCCCGAATTGCTACCAAGGACTCGACTCTCTTAGGGGTTTGCAAACTCGGCTGGGGAAGAAGGAATCATCCTGCTTGCTGGGGAGAGTACGACTCTGTGGGGAATCTCAATTCCGCTGGAGACTTCAGTCTGGAACTTCCGAGTGCCGTACACTTCAGTGAATAGTCTCCTACGAGACCTGCACTTGTGACCCGATGCTGGGGGATGAACACATGCTTCGGCGCCTGACTCAGCTGGGGAGATGTCGTTCCTTCAGGATACATCTGATTGGGGAGAGAACATTCCTTCAGGATACATCTGATTGGGGAGAGAATCTTCTCTGCCTGGGGGGACATATCAATGCCTTACGATCTCGCGTTCGGACTCTGCGGGGAGAGGCTGCTGAACTTTGTCGGAGAAGAAGGAATCATCCTGCTTGGGGACGCATGCGGCGTACTACCTGGTATATGCCATACCTGCACCAACACAAACAAACAGACAAGACACCCTTCTCAAAGGGACCTGTCAAGGTTTTCATCTTGTGACAATGTTCAAGTAATTCATTGTTTCAATAATCAGTGGCCTAGGCCAGTAAGTTTATGTATGCGCATTTTATCAAAAACATTGGCGTTCTTTTTCGCAAACAAAACAGATAAATGCTAAACAGACAAACAGAATTGCTGAATAGTATACATTTTATTGATAACGAACCCATGAATGGGTAAAAATGTTTTACAACAGATGCAAGCTCCTGGAATGAGGAAGACGCGCAAAAAAAGTAAAAACATCAGTATATACAAATGTCGGCAACGTGGCGTAGACGAACACCATGAGTTGATCCCTCTATGACCCACTCGACTTCGATACTTCTCCGATGCTTCAGCTTCAGAAGAGATTGATTCAGATAAAAGGCCTTCAGGTCCTCCAAACCACTAAACAATGAAAGTCCACACGAGGAACGCAGTCATTTGCTTTTTCAAATCCCTAACTTTTGCCTGAATCGCCCTTCCGGGTTTTCGATTCACCGGGATACCCTTTTTTGCCAAAGTCTCCCATCCTGGTTTTCGACTTTGCGGGTGTACATTTTTTCAATTTATATCCCTAATTTTTGCCCGAACCTTTTTCCTTTTTTACGATTCGCCGGGATGCCCTTTTTTGCCTGGATATTCTTTTTCTTTCCAGCGGGTCATTCTTTAAGCAAAGTATTTTTTAACTGCGTCCGCGTTCACCGGGGATGCAAAATCTTCGCCATCCATCGTGGATAGAAACAAGGCTCCTCCCGAGAAGACCTTGTTGACGACGTACGGACCTTCGTAATTGGGAGTCCACTTGCCCCGGTGATCGGAGTATGGAGGAAGAATCTTCTTCAGGACGAGATCACCCATCTGAAAGCTTCTAGGACACACCTTCTTATCGTAAGCTTTCTTCATTCGGCTCTGGTACAGACGACCATATGCAATCGATGCTAATCTCTTCTCGTCCATCAGGCTGAGTTGGTTTTGTCGGTTCTTAATCCATTCTGCCTCATCGAGTTTCACGTCAACCAAAACTCGTAAAGAAGGGATCTCAACTTCTAACGGTAGGACAACTTCCATACCGTACACCAAGGAGAAAGGAGTTGCCCCGGTTGATGTACGTACCGTTGTACAATAACCGTGCAGTGCAAATGGCAACATCTCGTGCCAATCCTTATAGGTCACAACCATCTTTTGTACAATCTTCTTAATGTTCTTATTGGCCGCTTCAACGGCGCCATTCATCTTTGGCCGGTAAGGAGATGAGTTGTGGTGTTCAATCTTGAAACTCTGGCACAACTCCTTCATCATCTTGTTATTCAGATTCGAACCATTATCAGTAATGATTCGTTCGGGAACCCCGTAACGACAGATGATGTCCCTCTTTATGAATTTAGCCACCACCTGCTTGGTCACATTAGCATATGAGGCTGCCTCCACCCACTTGGTGAAGTAGTCGATAGCTACCAGAATGAAGCAATGACCATTAGATGCAGTGGGCTCGATCTTGCCTATCATGTCGATGCCCCACATGGAGAACGGCCACGGGGAGGACATGACATTCAAAGGGCACGGCGGCACATGAACTTTATCAGCATAAATCTGGGATTTATGACATCTCTTCGCGAATTTAAAGCAATCCGATTCCATCGTCAGCCAGTAATATCTTGCTCTCAGGATCTTTCTTGTCATAGCATGCCCGTCGGCGTGCGTACCAAATGTGCCTTCATGGACTTCTTCCATGAGCATACTCGCTTCTTTCTCATCTACACATCTGAGTAGCACGAGATCGTGGTTTCTTTTATACAAAACTCCATCAGGGTTGAGATAAAAAATTTCAGATAGCCTCCTCAAAGTCTTCTTATCCTAGGTTGACGCCCCCGCAGGATACTCTTTAGTCATAAGGAAGGTCTGGATATCATGGAACCATGGCTTGCCGTCGGGGGCTTCCTCGATTGCAAAGACGAACGCAGGTCTGTCAAGACAAGAAAGGACAATTCTTGGAGCTTCATTCCAAAAATTGACTTTATACATTGAAGCCAACGTGGCTACGCATCAGCCATCTGATTTTCTGCCCTGGGCACATGATGGAGTTCCACTCGATCAAAGAACGGAAGTAGCCTTCTGGCATAGTTCATGTACGGCACCAAATTCGATTAACGAGTTTCCCACTCCCCTTTAATCTGGTTAATCACATATGCCGAGTCACCATATACATCTAGGTTCTTGATTCTCAAATCAATTGCTTCTTCTAGACCCATGATGCATGCTTCATACTCCGCTTCATTATTGGTGACTGGAAACGTCAGTCTCGCAGTGAACGGGATGTGGGATCCGTGGGGAGTCGTGATGATCGCCCCAATGCCACTTCCATAAGAATTAACCGCCCCGTCAAATATCAATTTCCACTGGGATTTCCTATCTGGCCCCTCGTCGGGCAACGGTTCATCGCAATCTTTCGCTTTAAGAAACATGATATCCTCATCAGGGAATTCAAACTTCATCGGCTGATAATCCTCGATCGGTTGTTCGGCCAGGTATTCAGACAATACGCTTCCCTTGATGGCCTTCTGGGAAACGTACTGGATTTCATATTCCGTCAACACCATTTGCCATCTGACAATCCTGCCCGAAAGCGCTTGCTTCTCGAAGACGTACTTGATCGGATCCATCTTCGAAATTAGCATGGTGGTGTGATTGAGCATGTACTGTCGTAAATGTTTGGCAGCCCAGGCTAGTGCACAACACGTCTTCTCCAGCATCGAGTAACGAGATTCACAGTCTGTGAACTTTTTACTCAAATAATAAATGGCATGCTCCTTTCTGCCCATCTCGTCGTGTTGACCGAGAACACACCCCATACTATTCTCAAGAACTGTCAAGTACATGATTAGTGGTCGTCCGGCTACTGGGGGTATCAAGATCGGAGGTTCCTGCAGATACTGCTTTATCTTATCGAATGCCTTCTGGAAATCCTCGTTCCAGATAATTGCCTGATCTTTTTTCAGTAGTTTGAACATCGGTTCACACGTGGCCGTGGGCTGAGAAATAAACCTTGCAATGTAGTTTATTCTGCCCAGGAAACCACGAACTTCTTTTTCTGTTTTTGGCACTGGCATTTCTTGTATCGCTTTTATCTTCGTAGGATCAACCTCGATGCCTCTTTCACTCACGATAAACCCCAGTAACTTTCCGGATCGTACTCTGAAAGTACACTTGTTAGGATTCAGCCTAAACCTGAACTTCCTAAGCCTCTCAAAAAGCTTCAGCAAATTGACTAGATGTCCTTCCTCCGTTTGGGACTTCGCAATCATGTCATCAACATAGACTTCAATCTCATGATGAATCATGTCATGAAACAAAGTAACCATTGCTCGTTGGTAAGTGGCCCCTGCGTTCTTCAGACCGAAAGGCATTACCTTATAGCAAAATGTTCCCAAGGTGTGATAAACGTAGTTTTCTCCATGTCCTCCGGCGCCATCTTGATCTGGTTGTAACCGAAGAAGCCATCCATGAATGAAAATACGGAGAACTGAGCTGTATTGTCGACCAACACATCAATATGAGGCAGTGGGAAATCATCTTTAGGGCTCGCCCTATTCAAATCCCGATAATCGACGCACATTCGTACCTTACCGTCCTTCTTCGGTACAGGCACTATGTTGGCGACCCACAGAGGGTAAGTAGTGACCGCTAAGAAGCCAGCATCGAGCTGCTTTTGCACTTCTTCTTTGATCTTAACGGCCATATCTGGTCGCGTCCTCCTAAGCTTCTGCTTAACGGGAGGACAATTTTCTCGCAGCGGCAAGTGATGGACCACGATGTCAGTATCAAGTCTGGGCATATCCTCGTATGACCAAGCAAAGACGTCACTATACTCTCTTAGCATCTCGACCAATCTCTGCTTGATATCACTTTGCAATGCAGCCCCTATCCTGACGTTCCTGACGAGTTCTTCAGAACCCAGATTCACAATCTCAATTTCCTCCTCGTGAGGCAGAATAACTTTCTCTTCTTGTTTCAACAAGCGGACCAACTCTTCGGGAAGGTCTTCGTCTTCATCAATCTCTTCTTCGGCTTGATAGATCGGACAATCGAAGTCGAAGTGAGTCGTAGAAGGTCCAGAGTCGATGTCATCTGTTATGTGGATCCTGCAATAACAAGGGTTAAGCTTAAAACAAGGATATGCAGGTTAGCACAAACCTCATTGCCATTTTATTGCTTTTCAAAACAAATATAAAACAGGAATAACAGAGATCACAACATTTGAATACGAAGAAAAACGCCTTTTGATTTATTGATAAAATGCATGTACATAATCAAACAAGGCCCTGACAATAAAACCACTACGCCCCAGGTAGGACATAGGGTTGTACAATGATTGGAAAAAGTAAATCATTACTCTTTGCTTGTCATCTGGATGATGTCCTTGACGGACCAGTTGTTGAGGCTCTCGCCTAGCTTGCTTGGCTGGATCCAAGAGTCTAAGTCACAGTCGCTATCTCCGCTGTCTTCAGACACTGCGTTGATGCTTTCAAATATCACCCCGCCGCTGGTAAACTGGATCGGCCCTTTACCTCGCGACGCACTGCTAGAAGAGGAGGCTTCAGCCGCAGGAGAATATCCCAACCCAAACTTGTCTTGCTTGTTAGGTATCTCCAAAATTCGCCCCCAGCCTGGGGTAGATCCGGCTTGGACAACGGCCCGGACTTCCTTGAAGGAAGAGAGAGTCATCTCTGGCTTTTCAGTGATTACAGGAGCTACGTTCTTGACTTTAACAGCTTCGAACGCTTGGCATAGGGTTTCGTGGATTTCCCCATCCATCTCAATATACTTGAAGGACGACAAATGGCTCACCATTATGTCTTCCTCGCCACATACGGTCACGATGCTACCTCCGACGGCATACTTGAGCTTCTAGTGCAACGTGGAGGTCACGGCACCAGCAGCGTGGATCCATGGCCGGCCCAAGAGACAGCTGTAGGCAGGCATGATGTCCATAATGTAAAAGATTGCATCGAATGTTTCCGGACCTACTTGGATTGGCAACGTCACCTCCCCGAAAACATGGCGTTTGGTTCCATCGAACGCTTTCACCACCAGATCACTGGGTGTGCAAATCACTCCGCGAGTATCTAACTTCATTAATGCCTTCTTCGGAAGAACATTGAGCGACGACCCCGTGTCTACCAACACATGGGACATAATCGTTCCCCTACACTCTATCGAGATGTGCAGGGCACTATTGTGGTTCCTTCCCTTCGGTGTCAGCTCCAGGTCAGTAAAACCTAACCCATTCCCAGCATTTACGTGGGCTACGACCTGTTCCAGCTGGTTTACCGATATTTCCTGCGGCACGTACGCGGCGTTCAACACCTTCAGCAGTGCGTTGCGATGTGCTTCAGAACACAGCAACAAATTCAAGATGGAAATTTTCGAGGGTGTCTGATGGAGATGATCCACGATCTTGTAGTCACTCTTTTTAATCAACCTCATAAATTCCTCGGCGTCTTTAACAAGTAAGTCTTTTTCTACCCCACGAGGGATCTCCTCAACGACTTTACTTTTCCCTTTATCAGATGCATCAGCTCTATCCGCTTTGTCCGCCACGACCTCAGGTGGTGCAAACACTCTCCCGCTGCAAGTGATTCCGCTGATTCCCGCAAGGTTATCCACAGACGACCCATATGGTTCTAGTTCCAACTTCTGTCCATTGCTGTAGACTTCAGCCCCATAATGCCACGGGACAGCATTAGTGCTTTCGAACGGTATTGGCCCAGCTTTGGTGATGGTAATTGTGGGCGGCCTGGGTGCAGAAATGGTTATAGTCTGGCGAGGGATGGTGATGGTGGCAACCTCATCATCTTGCTTCAGCATTACCTCTCCCGATCCGCATTCGACCCTCCGGCTAAATTGCAGGATTCCCTTAGTCATCAGACTTTGAATCCCCTCTATCAGCTGTTCACATCCATCAGGACTAGTCGCACAGCCCATACACAGCTCTCCACAACCTGGAAAGAAACCTCTTTTCATCAGCTTAGCTTTAACGAAGCTAAGCGGCGTCTTCAGATCTCTGACGTCAGTCAACAAATCCAAACTCTTGTCTTCAATAATGGCGTTTACTCCACCTCCCCTATGGTTCGGCATAGGGTTCTTCGTGACGTTGGGCACATTATCTGAGAAATTGATGATCTTGGCATCCACCATGTCCTGCACCTTATGCTTGAAGGCTTTGCAATTCTCTACTGTGTGGCCTGGTGCCCCTGAGTGAAACTCACAAGTTGCATTCGCGTCATAACCTGGCGGAGGTGCCCCTGTCAAGGGAGCCAGGGTTCTCTTCTGGATCAACTGTAGCTGAAGCAAAGTCTGTAATAGCTGCGTGTACGACATGGGCGGTGTCTCGAGGTGACGACTCGATAGAGGTGCCCTGTTCTGATACTTTCTGTACCCTTGTTGATTCGGTTGCTGCTGCTGCTACTGCTGTGGCTATGGGACTGCCGGGATAGTTATGCTGGACACCTGTTGGTGAGGGCCTTTACCCTTCCTTCGAGCGTTGGTCACGGCGCTCGTTTCTCCTTCCCGTCTTTTGCCACCATAAGGTTTCTTTCCGCCTCCAGCTGAGGATGAATCACCTTGAATTTTCCCCATTTTGATCCCATTTTCAATGTGCTCACCCGTGATAATGAGATCCGAGAAGGTTCCGGACATACCGCTGACCAATTTCTCATAATAAACCCCTGGGAGGGTGGCCACGAACATTTGTACAAGCTCATGTTCAACCATCGGCGGCTGAACCCTGGCTACCAATTCACGCCACCGCTGGGCGTATTCCTTGAACCCTTCGTTGTTCCTTTGCGACAAATTCTGCAGTTGGACCCGGTTCGGGGCCAAGTCACTGTTGTATTGGTAGTGGTGCACAAATGCTTCGGCAAGGTCCTTCCATGTGCGCACACTGGTAGGCTCCAGACTCATGTACCATTCGAGGGATGGTCCGGACAGACTGTCTTGAAAGAAGTGCATCAGCAACTTCTCGTCCTCAGAATGAGCGGACATTTTCCGGTAGTATGATCTCAGGTGGACGCGAGGGCAAGTGGTGCCCTTGTACTTTTCAAATTCAGGTACCTTGAACTTGGGAGGTACCTTGAAATCAGCGATCAATCCCAACTTGGACATATCAACGCCCAGGGTGTTCTGGTTTTCGATATTTCTCATCTTATCCTCGAGTGCCTTGAACCTAAGCCGTGCTTCAGCAGTCAGCTCCCCTTCAACACCTCTCTGAGAGAACACATCGTCTTGACGGTCTTCTAGCCACGGCTGAGGCCCGAACAGATTCCCAACACCTGCATTGCCGTTGCCTAGCCCAACATTGACGTTAGCTTCAAAATTTCCATTACCGACGCCCGTCGTATTACCATTGAGTCCCATGTTATCTATCACATTGCCGTTGGCACTACCATTCCCCCCGGTCACGGGGATGCCATTCTGAGGAGTTTTAACTGGTGGAGGGGTAGGTACGGTCCCACCATGGAGTACGCCATTGCTATCAACCCTTGAAATCAGAGGCTGAACCAAGGTTCTGAGCTGATCCTGTCCATTGGCGACCGTTTGCATGAGCTCCATGAAGCGATCCATTCTTTCGCGGAGTTCCTGAACATTAGTTTGCACTTGCTCCATGATTCTGGTTTGATTTGCTCTAGTCGGATAGCGGTGGATAGGTCTCTGATCAATCCTGGAACAACCTGAAACAACCTGAAAAACACAAAAGGATTAGGAAAAACGACAAAGTGCTTGTTATGCAAATGCTTCATGCAAATGCAAACGTGTGTCTGTGCGTTAGGGAGATTTTCCCCGATCCTAGTGTGTGAGTGCCAGTGCTGATAATAAGAAGTCCGAGCCCAATCATGGAAATAACATCTCATATATACGAAGAAAGCCCATCAAGGCAGTACACAACATCAGTGAGTACAAGATGAATCAACAGCATGACCTCAGCCAACAAGCCTGGTGATGGTCAGCATATGTTGCACCCTAAAATTTGCTCAACCTACTTCATTTGGTTTATGTTTCAATTGCATTGTCATTTGCATAAAAAGTCATGTACATAGTCTAATCATTTGCATAGCATAGCATAACAAGCCATCTGACAAGGGATCAAGTGCTACTTTTCATCTCAAGGAATGTATTCAAGAGGCTCTTATCAAGATTCAAGCCTATTCAAATCACCAAGAAAGAAATTGAAGCTTTGTGAAGTTTAAAGGCCAAGCAGTGGGTTTCTCTCCTATCTTGAGGGTATGTGAAGATCATCAGAGAAGTTATGGGTTATGAATTGAGGGCATGGAAGACATAGAGGATCCTTTTGAAAGTAAGACAAGTCATTGGCATGGTTACAAGAATTACAAGTGAAGACAGTCAACTAGGGTGTCATCTGGGTCAACCCTGGGTCAACCCTAAGTCAAATGCTTAATTGAAGGGCATCAAAGCCTATTTGGAGGATGTGGGGTTCATCATTTGATATTTGGATATGGATGTGGTGTTGTGCCAAGGAGAAATCAAAAGAAATCAAGAAGAAGAGAAGTTTCTAAATTAGGGTTTCTGAGCAAAATTCCCTGGTTTAGGTCAAACTTCCAAGCAAAGTAATTCAAACTGCAAGTCTCAAATGGATCCTTGGCCAACATGAAACTTGTATAGTATCTCAAGACCTTTAATTTGAGTGGTGGAAGGCATCAAGGAGATTTATAGAACTCAAGTTATGGTCCTTGCAAGTTACAGGTCCTCAGAGGCATCTGAATTTTGTCTGTGAAAGTTACTTGACTTCCAAGCAACTTTTACTCCTTAAGGAGTGTTCAATTGGATTTTTGGCCAACATGAAAGTTTTTCCTCATGATCTTAGCTTTCTAGAAAGGTATGGTATGCCTCAATCTGATTTGTGGAGCTCTACTTATGGTCTTGACAAGCCAAGGGCATTTTGGTCATTTGGAGGTTATAAGTCATTTCAAGCATAAGGCCATATCTACTACTTCCAAGCTTCAAATGGAAAAATCTTCAACATCAAACTTGCTTAGAATGATGTTTTAAGGCTAGTAGGGAGTTCATGAGATGTTGGAAAGGCTCATATCAAAAAGTGATAAAAATGGCCTAAAAAAGGGGAATAAGTCAAATAAAGTGGTGAAAAAAAATTAAATTTTGGGTTAGAGGTCACAAACAAGCCATATGACATACCAATTTGATTGTAAAATGCATTTTAAAGACAATGGCATTGGCACATTTTTGAATTGAGCAATAATTTCATGACTTGCTTTGTAAAAGTGGTTACTTGAAATGTAAGTCACTAATCCAAACCACTTAACAAGGCATTTGGAAGGCTATTTTGGTTGGAAACTTCCAAGGGAAGATACATGAACAATCTAGAAATTTCCAAGGGAAGATACATGAATAATCTAGAAAGTTCCAAGGGAAATGGATTTTATTATTTTGGGCTTGGGCTTCATTTCTAGAATATTCCAATCATCACTATAAATGTTTAGAAACTCATTTGAAGCAAGGTTAGTGATTGATTGGAGTTGGATTGGAAGAGAGCATATCAATTTTCAAGAGAGCAAATCAAGTGGTGATTCTTCATTCAAGGCGATTTCGGTTCGATTCGAAGATTGTAGCACTTTCCTCGCATATTGTTGAACGAATTTGAAGCTTTTGGAAGTACGAAAAGAGCCGAAGATACTCCGTCTCGAAGCTCCGATCAAGGTATGTAAACCTTCACTTTACCATGGATTTAGGATGAGATAATTAGAAATTCTTATGCGGTTAGGATCATGAACACCTATGGATGATTTTAGGATTGTTAATTTGGAGATTTTCTTCATTCCCTTTTTCTTTTTATTTTTCTGTTTTGAGGCCTGTTTGTTTTTACTGCGTCAAAAATAGTAAAAATGTTCAAGAAATTATGAAATTTTTTTCTACATATTTTTATTGTCTTAAGAAATTTTAGGCGCTGAGTTTGCATTTTTTAGATTTGTTTTGATTTAGTTATGATTTTTCTTTCATGCTAATATCCATTGGTGTACATAACTGTTCATCTGTTTTGTTTAATTTTGTTCTCTTTGATGCTTCATGATTTTGAGCTGATTTTTGGATATGTTTTAGATGATATGCATAGGTTTTCCCAGAAATTTTATTGGAATTTCTAGACGAATCTAAGTTTAGTTTTGAATCCGCTTTTTAGAGTCATCCCCATCTGAATGTTCCCTAGACACTTTATAGTTTTTCCTTTAGAAAGTGACCTTAAATTTAGAATTTGGTTTTAATTTTTTTACAATAGGTTGCTAACATCTTCAGGAGATTTTAGAATTTTTCTTAGATTTTTATGGATTGTTTTCCCATTTCTTTTGCATTTTACATTCTGATGAGTATTTTGCATGATGTTTGCTTTGCATATTTGATACCGCTGTTTTGAGGATTTTGTTCTCTCAATTGGTGATGATTCTTGCTTAGATATTTTGGTAGATTGTAGCTAACACTCGCATGTTCCCTTAGGAATTTTTGTAGATTTTCTAGATGTAATTTGGTTCTGTTTTAGGGTTGTTGATTAGGACCTTCCCAATTGATGGTTAACTTTGACCCCTTGCATGTTAGGAATTGTTTAGACCCCTTAGAAGTTGATATAGGGTTTGATCTTCGATCTTGATAATATAGATATTAATATACTTTAGGGTTTCCCTTAGATAATGTGATAAAACTTTAGAATAAAAATGGTAACAAAAAATATTGAAATAGATATGGTGTAATAAAAAACTTAGAATATTTTAGGGTTTAAACACAACTTAGGTGCATTAAAACAATTTTTTTTTGGGTTTTTAGATTGAATTAGAGTATGGGACCTATGGGGTATATAGGGTAGATATAGTAATTCCCTTAGAATTAATATTAGGCTTGTAAATATTATTTTACTATTTTTAGTATATTTTGCAATTGTGTGATTGTTTGGTTTGCCCATTTTTGGGGTTTATTTTGTTGTATGGGCTTTTTGGGCATTTGCTTGGGGTGTGGGTTAGCCTTGAGGAGCATGATGATGAAGCATAATGAAGACAAAGAGTTGAAGATCAAGTTCAAAGTTGATGAAGATGCTAGGCTTGCTTGAAGATTGATTGAAGACCCAGGAACTAGGAGCTAGGTAGAGCTTAGAGTAGAAATTTGATTCTTAAACATGGATGGCTTTGTTTGCCTTCATCCCTCTCTATGATTCAGAGTCTCTTTAGGATACTCACCCCCTTCCTTTGGAAGGCTTGGTGACAGTATCTAAGAGATAGAACTCTTGAGAGAAACAGTCTACTTTTTGTTAACAGTCTGTTTGCCACCTTTGGTGGTCAGCTAGCTGTCTAACATCCCAATTCGTTCTATTAATTATTCCTCATCTTGGAGAGTTTGATTTGAAGAAAAGCCATGAAAGATTGAAGATAGAGACCTTGCTTGAAGACTGTAAAAGATGAAGATTGTGTTGTTGAAGCTGTGCATTTGATTGCTGCTGTTGAAGCCCTGCTGTTTGAAGCTGTTGAAGATGATTACTGCTAGAGTTTTCCTCCTTGAAGATAGATGCTTGATGGAAGCTTGTTGATGAAGACTTTGCTTGAAGATGTTGATGGAGCTTGCTGTGTAGAGTTGTTGTTTACTGTTTATTTTCGCTGTTTAGAAGCTTTTGATGTATTGTTTGAGTTTCCTGAGCTGTATTGTTTGTTAATTTTCCCATAGGGTTGAAGTGAAGTTGTTTCACTTCGCCCATTGTTTTCTAGGTTCGAGGTTGAGTGGGACTCCCTTGCCTCGCTTGTACTGTTGCATTCATGCATATTTTACTGTTTTATTGTATCTGTTGTTTTTGTTTCCGTTTATCCCTTAGGATCTCTGTTTCTCTCTGCGCAAGAGAGGAACATGATAGACATTAGGTCTTAACCCATGCATGATAACATTAGGTTAGTTTGATTCCCTTTTCAACCATAGGTTAGAGTTGTTGTTCCTCTCCTTACCTCAAAACAATCAAAAATACACTAACAATTTCAAACACAATAAAAGACATTTCTTCCGTAAAAGAATGTGAACTCATCAAAACGTCAATTTTTGTCCGCTTGGACTGTTAATCAGAAAAACCCTTTTTTAGAAGAAATAAAAACAATCAAGACAGACTTGTGTCGTACGTTTCCCGAACTACGTTTGCTCTGATCTTTCATGCCGTGTGAAAGTACGTAGGCATAGGATGCGATATCCTAGCGAGCAACCTTCCCCTCCTTTCCAGTAGCTAGGCGAACTACGTTGACTCTGATTTCTCGTTCCAGACGGGAATACGTAGGCATAAAGTGCGATACTTTGCCGAGTCATTTTATTTTCTTTTAACCCCAGACCTGTAGAATAGATAGAATAACAATCCGTACCAGAAAACAAGCATGGATCCCGTCAAGTATGACGGACGTGAGGGGTGATAATACCTTCCCCTTGCGTAACCGACTCCCGAATCCAGGATTTGGTTGCGATGACCATTCCTTTCCTGTCTTTGCGGTAGGTTTACTTCGAGCGTTTCCTTTCCCTCCGTTGGGATAAATAACGCACGGTGGCGACTCTTCTGTTCAGCCGGCGCCGATTTTCCCAGTAGCGACAGCTGGCGACTCTGCTGGGGACTGCGATGGTTCCCTATGTGAGTCTCGCCTTGTATTTTCTTCCTACCTGCCTGGGTCATCCCCAGCAGCTGGCGACTCTGCTGGGGATCCAACGTCCCCTAAGCGAGTCAATCCTAACGTTTGTTTTCCCGTCGAGGAATTTGTATGGATTTACATTTATGTCATTTACCTTCAGCATTATATTATTGATTATTGTTGTTATTGGGGGTTGTGACGGGTGTTCTATTATTGAGAGATAAGCCGGACCTGGGCTTGAGTGTACTTAGAATTAGAGTGGAAAGTAGCGGGCGCCCACTTGCTTTGCAGATCTTGGTGTCCCGCAAAATTCACACTCAGACGAGGTTCCTCTGGTTGGCCTCCTTCCCCACCCTTTGGGTGGCGTGGGTTGCTGGTTAGTTGAATTGCCGACTCTGGGAACCGATCAATTGGAAGTTGGCTAAGTGAGGCCTCTTCAGGATTTGATGATGCACTCCTTCCGGGAATCGTATCATCAACCCTGAAAGTCTGTGACGCCGACGACCGTATAGGATGTCATACCATTGCCAGTTTTTAGGACACCTACCTGTGAGAGGGTTTTGGGACTATGCAGGTAACTAGACTTCCAGATACCGGTTTGTTTCTTGATTTGAGATTCAGGATATTTATGGACAGTTGAGGGGTCTATCAGAGACCAGGATTGGGGTTATGTTATTGGGTCTATCAGAGACCGGGATTGAAGCTTCGTATTGGGTCTGTCTAAGACCAGGGTTGGGGATTTCTGGATGGTCTGTTTGAGACTTATGATGTGGTTTGGGCTTCTCAGCCGGGGCACTTGGTCCCTTGTTGCATCTATTTGCATTGCTTTGTTGCATAACCATTATCATGTGCATTTCATCAACGTGTACTCATGATGCAGGTGTGCTCATTTCCCCTCCGATTCTGATAAACTATTTGCCTGACATGGAGTCCCTGAAGAAAACTGTTACTTAGAAAATGAATTGTCGTTATGGCTTTCTCTTCGAAACTGGAATCGGGGGGAATTAAATTTAACCTGTAGCATAATGTACACGTTCACACATGCACATACATATTGCATTCACCAGTAATTATTGAAACTATATCTCATCTTCTGCATCTCGACAGGTTTACAGAATTGCAAGTCAACGTTCTCATTGGTATCCCACTCGCACAAACTGTAAGAAGATTATGGATCAAGTACAGCAAGAGATGCAGGAGATGCGGGAGAGGCTCACACAGTTCATGCAGACTATGGAAACGGTTATGAAGGGGCAGGAAAACCTGCAGACTCTGGTGTTGCTGCTATTGGCAAAAGCAAATGGAGGTGGTAACGAGGACCACCACTCTGTACAAGTTGAGACTATTCATGGAGGCAGTGTGCATACTCCTCAGCCTGTAGTGAACCCTCCTGTGGTAAATGTGTCGGGCGCGAATGCGAACAATAGGGTTGGCACCGGAAATGGTAACAATGGAGTTGGAAATGAAGTTGTTGTTAATAATGTTGGACTCAAGGATGCAAATCCGGGTGGCGTCAATAGTAACGGAGATAATGGTTTCGGAAACGCGGGTTTCGGGTACAATGAGCAAGGCTTTGGCTATGGTGGTCAGGATGGCAGATTTGGCTTTGGATACGACGGTGCTGGTATGGTTAACCAAGGTTATGGAGGAATGGCTAATAACGGTAACGACACTGGATTCGTTAATAATGGGTATGGACCGGCTGGTATCAATCAGGGATACGGAATTAGAGGTCAAGGACCAATGATGAATCAGAATGTATTTGGCTGCAATCAAGGGTATGATGGCTTTGGAAATGAAAATGTCAACTGGAACGAAGATCAGCAGGAAGATGCATTCTTTGGTAGAGGCTTTGACGGTCCTGTAGACAACACGCAGCGAATTAAGATGCTCGAGGAGCAGATGAAAGGTGTTGTGAATCAAAGTGCTTCTGGTTTGGACATGACCACGATGGGACTGGTACCCGGTCTGAGGGTACCTTTAAAATTTAAGGCTCCAACTTTTGACAAGTACAAAGGAGATACTTGCCCCAAGGTTCATGTGCGGTCGTACTATAGAAGGATGTCGGCTTATTCGAATGATGAAAGGATGCTGATGCATTTCTTTCAGGACAGCATGTCTGGTCCTTCCCTTGAGTGGTACATGGGGTTGGAGCCAACTCAGATAAAGACTTGGAAGCAGCTGGCTGAAGCGTTTGTGGCTCATTATAAGTACAATAGTGACTTGGCACCCAACCGGGTCCAATTACAGGGGTTGTCCCAGAAGAAAGACGAGAGCTTCAAAGAATATGCGCAGAGGTGGCGCGACATGGCGGCACGAGTTCATCCTCCTTTAGATGACAAAGAAATGAATGATATGTTCATAGGAACATTTACTGGTATGTTTTATGATAAGCTGTTTCATACTTCCTTGGGCAGTTTCTCTGACCTAATCTTGATGGGTGAGAAAATTGAAAGCAATATTAAAATGGGGAGATTCCAAGCTGAGGAATCTACTTCAGCTGGCAGTAACAGAAGAGCATTCGGGGGTCGTCGTCAAGGTGATACAAGTGTAGTATTCGGGGGCCGAGGCCGAGGCCGGGGCAGAGAGCAGAATCAATACAATCATCCGCAACAGGTGGCAAGTGTCACAATTCCATCTCATCAACAACCACAACCGTTACAACAAATATTACCGCAACAGCATCACAGGCCGAATCAGGGGCAGGATAACGGACAGAGAAGGTTTCAGAAGACGAAGAGAATGTTCGACGCTCCCCCTTCCACATACGCAGAGTTACTTCAGACGTTGTTGGGGTTGAATTTAGTTGAAAAGAGGACTTTACCACCGCCTAAAGGGACGGTACTTCCGTATGGGTATGATGCCAACCAGCACTGCGATTTCCACTCTGGAGCTCCCGATCATGACATAGAAGCTTGTCACGCTTTCAAACATGTAGTGCAGGATTTGTTGGATAGCAAGGCTATCAATTTTGGACAGACAGGACCAAATATAGTGCAGCTGCCTTTGCCCAACCACGGGGCGAATGCTATTTTGACTAAAGAGAGTTTGAATCTGGTAATGAGCGTTGATGACCTCAAGACACCGTTGTGTGAAGTCAAGTGCAGGTTATTGAAAGGGGGTGTGTACCCGGGCTATAATGAATGGTGTTTAAACTGTTGGACCCAGGAAGGGGGTTGCGCTGAATTGAAGAAGGGCATACAGGCTATGATAGACGAAGGCACGTTGCAATTTGATCAAACTGCAGTTGAAAAGCCCGTAGAGGCGTTATGTGATGAGCAGATGTCGCAATGATGAGAAAAGTGAAGCAAACAGACAACCAGCAAGGATTGTAGATAATGTTGTCGGAACAGGTGGAGTCGGATTAATGAAAAGATATTCTAGAGTTCGGTCGGGCCGTTGAAAGAAAGTCAAGACAGCAGCAGGCTACCGCTAACAATGGTTTTTGAAGATGGTTGACTCACCAATAAGTCACAATGCAAGAAGCCCAGTTCTGAGACACTGGCATTTTTCATGTTATTTTGTTCATGTCTTTGCATTTGTAGTCGCCTTTCTGTTTAATTGCAAATTTCGTTTGTAAAACTTGTTGCTTTTCAATTGATATTGATAAATGAAATAAATATGCATGTTTTGAATTAATCCAGTCGTGTTCACTCTTTGTGCTTTCATTTATTTCAAACACTTGTTAAGTGGAATCTGGGGAGGATGACGAAAACAGATGACGAATAATCTGCCGATTGTATGCTTTTGGATAAAAACCTGTTGATGATGTACAGGCATTGTTTCAATCCATAAACACCGGAGATATAAGGAAGATAATCCCTTGTTAACCCCTTTGAGCCTAGTAGTAGGAGTTCCCTTCTGAAAGTGAAAAACCCTAAATCTTAACCTGGGGCAGGGTAGGTGTCAGCTTAGTTGACCAAGCGTTCAAATCGCTAAAGGAGTATACGTTCGAGGATCAATCACACCTCCAGAGGTCGTGCCTAAAAAAAAAACATAATGGTTGAATGTCAAGAGTGAAACAGTCACATTATTCCACAAAGAGTCAGACAACCAGTGTCACACGACTTATCCAAAAAAAAAGAAGAAAAAAAAAAGAAAAAAATCGAAAGCAAAAGTCCGCTAAGTCGAATCTTGAGAACAAGCGACTTAGGCAAAAATTAGGGCATCCCGCTGGACTTAAAAGCGAAAGATACTCAAAAGAGTCAGTCCATGCAAAAGTTAGGGAACGAAAAAAAAAACACAAAAGGCGAAAAGGATTACCAAAGAAAAATCCTCGAAAAGGACAAAGTCGTGTGACTCTAGGCACCTGAAGACGAAAAGTAAGTGATTGTCACTCCAAAAAGTGTGGTATCCTGGACCATCACTCCTATCACTCAACCTTTGAAAGGTGAGCGCTTGTGTCGATTTAGCTGAACATAGGATTGGAGAACATCATGGAGAATGGGTGGGTTAAAATAAGCTTTGAGCCTTTATCTTTCCTTGTAAACCGTGAACCTGACCACGTTACAACCCGAAAAAGTCCTAATTGAAACAGGTTTAGTTCGAGAGCATACTTCGGTAAAGATCGCATCGAAACTGACTCCTAAAAGGGTTCCTCTTACCAGCTTTCATATTGACATTTTGATAATTGATTCATTATATGTCCCAAATTTTTTTTCTTTCCAGTGAACAGACTTGGATGGTGAAACTGTCATATATATTGCATTTAATATATCTTTTATGCAGAACAACTTGTGTTACTTGCGAGTAAACGCATGCCAACAAGAAAGATCCCTACAGTGGAAGGTCTGATCAGGGTAAAATGCAAAAATACCAGAATGTTTTGTGAACTGGGGCAAGCTATATCAGAATATTCCCAGTAGAGTTAGTCATCCTAGAATCAGTTAATCTGGGGCAATCAGGTCGAGATTTGGCAAATCTCTCGCAGCTATGGGCACTGTTCCACGAATCAGCCATTCAGGGGCAAAAGGTTATTGCGAGACTGGAGCAGGTCACCCTAAGAGCACGAAAGCTGTTTTGTTGGAACACCTCTTCGAGGTTTGAGATGTAGAAGCGGTTCATGTCTGGCCGTCAGGATACAAAGACTGTAAGGTCTGTTTCAAAATTGTTGCAGGTTCAGAGGCAAGCTATTTCAAGATAGTGTCATGACCAGGGTTTCCTTTCGAGAAGAAGTATTCTAGAATTCAGACTGGGGCATGTTAGTATCCTTAGTGCAAAGTTCCAAGAAGGTGAATGGAATTCATGTTGCCCTAACCAGAGGCTTTTGGCGAAAAATTTGACTTTATATGACGCGAATCCCCACGCAGGTCGTACTTCATCCCCAGAAGTTGAGATGATGTTAGCCTTTACCGAAGGAAGGATCAATTCCCCAGAAAAGTATCCTCATGAAAGCAGTTCATAAGATATCTCCAGCAGATTAATATCCCCCGCAGAGCCTGCACTCCCCAGAGAATCGAATATGTGCATGTGCAATCCCCAGCCGAGAGGATTCTCAAGGTGTTTAACCAAGTCAGAGTTGGTTCAGAAGGATTTTTCACCATAGAAGATGGTTTTCCTTTCTCCCCACAGGTTGTCAGGCCGGTAACAGGATGTTTATCCTCAGTATAGTGATAGTCCCGAGTTTGTAAACCATGGCCAGATGGTTTACTTTCCCCAGCGGGGTCGTTTATCTTTAGCAGAGTTGATAATTCGAAGTTGGTAAGCTGTACTCAGACAATGGTGTTTTCTCCAAAAGGATTCCTTATCCCCGGTGGAGTCGTTGACTTTCAACAGATTGATAATTCCAGAGTTGTAAACTGTACCCAGACAGTTTATTATCCCCAACAAGGAGGCCCTATCCCAGTAGGTTTGTTTATTCTCCCCAGCGGAGTCACTCCCTATTTCCAGCGGAGTCAGTTTCTTTTCCCCGAGAGAGTCGTTTCTTCCCCAACGGAGTTCTCTCTCCCCAGCATGTGTTATTCTTTCCTCTCAGTGGAAATCGAAGGTTTAAAAGCTCTCCCCGGCAGTGTTGGTTGTATGTCTTGGCATTTATTTTGCCATAATACTTGGTGATACCCGTTCATTCCCCAGCAGGGTGGTATTTGTCCTCAACAATCGTGTTGATAAAGCAAGCTTGTCAGAGTTTCCCCAGCAGTCTGAACCTGCATTTGCATTTGCATATAGGGTCATATTTGCATCTACCCAGAAAAACGCATAGCATTTCCATACTGTATGGAGCATTACGCTATTATCAAACATACGCATTTTGAAACATAAATCAAGTTGGTTAACCTTTTGCTTTCAGGTGTATTTCTCAAACAGGAGTATGGAATTTATTTCTCAACGGGAGTATGGGGTTCTAGCAGAGATATTTTCAGATATTCGGAGTCTCACTGTGAGACAGGTGATGATACAATTCAGTTTCCTATTTTTCCCACAGAGTTATTAATGAAGAGGATCCGAACAGCGGAACGTCTTTTCAAGTTGGTTGCTGCGGCAGCATTTCAGGGTTTCATAAAATCAAAATTTCAGGAGTGTTCACTTGTTGATGAGATGAGTGTTCGGTGTTTATTTTTCAGAATGTCCCCAGTAGAGTTAGCTGTTGTTGCAAACAGGCAAAGAAGATATATGCAAGACAGTCTTTCCGTATGAAACAGGCGGATAAGAACAAGAAATAATCAATAAAAATCAAAAGGATGAATGTGCTTCTGTAGGAATCAGGCAGATGATGGATTTACTCCGTATGGAACAGGCGGATGTTAACAGCAGTTGCACCGTAAGAAGCAGGCAGATGCGTTTGAAAGCTCTTTCTGTAAGAATCAGACAGATGAGTTCTTCCGTAGGTAGCAGGCGGACGTGTAATGGATTGCACCGTAAGTAGCAGGCGGATGCATTTGAAAGCTCTTTCTGTAAGAATCAGACAGATGAGTTCTTCCGTAGGTAGCATGCGGACATGTAATGGATTGCACCGTAAGTAGCAGGCGGATGCATTTGAAAGCTCTTTCTGTAAGAATCAGACAGATGAGTTCTTCCGTAGGTAGCAGGCGAACATGTAATGGATTGCACCGTAAGTAGCAGGCAGATGCATTTGAAAGCTCTTTCTGTAAGAATCAGACAGATAAGTTCCCCCGTAGGAAGCAGACGGATATATAGAGAATTCTTCCGCAAGAAGCAGGCGGATATCAGAAGAGACTTTTCTGTAAGAATCAGACAGATAAGTTCCTCCGTAGGAAGTAGACGGATATATAGAGAATTCTTCCGCAAGAAGCAGGCGAATATCAGAAGAGACTTTTCTGTAAGAATCAGACAGATAAGCTCCTCCGTAGGAAGCAGACGGATATATAAGGAAAATGGTTCCGTAAGTATCAGGCGGATATGTAAAAAAACTTCTCCGTAGGAATCAGGCGGATATTAACAGATGTCACCGTATGAAGCAGGCGGGCGAATAGGCGAATTTTCCAGAAGAATGTGGTAGATGAGTTCTTCCGTACGAAATAGGAGGATGATAAATGTTCCCTCCGTAGGCGGATGAAAGAAGAGTTTTAGTATGTATCAGGCGGACGATAGTGGATCCTTGTGTAAGAAGCAGGCGGATGGCGGTAGTTAGTGTTTCCGTAAGTAGCAGACAGACAAATTTTGAATTCATATAGAGAGTTCTTCCGCAGGAAGCAGGCGGATATGTAAAAGAGGTCTTCTGTAAGAACCAGGCAGATAGATCGCACCGTGAGTAGCTGGCGGATATCAAAAGAATTGTGCTGTAAGAATCAGACAGATGAGTTCTTCCGTAAGGAGCAGGCGGATGTCAAGATCACTTTCTCGTACGAAGCAGGCGGGTAGAGGTAGTTATTCTGTATGAAGCAGACAGATATGTTAGTTTTCTCGTATGAAGCAGACGGGAGTATATAGTTTTTCCGTATGGAGCAGGCGGATGAATTTCTCGTATTCATATAAACGGTGGTCCCACGATAGACAGGATGTGTTCAGACATTTGAAAGAAAAAAAAAGAGATAAAAATAGTTCCCCGGTGAAGTCGCTAAGCTTATTTCTATATTGACAAGTTAATCAGATTCGTATCAAATGTAGATCAGTTTCTCGTATGAAGCTGGCGGGCGTGTATAGTTTTCCTCCGTAAGAAGCAGGCGGATGTAGATAATTTTTCAATAATCACAAAGTTAGTTTGCCGTATGAATCAGGCGGGTGGTAGTGTAGTTTCTCCGTATGAAGCAGGCGGGTGGGTTTGCCGATAATTTTAGAAAAAGAAAAAGAAAAAAAACAATGCTTCCCCAGTGAAGTCGTACAGGTTTATTTACAAGTTTGGTGTTACAAAGAAGATAATGTTGAAATCAGATTTGTAGATAGTGTTCCCCAAGTAGTGGTGCAATTTATTTCGCAGTTTATTTCTGCGGTTGGCAAATTTCCGGGTTCTTAGTATTCAACCGTTTCGTACCTCGAATGCTTGAAGGTCGTTCGCTCTTCACCCAGTCAGGTCCAAGTCGTTTGAATAGGGGCAGCTGTTGCACCCTAAAATTTGCTCAACCTACTTCATTTGGTTTATGTTTCAATTGTATTGTCATTTGCATAAAAAGTCATGTACATAGTCTAATCATTTGCATAGCATAGCATAACAAGCCATCTGACAAGGGATCAAGTGCTACTTTTCATCTCAAGGAATGTATTCAAGAGGCTCTTATCAAGATTCAAGCCTATTCAAATCACCAAGAAAGAAATTGAAGCTTTGTGAAGTTTAAAGGCCAAGCAGTGGGTTTCTCTCCTATCTTGAGGGTATGTGAAGATCATCAGAGAAGTTATGGGTTATGAATTGAGGGCATGGAAGACCTAGAGGATCCTTTTGAAAGTAAGACAGGTCATTGGCATGGTTACAAGAGTTACAAGTGAAGACAGTCAACTAGGGTGTCATCTGGGTCAACCCTGGGTCAACCCTAAGTCAAATGCTTAATTGAAGGGCATCAAAGACTATTTGGAGGATTTGGGGTTCATCATTTGATATGTGGATATGGATGTGGTGTTGTGCCAAGGAGAAATCAAAAGAAATCAAGAAGAAGAGAAGTTTCTAAATTAGGGTTTCTAAGCAAAATTCCCTAGTTTAGGTCAAACTTCCAAGCAAAGTAATTAAAACTGCAAGTCTCAAATGGATCCTTGGCCAACATGAAAATTGTAGAGTATCTCAAGACCTTTAATTTTAGTGGAGGAAGGCATCAAGGAGATTTATAGAACTCAAGTTATGGTCCTTGCAAGTTACAGGTCCTCAGAGGCATCTGAATTTTGTATGTGAAAGTTACTTGACTTCCAAGCAACTTTTACCCCTTAAGGAGTGTTCAATTGGATTTTTGGACAACATGAAAGTTGTTCCTCATGATCTTAGCTTTCTAGAAAGGTATGGTATGCCTCAATCTGATTTGTGGAGCTCTACTTATGGTCTTGACAAGCCAAGGGCATTTTGGTCATTTGGAGGTTATAAGTCATTTCAAGCATAAGGCCATATCTCCTACTTCCAAGCTTCAAATGGAAAAATATTCAATATCAAACTTGCTTAGAATGATGTTTTAAGGCTAGTAGGAAGGTCATGAGATGTTGGAAAGGCTCATATCAAAAAGTGATAAAAATGGCCTAAAAAAGGGGAATAAGTCAAATAAAGTGGTGAAAAAAAAATCAAATTTTGGGTTAGAGGTCACAAACAAGCCATATGACATACCAATTTGATTGTAAAATGCATTTTAAAGACAATGGCATTGGCACATTTTTGAATTGAGCAATAATTTCATGACTTGCTTTGTAAAAGTGGTTACTTGAAATGTAAGTCACTAATCCAAACCACTTAACAAGGCATTTGGAAGGCTATTTTGGTTGGAAACTTCCAAGGGAAGATACATGAACAATCTAGAAATTTCCAAGGGAAGATACATGAATAATCTAGAAAGTTCCAAGGGAAATGGATTTTATTATTTTGGGCTTGGGCTTCATTTCTAGAATATTTCAATCATCTCTATAAATGTTTAGAAACTCATTTGAAGCAAGGTTGGTGATTGATTGGAGTTGGATTGGAAGAGAGCATATCAATTTTCAAGAGAGCAAATCAAGTGGTGATTCTTCATTCAAGGCGATTTCGGTTCGATTCGAAGATTGTAGCACTTTCCTCGCATATTGTTGAACGAATTTGAAGCTTTCGGAAGTACGAAAAGAGCCGAAGATACTCCGTCTCGAAGCTCCGATCAAGGTATGTAAACCTTTACTTTACCATGGATTTAGGATGAGATAATTAGAAATTCTTATGCGGTTAGGATCATGAACACCTATGGATGATATTAGAATTGTTAATTTGGAGATTTTCTTCATTCCCTTTTTCTTTTTATTTTTCTGTTTTGAGGCCTGTTTGTTTTTATTGTGTCATAAATGTTAAAAATGTTCAAGAAATTATGAAATATTTTTCTACAGATCTTGATTGTCTTAAGAAATTTTAGGCGCTGAGTTTTCATTATTTAGATTTTTTTTGATTTAGTTATAATTTTCCTTTCATGCTAATATCCATTGGTGTACATAACTGTTTATCTGTTTTGTTTAATTTTGTTCTCTTTGATGCTTCATGATTTTGAGCTTATTTTTGGATATGTTTTAGATTATATGCATAGGGTTTCCCATAAATTTTATTGGAATTTCTAGACGACTCTAAGTTTAGTTTTGAATCTGCTTTTTAGAGTCATCCCCATCTGGATGTTCCCTGGACACTTTATAGGTTTTCCTTTAGAAAGTGACCTTAAATTTAGAATTTGGTTTTAATTTTTTACCATAGGTTGCTAACATCTTCAGGAGATTGTAGAAGTTTTCTTAGATTTTTGTGGATTGTTTTCCCATTTCTTTTGCATTTTACATTCTGATGAGTATTTTGCATGATGTTTGCTTTGCATATTTGATACCGCTGTTTTGTAGAATTTTGTTCTCTCAATTGGTGATTATTCTTGCTTAGATATTTTGGTATATTGTAGCTAACACTTGCATGTTCCCTTAGGAATTTTTGTAGATTTTCTAGATGTAATTTGGTTCTGTTTTAGGGTTGTTGATTAGGACCTTCCCAATTGATGGTTAACTTTGACCCCTTGCATGTTAGGAATTGTTTAGACCCCTTAGAAGTTGATATAGGGTTTGATCTTCGATCTTGATAATATAGATATTAATATACTTTAGGGTTTCCCTTAGATAATGTGATAAAACTTTAGAATAAAAATGGTAACAAAAAATGTTGAAATAAATATGGTGTAATAAAAAACTTAGAATATTTTAGGGTTTAAACACAACTTAGGTGCATTAAAACAAATTTTTTTTGGGTTTTTAGATTGAATTAGAGTATGGGACCTATGGGGTATATAGGGTAGATATAGTACTTCCCTTAGAATTAATATTAGGCTTGTAAATATTATTTTACTATTTTTAGTATATTTTGCAATTGTGTGATTGTTTGGTTTGCCCATTTTTGGGGTTTATTTTGTTGTATGGGCTTTTTGGGCATTTGCTTGGGGTGTGGGTTAGCCTTGAAGAGCATGATGATGAAGCATAATGAAGACAAAGAGTTGAAGATCAAGTTCAAAGTTGATGAAGATGCTAGGCTTGCTTGAAGATTGATTGAAGACCCAGGAACTAGGAGCTAGGTAGAGCTTAGAGTAGAAATTTGATTCTTAAACATGGATGACTTTGTTTGCCTCCATCCCTCTCTATGATTCAGAGTCTCTCTAGGATACTCACCCCCTTCCTTTGGAAGGCTTGGTGACAGTATCTAAGAGATAGAACTCTTGAGAGAAACAGTCTACTTTTTGTTAACAGTCTGTTTGCCACCTTTGGTGGTCAGCTAGCTGTCTAACATCCCAATTCATTCTATTAATTATTCCTCATCTTGGAGAGTTTGATTTGAAGAAAAGCCATGAAAGATTGAAGATAGAGACCTTGCTTGAAGACTGTAAAAGATGAAGATTGTGTTGTTGAAGCTGTGCATTTGATTGCTGCTGTTGAAGCCCTGTTGTTTGAAGCTGTTGAAGATGATTACTGCTAGAGTTTTCCTCCTTGAAGATAGATGCTTGATGGAAGCTTGTTGATGAAGACTTTGCTTGAAGATGTTGATGGAGCTTGCTGTGTAGAGTTGTTGTTTACTGTTTATTTTCGCTGTTTAGAAGCTTTTGATGTATTGTTTGAGTTTCCCGGGCTGTATTGTTTGTTAATTTTCCCATAGGGTTGAAGTGAAGTTGTTTCACTTCGCCCATTGTCTTCTAGGTTCGAGGTTGAGTGGGACTCCCTTGCCTCACTTGTACTGCTGCATTCATGCATATTTTACTGTTTTATTGTATCTGTTGTTTCTGTTTCCGTTTATCCCTTAGGATCTCTGTTTCTCTCTGCGCAAGAGAGGAACATGATAGACATTAGGTCTTAACCCATGCATGATAACATTAGGTTAGTTTGATTCCCTTTTCAACCATAGGTTAGAGTTTTTGTTCCTCTCCTTACCTCAAAACAATCAAAAATACACTAACAATTTCAAACACAATAAAAGACATTTCTTCCGTAAAAGAATGTGAACTCATCAAAACGTCAATTTTTGTCCGCTTGGACTGTTAATCAGAAAAACCGTTTTTTAGAAGAAATAAAAACAATCAAGACAGACTTGTGTCGTACGTTTCCCGAACTACGTTTGCTCTGATCTTTCATGCCGTGTGAAAGTACGTAGGCATAGGATGCGATATCCTAGCGAGCAACCTTCCCCTCCTTTCCAGTAGTTAGGTGAACTACGTTGACTCTGATTTCTCGTTCCAGACGGGAATGTGTAGGCATAAAGTGCGATACTTTGCCGAGTCATTTTATTTTCTTTTAACCCCAGACCTGTAGAATAGATAGAATAACAATCCGTACCAGAAAACAAGCATGGATCCCGTCGAGTACGACGGACGTGAGGGGTGCTAATACCTTCCCCTTGCGTAACCGACTCCCGAATCCAGGATTTGGTTGCGATGACCATTCCTTTCCCGTCTTTGCGGTTGGTTTACTTCGAGCGTTTCATTTCCCTCCGTTGGGATAAATAACGCACGGTGGCGACTCTTCTGTTCAGCCGGCGCCGATTTTCGCAGTAGCGACAGCATACAACAATGATCAACACAAAAGGATTACAAATAGTCAAGCACGGCCACAGGCGCGAAACTCTTCTAACAACCCTTTCGTTTCTGGATGACCAGGTCGAGTGAGCAACCCTTCAACGAGTAAATCCCTTTGCCTAATGGTGTATTGAAGACCTTCGACCGAATCTTCCCATGCTCCTTCGCCGAAACAATCTTCTAGCTTCCGCTTCTTGAATTCAAACGTCAATTTGCGCTCCTTCAGGTTAGCGAGAGCCCTGTTGAGCTGGCCTTCTGCGGCATATCTACGAGCGGTTTCATCATCAAACCTCTTCTCACTAGCCTTCACCTGGGCTTTCAGCTTGGAGATCTGTTGCATCAGCTTATCCTCCCGCTCTTTCCTGTTGGCTAGGGAGGCCTTCCAGTGCTGGTTAAACTTGGATATCCTCCAATACGCTTCGTCCAAGTGCTGCTTCTTCGTGGCCAGTACATCATTGACAGCTTTGAAGTCTCGACCCATGCGCTCGCGCTCAGCTATCTGCTTATTCAAGTCTATCCCCAGCTGGTTCACCAGATCGGTCTGCCTCTTGAAGGAATGAACGGCTTCTCTCCTCTCGCTTCTGAGTTACGCCAATTCTTTCTCCAGTTCGTCATTTGCCCTCTTCAATTCATCCCGCTCAGCTAGCACCTGATTATGCTGCTGAATAGGCACGGTGGTAGGCTCTTAAATCATTGGAGGGCTTTCGGACTTGGCAGGAGGAAACGGCATCCCTATAGCATCTGCTCTGGCTCTGATCCAGGTCACATAGGGAGCGTAGGCCTGGCTATTGCTTTTCCCCAGCAAAGGCTTTCCCCGCTTACTGATACCATTCCAAGCGCGCTGAAGCTTGGATAACATATCCCCCTCTAGAAGACCAGTGAGGTACAGAGATTCATGTACCTCTTCATCCTTCGGCGGAGTTCTTAAAGCGTAAGCAAACTATCGGACCAGCAAAGACGGATTATAGTTTATACAACCCTTCCTGCCTATCAAAGGAACGTTCGGAAACCCACTGCAGCTGAAGATGATCTCGGTACCTAACCTATCTCTGTCAAACCAGTCAATATCCTCCGCTGATAGACTCATCAAGCGCTCAGACCACTCAGCTGTGGGTGCAGACGAAGCAAACCCATTCAACTCAAACGCAGAAGGTTTGCGAACCAAACTGAGCAATTTGCTGTAAGACTTTTTGAACTCATCTCTCACAGAATCATCTGCTAAAGCAATCAAACCAGTCAGCTGAACCACATCAGGGGCAGGGAGCTTGTAAGCCACGGTCTTCCTCAGAGAACCCATAACAATACAATAGGAGGCAAGAAAACTTGGATCGGGGGAAACGGTACCTGCAACACAGACACACATTAATGAAATGCAAATGAGTGTGCAAAGCAATGTAAAATGCAATCATGCAGCAGGAGATCAAGGCAACTGTGCTGTGGAGATTCTGTATCAATAAACCATGATGCTGCTCTATCAAGAACAACCATTATATCTGATAATAAGAAAACCCCGGTATCGGACCACAAATCTGCTCTGTCAAGAACACACATCTGATAATAAGGACCTCTGATTTGGACCAAAAACTATGCTCTGTCAAGAACAAACATCTGATAATAAGGACCTCTGATACAGGACCAAAAACTCTGCTCTGTCAAGAACAAACATACATCTGCTGATGAGACCCTCTGATCCCAATCATAAACCTGCTCTGTCAAGAACAAATACACATCTGCTGATGAGATCCTCTGATCCCAACCATCAATCTGCTCTGTCAAGAATAAATACACATCTGCTGATGAGATCCTCTGATCCCAACATTCAATCAGCTCTGTCAAGAACAAATACACATCTGCTGATGAGATCCTCTGATCCCAACGATCAATTTGCTCTGTCAAGAACAAATACACATCTCTGGAGATAAGGTCCTCTGATATAGGACCAAAACTCTGCTCTGTCAAGAACAATCATATATCTGATGATGAGAACCTCTGGCACCAACAAAACTGATCCACTATCAAGAAAACCAGGTAGTCTGAAGGTTAAAGTTTCCTGCAACAAACCCAACCCTGCTCACAAGTATGGACCTAAACTGACTCAAGTTCGGCATCTTATGCGGTCATCAGCGTCACAGACATTCAAGAGGGGTGATACGATACCCAGAAGGTGTGGCATCACCAGCTCATGAAGCGGCCTCACTCGGCTGAATTCCAAATGATCGGTCCCCAGAGTCGACAATCCTCCAAACCAACAACCCCCTCAACCCAAAGGGTTGAAAAAGAAGTCAACCGGGAGAACCTCGTCTGAGCGTGGATTTCATGAGACACTAGTGCCTGCCAAGCAAGCACGCGCCCACTAATTTCCACAACTAATGCTATGTTCACTCAAGCCTGGGTCTGGCTTCTCACTCATCAGAATGCCCCTCCCACAACAACACAGATAATCATATCATACTGAAAATAAAGTGCGAGAAGTAAAATGCGATAAATAAACACAACCCAACAAGTAATCATACAAGCGCTAGGATTGACTCTCGCAGGGGACGTCGGATCCCCAAACTGACTCGCATTCGGGACGTTGGATCCCAGGAAACTATCAACTCCCCAGCAGAGTCGCCAGCTGTCGCTTCCACGAAAATAAGGTGCCGGCAAAACAGAAGAGTTGCCACCTTTTGTTATTTATCCCTCAGAACGGGAAAGGAAACGATCGGAAAAACCTGACAAAAAAGGTATAAGACAAGGTCGTCGCAACTGTTGTCTGGGTTCGGGAGTCGGTTACGCAAGGGGAAGGTATTAGCACCCCTCACGTCCATCGTACTCGATGGGATCCACGCTTGTTGGTGTTTACTGGACAATTTGGTTTATCTATCTACCTATCAAGGCTGGCTTAAAAAGAAAAGAAAATGACTCGGCAAAGCGTCGCACTTTATGCCTACGTATCCCCATCAGAGAATGAGAAATCAGAGTCAACGTAGTTCGACCTACTACGGGTTATGGGGGAAGGTGGCTCGCCAATACGTCAGTATTGTGCCTACGTACTCTCAACAGGTATGAGAGATCAGAGCTTACGTAGTTTGGGATAATACGGATTACGGGAATTCAGATTCATCTGTTTTATCGAGTAGGGTTAAACAGCAGTTCCAGCAGTTAGGGACAAAGCCTGTTTGCGGTGGCGCTGAAGTTTAACGACACTATTTTCTTCAGAAAAGCTTCCTTTGACTTACGGGCCCACGGGGCAAAAAGGTTTGAAGTTTGTTTTCTGTCTTTTACGAAAGAAGTGTTTTTTATTGTGTTTGCAATTTCAATCGCACTAAAGACTATGACCTGAGAGTGAATGCGTCGCATGTCACCCAAAGGGTGCCATACTAAACATCCAGACTGTTGAAAAGAAGTTCTCCAACAATCCTTTCTCAGATAGCTTAAGGCTCATAACGTACGAAAGAAATCATTCATGATTACTGTATCTTAAGTTGTTTTGAGATAAGAAGAGAACGGGCTCAACTAACGGGAGACTATCAAGTCCTAATGTTACCATGCCAAGGATTCATCCTATGGTTGAGGTTTGAAACAGGGAACTCCTAGAAGTTATCATGCATAGGTTTCAACCTAAAGTTCTATCATCACTTCCTTATCAAAGGAAGTGAGAGTCCAAAGGGATCATGTCAATGATAAACAGAAACAGATAAAGCATCAGCTTAAACAGTAAACAGTAAACGACTGTAAAATGCATGCAATGCAAGTGAGGGAGGAAATGTGTGTGGGGCAGCAGCCTCCACAAGCTCATCTCAACCTCAAGCCAGATATGAATAACTGCAATCATACAGAAGAAATAAAATAAAGTGCTATCAAGCAAGATAGAGCTGCAATCATACAGTAAAAATACAAGCTATCAAGCAAACACAAACCACATGGGCAAGGGAGCTGGGCTCTACCGAATACCCGCAAGCAAAGCCATACAGTAAAAATACAAGCAGAGGGAGCAACTCAACCTCTAGTGCAATCATGCTCCTAGCTTAAAGTCAGTCTAGATATGAACTTATTCTAATGCATCAAGCAAAACAAACGAGGCACATCAGCACAGAAAAGCAAACAGACAAGAAAGAAAGCAGATCAACAACTCCCTCTTTCACCTCCAAGCTTCAGCTCTTCTAACAGCAATCCAGTCTTCAGACTTCAACCACCCTTCAAGGCTATCATCCTCCCTAGCAAGTATAAACTTGCTTCTAAGCTTCCAACACCTCAACATAAGTATCAACTTGTTCTCTCTTCTCCAAGCTTCAGCTCTCCAGTCAATTCCACCCTCAGGCTTCACTCCTAACTGCAAGTATCAACTTGATTCCTTCAGGCTCTCAATGCATCAGTGTGAGTGTCAACTTATCCTTTATTCCTCAAGCCTCATCTCTACACTTAATCTCAATTGAATCCTCTTCATAAGTATCAACTTAGTCTTCAAGCTTCAGCTCTCCTTGCTTTACCAGTATCAACTTGGTCTTCTTCTCCTACAAGTTTCAGCTTCTCAGAGTAGTCTTCAATCACCTGGGAGTGTCAACTTCATCCTTCAATTCTTTAAGCCTCAACTCTTCATTCAATCTCCATTGGATCTTCTTCACAAGTATCAACTTGTTCTTCTTGCTCTTCAAGCTTCAGCTGCAATGGCAATGCTCAAGGAATCATCCTCTTCCACACTCTTCAATGAAGTCCTCATCTTCAAACTCAAGTCCAACATCTTTCAAGATACTCAAACCAGAAGACAATTGATTCAACAGAATGAGTGGAAATGATAAACAGCTTATTGACAACCAAAGGAAGCCTGTAAGGGTTCATCATTATGAGAGACTGGTTCCCTCAAAGTTCTACTTCCCAGATAAAGCCACTCATCCCTCCAAAGGAGGGATGTGAATATCTTAGAAGGACTTTTAGTCATTGGGAGGAATGGAAGCACAAGATGCTTTCCATATTTGTGAAAGAAGTCATTCTAATTACAAGGCTCTCCCTATGCTCCTACCTCCTAAATCTTCATCAGACACCTTCAGGCACAAGCAATTCCAAGCTCTAAGCAACTTCAAGCAACTTCAAGCATCCTCACCTTGTCTTCAACTTGTCTTCAATCTCAACCAAAGGCAAACAAAGCAAAACCCTAATCTAAGGGGACTAAAGAAGTTAATCTAGTTGAGTTAGTAAGTTAGGATCACCTAAAACCTAGGACTAAAGTTAATCCTAACTAAAATACTAAAACCAATTGTAAAATCCTACAAAAATAACTATGGGAACCTAGGTCAATCATGACTCTACCATATTAATTCTAGAGATCAAATCATCAAATAAGACCTAGAAATAAATTCTACACTACAAGGTACTAAACCTAAACCCTAAAAGGAAGCACCTAAGGTTTCAACCTAGAAAACACACCTATTTTCATCACAAAAATGTGATAAAAATGCTATGGGAGTATACATGTCTAAGCTAACAACTCACAAAAAATTAGGATCAAAATCATCACCACATGATCACACAAGATTCCACAAAATCAAGGATCAAACATAACTATTTTAATATCAATTAAAATGTAAAATTCCCATAAAATCAGAAAATGCATGAAATGAAAATATTTTTTATCTAAAAAATATTAGACTCAATCATGAATATAATGCAAAAAGAATGGGATTAATTGGATCATTTTTCAATTTTATATGATTTTATCAAGAACCATGAATAAAATGGAGAAAATAATGAAAATCAAAATAAAATAATAAAACCACGGTGCAGATAGTAAACACGCTCAGTTCATTATGACAATTGGGCCATCAGGGGGGGTGGGGATAACAATCTGAACTTAAGCCCAAAACCCCAACTTAAATGAAACGCAGCGTTGCAATGTGATTCAGAGTCCTTCACAAATTGAGATCAATACGTGGCCGTTGGATCATGCCTTCAGTCAAAGTCCAACCAAGATCTGATGGCTATCAAGTCATCTTCTCCAATTTGAATCCCTGAAACTCAGGTCACCTTGCGCGCCATAGTCACCGCCGGTGACTTTCTCCGGTCACCATTCCACAACCCTAGTTCAGCATAGAGTCCACCATAGGCCACGATCCCTTAATGAAACATGTCCCAAATTCCCTCACGAATTCATTCATGCCCTTAATTCTATCTGAAACCTCAAGATTCACCATAACCAACTTTCAACCGAAAATGGTAACATCCTAGATTGGTCACTAATTCTCAAATTAATGGTCTGAAATCATTCCTACACCGTTCTACAATGCATCTAACACCCTAATTCGTATTGATTCTACCTAATTCATGCTGGAGGAAGAAAGTTACTAACCTGAAAATTCTTGATGAACAGATGCACTAAACCTTCAAATCAAGCTCTCCAACCTTCCAGACACGATCAATGGATCATTCCCTTGCTTCTGTACGCACTAGAACTGGTTGAAAACCCCTGAAACTTGAAACCCGATGGTGAGTTGCAGGTGGAAAAATCAGAGTTCAAGAACACCAATCAGCCACGAATTCCTCTTGATTATGATCTGGACTCAATCCCTAGCATCCATGGAAGAAGTTGCAATCAAGAAAATGGATGGAAAGTGAAGAAATTGGTGAAACCGAATTCAGTTGCAAGCAAAGAAATCTCAATCTCAATCTATGCTCTCTCCTTCAATCATCACCAACCTTTCATCTGAACCTCTTCTACTCCATATATAGAACATGTGTGGGTGATCTAGAACCCTCTAGATCCTTCTAATGAGAGTTTCAATCTCTCATGACATAAGAATTTCAACCATATGCCATGGGGGGCATAGTTCTGTTTGCAGCTTGAAACCAATCCCATTCTCTTCCAATTTCTCCCCTAGTGACATTTTGAAAGTGTTTGGCTTGCAAGGGGCCTTGCTCATGCCTTGAATTTCAGTTTTGCAAATGTTACTTATGATGTAAGTAACTACTTTTCAAAGCAAGTCCACAAATTAGGCCTCAACTCAAAAATGTGGCTAAACCAATGTTCTCTAGAGTCAAAATGATATATTACATGCCATGGTTTGGATGTGTAGGTCAAAAATATCAATTTCCAACTTTGATTCATTTAACTTATACCCTTATTTTAGGTCATTTTTGCAACTTTGAGCTACAAGAATTTCCAACATCTCATGACCTCTTTACTAGCCTTAAAACATCATTTTGAACAAGTTTGATGTTGAAAATTTTCCCATTTGAAGCTTGGAAATATGAGTTATGGCCTTATGGTTGAAATGACCTAAACTCTCCAAATGACCAAAATGCCCTTGACTTGTCAAAGCCATAACTTGAGTTCTACAAATCCTATCAAGGACTTATAGTACTCTCTAGAAAGCTAAGAGGATAAGGAACAACATTCATGTTGACCAAAAGTTCATAGGAATCATCCTTCTTGGGCAAAAGTTTGATGCAAGTTGGGTAACTGTCAAGCCCCCAAATTCACACACCTCAAATGACCTGTAACTTGTCAAAGTCATAACTTGAGTTCTACAAATCCTATTAAGGGCTTCTAGCACTAAAATTAAAGCTAAGATCAAGCTCTACAACATTCATGTTGGGGGCAAGATGAGATAACAATCACATCTTGGGATAAACTGCCTTGAAGATAGGGGTCAAACTAGGGGATTTTACACTGTCAAGCCTTAGAAACCCTAGCTTGAAACTTCTCAAACTCTTCAATCATGATGAGTTAACCTTGGAATCATCCTTATAACATCTCAATGTATCAATCCATGATAACAAGTCATCCAACAAGGGATCAAGTGCCATTCTTATCTAAAGAGGCACATCAAAGGGGGTTTTATTCAAGCTCAAGAATATCCAAGTCATTCAAGAAATGAGTGGAAGCTTTTGAGAAGTTTGAAGGTCAACTAGTGGATTTCTCTCATAATCTGGGGATATGTTGAAGATCATCAATGAGTGTGTGAGCCATGACTTAGGGTATGGAATGTGTACAAAGATCATGGAAGACCTAGAGGGTCATTTTGAAGATGAGACAAGTCATTGATTCAAGCACAAGAGCTATAGTTGAAGGCAGTCAACTAGGGTTTCATCTGGGTCAACCCTAGGTCAACTGAGTGATTGAAGGGCATCAAGGCCAGCGTGGAGGTTGTGGAATTCATGAATTGAGATGTGGATACATGTGTGGTGTTGTGCCAAGGAGAAATCAAAAGGAATCAAGAAGAAGAGGAGTTACCAAATTAGGGTTTTAGTGTAAAATCCCCTGATTTAGGTCTAACTTCCAAGCCAGATAAGTCAAAATGCAAGTTTCAAATGGATTCTTGGTCAATATGAAACTTATAGAGCTTCTCAATAGCTTTAATTTTAGTACTAGAAGTCTTCAAGGAGATTTGTAGGATTCAAGTTATGGTTCTTGCAAGTTATGGGTCATCAGAGGACACTGAAATTTATCTGTGAAAGTCACTTGACTTCCAAGCAACTTTTTCCCATCAAGGAGTTTTCAAATGGATTCTTGGCCAACATAAGAGTTGTAGATCTTGATCTTAGATTTAATTTGAGTACTAGAAGTCCTCAAGAGTATTTGTAGAACTCAAGTTATGTTCTTGACAACCAAGGGGTATTTTGGGAAAGTTGAATTACAGGTCATTTTTCAACATAGGTCAAAATCTCTACCTTCCACTCCTCAAATGGAAAAATGTTCAACATGAGATGTGATCAAAATGATGTTTTTAGGCTAGATAAGAGGTCACGAGAGCTCGGAAGGGCTTGCTTCACAAAGTCACAAAAATGGCCTAAAATAAGGGTAAATTTTAAATGAACCAAGGTTGAAAATTGGGGTTTTTGATCTACAAATCCAAACCAAGCCATATGACATACCAATTTGATTGTAAAACACATTTTGAGAACATTGACATTGCCACATTTTTGAGTTGAGGGATATTTTTATGACTTGCTTTGTAAATTGGTTACTTGCATCATAAGGCACAATTGCCAAACCACTCTTCAAGGCAAATGCAAGGCCCCATTCAATCCATACACATTCAAAATCTCATTAGAGGACAAATTGGATCAGAATTGAGTAGAAACACAAGCTGCAAGGGGACTGTCATGAGTGCAAGCATGAAAGGAGATTTTCATGACATGAGAAATTGATCTTCTCATAGGATGGATCCAGAAGTTTCTAGAGCTTTCAAATATGTTCTATATATAGTTCTGAGTTGGTTCAATGCATAGGTTGGTGAAAATTGAGAGAGATTTGAGAGATTGCGTTTTCAACTTTCCCATTGCAAACCAAATTCTGTTACATAGTTTCAACCACTTTCAATCCATTCTTTTGATCTCAGAAGCTTGCTCTAGCATTGGTGGATGATTACAGATGGATAATTGAGCAAGATTGGTGAAGGATCGTGTGTTTGCACTTGGAATTCTCAACCTGCAACTCAGAATCGGATTCCAAGATTCAAGCTATTTCAATTCATTTTCTTGCATACAGAAGCTTGGTTATATGCTAGTGAAGGAATCTGGAACTTGTTGAAGCTTGATTTGAAGCATTGCTACCTCTGTTCATCAGATTTTTGTAGGTATGTAACTCCCATCTTGCGGCATAATTTAAGTAGAATCAATAGGTTTTAGAGGCATAGATGTGTTATAGACATGGCTAGGGTCGTTTTTGGTGAAGAAATTTGATGTTTAGAGACAAATGGTTAGGTGAAACATTTTCTTGGGGTGAACTGTTCTTGCTGTTCTTGATGATCTAAACCTAGGTAGATAGTGGAATCAACTCAGTGTTAGGTGGTGATGAGATTAGACACTTCAATTTGAAGAATTGTGATGATGGAATCTTGAGCATTCTCTGAAATTTTGATCGTGTTTTGAGGATGATGATGATTCAATAAGAATGGTTGGTATGGTTGAATTCAGTGTGAAGAATCGAGTGAATTAAGGCTTTTAAGTGTAGGTTTTGGTGAGGATTAATGGAGATGATAGTTGGAGAAGCTGAGTTTTTCGTTCTGTTCATCCATGGCTTGTTCTTCCCTCCACAATTCAAAGGAAGAAGATGACTTAAGAACCATTAGATCTCAGAGGAGGCTTTGACCAAAACCACATCCAACGGCCAGGCTTTAATTTCATTTTGTGAAGGATCTGAGGCATTAGTGAAACGCTCCGTTTCACTTAATGCATTTGGTTGGGCTTAGTTTGAAACATGATATCCACACCCCACCCTGTAAGCCCATCAGAGAATACACGTATTTGGCTTGCTATTCATACCCACTTTTTTATATTTTTCATTGATTTTCCATTTTAATTTCTGTACTGAATTAGGCCTAGTGCGCGCTGACTATTAACACCCCCTCTGGGCCCAGTTGATGATTTGAACTATTTCTGATTGCTATTTGACACGCATCTTTTTCATTTTCTTTTATTTTCTCATATTTTTTCCATTTCATTTAAGTAATTGAAATATCATAATAAATTGGAAAATAGGTATTTTTACATGGGTTTTTTCCCTCCTTCTCATTATGATCTCAATAAAATTATAGACAAATAAAATTGACATTTCATGCATTTTTCTATTTTTGGTGCATTTTTTACTTTTAATGGCATTTATTTCATTTTCATTTGATACCTCTATTTTCTGAATTTTGTGTGGTCATTTGATTTATAATTTTAACTTGGTTCTTTTTGCTATGGTTAGAGTATAGACTTAGGTTCCCCCTGGATATTTGTCACATTTTTGTGACTTAAGTTTAATTGTTTTTGAGAGGTGTGAAGCAAGTGTGCTAGAATTAGGGTTTCAACTAACATAGGTGCATCTCAACACATATTTTTTGGGTTTTTAGTTTGATTTAAGCCTTGGGGTTTATATGGGGTATAGGGTAAATAGTTAGGGTCCCTTAGAAATTAATCTAGGATTTTATGATGAGTATTTCCATTTTATTTGATTTTTGCAAATTGGGTGATATTGGTGTGTTTCCCCCTTGGGATCTTGTGTTGTTTGCTTGGGTTTTGGGTATTTCTTTGGGGTGTGGGGCTTGGGCTTGGCTTGTGGAGCATAATGAAGACCTTGGATGATGATTGAAGACAAGGGATAGAGCTTGATGCATGAAGATTCCTTTCCTGGCAGATGGTCTGTGAAGACTTAGGAGATAGGGAAAATAGGGAGAGCCTTAGAATAGAATGATTTCTTTCACAAACATGGAAAGTATCTTGTGCTTCCATTCCTCCCAATGACATAAAGTCCTTCTAAGGTATTCATATCCCTCCCTTGGGGGGATAAGTGGCTTATCTTGGAAGTAGAACTTTGAGGGAACCTGTCTCTCATAATGTTAAACACTTATAGGCTTCCTTTGGTTGTCAATAATCTATTTAGCATTCAACTTATTCTGTTAAGTGATTCTCTTCTGGAGTGCTTGCCTTGAAGATTAGAAGCTTATTGAAGACAAGATGTTCATGGCCTCAAAGATTGTTGGAGATAAAGCTTGTACCTGTCAAAGCTGCTTAATTGTTGAATTAGGGTTTTGCCGCTGTTTGAAGCCGTCTGCTGGTTGAAGCTGTTGACTGTTGGGGTTCATTGCTTGCTAAAGCTTGGTGTTTTCTTGGAGATGGAGGGCTTTCCTTGAAGCTTATAAGTCATTGAAGATGGAAGTGAAGTATTGCTTGAAGATGTTGCTGTCAAATGGCTTGCTGTTGATTATTTGCTGCTGTAGGAGCTGGTTTGCTGTCAGAGCTGGTGTTGGGGTTTTATTTCTTTTTCTGTATTGCTTGTTGGCTTGTTCAGCTTGCCCCTTAGGTTTGAAGTGAAGCTGTTTCACTTTGCCTATTGTTTTCCCAGGTTCGAGGTTGAGTGGGACTCCATTGCCTCGCTTGTATTGCTGCATCCATGCATTTTTACTGTTTACTGTATATATGCTGTTTCTTTTCCATTTATCCCCTAGGATCTCTGTTTCTCTCTGTGCAAGAGAGAAATATGACAGACATTAGGTTTTAACCCATGCATGACAATATTAGGTTAGTTTTTGATTCCCATTTTTCAACCCTAGGATTTTAGAGCGTCGTTCTCTTCTCATCTCGAAATAATCAAAAATACAATAAGATTTCAAACATCATAAAAGACAGTTCTTGCGTAAAAGACTGAAAACCAATCAAAGTGTCATTTTGGTCTGCTTGGACCCGTAATCAGAGGAAAACCTTTTCAGAAGGATCTAAAAAACAGTCAGACAAATCTGTGTCTTCCGGGGCCCGAACTACGTTTGCTCTGATCTTTCATGTTGTGTGAAAGTACGTAGGCATATGATGCGATGTCCTAGCGAGCAACCTTCCCATCTTCATCTGTAGTTAGGCGAACTACATTGACTCTGTTTTCTCGTTTCAGACGGGAATACGTAGGCATAGGACTGCTGTGTTCTGCCGAGTCATTTTTCTTCTCTTTTTAACCCTTAACCTTAGTTTAGATAGAATAATAATCCGTACAAGAAAACAAGCGTGGATCCCGTCGAGTACGACGGACGTGAGGGGTGCTAATACCTTCCCCTTGCGTAACCGACTCCCGAATCCAGGAATTTGGTTGCGACGATCATTCCTTTCCCGTCTTTGCGTTAGGTTTACTTCGAGCGTTTCCTTTCCCTCCTTTGGGATAAATAACGCACGGTGGCGACTCTTCTGTCATAGCCGGCGCCGATTTTCATAGTAGCGATAGCTGGCGACTCTGCTGGGGACTCCAACGGTTCCCTACGCGAGTCGATCCTAGTGCTTGTTTTCCCGTCATGGATTTTGTATGGATTTACGTTTCTGCATTTACATTCAGGATTATATTATTGTGATTATTGCTGTGGGTATGAGGGGGTTCTATGATTGAGAGATAAGCCGGACCTGGGCTTGAGTGCACCTAGAATTAGTTGTGGAAATTAGTGGGCGCGTGCTTGCTTTGCAGGCACTAGTGTCTCATGAAATCCACGCTCAGACGAGGTTCTTCTGGTTGACTTCTTTTTCAACCCTTTGGGTTGAGGGGGTTGTTGGTCAGTTGGATTGTCGACTCTGGGGACCGATCATTTGGAAGTTGGCTAAGTGAGGTCTCTTCAGGACATGATAATGCCACACCTTCTGGGTATCGTATCATCAGTCTTGAAAGTCTGTGACACCGACGACCGCATAGGATGCCATACCTTGTGTCAGTTATTAGGACACCTACCTGTGAGAGGGGTTGGGACATGCAGGTAACTTGACTTCCAGATTACCGGTTTTCTTGATTGAGATTCAGTGGTGTGATATTTGAGGACAGTGTTATTGGGTCTGTCAGAGACCAGGTTGGAGCATTGTGGATGGTCTTGAGCAGTTTGTGGGTCTATTTGAGGCCAGTATTGTGGATTGGGCTTCTCAGCCAGGGGCACTTGATCCCTTGTTGCATTGTTTGCATATCGCATTGTTTGCATCATCATGTGCATATCATTAACGTGTGTCTGTGCTGCAGGTGCATTTTCATACTTCCCGATTCTAGTGCTCCAGACTTCTATCTGTTATTATGAGTACTTTGAGGAGGACTGTTGCGTATAAGTTGCCTACCCCTGATGTGACTTCTCTGTTGGGTCTGATTTCCCTAGCTGATGATGATGTGAGGAGAAGCTTTAGGAAGAGCTATGGGAAGCTATTGAGATTGGTTTGCAGACCAACTACATATGAGCTGAATGGGTTATACACATTGATGCAGTTATATGATCCCTCCTTGAGGTTTTTTTTGTCCTAGGACTTCATTTTGGCTCCGACCATGGAGAAGTACGCTGAGTTTCTAGAGTTGCCAGTTCAAAATAGAGTACCCTTCATTCACTTCGATGATATGCCTAAGCTGGAGGACTTGGCTGTGTCTCTACATATAGATCCTGCAGAGTTGTTGTTGACCTCCTGGCATGGAGTTTCTGGCTTCAGTCTCAAATTCTTGGTTGGCAAAGCTCAAGAATACGCTAAGAGTGGCTGTTGGATTGTGTTTAACGTTGTTCTTGCTTTGTGCATCTATGGGATTATACTGTTCCCTAATCTGCCTGAATTCGTTAATTTGGATGCATTCCACTTGTTTGCTGCAGGCAACCCGGTGCCTACCTTGATTGGAGATTTCTATCATTCCTTGCATTATAAAAATGAAAACAGAAGGGGGAAGAATGTCCATTGTTGTGTACCATTGCTAAATATGTGGTTTGAGAGCCATCTGCCCAAGAAGGGTCCTTTTGTTGAATCTGCAGATACAGCTGAATGGTCCGAGCGTCTAATGGGACTTTCTTCAGAAGACATTGTCTGGTTCGATAGAGATTTATTGGGGTCAGAGATTATCTTCAGTTGTGTCGGGTTTCCCAACGTTCCTTTGATTAGAAGGAAGGGATGTATCAACTACAACCCCTCCTTGCTAGTCAGACAGTTCGGGTATGCTTTGAAGAGTCCGCCGAAGGAAGAAGAAATACAGGAATCTCTGTATTGCACTGGTGACTTGAGTGGGAAATTATTGGCTAAGCTTCAGCATGCTTGGAACCATATTTACAGAAGAGGGAAGCCATTATTGGGCAAGAATGATTGTCAAGCCTATATGCCATACAAGGTGTGGATTCAAGAGAGGGTAAGACAGATGCAGATGCCTTTTCTAGCAGTATCACGTCCTGTTCCCATTCCAGTTGAGGAACCGACTTCTGTGGCTATTGAGGCATATGAGCAGGTCGTGAAAGAAAAATAAGACCTGATAAAGATCAACGAAGAGTTAGAGAAGGAATTGACTCAAATCCGGAGTGAAAAGAACAAAGTTGTGTATTCCTTCCAACAACAGACTGAGTTGGTAAACAGGTTAGGTGCTGAACTGGCAGAAGAGAAAAAGAAGCATGAACGCCTGGGAATAGACTTCAAAAGCTCTCATGACATGTTAGAGTCGAAGAAGAAGTCACTCGATATCGCCTACCAAGAAATCTCCTCGTTCAACAAGACGTGGAATGCTACGCTAACCAACAACAAAGAAAGAGAAGACAAATTGAAGCAGCAGATCTCTGCACTCAAAGATCAGTAGAAGGCTAGCAAGAGAAAGTATGAAGAAGAGTTTATGGTACGATATGACCTTCAGAACTCGTTGAACAAGGCTGTCGAGCGCAAGAAGAAGGTTGTCTCCTAGAAGCGGAAGTTAGATGACTGCTTTGGAGAAGGGGCGTGGGAGGAGTCTATCGGTGATTTACAACGTGTTCTCAAGCGAAGAGATCTACTTATCGAGGGATTGCTTTCTCAGCCAGACCATCAGAAGACCAAAAGGCTGCTGGAAGAGTATCGGGCGTATGGCCGCACGTGACCATTTTATGTACTATTGTGTATGCTTTATTTGCATCGTGCCGACCATCACCAGGCTTGTTGGATGAGGTCATGCATTTTCTTATTGTATTGCATTACAATGATGTTATAACTTTGCCTCGATAGGCCCGTTCAGCAATATATGAGTTGTTTCTTCTGTGAATGTATCTGAGTTTCTTGTCACCGCACTGTCACAGCACTGCACGACACAAAAACACATTGGCACTAGAATTGGGGGAGTGATATTCCCTAATGCACAGACACATGTTGCATTTGCATACATATCCATATTGCATTACCAGGTAATTATTGAAACTGTATCTCATTTCCTGCATCTCGACAGGTTTTTTCAGGATTGAAAGTCAACGTCCTCACCGATACTCTACTCGTACCAACTGCAAAAGAGTTATGGACCAGATGCAAAACGAGATGCAGGAGATGTGTGAAAAGCTGGCGCTGTTCATGCAGACGATGGAGGCAGTTGTGAAGGGGCAGGAAAGCCTGCAGCCGTTGCTGGCAAAGAGTACTGGGAATGGAAACGAAGACCACAATTCTGTACATGTTGAAACCATTCATGGGGATGGTACTCCTACGCCTGTAGCTCCACCTGTGGTGAATATACCTGTTGTGAATGTGAACAATGGCGCTGGCGTCGGGAATGGTAATACAGGAATTGGTAATGAGACTGTCATTAACAATGTTGGATTTGGAGACGCCAATCTGGGTGGTGGTAACAATGGAGGTAATGGCTTTGGCAACAACGGGTTCGGCTATAATGATCAAGGTTTTGATTATGTCAATCAGGATGGGAAGTTCGGCTTCAACACCCAGGGTTTCGGATATGATGGTTTTGGTAATGCTAATCAGGGCTATGGTGGATTGGGTAATGGAAATGGCGCTGGGTTTCTCAACATTGGGTTTGGACCTGCCGGGGTCACTCAAGGGTATGGTAACAGGGGACGGGGTCCTATGATGAATCAGACTGGATTTGGTCGTAACAATGGGTATGACGGGTACGGAAATGAGAATGTTAATTAGGTTGAAGACCAACAGGAAGATGCCTTTTCTGGTAGAGGTATTGAAGGACCTGTGGATCCTGTGCAAAGGATCAAAATGCTTGAGGAACAAATGAAGGGTGTAGTGAATCAGAATACTACTGGCTTAGATATGACTACAATAGGATTAGTGCCTGGTCTGAGGGTACCGCTGAAGTTTAAAGCTCCCACTTTTGATAAATATAAGGGGGACACTTGCCCAAAGGTGCATGTTCTCTCTTACTACAGACGGATGTCCGCTTACTCAAATGATGAAAGAATGCTGATGCATTTCTTTCAAGATAGCCTGTCCGGACCGTCATTGGAATGGTATATGGGGCTGGAGCCCACTCAGATCAAAACATGGAAGCAACTGGCTGATGTGTTTGTGACACATTACAAATATAACAGTGACCTGGCACCAAACAGGGTCCAGCTGCAAGGCTTGTCATAGAAAATTGGGGAGAGTTTCAAAGAGTATGCGCAAAGGTGGCGCGACATGGCGGCAAGAGTGCATCCTCCTCTAGTGGAGAAGGAGATGAACGATATGTTCATTGGAACATTCACGGGGATATTCTACGAGAAGTTGTTTCCTGTTGCATTGGGCAGTTTCTCCGATCTGATCTTGATGGGTGAAATGATTGAGAATAGTATTAAGGTGGGAAGGTTCCAAGCTGGGGAGTCTACTTCGTCAGGAGGTAATAGAAAAGCATTGGGGGTCGACGTCAGGGCGACGCTAGTGCTGTATTTGGTGGCCGAAGCAGAGGAAGAGGACGAAATCAATATATGCATCCTCAACAAGTAGCAAGTGTTACCATCCCGTTTCATCAACAACCACAACCACTACAACAGATACCACCACAGCAACAACAACAGCAGCAGCAGGGGCCGAATCAGGGTCAGAGAAGATTTCCGAATGCTAAACCAAAGAGGGTGTTTGATAAGCCTCCGTATACGTATGCAGAGTTGCTTCAGACGTTGTTGAGGTTAAATCTGGTTGAGAAAAGAACATTGGCACCACCTCCGGGGCCAGAACTCCCCTTTGGGTTCGATGCCAATAAGCATTGTGAGTTTCATTCCGGGGCGCCCGGACATGACATCGAGGGCTGCCACGCTTTCAAGCATAAAGTCCAAGATCTGTTGGATAGCAAGGCTATAAACTTCGGGCAGGCAGGCCCTAATATTCTACATACGCCTAAGCCCAATCATGGGGCGAATGCTATATTAACGGAAGAGGACTTGAATCTGGTGATGAATGTTGATGAACTAAAAACACCGTTGTGCGAAGTCAAGAGCAGATTGCTGAGAGGGGGTGTGTACCCGGGCTGTGATGAATTCTGTTTGGACTGCTGGACCCAGGTTGGGGGTTGTGCAGAGTTGAAGAAAGGTATTCAGGCTATGATAGATGAAGGCACGTTGCAATTTGATAGAACGGCAGTTGAGAAACCCGAGGAAGTGGTATTTGATGAGCATAATGATGTGGCAATGGTGACAGCTCCAAGGAAAACCATAACTATAACGGCGCCTGCCGGGCGGCCGACGATCACCATCACTAAAGCAGGGCCCGTCCCTTTCGAAAGTACCAAAGTCGTGCCATGGACCTATGGGTTGGAGGCATATTGTAATGGGGAGAAAATAGAATTCAATGAACAACCAGCTGGGGTTATGGACAATGTCGTCGGGACTGGAGGAATGACGAGAAGCAGGAGAATTTTTATATCGCCTGAGGTAGAGGCAGAACGATTGGCAAAAGGTAAGGGAAAAGTGAATGAGAGTGTTCCTGTGCAGAGGAATGAAAAAGAAACGTCACTGAAAGATGTAGAGGAATTTATGCGTCTTATCCATAAAAGTGACTACAAAATTGTTGAGCACCTTCAACAAACGCCTTCAAAGATTTCCATATTGTCGCTGCTATTGTGTTCTGAGGCCCATCGGAACGCTTTATTGAAAATTCTAGACACGTCATTTGTACCCCAAGATGTTTCTGTGAATCAGTTAGAGGGGGTGATGGCGCACGTGAATGCAGGCCATAGTTTGGGATTTACTGATTTTGATTTGACCCCGAGGGGAAGAGAGCATAATATGGCGCTGCACGTCTCAGTTGAATGCAAGGGCACGGTCATGTCCCATGTGTTGGTGGATACAGGGTCTTCCTTGAATGTGCTTCCGAAGAAAGCAATGATGAAATTGGATATCAGGGGAATCATTTGTACGCTTAGTGACTTGGTGGTCAGGGCATTTGATGGTACGAGGAGGTCAGTTTTCTGATCAATAACATTACCGTTGCAAGTGGGGTCTGAAATCTTTGAAACTGAATTCTATATAATGGACATCCAACCAGCGTATAGTTGTCTTCTTGGGCGCCCATGGATCCATGCTGCCGGGGCAGTCACATCCACGTTACACCAGAAACTGAAGTACATGGTGGGGGACAGCGTCGTCACAGTTTGTGGAGAGGAGGATATATTGGTCAGCCATTTGTCGCCATTCAAGTACGTGGAAGTCGACGGTGAAATCCATGAAACACCCTGTCAAGCCTTTGAGGGGTTGCGAATTAAGGACAAAGCTCCAGTACCCATTAAAGTATCAGATGTAGCGGTGTCATCGTATAAAGAGGCTCAGGCTCTAGTACAGGCAGGCGAGACCAAGGGCTGGGGTCAAGTGTTGGAGATTCCCGTGAAGAATGACAGGTTCGGGCTTGGGTATCATCCTTCGTCATCAGCATCCTCTTCAGGAGCGCCCAAGTTCAGAGGGCCGATAACCTTCGTCATGCTGTTTCAGATTCTGAGGAATGGGACAACGATTGCGACATGGACGCCTGGATTCAGCCGAGCGTGCCAGGACAAGGGATTTGCAATTGGTCTATTCAGGAGACTGTTCCTGTGACAACGAAACAGTAATGCTTTGTTTTATTAATTGTTGAATAATCCGGTGCCCTACCCGGGGCAGCATCATTTTGCTTAGGGCCACTCTGTTATGTACATTGCACTGTTTAATCATTAAATAAAAGGCGTTTTTTCATGTACAAATATTGTGATCTCTGCTTTTCTTGTTTTTGTTTTAATAATAAAATGGCTATGTGGCTATTCGCTTTATACACGTTTTGAAGCATTTAACCATTTCCTTTGCAGGATTACTATTTCAGATGACATCTATGAACCACCTATGACTCACTTCGACTTTGAGCACCCGGTATTTCAGGTCGAAGGAGAGATTGTCGAAGACGGCGACGTGCCAGAAGAGTTGACATGGCTGTTGAAACAAGAAGAAAGAATCATTCTGCCTCACGAGGAAGTCATTGAGACCGTCAATTTAGGGTCGGAAGGGGTTGAAAGGAACATCCGTATAGGGGCTGCGCTGCAAAGCGACGTCAAGCAAAGGTTGATTGAGATGCTCAGGGAGTATAGTGATGTATTTGCTTGGTCGTACGAAGATATGCTTGAGCTGGATACGGATATGGTTGTGCACCGTCTGCCGCTAAAAGAAGAATGCTCACCGGTTAAGCAGAAACTCCGAAGGACTAGACCTGACATGGCAGTAAAAATCAAGGAGGAAGTTCAAAAACAGTGGGATGCCGGGTTCCTAGCTGTTACAAAATATCCCTCATGGGTCACTAATATTGTGTCAGTGCCAAAGAAAGACGGTAAGGTGAGAATGTGCGTAGACTACCTGGACTTGAACAAAGCGAGCCCGAAAGACGATTTTCCACTTCCTCACATTGATGTGCTGGTGGATAATACTGCTCAGTTCTCCATATTCTCCTTCATGGATGGCTTCTCTGGCTACAATCAGATTAAAATGGCGCCAGAGGATATGGAGAAGACTACCTTCATTACGCCTTGGGGAACATTTTGTTACAAAGTGATGCCCTTCGGATTGAAGAATGCTGGGGCAACATATCAGCGTGCAATGACGACTCTCTTTCATGATATGATGCATAAAGAGATCGAGGTTTATGTGGACGATATGATTGCAAAATCCCAGATGGAGGAAGAACACTTGGTCAATCTGCTGAAACTATTCAAGAGGCTTAGGAAGTTCAGGTTGAGACTGAACCCTAACAAATGCACCTTCGGGGTGAGATCGGGTAAGTTGTTGGGGTTTATCGTGAGCGAAAAAGGAATAGAGGTTGATCCTTCGAAAATAAAAGCAATACAGGAAATGCCAACGCCTAAAACAGAAAAAGAGGTGTGCGGGTTTTTAGGGAGACTGAACTACATCGCTCGGTTCATATCCCACCTAACAGCCACGTGTGAGCCATTATTCAAGCTGTTGAAAAAGGACCAGGCTGTAACATGGAATGAAAATTGTCAAAAGGCGTTCGATAAAATAAAACAATATTTGCAGGAGCCTCCTATTTTGATACCTCCAGTGGCAGGGAGACCCTTGATTATGTATTTGACGGTTCTTGAGGGGAGTATGGGTTGTGTTCTCGGTCAACATGACGAGACAGGGCGTAAAGAGCATGCGATATACTATCTGAGTAAGAAGTTCACTGATTGTGAGTCGAGGTACTCAATGCTTGAGAAAACGTGTTGTGCGCTAGCCTAGGCCGCCAAACGTTTAAGACAGTACATGCTGAATCATACAACCATGCTCATTTCGAAGATGGATCCTATCAAATATGTATTTGAAAAGCAGGCATTATCTGGGAGAATTGCCCGTTGGCAGACGGTTTTGACCGAATATGACATCCAGTATGTTTCTCAGAAGGCTATAAAGGGGAGTGTGTTATCTGAGTATCTTGCTGAGCAGCCTCTTGATGACTATCAATCGATGAGGTTTGATTTTCCTGACGAGGATATCATGTACCTAAAGGTGAAAGATTGTGACGAGCCGTTGCCGGACGAAGGACCAGAGTTGGGTTCCAAGTGGCAGATGATATTCGACGGAGCTGTGAATTCCTATGGTAGTGGAATAGGGGCAATTATTACTACTCCACATGGGTCGCACATCCCATTTACTACCCGATTGACCTTTCCCGTTACCAATAATGAAGCCGAATATGAAGCTTGTATTATGGGGCTTGAAGAAGCCATTGATTTACGAATCAAAAATCTGGATGTATACGGAGACTCAGCTCTGGTGGTGAATCAGATAAAAGGAGAATGGGAGACACGTCAGCCCAATTTGATACCATATATGAATTATGCAAGGAGATTGTTGCCTTTCTTCGACAAGGTTGAATTGCATCATGTACCAAAGCATCCGATGATAAACCCTGGTATTTTGACATCCGGAATTTCCTAAAGAACAAGGAGTATCCGGCTGGGGCATCCAGTCGTGATCAGAAGACTCTCAGGAGATTGGCCGGTAATTTCTATCTGAATCCGGACGGTATTCTGTACAAAAGAAATCATGACCTGGTGTTGCTATGTTGTGTAGACGAGAAAGAGGCGAAGTTGCTCATGGAAGAGATACATGAGGGTACGTTCGGTACACATGCGGGTGGGCATGTTATGACGAGAAAACTGCTGCGGGCAGGTTACTACTGGCTAACTATGGAAATAGACTGTTTCAAGTTTGCAAAGAGGTGTCATAAGTGCCAGATTTATGCGGACAAGGTCCATGTACCCCCAAGTCCTTTGAATGTGATGTCATCACCGTGGCCGTTCTCGATGTGGGGAATTGATATGATTGGTAAGATCGAGCCTACGACATCAAACGGACATCGGTTCATCTTGGTAGCAATTGATTATTTTACCCAATGGGTGGAAGCGGCATCGTATGCCAATGTGACCAAACAGGTGGTAGCCAGGTTTGTCAAACGAGATATTATTTGCAGATATGGGATCCCTGAGCTGATCATCACCGACAACGGTTCGAATATAAACAACAAGATGATGAAGGAGCTATGTCAGAATTTTAAGATTGAGCATCACAACTCTTCTCCTTACCGACCCAAGATGAATGGCGCAGTCGAAGCGGCCAATAAGAACATAAAGAAGATTGTTCAGAAGATGGTTGTGACGTATAAGGACTGACACGAGATGTTACCTTTCGCTTTGCACGGTTATCGTACGACGGTACACACATCAACCGGGGCAACTCCTTTTTCATTGGTATACGGGATGGAGGCAGTATTACCGTTGGAGGTTGAGATTCCTTCCTTGAGGGTTTTACGAGATGTCCAACTGGACGAGGCAGAATGGGTGAAAGACAGGTTGAATCAGCTAAGTTTAATTGATGAGAAGAGGCTAGCTTCTCTAGCATACAGTCGGTTGTATCAGATCCGAATGAAGAAAGCGTACGATAAGAAGATATGTCCTCGCAGCTTTCAGACGGGTGACCTTGTGCTGAAGAGGATTCTCCCGCCCCAAAAAGATCACAGGGGCAAGTGGACCCCTAATTACGAAGGGCCCTACGTTGTCAGAAAAGTCTTCTCTGGAGGAGCCTTGTTACTATCTACCATGGATGGTGAAGACTTTACGTCGCCTGTGAATTCAGACGCAGTTAAAAAATACTTTGCTTAAAAAATTGACCCGCTGGACAGTAAAAAGAGAGTCCGAGCAAAAATGGGGCATCCTGGCGAACCAAAAACAGAATAAAAGGTTCGGGAAAAAGTTAGGAATAAAATTGAAAAGATATACACCCGCGAAGTCGAAAACCTACATTGGGCGACTTCGGCAAAAAAGGGTATCCCGGTGAATTGAAAACCCGCAAAGGGCGATTCACGCAAAAGTTAGGGATTTAAAAAGCAAATGACTGCGGTCCGAATTTGATACTGCATGGCTTGGTGGTTTGGAGAATACTTGGGGGTTCGTCTATCAGATACAATCTATTCCGAAAATTGAATACCGGGAAAGCAACGGAGTCAGGCGAGTCATAGGAGGATCAGCTCATGATGTTTGTCTGCACCATATTGCCGACATGTATACAAATTTGACTTGTATTTATGCTTCTTGTGCATACTTGTATAATTGTTGTGTGTAACTTCCTCTTTTCAGGAGTTGCATCCAGTGTACAAAACTTCGCCTATTTACAGGTCCAATCAATAAAAACATGTTATTCAGTATTTGATGCTTGTTCTTTACTGTTTTGTATGTGAAAAACATCGATGTTTTTGATAAAACTAGCATTTGCATAACTTTGTTGGCCCTTGCCAATAATTGCTAAAACTTCGAATTGACTGAAATAATGTCACTAACACTAACCTGAATAGATCTGGTTGCATAGACTTGTTTTGTCTTGTTTGCGTTGTGCAGGGTTCTTGTCCATTGGAAGTGAACGATCAGAAATTGGTAGCCCCAGCCAGAGGCTCTTAAAATACTTGGCCTTATTGGACGCTAATCCCCATGCAGGTCGTATCTCATCCCAGAAGTTTGAGACGATGTTATCCTTTACCGAAGGAAGGAGTATTTTCCCCAGAAGAGTATCCTCATGGAAGTGTCTACAGGATATCTCCAGCAGGTCAAGATCATGTATCCCCTGCAGAAGTAAGCACTCCCCAGAGAGTAGGCGCATGCACAATCCCCAGGCGAGAGGATTCCCACGGTGATTGACTAGGTCAGAGTTGGTTCAGAAGGATTGATACCATAGAAGTTGGTTTTCTTTTCTCCCCACAGGTTGTCAGGCCGGTGATCAGAATGGGTATCCTCAGCAGAGTTGATAGTTCCGAGTTTATAAATTATGCTCAAACAGTATTGGTTCCTCCAGAAGGATTCCTTATCCCCAGTAGGGTCATTTATTCTCCCTAGCTGAGATTCACCGTCCCCGGCGGAGTTAGTCTGTTTTCCCCAAGAGAGTCATTTCTTCCCCAGCGGGGTTTTCTCTCCCCAGCAGGTGTTATTCTTTCCTCCCAGTTGAAATTGAAGGTTAAAACTCTCCCCAGCAGAGTTGGATGTATGTCCATGCATTTATCTTGCTGGAATACTGTGTGATACCCTTTCATCCCCAGCAAGGCGGTATTTGTTCTCAGCATTCCGTGTTGACGGAGCAAGCTTGTCAAAGCTTCCCCAGCAGTCTAAACCTGCATTCGCATTTGCATATAGTGTCATATTACCCCAAAATGCGTAGCATTTCCATACTGTATGGAGCATTACGACATTGTCAAACATACGCATTTTGAAACATAAATCAGGTTGGTTAACCTTTTGATTTCAGGTGTTTCTCAGCAGGAGAATGGAGTTACGACTCAGATATATTACCAGACAATCGAGGTCTCGGCGTGAGACCTGTGATGATATAGTTCATCTTATTACATTCCCCATAGATTATTGGGTGGAGTCTCTCTTATCCAGTAATTGGAGCGTTTCGTCGAGATTACTGTCACGTCAGCATATCAGGGTGTCGACATCGAGGCGGGCGTCTGGCAGCTTGTTTTCAAAGTATCCCCAGCGGAGGCTGCTACGGTAAAGGTCAAGCGGAGTTAAATTCCCACAGGATGAGAGAGTTTATCCCCAGCAAGGTCACTGGGATTTCTCCACATTGACGAAGTGTGTCCAGACGTGGACGAAGTTGGTGCATATAAGAATAGTGTTTTGCGGGTTGACAGATTTATTTTCCGTATTGACGACGATTTCCCCGGTACAGTCCGGACGAGGATAGTTTTGGATTTCCTAACAAGGAAGGGTAGGAGGCCGAACGAGGGTGGTTTTTGTATTTCCAAACGAGGATGTGTATGTTTACAAATAGAGGCTTTTGATTCCAGACGAGGATGGATATGATTCTTATCGCGGTTAGTTTGTATTTCCGTACAAGGATAGAGTATAATTCCGTAAAGGGAAGGGTATGGAGCCGAACGAGGAGGGGTATGATTCTTATTGTGAATAGTTCGTAGTTCCAAACGAGGATGAGCATGTTTTCAATGAAAAGGTTAAGATTCCAAACGAGGAAAGAGTATGTCCCCTAAAGGGGAAGAGTGAAGGTTCCAAACGAGGATAGGGTATGATTCCATACGAGGAAAGGGTATGATTCTTAAAGAGGATAGTTGTTGATTCCGAATGAAGATAGTTTTCTGATTTCCAAACGAGGATAGGGTATGATTCCATACGAGGAAAGGGTATGTTAGAAAAACGCAAGATTCCCTACGCGGAAAGGATATGTTTTAATGAAGAAAAGCTATGATTCCGTACGAGGTTGGGTATGTTTTCTTACGAGAAAGAGTTGGTTATTTCCAAACGAGGATGGGTAGGTTTCCCAATGGAAAAGTTTATGAATTCCGTACGAGGTTGGGTATGTTTATGTTTCCAAACGAGGATGGGTATATGTGATAATGAAAATTAGTAATTCCAAACGAGGATAGGGTATGGTTCCAGACGAGGAAGGGTATGATTTTACGGCGAATGTTTAGTAATTCCAAACGAGGATGGGGTATGGTTCCAGAAGAGGAAGGGTTATGATGTTTACGGTGAATATTTTGTGATTTCCAGACGAGGACGGGTAGGATTATGTCCGAATGAGGATGGATATGGCTTCTAATAGGTTCGATTTCCAAACGAGGATGGGTATGTTGTATAATGAAAGGTTTCATTTCCGTACGAGGATGAGAGTGTTTCGTAGTGAGGGTTTGATTTCCAAACGGGGGAAGGGTATGATCCCTAAATAAGGAAGTGTTTAGAATGTTTAGATTTCCAGATGAGGACGGGTATGATTTCTAAAGTGAAAAGATTAAGTCTTGACATGGACAGTTTTGGTTACTCTTCGTGTCAACAAAATAATGGTCTGACACGGACCATTTATCCCTAAGCAGTGGTGCAGTTTATTTCTGCAGTTGGCAAATTTCTGGGTTTATTAGAGTGCAACCATCTCGTACCTCGATTGTTTGAAGGTCGTTCGCTCTTCATCCAGTCGGGTCCAAGCCGCTTGAATAGGGGCAGCTGTTGCACCCTAAAATTTGCCCAACATGTTTCATCTGGTTCATGTTTTAGTTGCATTGTCATTTGCATAGTAAATCATGTAAATAGTCTAATCATTTGCATAACACAGCATAACAAGTCATCCAACAAGGGATCAAGTGCCATTCTTATCTAAAGAGGCACATCAAAGGGGTTTTTATTCAAGCTCAAGAATATCCAAGTCATTCAAGAAATGAGTGGAAGCTTTGAGAAGTTTGAAGGTCAACTAGTGGATTTCTCTCATAATCTGGGGATATGTTGAAGATCATCAATGAGTGTGTGAGCCATGACTGAGGGTATGGAATGTGTACAAAGATCATGGAAGACCTAGAGGGTCATTTTGAAGATGAGATAAGTCATTGATTCAAGCACAAGAGCTATAGTTGAAGGCAGTCAACTAGGGTTTCATCTGGGTCAACCCTAGGTCAACTGAGTGATTGAAGGGCATCAAGGCCAGATTAGAGGTTGTGGAATTCATGAATTGATATGTGGATACATGTGTGGTGTTGTGCCAAGGAGAAATCAAAAGGAATCAAGAAGAAGAGGAGTTACCAAATTAGGGTTTTAGTGTAAAATCCCCTGATTTAGGTCTAACTTCCAAGCCAGATAAGTCAAAATGCAAGTTTCAAATGGATGCTTGGTAAACATGAAACTTGTAGAGCTTCTCAATAGCTTTAATTTTAGTACTATAAGTCTTCAAGGAGATTTGTAGGATTCAAGTTATGGTTCTTGCAAGTTATGGGTCATCAGAGGACACTGAAATTTATCTGTGAAAGTCACTTGACTTCCAAGCAACTTTTGCCCATCAAGGAATTTTCAAATGGATTCTTCGCCAACATAAGAGTTGTAGATCTTGATCTTATCTTTAATTTGAGTACTAGAAGTCCTCAAGAGTATTTGTAGAACTCAAGTTATGTTCTTGGCAACCCAGGGGTATTTTAGGAAAGTTGAATTACAGGTCATTTTTCAACATAGGTCAAAATCTCTATCTTCCACTCCTCAAATGGAAAAATGTTCAACATGAGATGTGTTCAAAATGATGTTTTTAGGCTAGATAAGAGGTCATGAGAGCTCGGAAGGGCTTGCTTCACAAAGTCACAAAAATGGCCTAAAATAAGGGTAAATTTTAAATGAACCAAGGTTGAAAATTGGGGTTTTTGATCTAAAAATCCAAACCAATCCATATGACATACCAATTTGATTGTAAAACACATTTTGAGAACATTGACATTGCCACATTTTTGATTTGAGGGATATTTTTATGACTTGCTTTGTAAATTGGTTACTTGCATCATAAGGCACAATTGCAAAACCACTCTTCAAGGCAAATGCAAGGCCCCATTCAATCCATACACATTCAAAATCTCATTAGAGGACAAATTGGATCAGAATTGAGTAGAAACACAAGCTGCAAGGGGACTGTCATGAGTGCAAGCATGAAAGGAGATTTTCATGACATGAGAAATTGATCTTCTCATAGGATGGATCCAGAAGTTTCTAGAGCTTTCAAATATGTTCTATATATAGTTCTGAGCTGGTTCAATGCATAGGTTGGTGAGAATTGAGAGAGATTTGAGAGATTGCATTTTCAACTTTCCCATTGCAAACCAAATTCTGTTACACAGTTTCAACCACTTTCAATCCATTCTTTTGATTTTAGAAGCTTGCTCTAGCATTGGTGGATGATTACAGATGGATAATTGAGCAAGATTGGTGAAGGATCGTGTGTTTCCACATGGAATTCTCAACCTGCAACTCAGAATCGGATTCCAAGATTCAAGCTATTTCAATTCATTTTCTTGCATACAGAAGCTTGATTATATGCTAGTGAAGGAATCTGGAACTTGTTGAAGCTTGATTTGAAGCATTGCTACCTCTGTTCATCAGATTTTTGCAGGTATGTAACTCTCATCTTGCGGCATAATTTAAGTAGAATCAATAGGATTTAGAGGCATAGATGTGTTATAGACATGGCTAGGGTTGTTTTTGGTGAAGAAATTTGATGTTTAGAGACAAATGGTTAGGTGACACATTTTCTTGGGGTGAATTGTTCTTGCTGTTCTTGATGATCTAAACCTAGGTAGATAGTGGAACCAACTCAGTGTTAGGTGGTGATGAGATTAGACACTTCAATTTGAAGAATTGTGATGATGGAATCTTGAGCATTCTCTGAAATTTTGATCGTGTTTTGAGGATGATGATGATTCAATAAGAATGGTTGGTATGGTTGAATTCAGTGTGAAGAATCAAGTGAATTAGGGCTTTTAAGTGTAGGTTTTGGTGAGGATTAATGGAGATGATAGTTGGAGAAGCTGAGTTTTTCGTTCTGTTCATCCATGGCTTGTTCTTCCCTCCACAGTGTTGCACCCTAAAATTTGCTCAACCTATATTCACTTGGTTTATGTTTCAATTGCATTAGCATTTGCATATAGAGTCATGTACATAGTCTAATCATCTGCACAACATAGCATAACAAATCATCCAACAGGGGACCAAGCATTATTCTCATCTCTATGAGCCTATCAAGAGGTTATTATTCAAATTCAAGCACATCCAAGTCATCAGAAAAGAAATTGGAACCTAAGGAGTCAGTGGATCAAGCAGTGGATCTATCTCCTATCTGAGGGTATCTGAAGATCATCAAAGAAGTTGTGAGCTGTGGACTGAGTATGGAGGATATTTAGACATCATAGAGGACTTAGAAAGTCATCTGGAGAAGGATACAAGTCATTGATGTGATCACAAGAGTTGCAGTTGAAGACAGTCAACTAGGGTTTCATCTGGGTCAACCCTGGGTCAACCCTAGGTCAAAGGATTGATTGAAAGGCATTAAGGTCTATTGGAGAGATGTGGGGTTCATCATTTGACATGTGGATAAGGATATGGTGTTGTGCTAAGAAGAAATCAATAGAAATCAAGGAGAAGAGGAGTTTCTAAATTAGGGTTTCTGTGTAAAATCCCATGATTTAGGTCAAACTTCCAAGCAAGATAAGTCAAAATTCAAGTTTCAAATGGATCCTTGGCCAACATGAAACTTGTAGAGGATCTCAAGACCTTTAATTTGAGTGGTGGAAGACATTAAGGAGATTTATAGAACTCAAGTTATGGTCCTTGCAAGTTACAGGTCATCTGAGGTATCTGAAATTTTGTCTGTGAAAGTTACTTGTCTTCCAAGCAACTTTTACCCCTCAAGCATATTTCAAATGAATTTATGGTAAACATAAGAGTTGTTACTAATTGTCTTAGCTTTCTAGAAAGGTATGGTATGCATTAATATGATTTGTGGAACTCTACTTATGGTCTTGGCAAGCAAAGGGTATTTTGGTCATCTAAGAATTATAGGTCATCTCAAGCCTATGCCCAAAACTCATACAAGGAAGCTTCAAATGAAAAACTTCAAAACATAAAACTTGCTCCAAATGACATTTTGAGTCTAGAAAAGTGACCATTAAAGTTTGGAAAGGCTCATAGCTCAAGGTTTCAAATTTGGTGAATTTAATGAATAAAAAATGACCTAAAATTGAGATTTTTCATAATTTGGCCAAATGGGATGAAATTATAGGTCATTTTGATTGGAAAAAATGTTTTAAGAACATTGGAAAAAGTGGATTTTTGAGTTTGGTTCAAGATTTGAAAGTTATGCTTGGTTACTTACAAAAGAAGTTACATAATCAAAATCCAAAGGAAAGTGTGCATGGGAAGTTTCTACAAAGTTCTAGGGCTTTCTAATCTCATCTATATATTGAATTGAGTAACTTCATGCCATGGTTGGTGATTCATTTTGTTCATAATACCAAGTTACACTTCATTCTTCCATTTTTGCAAATTCATCTCAAACTTCATCAAATCTTCATCAATTTCCAAATTTCTTGATCTGATCATCATCTAGATCATTCAAGGATCAAAATTCACATAAAAATCTGTTTGAATTAAGGGGGAAATCATGCTATCCATCTTCATCATCCAAGGTGCAAGAAGTTGGTGATTGCAAGATTCAAGGCATTGGAGCAAGATCTATTGCATACAGAACTCAGAATCAAGTTCACTGATCAATTCCCAAGCATTGCAAGCATTGGATCTGAAGAATTCCCCACCTGTTTCATCATTTACACCAGGTTAGTTTTCTCTTCGAATTGCTTGAATTAGTTAGCATGTTAGAGAATTTTAGGGTTAGAACTGTTAGGTTAGGTTAGATGATGGAATTCAGAAAGTTTGAGAAGGTTTCATGGATGTTGCCATTGGAGTGCAAGAACTGTTAGGGTTTAGAACTCATAGTTTATGGCATCATAATCCTAGATGAATAGCTCAGGTTAATCAGCATAATGTGTAGATCGTGTTAGGGTAATAATTAGCAAGAATCCTCATGATTGATATTAGTGCAAGATGGTGGAATCAGAATCTTCTACCTATCGGGTTTGACATTTGAGTGAGTTTTAGAGAAAGATGATGCCATGGCTGTGTAGAGGGAAGAAAATAGATCGTTTTTGGTTTTTACATCGTGTGATTTCATTGAGGTTTGAGGGAGAACAGAAAGGTGGAAGGTTCGCGCATGGTGAGGTTTTTCTGCAACCTAGGGTTTCTGAGGTAGACGATGGAGGTGGACCGTTGGATGATCATGAGACCATTGACCTGAGTACGAATCTGAGGGCTCTCATTTAATTGAAATTTGGAGGGAATGGCTGTGTGTGGAACGCAACGTTCCATTTAACTGAACGTTGGGCCTGAACCAAGCTTGCTATTCGTACCCCTATCTGCCAGGCCCAATCACCAAATAAACTGAAATCCTTGCTAAATGCACCGTTTCCCTTTTTTTTTTGTTGTGTTTTCTGTTTGACTGGGCCCAGACGCGCATTGCTAGGCGCGCCCCCCAGTCTGGGCCCATCCTTTTATTTTAACTGAAATATATACTTTCTGCACCCCATTCCCAATTTAATCCATTATTTTCTTTCATTTTTTTAATTCTTTAAAAATTCATAACAAATAGAAAAATGCTTATTTTTAATTGGTTGTTTTTGCATATTGTTCATAATTCTGTTAAGAAAATTATCACATAAAAAAAAATAGCATTTCATTTTATTTTTATATTTTTAGTATATTTTTCTTTTAAATAGGTTTAAATAATGTATAGTTTAATGCATGATATTGATGATTTTGGTTTGGTTAGATGCTTTAATATTTTTGACCCATTCTTTTTAGGTTGATTAGCTTAGACCTTTAGCTTGTATATAAAATTTAATTCATGATTTTAAGACTTAATTTTAGATGATTTGTTTAGGTGTGATTAGAAGAACCAAAACTAGGGTTTAGGAGATAGCATAGGTGTGATAAATCCTTTCTTTTAGGAATTGTAGTTTGAATCTTTGGGGTATGGGACTATAGGGATTATGGGTAGCTAATAGATCCCTTAGAAATTACTAGGTTTCCCCTATTCTACTATTACTATCAATATACAGCTTGTATTTGCTTGATTGTGTGGTGTGCCCTCTCTAGGGTTATTTCATTTGTCTGTGTGGGGTATTGGGTTTGCTTGGGGCTTGGGAGAGCTGAAGACCTTGTTGATGAAGTCCATTGGAGATCAAAGAGATTGAAGACCAACTTCCATAGTTGATGAGGAGCATCTTTTGCTGGCAGCTGTTGAGGTTATAGGGTTTAGGAGCTAGGCAGAACTCTAGAGTAGAGAACTTGATTCACAAACATGGAAGGTCTTGTCTGCCTCCATTCTTTCTCTATAATTCAAAGTCTCTTTCAAATATCCACCTCCTTCCTTTGGAAGGATTAGTGAATGTATTTGAAAGATAGAACTTTTGAGAGAAAATTGTCTGTATAATGTTAACAGTTAATGAGCCACCCTTGGTAGGCAATTGACTGTTTAACATCCATTTCATCTTGTGAACCGATATTCCTCTTGGAGATTGAGACTTGAAGAAAAGCCATTGCAGATTGAAGACAAAGACCTTGCTTGAAAGTTTGATGATGGAGATTGATGCTTGCTTGAAGCTTGTAGACAGATGATGATGACTTGAAGACAGATGTTGATGCAGAGCTGCTGTTGCTGTTTCTTTTTGTTAGCTGTTTAATTCTTGATGTATTGATTGGTTTTCCCTGACTGTATTGTTTGCTGTTTAACCTGTTAGGTTGAAAGTGAATGTTGTTCACTTTTGCCTGTTGTTTTCTAGGTTCGAGGTTGAGTGGGACTCCCTTGCCTCGCTTCTATTGCTGCATCCATGCATTTTACTGCTTTATTGTATATTGCTATTGTTTCTGTTTCCGTTTATCCCTTAGGATCTCTGTTTCTCTCTGCGCAAGAGAGGAACATGATAGACATTAGGTATTAACCCATGCATGATAACATTAGGTTAGCTTGATTCCCTTTTCACCCATAGGTTAGAGTTCTGTCTCTTCTTTCTCAAAAAACCAACAGAAAAACACAATAAGATTTCAAACACAATAAAAGACACTTCTTCCGTAAAAGAATGTGAACTCATCAAAACGTCATTTTTGTCCGCTTGGACCAGTAATCAGAAAAACATTTTTTCAGAAGGAATAAAAAAAATCAAGACAGACTTATGTCGTACCTGGCCCGAACTACGTTTGCTCTGATCTTTCATGCTATATGAAAGTACGTAGGCATAGGATGCGATATCCTAGCGAGCAACCTTCCCCTCCTTTCCCGTAGGTAGGCGAACTACGTTGACTCTGATTTCTCGTTCCAGACGGGAATACGTAGGCATAAAGTGCGATACTTTGTCGAGTCATTTTCTTTTCTTTTAACCCCTGACCTTTAGTTTAGATAGAAATAACAATCCATACCCGAATACAAGCGTGGATCCCGTCGAGTACGACGGACGTGAGGGGTGCTAATACCTTCCCCTTGCGTAACCGACTCCCAAACCCAGGATTTGGTTGCAATGACCATTCCTTTCCCCGTTTTGCGGTAGGTTTACCTCGAGCGTTTCCTTTCCCTCTGTTGGGATAAATAACGCACGGTGGCGACTCTCCTGTTCAGCCAGCGCCGATTTTTGCAGTAGCGGCAGCTGGCGACTCTGCTGGGGATCCAACGTCCCCTGGCTGCTAAGGACTGCGATAGTTCCTTATGCATTTGGTATCCAACGTCCCTTAAGCGAGTCAATCCTAGCTCTTGTTTTCCCGTCGAGGATTTTGTATGGACTTATATTTCTGTCATTTACTTTCGGCATTATATTATTGTTATTATTGCTATATTGGGGTGTGACGGGTGATTCTATGATTGAGAGATAAGCCGGACCTGGGCTTGAGTGCACCTAGAATTAGAGTAGAAAGTAGTGGGCGCGTGCCGGCTTTGCTTGCATTAGTGTCTCACGAAATCTACACTCGGACGAGGTTCTTCTGGTTGACTTCTTTTTTTACCCTTTGGGTCGAAGGGGTTGTTGGTTAGATGAATTGTCGACTCCGAGAACCGATCATTTGGAAGTTGGCTAAGTGAGGCCTCTTCAGGATTTGATGATGCCACTCCTTCTGGGAATCGTATCATCAACCCTGAAAGTCTGTGACGCCGACGACCGCATAGGATGCCATACCCTTTGTCAGTTACTAGGACATCCACCTGTGAGAGGGTTTGGGGTTATGCAGGTAACTAGACCTTCAGATACCGGTTATTTCTTGATCTGAGATCCTGGGTATTTATGGACAGTTATGAGGTCTGCCAGAGACCAGTTGGAGATATGATATGGGGTCTGTCAGAGACCAGTCAGAGTTATGATATGGGGTCTATCAGAGACCGGTGTTGGAGCTTTTGTATTAGGTCTGTCAGAGACCAGGGTTTGAGGAATTCTGGAGGGTCTATCTGAGACTTTTGATATGGTTCAGGCTTCTCAGCCATGGCATTTGGTCCGTGTTGCATGTTACTTTCATTGCATTGTTTGCATACCCATTATCATTGCATCCCATTAACGTGTGTCTGTGCTGCAGGTGCATTTGCATATTCCCTGGTTCTAGTGCCCGGACTTCTGCTTATTAATCATGGCTGGTTTGAGGAAGACAGTTACGTACAAGTTGCCTACACCTGACATTACTCCCTTACTTGGTCTGATGTCCCTTGCTGATGAGGAGGTTAGAAGAAGTTTCAGGATGAGTCATGGAAGATTGTTGAGACTGGTTTGCAAGCCAACTGTTGTTGAGATGAATGGGCTGTACACCTTGATGCAATTCTACGACCCTGCTTTGAGATGTTTCACGTTTGCTGACTTTATTTTGGGGCCTACCATTGAAGAGTATGTAGAGTTTACTGAGTTACCAGTACAGAATAAGGTTCCCTTTATTCACTCTGCCGCTGAGCCCAAGTTGGAGCACTTAGCTAAGGCCTTGCACATGAACGCTGCTGAACTATTAGTGACTTCTTGGCTTGGGGTTCCAGGTTTCTCCCTTGATTTTCTGGTTGGAAAAGCTCAAGAGTATGCCAAGAACGGGTGCTGGATAGTCTTTAATGCTATCTTAGCTCTATGCATTTACGGAATAGTGTTGTTTCCCAACTTACCCAATTTTGTGGACTTGGACGCTTTCCATCTGTTTGCTGCTGGCAACCCGGTGCCCACTTTGATTGGAGATCTCTATCATTCATTGCACTACAAAAATGAAAATAGAAGGGGAAAAACTGTTTACTGTTGTGCGACGTTGTTGAACATGTAGTTTAAGAGTCATCTTCCCCTGAAGGGACCTTTTGTGGACAGTGCAACTACAGCTGATTGGCCAGAGCGCATGATGAGACTATCTTCCAAAGACATTGAGTGGTTTGACCGAGACTTGTTGGGGTCTGAGCTTATTTTCAGTTGTTCTGGGTACCCTAATGTTCCGTTGATAGGAAGAAAAGGGTGTATCAATTACAACCCGTCTCTGTTTGTTCGCCAGTTCGGATACGCGTTGAAGAACCCACCTCAGGAGGAAGAAGTACATGAATCTCTATACTTCACAGGTGATTTGAATGGAGAGTTACTAGCCAAGCTTCAGCATGCCTGGATGCGTATCAACAGACGAGGGAAGCCACTGTTAGGGAAGAATGATTGTCAGGCTTATGCACCCTACAAAGTTTGGATCCAGGAGAGAGCAAGACAGTTGCTGATGCCATTTCCAGCTGCACCAGTCCCTGTTCATATTCCGGTGGAAGAACCAACTACTGTTACTAGGGAGGCCTACGAGCAAGTTGTGAAAGAAAAAGAAGCCTTGATGAAGATCAATGAAGGGTTAGAAAAGGAGCTGGCTCAGATACATAGCGAGAAAAACAAGGCTGTGCATGCTTTCCAACAGCAGATCGAGCTAGTAAACAGGCTAGGTGCTGAGTTGACTGAAGAGAAGAAGAAGCGCGAACGTCTGGGTCAAGAGTTCAGAAGCTCCCATGACATGCTGGAGTCCAAAAAGAAAGCACTCGACGCCGCCCACCGATAAATCTCTTCTTGTAACAAGACTTGGAATGCTACGCTAACCAACAACAAAAAGAGGGAAGATAAATTGAAGCAGCAAATTTCTGACCTCGAAGAGCAGTTGAAGGCTAGCATTAAGAAGTATGAAGAAGAGGTGATGGCCAGATATAGTCTCCAGAATGCATTGAACAAGGCCATCAAAGGCGGGAACGAAGCTGTGTCTTAGAAGCGGAAGCTAGAGGACCGCTTCGGAGAAGGGGCATGGGAGGAAACTGCTGGTGACGTGTGACGTGTTCTCAAGCGCAGAAATCAACTTGTTGAGGGTCTGCTTACCCGACCAAGTCATCGAGAGACTAAGAAGTTACTAGAGGAGGACCAGGCTTACGAGTGTACTTGACTATTGCATGTATTAACTTGTATGCTTTATTTGCATAGCGCTGACCATCACCAGGATTGTTGGTTGAGGTCATGCCTTCTTATTGTACACTCGGTGATATTGTATTCTTGGCTTAATGGATTTCTCTGCAATATATGAGGTGTTTTCTATGATTCGGCTCCGATCTTCGTATTGCTAGCACTGTCACTGCACTAGCACATTCACACTAGAATCGGGGAATGATATTCCCTAATGCACAGACACATATTGCATTGCATTCACATTCATATTGCATTACAGGTAATCATTAAACTGTATCTCATCTCCTTCATCTTCCAGGTCCTCCAAGATTAGCAACCGAAGAATTCCCTGACATTCAACCAGAAACAGCAGTAAGGAAGCCATGAGTCAGGATCAGATTGAGATGCAAGAGGTGCACAACAACATGATGCAGTTCATACAGGTAATGGAAGCCATGGCCAAGAGTCAGGAACAGTTGCAGAATATGGTGCAGCCTCTGATTGCACGGGCTAATGATAGTGCTGCCGATTTTGCTCAGCAAGGAAATCAAGTTTTTCTCCCAGGCCTCAGACGCCAACTTGTGGGGATAGACATCGAGCAGGTTCAAGCGGAATTAATTGATGTTCGAGGCCAGCTGGGGCAGTTCACGAAAGATATGCAAGTGTTGCGCTCGAATCAAGAGACGCTAGAAGAAGAGAACTGCCGATTGAGGGCACAGGTAGGATTGATGGCTGAAATATTAAGGAACGTACTCAGAAGAGAAGGAGGGCAAATGTCTGAAGACGCGGCTGGGTTAATTGCTCCTCAGGGGTCTGAAGAACCATTACCCACGCATGATAGGCTTAAGAGACCCTCTCCACGGTTCGAAGCTCAGGATTCTCCTCGTCAGCAGTCGCAATTGATTTTGCAGGATAACTCAAGGAGGTGTGGTAAGAGGATGAGGTTTTCTAACAGAGTATTTGATGAGATCCCAGTGGATTATGATCAGCTGGTGCAACTCTTGTTCCAACTTCAACTGGTTGAGCCCCGCATTTTGGTTCCACTGACAGGGCAGCCGTCACCAGACTATGACCTGAACGCCTATTGTGCCTTCCACTCCGGCACACCGGGGCATAACCTTGCAAACTGCAAAGCTTTTAAGCATAAGATTCAAGATTTGCTGGATGAGAAACAATTGAGTTTGTACCGGGGGGTATAAAAGTTTCAGGGACTAATATTCCCATTTCTCCGCCAGAGGTTGCAGACGAATCGAGGTATATCCCAGAGCCACTGGAAGCTAAGTCCCAATGTCCACAACAGTTGCCGATGCCAGGGTTGAATTTAAGGATGATAACGCGTGAGCCTAAGGAATCGTCCGAGCAAAGCCAGCAGCATACGAGATGCCAGTATCCGGCTCAACAAAGAATTCGGGGAAAGAAACCAAGGAGGGTGTTTGAAAAGCCTCCCTCAACGTATGCAGATTTGTTACAGACACTACTAGGTTTGAACTTGGTGGAGAAGAGAACTCTGGCGCCAATAACAGGCACTCCTCCGTATGGTTATGATGCAAGCAGGCACTGTGAATTCCACTCCGGGGCTCCCGGACATGATATTGAGGGTTGCCACGCGTTCAAGCATAACGTCCAAGATTTAATCGACAGCAGGGTTATTAACTTCTCTGATAGGGTCCCCAAGGTGGTGCAAGGCCATAGACAAGCGAAAGCCGGGGTGATGAAAAAGTTTCCCAGGTTTGATCGGGCCGTTGAAAGAAGATCGAGACAGCAGTAGACTACCCCTGATAATAGTTTCTGAGGATGGTTGACTCGCCAATAAGTCAAAGTGCAGGAAGTCCAGTTCTGAGACACCGACATTTTTCATGTTATCTTGTTCATGTCTTCGCATTTGTAGTTTCTTTTCTGTTTAATTGCAAATTTCGCTTCTAAAACTTGTTATTTTTTCAATTGATATTGATAAACGAAATGAATATGCATGTTTTGAATTAATCCAGTCGTGTTCACTCTTTGCTTTCTTAATGCTTAATGCTTGTTTTAGTAGGAATCCGGGGAGGATGACGAAAACAGATGACGAATAATATTCCGATTGTATGCTTTTGGATAGAAACTTGTTGATGAGATACAGGCATTGTTTCAATCCATAAACACCGGAGATATAAGGAAGATAATCCCTTGATAACCCCTTTTGAGCCCAGTAGTAGGAGTTTCTTTTTTTGAAAATGAAAAACCCTAAATCTTAACCCGGGGCAGGGTAGGTGTTAGTTAGTTTGACCAAGCGTTCGAATCGTGAAAGGAGTGTCCGTACAAGGATCAATCACACCTCTGGAGGTCGTGCCTAAAAAACCACAAGGGTTAAATGGAAAGAGTGAAACAGTCACATTATTCCACAAAAAGTCAGACAAACCAGTGTCACACGACTTGTTCAAAAAAAAAACGAAAGGCGAAAAGAATCAAAAGCCCGCTAAGTCAAAACTTGAAAACAAATGACTTAGGCAAAAATAGGGGCATCCCGCTGGACTGGAAAATTAAAAGAATCTCAAAAGATACTCAGTCCAGGCAAAAGTTAGGGAATGAAAAAACGAAAGACGGAAAGGATTGTCAAAGAAAAGAAAAAAATCCTCGAAAAGGACAAAGTCGTGTGACTCTGGGCACCCAAAGACGAAAAGCAAATGACTGTCACTCAAAAAAAAATGTGTGATATCCTGAACCATCACTCCTATCATTCCACCTCTAATAGGTGAACGCTGAAGTCAGATTAGCTGAACATAGGATTGGAGAACATTATGGAGAAGGGGTGGGTTAAAATAAACTTTGAGCCTGTGTCTTTCCTTGTTAACCGTGAACCTGACCACGTTACAACCCGAAAAAGTCCTAATTGAAACAGGTTTTGGTCAAGAGCATACGTCGGTAAAGATAGCATCGAAACTGACTCCTAAAAGGGTTCCTCTTACCAGCTTTCATATTGACATTTTGATAATTGATTCCTTACATGTCGCAAAATTTTTTTTCCAGTGAACAGACTTGGATTTTGAAACTGTCATGTGCATTGCGTTTAATATATCTTTTATGCAGAACAACCTGTGTTACTTGCGAGTAAGCGCATGTCAACAGGAAAGATTCCTACAGTGGAAGGTCTGATCAAGATAAAATGCAAAATGCCCAAATGTTTCGTGAACTGGGGCAAGCTATACTGATTAATTCCGGTAGGGTCAGTCATCCTAGAATCAGTAAATCTGGGGCAGTCAGGTCAAGATTTGGCAAATCTCTCGTAGCTATGGGCATTGTTCCACGAACCCGTCAATCAGAGACAAAGGATTATTGCGAGACCGGGGCAGGTCACCCTAGAAGCACGAAAGTTATGTTATTGAAACACCTCTTCGAGGTTCGAAATGTAGAAGCAGTCCATGTCTGGCAGTCAGGATACAAAGACTGTAGGGTCCATTCCAAAATTGTTGCAGATTCAGGGGCACGCTATTTCGAGATAGAGTCCTGACTAGGATTTCCTTGCGAGAAGAAGTGTTCAAGAATACAAGCGGAGTTCCGAGAAGGTGGACGATCAAAAGATTGCAGTATGGACCAGGAGCTCGTAACGAAAGATTCGATCCCCGCGCAGGTCGCGCTTCCGAGATAACAATGTTCCTTACTAAAGAAGGATCAAATTCCCCAGCTAGTCGTATCCAAAGGACATTCTCCAGCAAAGTCATTCATCCTCAGCAGAGTTGACGATTCCTAGATCGAAGGCTGTATTCAAACGGTGTGGTGTCCCCCAGAAGGATTCCCCTATCTCAAGCAGAGTGGTTTAGCCTCAGAAGATTAATATTTCCAACTTGTGAGTTGTACTCAGGCGGTCTACCCTTCCCGTTAGGGTCATTTACTCTCCCCCAGCGGGGTCAGTTGATTTTCCCCAAGAGAGTCGTTTCGTCCCCAGCGGAGTTCTCTCTTTTCAGCAAGTGTTCTTTCCTCCCAGTGGAACTCGAAGATTAAGACTCTCCCCAGCAGAGTTGGTTGTGGGTCCTGGCATTTATTTTGTCGGAATACCGTGTGATACCTGTTCACTCCCCAGCAGAAGCCCAATCATACTGGGCACATCCGCTATTCCCCAGCAGAGTTATATTCCCCAGCAGGGTGTTACGTCAACGAGGTGCTTGGTTAAGTTCCCAATTTCCCAACAAAGTTGGTTTCACTTTTCCAGCATTTATTTTGCTGGAATAATTCTGTGACGCCCGGTTGTTCCCCACAGAGTTACCATGATAAATTTCTCTTTGTCCCCGAGCAGAGTTATTCGTGTAAGTGCCTTTTGTTTTCCCCGCCAGAGTTGCTTGCAGCAGTTTCTCTAGTCCGGTCAGCGGATTACTTTCTTCAAATGTGTTGTTACGTCAGCATCAGGGGTTCATGAATCAGAATTTCAGAGGCTGCCTCCGGTTATCAGAACAGGCGTCCGGTAGTTTGGTTTCCAAATATCCCCAGTAGAGTCCGCCCCAAAGTCGCTGTCACGTCAGTGCTAAGAAGTTTATGGGTTGGGATCAATGGAGAAATGGGTCCTGACGTGGACAATTTATTCCTATGTTGAAGGGATTTCTCCGTGCTAGAGAAATGGGCGTCCTGACGTGGACAGATTTATTTCCCCGAATTGATAAGAGGTGCTAGTACTAACGTGGGCAAATTCGATTTCTCTGTATTGGTGGAATGTGAAGTCATGACGTTGACAAAATTGGTTACTCTTTGTGTTGGTGTCCTGACGTGGACCATTTATTCCCAGCAGATATCTTTCGTCGTAATGGTGAAATGTGCGTCCTGACGTGGACAAGTTTATAGTTCTTCATGAAGACAAGATGCGCGAGTCCTGACGTGGACAAATCAAGACGAAGCGTGAGTCCTGACGTGGACAAGTTTTATTTCCTCAGCGGGTCGAAGATGTGAGTCCTGACGCGGACAAATCAAGACGAGATGTGAGTCCTGACGCGGACAAATCAAGACGAGATGTGAGTCCTGACGCAGACAAATCAAGACGAGATGTGAGTCCTGACATGGACAAATCAAGACGAGATGGGAGTCCTGACGTGGACGAATCAAGATGAAGTTGTATTCCTTACGTGGAAAGAAGTTTATTCCTTACGTGGAAAGAAGAGGTATTCCTAACGTGGAAAGAAGTTGATTCCTAACGTGGAAAGATGTGATTCCTTACGTGGAAAGATGGTGATTCTTTACGTGGAAAGATGGTGATTCCTTATGTGGAAAGAGTTGGATTCCTTACGTGGAAAGATGGTGACTCCTTACGTGGAAAGAGTTGGATTCCTTACGTGGAAAGATGGATTCCTAACGTGGAAAGATGTGATTCCTTACATGGAAAGAAGTTGATTCCTAACGTGGAAAAATGAGATTCCTTACGTGGAAAGAAGAGGTATTCCTAACGTGGAAAGAAGTTGATTCCTAACGTGGAAAGATGTGATTCCTTACGTGGAAAGAAGTTGATTCCTAACGTGAAAAAATGAGATTCCTTACGTGGAAAGAAGAGTTATTCCTTACGTGGAAAAATGAGATTCCTTACGTGGAAAGAAGAGGTATTCCTAACATGGAAAGAAGTTGATTCCTAACGTGGAAAGATGTGATTCCTTACGTGGAAAGAAGTTGATTCCTAACGTGGAAAAATGAGATTCCTTACGTGGAAAGAAGAGTTATTCCTTACGTGGAAAAATGAGATTCCTTACGTGGAAAGAAGAGGTATTCCTAACGTGGAAAGAAGTTGATTCCTGACGTGGAAAGAAGAAGTTATTCCTAACGTGGAAAGAAGTTTATTCCTTACGTGGAAAGATGGATTCCTTACATGGAAAGAAGACGCATTCCTTACGTGGAAAGATTGTGATTCCTTACGTGGAAAAAGATGGTTTCCTTACGTGGAAAGAGGTGATTCCTAACGTGGAAAGTTGGATTCCTTACGTGGAAAGATGGTTTCCTTACGTGGAAAGATGGTTTCCTTACGTGGAAAGATGGTTTCCTTACGTGGAAAGAGGTGATTCCTAACGTGGAAAGTTGTGGTTTCCTTACGTGGAAAGATGGATTCCTTACGTGGAAAAGATGATTCCTTACGTGGAAAGAGATTGTATTCCTTACGTGGAAAGATTGTATTCCTTACGTGGAAAGAGATGGTTTCCTTACGTGGAAAGAGGTATTCCTTACGTGGAAAGATTGTATTCCTTACGTGGAAAAAGATGGTTTCCTTACGTGGAAAGAAGATGTATTACTTACGTGGAAAGAGATTATTCCTGACGTGGAAGAGTTTAATCCTGATGTGGACAGATCCAGACGAAGTTTATTCCTTACGTGGAAAGAAGTTTATTCCTTACGTGGACGAAGGATATTCCTAACGTGGAAAGGTGAGCCCTAACGTGGACGATGTATTCTTGGCGTGAAAAAGTTTAGTCCTGACGTGGACAGATCCAGACGAAGTCTTATTCCTAACGTGGAAAGGTTATTCCTAACGTGGACAAGTTTATTCCTGACGTGGACGATGTTTATTCCTAACGTGGACAAGAGTTTATTCCTAACGTGGACGATTTATTTCTGACGAAATGCAGACGAGTCATCCCCAGCGAAGTCGCCGAGATTTTTCCGTGTTGACAGCAGGTGGAGTGCTAACGTGGACAAGTTTTAGTTGAGGTTTCTTCGCATTGACGAAACAAGCGTCCTAACATGGACAAAGTTCTATCCCTGCGATGATAGAATATTTTTCAGGCTGATGTAAATAATCCCCAGCACGATCGCTAATGGATCAGTGGGTGGCTGCAAACAACCAGATTCAGTTGATGAACGTCATTCCCCAAGCAGTGGTGCAAGTTATTTCTGCGGTTGGCAAATTTCCGGGTTCTTAGTATTCAACCGTCTCGTACCTCGAATGTTTGAAGGACGTTCTCTCTTCACCCAATCGGGTCCAAGTCGCTTGAATAGGGGCAGCTGTTGCACCCTAAAATTTGCTCAACCTATATTCACTTGGTTTATGTTTCAATTGCATTAGCATTTGCATATAGAGTCATGTACATAGTCTAATCATCTGCACAGCATAGCATAGCAAATCATCCAACAGGGGACCAAGCATTATTCTCATCTCTATGTGCCTATCAAGAGGTTATTATTCAAATTTAAGCACATCCAAGTCATCAGAAAAGAAATTGGAACCTAAGGAGTCAGTGGATCAAGCAGTGGATCTATCTCCTATCTGAGGGTATCTGAAGATCATCAAAGAAGTTGTGAGCTGTGGACTGAGTATGGAGGATATTTAGACATCATAGAGGACTTAGAAAGTCATCTGGAGAAGGAGACAAGTCATTGATGTGATCACAAGAGTTGCAGTTGAAGACAGTCAACTAGGGTTTCATCTGGGTCAACCCTGGGTCAACCCTAGGTCAAAGGATTGATTGAAAGGCATTAAGGTCTATTGGAGAGATGTGGGGTTCAAAATTTGACATGTGGATAAGGATATGGTGTTGTGCTAAGAAGAAATCAAGAGAAATCAAGGAGAAGAGGAGTTTCTAAATTAGGGTTTCTGTGTAAAATCCCCTGATTTAGGTCAAACTTCCAAGCAAGATAAGTAAAAATGAAAGTTTCAAATGGATCATTGGCCGACATGAAACTTGTAGAGGATCTCAAGACCTTTAATTTGAGTGGTGGAAGACATCAAGGAGATTTATAGAACTCAAGTTATGGTCCTTGCAAGTTACAGGTCATCTGAGGTATCTGAAATTTTGTCTATGAAAGTTACTTGTCTTCCAAGCAACTTTTACCCCTCAAGGAGATTTCAAATGAATTTATGATCAACATAAGAGTTGTTCCTCATTGTCTTAGCTTTCTAGAAAGGTATGGTATGCCTTCATATGATTTGTGGAACTCTACTTATGGTCTTGGCAAGCAAAGGGTATTTTGGTCATTTGAGAATTACAGGTCATCTCAAGCCTATGCCCAAAACTCATACAAGGATGCTTCAAATGAAAAACTTCACAACATCAAACTTTCTCCAAATGACATTTTGAGTCTAGAAAAGTGACCATGAAAGTTTGGAAAGGCTCATAGCTCAAGGTTTCAAATTTGGTGAATTTAATGAATAAAAAATGACCTAAAATTGAGATTTTTCATAATTTGGCCAAATGGGATGAAATTAAAGGTCATTTTGATTGGAAAAAATGTTTTAAGAACATTGGAAAAAGTGGATTTTTGAGTTTGGTTCAAGATTTGAAAGTTATGCTTGGTTACTTACAAAAGAAGTTACATAATCAAAATCTAAAGGAAAGTGTGCATGGGAAGTTTCTACAAAGTTCTAGGGCTTTCTAATCTCATCTATATATTGAATTGAGTAACTTCATGCCATGGTTGGTGATTCATTTTGTTCATAATACCAAGTTACACTTCATTCTTCCATTTTTACAAATTCATCTCAAACTTCATCAAATCTTCATCAATTTCCAAATTTCTTGATCTGATCATCATCTAGATCATTCAAGGATCAAAATTCACATAAAAATCTGTTTGAATTAAGGGGGAAATCGTTCTATCCATCTTCATCATCCAAGGTGCAAGAAGTTGGTGATTGCAAGATTCAAGGCATTGGAGCAAGATCTATTGCATACAGAACTCAGAATCAAGTTCACTGATCAATTCCCAAGCATTGCAAGCATTGGATCTGAAGAATTCCCCACCTGTTTCATCATTTACACCAGGTTAGTTTTCTCTTCGAATTGCTTGAATTAGTTAGCATGTTAGAGAATTTTAGGGTTAGAACTGTTAGGTTAGGTTAGATGATGGAATTCAGAAAGTTTGAGAAGGTTTCATGGATGTTGCCATTGGAGTGCAAGAACTGTTAGGGTTTAGAACTCATAGTTTATGGCAAGATAATCCTAGATGAATAGCTCAGGTTAATCAGCATAATGTGTAGATCGTGTTAGGGTAATAATTAGCAAGAATCCTCATGATTGATATCAGTGCAAGATGGTGGAATCAGAATCTTCTACCTATCGGGTTTGACATTTGAGTGAGTTTTAGAGAAAGATGATGCCATGGCTGTGTAGAGGGAAGAAAATAGATCGTTTTTGGTTTTTACATCGTGTGATTTCATTGAGGTTTGAGGGAGAACAGAAAGGTGGAAGGTTCGCGCATGGTGAGGTTTTTCTGCAACCTAGGGTTTCTGAGGTAGACGATGGAGGTGGACCGTTGGATGATCATGAGGCCATTGACCTGAGTACGAATCCGAGGGCTCTCATTTAATTGAAATTTGGAGGGAATGGCTGTGTGTGGAACGCAGCGTTCCATTTAACTGAACGTTGGGCCTGAACCAAGCTTGCTATTCGTACCCCTATCTGCAAGGCCCAATCACCAAATGAACTGAAATCCTTGCTAAATGCACCGTTTCCCTTTTTTTATTTTTTGTTGTGTTTTCTGTTTGACTGGGCCCAGAAGCGCATTGCTAGGCACGCCCCCCAGTCTGGGCCCATCCTTTTATTTTAACTGAAATATATACTTTCTGCACCCCATTCCCAATTTAATCCATTATTTTCTTTCATTTTCTTTAATTCTTTAAAAATTCATAACAAATAGAAAAATGCTTATTTTTAATTGGTTGTTTTTGCATATTGTTCATAATTCTGTTAAGAAAATTATCACATAAAAAAATAGCATTTCATTTTATTTTTATATTTTTAGTATATTTTTCTTTTAAATAGGTTTAAATAATGTTTAGTTTAATGCATGATATTGATGATTTTGGTTTGGTTAGATGCTTTAATATTTTTGACCCATTCTTTTTAGGTTAATTAGCTTAGACCTTTAGCTTGTATATAAAATTTAATTCATGATTTTAAGACTTAATTTTAGATGATTTGTTTAGGTATGATTAGAAGAACCAAAACTAGGGTTTAAGAGATAGCATAGGTGTGATAAATCCTTTCTTTTAGGAATTGTAGTTTGAATCTTTGGGGTATGGGACTATAGGGATTATGGGTAGCTAATAGATCCCTTAGAAATTACTAGGTTTCCCCTATTCTACTATTACTATCAGTATACAGCTTGTATTTGCTTGACTGTGTGGTGTGCCCTCTCTAGGGTTATTTCATTTGTCTGTGTGGGGTATTGGGTTTGCTTGGGGCTTGGGAGAGCTGAAGACCTTGTTGATGAAGTCCATTGGAGATCAAAGAGATTGAAGACCAACTTCCAGAGTTGATGAGGAGCATCTTTTGCTGGCAGTTGTTGAGGTTATAGGGTTTAGGAGCTAGGCAGAGCTCTAGAGTAGAGAACTTGATTCACAAACATGGAAGGTCTTGTCTGCCTCCATTCTTTCTCTATGATTCAAAGTCTATTTTCAAATATCCACCTCCTTCATTTGGAAGGATTAGTGAATTTATTTGAAAGATAGAACTTTTGAGAGAAAATTGTATGTATAATGTTAACAGTTAATGAGACACCCTTGGTAGGCAATTGACTGTTTAACATCCATTTCATCTTGTGAACTGATATTCCTCTTGGAGATTGAGACTTGAAGAAAAGCCATTGCAGATTGAAGACAAAGACCTTGCTTGAAAGTTTGATGATGGAGATTGATGCTTGCTTGAAGCTTGTAGACAGATGATGATGACTTGAAGACAGATGTTGATGCAGAGTTGTTGTTGCTGTTTCTTTTTGTTAGCTGTTTAATTCTTGATGTATTGATTGGTTTTCCCTGACTGTATTGTTTGCTGTTTAACCTGTTAGGTTGAAAGTGAATGCTGTTCACTTTTGCCTGTTGTTTTCTAGGTTCGAGGTTGGGTGGGACTCCCTTGCCTCGCTTCTATTGCTGCATCCATGCATTTTACTGCTTTATTGTATATTGCTATTGTTTCTGTTTCCGTTTATCCCTTAGGATCTCTGTTTCTCTCTGCGCAAGAGAGGAACATGATAGACATTAGGTCTTAACCCATGCATGATAACATTAGGTTAGCTTGATTCCCTTTTCACCCATAGGTTAGAGTTCTGTCTCTTCTTTCTCAAAAAACCAACAGAAAAACACAATAAGATTTCAAACACAATAAAAGACACTTCTTCCGTAAAAGAATGTGAACTCATCAAAACGTCATTTTTGTCCGCTTGGACCAGTAATCAGAAAAACCTTTTTTCAGAAGGAATAAAAACAATCAAGACAGACTTATGTCGTACCTGGCCCGAACTACGTTTGCTCTGATCTTTCATGCTGTATGAAAGTACGTAGGCATAGGATGCGATATCCTAGCGAGCAACCTTCCCCTCCTTTCCCGTAGGTAGGCGAACTACGTTGACTATGATTTCTCGTTCCAGACGGGAATACGTAGGCATAAAGTGCGATACTTTGCCGAGTCATTTTCTTTTCTTTTAACCCCTGACCTTTAGTTTAGATAGAAACAACAATCCATACCCAAAAACAAGCGTGGATCCCGTTGAGTACGACGGACGTGAGGGGTGCTAATACCTTCCCCTTGCGTAACCGACTCCCAAACCCAGGATTTGGTTGTGATGACCATTCCTTTCCCCGTTTTGCGGTAGGTTTACCTCGAGCGTTTCCTTTCCCTCCGTTGGGATAAATAACGCACGGTGGCGACTCTCCTGTTCAGCCGGCGCCGATTTTCGCAGTAGCGACACACAGTTCAAAGGAAGAAGATGACTTAAGAACCATTAGATCTCAAAGGAGACTTAGACCAAAACCACATCCAACGGCCAGGCTTTAATTTCATTTTGTGAAGGATCTGAGGCATTAGTGAAACACTCCGTTTCACTTAATGCATTTGGTTGGGCTTAGTTTGAAACATGATATCCACACCCCACCCTATAAGCCCATCAGAGAATACACGTATTTGGCTTGCTATTCATACCCACTTTTTTATATTTTTCATTGATTTTCCATTTTAATTTCTGAACTGAATTGGGCCTAGTGCGCGCTGACTATTAACACCCCCTCTGGGCCCAGTTGATGATTTGAACTATTTCTGATTGCTATTTGACACGCATCCTTTTCATTTTCTTTTATTTTATCATATTTTTTCCATTTCATTTAAGTAATTGAAAAATCATAATAAATTGGAAAATAGGTATTTTTACATGGGGTTTTTTCCCTCCTTCTCATTATGATCTCAAGAAAATTATAGAAAAATAAAATTGACATTTCATGCATTTTTCTATTTTTGGTGCATTTTTACTTTTAATGGCATTTATTTCATTTTCATTTGATACCTCTATTTTCTGAAATTTGTGTGGTCATTTGATTTAGAATTTTAACTTGGTTCTTTTTTCTATGGTTAGAGTATAGACTTAGGTTCCCCCTGAATTTTTGTCACATTTTTGTGACTTAAGTTTAATTGTTTTTGAGAGGTGTGAAGCAAGTGTGCTAGAATTAGGGTTTCAACTAACATAGGTGCGATTCAACACATATTTTTTGGGTTTTTAGTTTGATTTAAGCCTTGGGGTTTATATGGGGTATAGGGTACATAGTTAGGGTCCCTTAGAAATTAATCTAGGATTTTATGATGAGTATTTCCATTTTATTTGATTTTTGCAAATTGGGTGATATTGGTGTGTTTCCCCCTTGGGATCTTGTGTTGTTTGCTTGGGTTTTGGGTATTTCTTTGGGGTGTGGGGCTTGGGCTTGGCTTGTGGAGCATAATGAAGACCTTGGATGATGATTGAAGACAAGGGATAGAGCTTGATGCATGAAGATTCCTTTCCTGGCAGATGGTCTGTGAAGACTTAGGAGATAGGGAAAATAGGGAGAGCCTTAGAATAGAATGATTTCTTTCACAAACATGGAAAGTATCTTGTGCTTCCATTCCTCCCAATGACATAAAGTCCTTCTACGGTATTCATATCCCTCCCTTGGAGGGATAAGTGGCTTATCTTGGAAGTAGAACTTTGAGGGAACCTGTCTCTCATAATGTTAAACACTTATAGGCTTCCTTTGGTTGTCAATAAGCTGTTTAGCATTCAACTTATTCTGTTAAGTGATTCTCTTCTGGAGTTCTTGCCTTGAAGATTAGAAGCTTATTGAAGACAAGATGTTCATGGCCTCAAAGATTGATGGAGATAAAGCTTGTACCTGTCAAAGCTGCTCAACTGTTGAATTAGGGTTTTGCTGCTGTTTGAAGTCGTCTGCTGGTTGAAGCTGTTGACTGTTGGGGTTCATTGCTTGCTAAAGCTTGGTGTTTTCTTGGAGATGGAGGGCTTTCCTTGAAGCTTATAAGTCATTGAAGATGGAAGTGAAGTATTTCTTGAAGATGTTGCTGTCAAATGGCTTGCTGTTGATTATTTGCTGCTGTAGGAGCTGGTTTGCTGTCAGAGCTGGTGTTGGGGTTTTATTTCTTTTTCTGTATTGCTTGTTGGCTTGTTCAGCTTGCCCCTTAGGTTTGAAGTGAAGTTGTTTCACTTTGCCTATTGTTTTCCCAGGTTCGAGGTTGAGTGGGACTCCCTTGCCTCGCTTGTATTGCTGCATCCATGCATTTTTACTGTTTACTGTATATATGCTGTTTCTTTTCCGTTTATCCCCTAGGATCTCTATTTCTCTCTGTGCAAGAGAGAAATATGACAGACATTAGGTTTTAACCCATGCATGACAACATTAGGTTAGTTTTTGATTCCCATTTTTCAACCCTAGGATTTTAGAGCGTCGTTCTCTTCTCATCTCGAAATAATAAAAAATACAATAAGATTTCAAACATCATAAAAGACAGTTCTTGCGTAAAAGACTGAAAACCAATCAAAGTGTCATTTTGGTCCGCTTGGACCCGTAATCAGAGGAAAACCTTTTCAGAAGGATCTAAAAAACAGTCAGACAAATCTGTGTCTTCCGGGGCCCGAACTACGTTTGCTCTGATCTTTCATGCTGTGTGAAAGTACATAGGCATAGGATGCGATGTCCTAGCGAGCAACCTTCCCATCTTCATCCGTAGTTAGGCGAACTACGTTGACTCTGATTTCTCGTTTCAGACGGGAATACGTCGGCATAGGACTGTTGTGTTCTGCCGAGTCATTTTTCTTCTCTTTTTAACCCTTAACCTTAGTTTAGATAGAATAATAATCCGTACAAGAAAACAAGCGTGGATCCCGTCGAGTACGATGGACGTGAGGGGTGCTAATACCTTCCCCTTGCGTAACTGACTCCCGAATCCAGGAATTTGGTTGCGACGACCATTCCTTTCCCGTGTTTGCGTTAGGTTTACTTCGAGCGTTTCTTTTCCCTCCTTTGGGATAAATAACGCACGGTGGCGACTCTTCTGTCATAGCTGGCGCCGATTTTCGCAGTAGCGACAGTGGGTACGCAATGTCTCGAAAGCTGTTACGAGCAGGGTATTATTGGCTGACGATGGAATCTGATTGTTTCAAATATACGAAGAAATGCCATAAATGCCAGATTTATGCAAACAAGATTCATGTGCTGCCGTGTCCTCTGAACGTCATGGCGTCTCCTTGGCCCTTTTCCATGTGGGGCATTGACATGATTGGCAAGATTGAGCCAACCGCATCCAATGGACATCGCTTCATATTGGTAGCGATTGGCTACTTTACCATGTGGGTAGAAGCAGCCTCCTATGCAAATGTCACGAAGCAAGTCGTAGCCAGATTTATCAAGAGGGACATCATCTGTAGATACGGAGTGCCTGAAAGAATCACTACCGATAATGGTTCGAATTTGAACAACAAGATGATGAAGGAACTGTGCCAGAGTTTCAAAATCGAGCATCACAATTCATCGCCCTATCGTCCGAAGATGAATGACACTATCGAAGCGGCCAACAAAAATATCAAGAAGATAATGCAGAAGATGGTTGTAACCTATAAAGATTGGCATGAGATGTTTCCCTTTGCTTTGCATGGATATCGTACTACGGTACGCACTTCAACTGGGGCAACTCCTTTCTCGCTGGTGTATGGTATGGAATTTGTCCTACCATTAGAAGTCGAGATTCCTTCTCTGAGAGTTCTGGTCGACGTCAAGCTCGATGAGGTAGAATGGGTAAAGAATAGATTGAATTAGCTTAGCCTGATGGATGTGAAAAGGCTAGCGTCTATTGCATTCGGTCGGTTGTATCAGAGCCGGATGAAGAAAGCTTTCGACAAGAAGGTGCGCCCTCGAAGCTTTCAGACGGGCGATCTTGTGCTGAAAAAGATTCTCCCTCCACAAACAGATCACAGGGGCAAATGGAATCCCAACTATGAAGGTTCATACATCGTGCGAAAGGTCTTCTACGGAGGAGTGTTGTTGTTATCCACCATGGATGGTGAGGATTTTACATCCCCTATGAATGCAGACGCAGTTAAAAAATACTTTGCTTAAAGAGACCCGCTGGAAAGAAAAAAGAATATCTAGGCAAAAATGGGGCATCCCGGCGAACCATAAAAAGAATGGGTTCGAGCAAAAGTTAGGGATATAAACAAAAGATGTAAACCCACAAAGTTGAAAACCTAAAAAGGAGACTTTGGAAAAAATGGGTATCCCGATGAATTGAAAACCCGCAAGGGAGATTTAGGAAAAAGTTAGGGATTTAAAAAAGCAAATGATTGCGGTCTGCGTGTGATCTTCAGAGCCTAGTGGATTAAGGGAGGACCTGAGGGCCGTTTATCTGAATCAATATCTTCCGAAGATAAAGCGTCGGGGAAGCATCCGAGTCATGCGGGTCATAGATGGATCAACTTATGGTGTTCGTCTGTGCCACATTGCCGACATTCTGTATATTTATGTGCATTTCTGTATTTTTTTGTGCAGCTTCCTCTTTTAAAGGGTTGCACCTGTTGTAAAATCTTGCCTATTTACAGGCCCATCTGTCAATAAAATATATAATATTCAGTAATTGTTTGTTTTGCTTTAGCCTTACTGTTTTGTTTGCAAAAAACGCCCGATGTTTTTGATAAACTGCGCATACATAAACTTGCAGGCTTTGCCAATAATCGTTAAAACTTTGAGTTATTTGAACAACGTCACGGATGATGACCGAGATAGTTCCTTTGTATAGGATATCTTGTCTGTTTGTTCATTTTTTGCTGGGTCATTACCCTTCGGGCAATTCGTCAGAGGTGTATCTCCGGTATGATCACCACTTCCCCCAGATATTGAGGTTTGAATATATCTATCCCCGGTAAAATTATATGCAGGAAGACCGAGTGGTTAAGTGTGTACGCTTATCCCTAGTAGTTGGTCGATACACATTTAGCTCTTCGCAGTTCGACACCGAAGTCTCCAGCAGAGTAAGGGTATTCCCAGAGGGTCGAGATTGATATTCGCAGCAAGCTACGTGTGCTCGCTTATTCCCAGCAGTTGGTTCGTACACATTTAATCCTCGCATGTTGCATGTATGTATTTACTCCCCAGCGAGTCGAGATGGGATTTCTCCCCATAGAATCTGAGCAGGTGATTTCGTATCCCCTCGGAGTTCAGTTTGTTGAATCATCCCCAAGCAGAGGTCGATGTTGTTCCCTCGTTGGGCGATCCCCAGTAGTGTTAGCTTTTCCCCCTTGCAGAATCGTAGAGTTGTTTGTATCCTCAGCAAAATCAGCACGAAGTGGTTCTATTCCCCCACAGAGATAGACCATGTCCCAGGGAAGTCAGTAAGTTTGTGATTCCCTAGCAGAGTGGATCTATAACAGATATAGTTTGTGCCTCAGGTGATCAATGCCTGACAGGTTGAATTTTGATTGCTTCTCCAGTAAGTCATCACTTTCAGGTGAGTATTGGTGAGCCGTTCAGGGCATTTTCCTCAGCAGATTTTGATATGAATCTCCATCTGAGTTTGAACTTCTCGTTCTTGTAAGAACTTTGTCTCTAGTAAGGAAGTCGTCTGAGGCTCGTTTCCTGGTCCAATTACGATTGGCATGGGTTAACCTTTTCCCCAGCAGGGTGGGTTTCTCTTCAGCATTTATTTTGCTGGTTTGGTTCCGTTGTATTTTGCATTTTGTGCATAGCATTCCCCAAACGCGTAGCATTTCCATTTCGCATGGAGTATTACGCCATATTCAAACGTGTGCGTGTAAAGCATAAGCCAGGTTGTTGCCTCTCTGTTCTCAGGTGTACTTCCAACAAATGATTTATTTACTTTGCCCGCATGGTGTTCAGACTCGACAAGTTGTGACTGATATCTTCTGCCCGTATGGTATCCAGACCATGGCGATTTAAGATTTTTTTACGTCCGTTGAGTATTCAGGCTCCGGTCTATCTATGTTGAGTATCCAGACTCCGGTTATTACGTTGAGCATCCAGACTCCGGCTATTCCGTTGAGTATTCAGGCTCCGGTCTATTTTCATTGAGTATTCAGACTCCGGCCATTTGAAAGATTGCTTCTTCTCTTGTATGGTATTCAGACCAAGGCTGTTTCCGTTAGCCCGCGTGGTATCTAGACCCTGGCTTGCATTTTCCCCAGTGGTGTCGCCGGACATCAGCTGTTGTTATAAATCCATGTGGTATTTAGACCTTGATAAGTAAATTTGGGGTGTATCCCTTCGTTACGTTGACCGTTCGGGCTCCGGTTATTTTCGGTTTATTATGTTGAGTGTTCAAACTTCGGCTTTTAAGTTGAGCGTTCAGGCTCCGGTCCTTTTCGGTTTATTACGTTGAGCATCCAGGCTCCAGCTTTTACGTTAAGTGTTCAGGCTCCGGTTTATTTGCGTTGACCATCCAGGCTCCGACTTTTACGTTGAGCGCTCAGGCTCCAATTTTGTTTCGTTGAGTATCCAGACTCCGGCTTTTACGTTGAGCATTCAAGCTCCGGTTTTGTTTCGTTGAGTATCCTGACTCCGGCTTTTACGTTGAGCGTTCAGGCTCCGGTTTAATTGCATTGATTATCCGGACTTCGGCTTTTATGTTGAGCGTTCAGGCTCCGGTTTTGTTTCGTTGAGTATCCAGACTCCGGCTTTTACGTTGAGCGTTTAGGCTCCGATTTTGTCTCGTTGAGTATCCAGACTCCAGCTTTTACGTTGAGTGTTCAGACTCCAGTTTATTTGCATTGAGCATCCAGGCTCCGGCTTTTATGTTGAGCATTCAGGCTCCAGTTTTGTTTCGTTGAGTATCCAGACTCCGACTATTACATTGAGCGTTCAGGCTCTAATTTATTTGCATTGAGCATCTAGGCTCCGGCTTTTACTTTGAGCATTTAGGCTCCGGTTTTATTTCGTTGAGTATCCAAACTCCGGCTTTTACGTTGAGCATTCAGACTCTGGTTTATTTGCATTTAGCATCCAAGCTCTGGCTTTTATATTGAGCATTCAGGCTCTGGTTTATTTGTGTTGAGCATCCAGGCTCCAGCTTTTACTTTGAGCGTTCAGGCACCGGTTTATTTGGGTTGAGCATCTAGGCTCCGGCTTTTACATTGAGCGTTCAGGCTCCGGTTTTGTTTCGCTGAGTATCCAGACTCTGACTTTTACGATGAGCATTCAGACTCCAGTTTACTTGGATTTAGTATCCAGACTACGGCTTATATGTTAAGCATTCAGGCTCCGGTTTTGTTTCGTTGAGTATCCAGACTCCGGCTTTTAATTTGAGGGTTCAGGCTCCGGTTTTGTTTCTTTGAGTATCCAGACTCCAGCTTTTACGTTGAGTGTTCAGACTCCAGTTTATTTGCGTTGAGCATCCGGGCTCCAGCTTTTATGTTGAGCATTCAGGCTCCAGTTTTGTTTCTTTGAGTATCCAGACTCCAGCTTTTACATTTAACGTTCAGGCTCCGGTTTATTTGCATTGAGCATCCAAGCTCCGAATTTTACTTTGAGCATTCAGGCTCTGGTTTTTTTCTTTGAGTATCCAGACTCCGACATTTACATTGAGCGTTCAAGCTCTAATTTATTTGCATTGAGCATCCAGGCTCCGGCTTTTACATTGAGCGTTCAGGCTCCGGTTTATTTGCGTTGAGCATCTAGGCTCCAGCTTTTACGTTGAGCGTTCAAGCTCCGGTTTATTTGTGTTGAGCATCCAGGCTCCGGCTTTTACGTTAAGCGTTCAGGCTCCGGTTTTGTTTCGTTAAGTATCCAGACTCCGGTCTTTATGTTGAGCATTCAGGCTCCAGTTTTGTTTCGTTGAGTATCCAGACTCTGACTTTTACATTGAGCGTTAAGGCTCCGGTTTTGTTTCGTTGAGAATCCAGACTCTAGCTTTTATGTTGAGTATTCAGACTCTAGTTTATTTTCATTGAGCATCCAGGCTCCGGCTTTTGCGTTGAGCATTCAGGCTCCAGTTTTGTTTTGTTGAGTATCCATACTCCGACTTATACATTGAGTGTTCAGGCTCCGGTTTATTTGCATTGAGCTTCCAGGCTCCGAATTTTACTTTGAGCGTTCAGGCTCCAGTTTTCTATCATTGAGTATCCAGACTCCAGCTTTTACGTTGAGCATTCGGACTCCGGTTTATTTGCATTGAGCATCCAGGCTCTGGCTTTTACATTAAGCGTTCAGGCTCTGTTTTTTTTTTGTTGAGCATCCAGGCTCCAACTTTTACGTTGAGCGTTCAGGCACCGGTTTATTCGTGTTTGAGCATCCACACTCCGGCTTTTACGTTCAGCATTCAGGCTCCGGTTTTGTTTCTTTGAGTATCCAGACTCCGACTTTTACGTTGAGTGTTCAGGCTCCGGTTTATTTGCATTGAGTATCCAGACTCCGGCTTTTATGTTGAGCGTTCAGGCTCCGGTTTGTTTCGTTGAGTATCCAGACTCCAGCTTTTACGTTGAGCGTTTAGGCTCCGGTTTTGTTTCGTTGAGTATCCAGACTCCGACTTTTACGTTGAGTGTTCAAACTCCAGTTTATTTGTGTAGAGCATCCGGGCTCTGGCTTTTACGTTGAGCATTCAGGCTCCGGTTTTGTTTCTTTGAGTATCCAGACTCTGGCTTTTACATTGAGTGTTCAGGCTCCGGTTTTGTTTCATTGAGCATCCAGACTCCGGCTTTTACATTGAGTGTTCAGGCTCCGGTTTTGTTTCGTTGAGTATCCAGACTCTGCCTTTTAGATTGAGTGTTCAGACTCCAGTTTATTTGCATTGACCATCCAGGCTCCGGCTTTTACGTTGAGCATTCAGGCTCCGGTTTTGTTTCGTTGAGTATCCAGACTCCAGCTTTTACGTTGAGCATTCAGACTCCGGTTTATTTACAATGAGCATCCAGGCTCTGGCTTTTACATTAAGCGTTCATGCTCTGGTTTATTTTTGTTGAGCATCCAGGCTGCAGCTTTTACGTTGAGCGTTCAGGTACTGGTTTATTTGTGTTGAGCATCTACACTCCAGCTTTTACGTTGAGCATTCCGGCTCCGGTTTTGTTTCTTTGAGTATCCAGACTCCGACTTTTATGTTGAGTGTTCAGGGTCCGGTTTATTTGCATTGAATATCCAGACTCCGGCTTTTATGTTGAGCGTTCAGGCTCCGGTTTTGTTTCGTTGAGTATCCAGACTCCAGCTTTTACGTTGAGCGTTTAGGCTGCGGTTTTGTTTTGTTGTGTATCCAGACTCCGACTTTTACGTTGAGTGTTCAAACTCCAGTTTATTTGCGTTGAGCATCCGGGCTCCGGCTTTTACGTTGAGCATTCAGGCTCCAGTTTTGTTTCTTTGAGTATCCAGACTCCGGCTTTTACATTGAGTGCTCAGGCTCCGGTTTTGTTTCATTGAGTATCCAGACTCCGGCTTTTACATTGAGCGTTCAGGCTCCGGTTTTGTTTCGTTGAGTATCCAGACTCCGGCTTGAGTGTTCAGGCTCCAGTTTATTTGCATTGACCATCCAGGCTCCGGCTTTTACGCTGAGCATTCAGGCTCTGGTTTTGTTTCGTTGAGTATCCAGACTCCGGCTTTTACGTTGAGCATTCAGACTCCGGTTTATTTACAATGAGCATCCCGGCTCTGGCTTTTACATTGAGCGTTCAGGCTCTGGATTTATTGCGTTGAGCATCCAGGCTCCAGCTTTTACGTTGAGCGTTCAGGCACCGATTTATTTGATTTGAGCATCCAGGCTCCGGCTTTTACGTTGCGCGTTCAGACCCCGGTTTTGGTTCGTTGAGTATCCAGACTCTGACTTTTACTTTGAGCGTTCAGGCTCCGGTTTATTTACATTGAGTATCCAGACTCCGGCTTATATGTTGAGCGTTCAGGCTCCGAATTTGTTTCGTTGAGTATCCAGACTCCGGCTTTTAATTTGAGGGTTCAGGCTCCGGTATAGTTTCGTTGAGTATCGAGACTCCGACTTTTACGTTGAGTGTTCAGACTCCAGTTTATTTGCGTTTAGCATCCGGGCTCCGATTTTGTTTCTTTGAGTATCCAGACTTCGGCTTTTACATTGAACGGTCAGGCTCCGGTTTATTCGCATTGAGCATCCAGGCTCCGACTTTTACTTTGACCATTCAGGCTCCGATTTTGTTTCGTTGAGTATCCAGACTCCGACTTTTACATTGAGCGTTCAGGCTCTAGTTTATTTGCGTTGAGCATCCAGGATTCGGCTTTTACGTTGAGCTTTCAGGCTCCAGTTTATTTGCGTCGAGCATCTAGGCTCCAGCTTTTACGTTGAGCGTTCAGGCTCTGGTTTATTTGCATTGAGCATTCAAGCTTCGAGTTTTACTTTGAGCATTCAGGCTCTGGTTTTGTTTCGTTGAGTATCTAGACTCCGACTTTTACATTGAGCGTTCAGGCTCTAGTTTATTTGCATTTAGCATCCAGGCTCCGGCTTTTACGTTGAGCGTTCAGGCTCCGGTTTATTTGCGTTGAACATCTAGGCTCCAGCTTTTACGTTGAGCGTTCAGGCTCTGGTTTATTTGCGTTGAACATCTAGGCTCCAGCATTGAGTATCCAGACTCCGGTTTATATGTTTAGCGTTCAGGCTCCGATTTTGTTTCGTTGAGTATCCAGACTCCGACTTTTAATTTGAGGGTTCAGGCTCCGGTTTAGTTTCGCTGAGTATCCAGACTCCGGCTTTTACGTTGAGTGTTCAGACTCCAGTTTATTTGTGTTGAGCATCCGGGCTCCGGCTTTTACGTTGAGCATTCATGCTCCGATTTTGTTTTTTTGACTATCCAGACTCCGGCTTTTACATTGAGCGTTCAGGCTCCGGTTTATTTGCATTGAGTATCTATGCTCCAACTTTTACTTTGAGCATTCAGGCTCCGGTTTTGTTTCGTTGAGTATCCAGACTCCGACTTTTACATTGAGCGTTCAGGTTCTGTTTTATTTGCATTGAGCATCCAGGCTCCGGCTTTTACGTTGAGCGTTCAGGCTCCGGTTTATTTGCGTTGATTATCCAGGCTTCAGCTTTTATGTTGAGCGTTCAGGCTCCGGTTTATTTGCGTTGAGCATCCTAGCTCCGGCTTTTACGTTGAGCGTTCAAGCTCCGGTTTTGTTTCATTGAGTATCCAGACTCCGGCTTTTACGTTGAGCGTTCAGGCTCCGGTTTATTTGCATTGAGTATCCAGACTCTTGCTTATATTTTGAGCGTTCAGGCTCCAGTTTTGTTTCGTTGAGTATCCAGACTCCGACTTTTAATTTGAGGGTTCAGGCTCCGGTTTTGTTTCAATGAATATCCAGACTCCAGCTTTTATGTTGAGTGTTCATACTCCAGTTTATTTGCATTGAGCATCCAAGCTCCGACTTTTATGTTGAGCATTCTGGCTCCGGTTTTGTTTCCTTGAGTATCCAGACTCCGGCTTTTATGTTGAGCGTTCAGGCTCCAATTTTGTTTGCATTGAGCATCCAGGCTCCGACTTTTACTTTGAGCATTCAGGCTCCGGTTTTGTTTCGTTGAGTATCCAGACTCCGACTTTTACATTGAGCGTTCAGGCTCTAGTTTATTTGCATTGAGCATCCAGGCTCCGGCTTTTACGTTGAGCGTTCAGGCTCCGGTTTTTTTGCGTTTAGCATCTAGGCTCTAGCTTTTACGTTGAGCCTTCAGGCTCCAGTTTATTTGTGTTGCGCATCCAGGCTCCGGCTTTTACGTTGAGCGTTCAGGCTCCGGTTTTGTTTTGTTGAGTATCCAGACTCCGACTTTTATGTTGAGCATTCAGGCTCCAGTTTTGTTTCGTTGAGTATCCAGACTCCGGCTTTTACGTTGAGGGTTCAGGCTCCGGTTTTGTTTCGTTGAGTATCCAGACTCCGACTTTTACGTTGAGTGTTCAGACTCCAGTTTATTTGCATTGAGCATCCTGGCTTCGGCTTTTACGTTGAGCATTCAGGCTCCAGTTTTGTTTTGTTGAGTATCCAGACTCCGGCTTTTACATTAAACGTTCAGGATCTGGTTTATTTGCATTGAGCATCCAGGCTCCGACTTTTACTTTGAGCATTCAGGCTCCGGTTTTGTTTCGTTGAGTATCCAGCCTCCGACTTTTACGTTGAGCGTTCAGACTCCGGTTTATTTGCATTGAGCATCCAGGCTCTGGCTGTTACATTGAGCGTTCAGGCTCTGGTTTATTTGCGTTGAGCATCCAAGCTCCAGCTTTTACGTTGAGCGTTCAGGCACCAGTTTATTTGTGTTGAGCGTTCAGGCTCCGATTTTGTTTCATTGAGTATCCAGACTCCGACTTTTACGTTGAGCGTTCAGGCTCCGGTTTATTTGCATTGAGTATCCAGAGTCCGGCTTATATGTTGAGCGTTCAGGCTCCGGTTTTGTTTCGTTGAGTATCCAGACTCCGGATTTTAATTTGAGGGTTTAGGCTCCGGTTTAGTTTCGTTGAGTATCCAGACTCCGGCTTTTACGTTGAGTGTTCAGACTCCAGTTTATTTGCGTTGAGCATCCGGGCTCCGGCTTTTACGTTGAGCATTCAGGTTCCGGTTTTGTTTCTTCGAGTATCCAGACTCCGGCTTTTACATTGAGCATTCAGGCTCCGGTTTATTTGCATTGAGCATCCAGGCTCCGACTTTTACTTTGAGCATTCAGGCTCCGGTTTTATTTTGTTGAGTATCCAGACTCCGGCTTTTACATTGAGCGTTCAGGCTCTGGTATATTTGCATTGAGCATCCAGGCTCCGGCTTTTACGTTGAGCGTTCAGGCTCCAGTTTATTTGCGTTGAGCATCTAGGCTCCAGCTTTTACGTTGAGCCTTCAGGCTCCGGTTTATTTGTGTTGAGCATCTAAGCTCCGGCTTTTATGTTGAGTGTTCAGGCTCCGGTTTTGTTTCATTGAGTATCCAGACTCTGGCTTTTACGTTGAGCGTTCAGGCTCCGGTTTCATTTCGTTGAGTATCCAGACTTCGACTTTTATGTTGAGCATTCAGGCTCCAGTTTTGTTTCGTTGAGTATCCAGACTCCGGCTTTTACGTTGAGCGTTTAGGCTCCGGTTTTGTTTCGTTGAGTATCCAGACTCCGACTTTTACGTTGAGTGTTCAGACTCCAGTTTATTTGCATTGAGCATCCTGGCTTCGGGTTTTAAGTTGAGCATTCAGGCTCCGGTTTTGTTTTGTTGAGTATCCAGACTCCGGCTTTTACATTAAACGTTCAGGATCCGGTTTATTTGCATTGAGCATCCAGGCTCCAACTTTTACTTTGAGCATTCAGGCTCCGGTTTTGTTTCGTTGAGTATCCAGCCTCCGACTTTTACGTTGAGCGTTCAGACTCCGGTTTATTTGCATTGAGCATCCAGGCTCTGGCTGTTACATTGAGCGTTCAGGCTCTGGTTTATTTGGGTTGAGCATCCAGGCTCCAGCTTTTACATTGAGCGTTCAGGCACCGGTTTATTTGCATTGAGCATCCAGGCTTCGGCTTTTACGTTGAGCGTTCATGCTCCGATTTTGTTTCGTTGAGTATCCAGACTCCGACTTTTATGTTGAGCATTCAGGCTCCGGTTTTTTTGCATTGAGTATCCAGACTCCGGCTTATATGTTGAGCGTTCAGGCTCCGGTTTTATTTCGTTGAGTATCCAGACTCCGACTTTTAATTTGAGGGTTCAGGCTCCAGTTTAGTTTCGTTGAGTATCCAGATTCCGGCTTTTACGTTGAGTGTTCAGACTCCAACTTATTTGCGTTGAGCACCCGGGCTCCGATTTTGTTTCTTTGAGTATCCAGACTCCGGCTTTTACATTGAACGTTCAGGCTCCGGTTTATTTGCATTGAGCATCCAGGCTCCGACTTTTACTTTGAACATTCTGGCTCCGGTTTTGTTTCGTTGAGTATCCAGACTCCGACTTTTACATTTATCGTTCATGCTCTGTTTTATTTGCATTGAGCATCCAAGCTCCGGCTTTTACGTTGAGCGTTCAGGCTCCGGTTTATTTGCATTGAGCATCCAGGCTCCAGCTTTTACGTTAAGCGTTCAGGCTCCGGTTTATTTGCGTTGAGCATCCTAGCTCCAGCTTTTACGTTGAGCGTTCAGGCTCCGATTTTGTTTCATTGAGTATCCAGACTCCAGCTTTTACGTTGAGCGTTCAGGCTACAGTTTATTTGCATTGAGCATTCAGGCTCCGACTTTTACTTTGAGCATTCAGGCTCCAGTTTTGTTTCGTTGAGTATCTAGATTCCGACTTTTACATTGAGCGTTCTGGCTCTGTTTTATTTTCATTGAGCATCTAGGCTCCGGCTTTTACGTTGAGCGTTCAGGCTCCGGTTTTTTTGCTTTGAGCATCCAAGCTCCAACATTTACGTTGAGCGTTCAGGCTCCGGTTTATTTGTGTTGAGCATCCTAGCTCCTGCTTTTACGTTGAGCGTTCAGGCTCCGGTTTTGTTTCATTGAGTATCCAGACTTCGGCTTTTACGTTTAGCGTTGAGGCTCCAATTTTGTTTCGTTGAGTATCCAGACTCCGAATTTTATGTTGAGCGTTCAGGCTCCAGTTTTATTTCGTTGAGTATCCAGACTCCGGCTTTTACGTTGAGCATTCAGACTCCGATTTATTTTCATTGAGCATCCAGGCTCTTTCTTTTACATTGAGCGTTTAGGCTCTAGTTTATTTGCGTTGAGCATCCAGGCTCACGTTTTTACGTTGAGCATTGAGGCACCGGTTTATTGGTGTTGAGCATCTAGGCTCCGGCTTTTACGTTCAACGTTTAGGCTCCGGTTTTGTTTCGTTGAGTATCCAGACTCCGACTTTTACGTTGAGCCTTCAGGCTCCGGTTTATTTGCATTGAGTATCCAGACTCCGGCTTTTATGTTGAGTGTTCAGACTCCAAATTATTTGCGTTGAGCATCCGGGCTCCGGCTTTTACGTTGAGCATTCAGGCTCCAGTTTTGTTTCTTTGAGTATCTAGACTCCGGCTTTTACATTGAGCGTTCAGGCTCCGGTTTATTTGCATTGAGCATCCAGGCTCCGACTTTTACTTTAAGCATTCAGGCTCCGGTTTTGTTTTGTTGAGTTTCCAGACTACGACTTTTACATTGAACGTTCAGGCTCTGTTTTATTTTCATTGAGCATCCAGGCTACAACTTTTACGTTGAGCGTTCAGGCTCCGGTTTATTTGCGTTGAGCATCCAGGCTCCAGCTTTTACGTTGAGCGTTCAGGCGACGGTTTATTTGCGTTGAGCATCCAAGCTCTAGTTTTGTTTCATTGAGTATCCAGACTCCGGCTTTTACGTTGAGCGTTCAGGCTCATATTTTGTTTCGTTGAGTATCAAGATTTCGGATTTTATGTTGAGCGTTCAGGCTCCGGTTTTGTTTTGTTGAGTATCCAGACTTCGGCTTTTACGTTGAGTGTTCAGACTCCAGTTTATTTGTGTTGAGCATCCAGGCTCCGACTTTTACGTTGAGCATTCAGGCGACGATTTTCTTTTGTTGAGTATCCAGACTCTGACTTTTACGTTGAGCGTTCAGGCTCTGATTTATTGGTGTTGAGCATCCAGGCTCCGAATTTTACTTTGAGCATTCTGGCTCCGGTTTTGTTTCGTTGAGTATCTAGACTCTGACTTTTACATTGAGCGTTCAGGCTCCGGATTATTTGCTTTGAGCATCCAGGCTTCGGCTTTTACGTTGAGCGTTCAGGCTCCAACTTATTTGCGTTGAGCATCCAGGCTCCAGCTTTTACGTTGAGCATTCAGGCTCAAGTTTATTTCTGTTGAGCATCCAGGCTCTGGCTTTTACGTTGAGCGTTCCGGCTCCGGTTTTGTTACATTGAGTATCTAGACTCCGGCTTTTACGTTGAGCGTTCAGGCTCCGATTTTGTTTCGTTGAGTATCCAGACTCTGGCTTTTATGTTGAGCGTTTAGGCTCCGGTTTTGTTTTGGTGAGTATCTAGACTCTGGCTTTTACGTTGAGCGTTTAGGCTCCGGTTTTATTTCGTTGAGTATCTAGACTCCGGCTTTTACGTTGAGCGTTCAAGCTCCGGTTTTGTTTCGTTGATAATCCAGACTCCGACTTTTACGTTGAGTGTTCAGACTCCAGTTTATTTGTGTTGAGCATCTAGGCTCTGGCTTTTACGTTGAGCGTTCAGGCTCCGGTTTTGTTTCATTGAGTATCCAGACCCCGGATTTTACGTTGAGCGTTCAGGCTCCGGTTTTGTTTCGTTGAGTATCCAGACTCCGGATTTTATGTTGAGCGTTCAGGCTCCAATTCATTTGCGTTGTGCATCCAGGCTCCGACTTTTACTGTGAGCATTCAGGCTCTGGTTTTGTTTCGTTCAGTATCCAGACTCCGTATTTTATGTTGAGTGTTCAGGCTCCGGTTTATTTGCATTGAGCAACCAGGTTTCGACTTTTACGTTGAGCGTTCAGGCTAAGATTTATTTGTGTTGAGCATCCAGGCTCCGGCTTTTACGTTGAGCCTTCAGGCTCTGGTTTTGTTTCGTTGAGTATCCAGACTCCGGCTTTTACGTTGAGCATTTAGGCTCAGATTTTGTTTCGTTAAGTATCCAGACTCCGGCTTTTATGTTGAGCATTCAGGCTCCGGTTTTTTTTTATTGAGTGTCCAGACTCCGACTTTTACGTTGAGCGTTTAGGCTTCGGTTTTGTTTTGTTGAGCATCCAGGCTCTGGCTTTTAAGTTGAGTGTTCAGACTCGAGTTTATTCGTTTTGAGCATCCAGGCTCCGGTTTTTATGTTGAGCGTTTAGGCTCCGGTATTCTTTCATTGATTATCCAAACTTCGTCTTTTATGTTGAGCCTTCAGGCTCCGGTTTATTTGCATTGAGCATCCAGGCTCTGACCTTTACTTTGAGCATTCAAGCTCCGATTTTGTTTCGTTGAGTATCCAGACTCCGACTTTTATGTTGAGCGTTCAGGCTCCGGTTTATTTGTGTTGAGCATCCAGGCTCCAGCTTTTACATTGAGCGTTCAGGCTCCAGTTTATTTGTGTTGAGTATCCAGGCTCCGGGTTTTACGTTGAGCGTTCAGGCTCCGGTTTTTTTTCGTTGATTATCCAGAATTCGGCTTTTACATTGAATGTTCAGGCTCCGATTTTGTTTCATTGAGTATCTAGACTCTGGCTTTTGTGTTGAGCGTTCAGGCTCCGGTCTTGTTTCGTTGAGTATCTAGACTCCGACTTTTACGTTGAGTGTTCAGACTCCAGTTTATTTGTATTGAGCATCTAGGCTCCGGCTTTTACGTTGAGCGTTCAGGCTCCGGTTTTGTTTCGTTGAGTATCCAGACCCCGGATTTTACGTTGAGCGTTCAGGCTCCGGTTTTGTTTCATTAAGTATCCAGACTCTGGATTTTACGTTGAGCGTTCAGGCTCCAATTCATTTGCGTTGAGCATCCAGGCTCCGACTTTTACTGTGAGCATTCAGGCTCCGGTTTTGTTTCGTTCAGTATCCAGACTCTGTATTTTATGTTGAGTGTTCAGGCTCCGGTTTATTTGCATTGAGAAACCAGGTTCCGACTTTTACGTTGAGTGTTCAGGCTCAGATTTATTTGTGTTGAGCATCCAGGCTCCAGCTATTACGTTGAGCGTTCAGGCTTCGGTTTATTTGCATTAAGCATCCAGACTCTGGATTTTATGTTGAGCGTTCAGGCTCTGGTTTTGTTTCGTTGAGTCTCCAGACTCCGACTTTTACGTTGAGCATTTAGGCTCAGATTTTGTTTCGTTGAGTATCCAGACTCCGGCTTTTATGTTGAGCGTCCAGGCTCCGGTTTTTTTCATTGAGTATCCTGACTCCGAATTTTACGTTGAGCGTTTAGGCTCTGGTTTTGTTTTGTTGAGCATCCAGGCTCTGGTTTTAAGTTGAGTGTTCAGACTCCAGTTTATTCGTTTTGAGCATCCAGGCTCCGGCTTTTAAGTTGAGCGTTTATGCTCCGGTATTCTTTCATTGATTATCTAGACTTCGTCTTTTATGTTGAGCCTTCAGGCTCCGGTTTATTTGCATTGAGCATTCAGGCTCTGACCTTTACTTTGAGCATTCAAGCTCCGGTTTTGTTTCGTTGAGTATCTAGACTCCGACTTTTATGTTGAGCGTTCAGGCTCCGGTTTATTTGTGTTGAGCATCCAGGCTCCAACTTTTACATTGAGCGTTCAGGCTCCAGTTTATTTATGTTGAGTATCCAGGCTCCGGCTTTTATGTTGAGCGTTCAGGCTCCGGCTTTTTTCGTTGATTATCCAGAATCCGACTTTTACATTAAACGTTCAGGCTCCGATTTTGTTTCGTTGAGTATCTAGACTCTGGCTTTTGTGTTGAGCGTTCAGGCTCCTGTCTTGTTTCGTTGAGTATCTAGACTCTGGCTTTTACGTTGAGTGTTCAAGCTCCGGTTTTGTTTCGTTGAGTATCCATACTCCGGCTTTTACGTTGAGTGTTCAGACTCCAGTTTATTTTTTTTGAGTATCTAGGCACCGGCTTTTATGTTGAGCGTTCAGGCTCCGGTTTGGTTTCGTTGAGTATCCAGACTCCGACTTTTACGTTGAGTGTCCAGACTCCAGTTTATTTACGTTGAGCATCTAGGCTCCGACTTTTACGTTGAGCATTCAGGCGCCGGTTTTCTTTCATTGAGTATCCAGGCTCCGACTTTTACTTTGAACATTCAGGTTCCGGTTTTGTTTCGTTAAGTATCCAAACTCTGACTTTTACATTGAGCGTTCAGGCTCCAGTTTATTTGCATTGAGAATCCAGGCTTCAGCTTTTACATTGAGCATTCAGGCTCCGGTTTATTTGTGTTGAGCATCCAGGCTGCAGCTTTTACGTTGAGCATTCAAGCTCAAGTTTATTCGTGTTGAGCATCCAGGCTCCGGCTTTTACGTTGAGCGTTCAGTCTCCGGTTTTGTTTCGTTGAGGATTCAGACTCCGGATTTTACATTGAGCGTTTAGGCTCTGCTTTTGTTTCGTTGAGTATCCAGACTCTGGCTTTTATATTGAGCGTTCAGGCTCCGGTTTTGTTTCAGTGAGTATCTAGACTCCGGCTTTTATGTTGAGCGTTCAGGCTCCGGTTTTGTTTAGTTGAGTATCTAGACTCCGGCTTTTATGTTGAGTATTCAGGCTCCGGTTTTGTTTCATTGAGTATCCAGACTCTGACTTTTACTTTAAGCATTCAGACTCCAGTTTATTTGTGTTGAGCATCCAGGCTCCGGCTTTTACGTTGAGCGTTCAGGCTCCGGTTTTGTTTCGTTGAGTATCCAGACTCCGGCTTTTACGTTGAGCGTTCAGGCTCCGATTTTGTTTCATTGAGTATCCATACTCTGGATTTTATGTTGAGCAATCAGGCTCCGGATTTGTTTTGGTGAGTATCTAGACTCTGGCTTTTACGTTGAGCGTTCAGGCTCCGGTTTTATTTCGTTGAGTATCTAGACTCCGGCTTTTACGTTGAGCGTACAAGCTCCGTTTTTGTTTCGTTGAGTATCTAGACTCCGACTTTTACGTTGAGTGTTTAGAGTCCAGTTGATTTGTGTTGAGCATCCAGGCTCCGGCTTTTGCGTTGATCATTTAGGCTCCGGTTTTGTTTCGTTGAGTATCCAGACTCCGGATTTTACGTTGAGCGTTTAGACTCCGGTTTATTTGCATTGAGTATCCAGACTCCGAATTTTACTTTGAGCATTCAGGCTCCGGTTTTGTGTCGTTCAGTATCCAGACTTCGTATTTTATGTTGAGTGTTCAGGCTCTGGTTTATTTGCATTGAGCATCCAGGCTCCGGCTTTTACGTTGAGTGTTCAGGCTCCGGTTTATTTGCATTGAGCATCTAGGCTCCGACTTTTACATTGAGCGTTCAGGCTCCGGTTTATTTGCATTGAGCATCCAGGCTCCGGCTTTTACGTTGAGCATTCAGGCTCTGGTTTTGTTTCGTTGAGTATCCAGACTCCGGCTTTTACGTCGAGCGTTTAGGCTCAGATTTTGTTTCGTTGAGTATCCAAACTCCGACTTTTATGTTGAGCATTCAGGCTCCGGCTTTGTTTCATTGAGTCTCCAGACTCCGGCTTTTACGTTGAGCGTTTTGGCTCTGGTTTTGTTTTGTTGAATATCCAGACTCCAGATTTTAAGTTGAGTGTTCAGACTCCAGTTGATTCGCTTTGAGCATCCAGGCTCCGGCTTTTATGTTGAGCGTTCAGGCTCCAGTTTTCTTTCAGTGAGTATCCAGACTCCGTCTTTTACATTGAGCGTTCAGGCTCCGGTTTATTTGCTTTGAGCATCCAGGCTTCGACCTTTACTTTGAGCATTCAAGCTCCGATTTTGTTTCGTTGATATCCAGACTCCGGATTTTATGTCAAGCGTTCAGGCTCCGGTTTATTTATGTTGAGCATCCATGCTCCAGGTTTTACGTTGAGTGTTAAGGCTCTTGTTTATTTGTGTTGAGTATCCAGGCTCCGGCTTTTACATTGAGTGTTCATGCTCCGGGTTTTTTTCGTTGAGTATCCAGACTCCGGCTTTTATATTGAGTGTCCAGGCTTCGGTTTTGTTTCGGTGAGTATCTAGACTCCGGATTTTACGTTGAGCGTTCAGGCTCTGGTTTTGTTTCGTTGAGTATCTAGACTCCGGCTTTTACGTTGAGTGTTCAGGCTCCGGTTTTGTTTCGTTGAGTATCCAGACTCCGACTTTTACTTTAAGCATTCAGACTCCAGTTTATTTGTGTTGAGCATCCAGGCTCCGACTTTTACGTTGAGCGTTCAGGCCCCGGTTTTGTTTCGTTGAGTATCCAGACTCCGGGTTTTACGTTGAGCATTCAGGCTCGAATTTTGTTTCGTTGAGTATTCATACTCTGGATTTTATGTTGAGCGTTCAGGCTCCGGATTTGTTTTGGTGAGTATCTAGACTCTGGCTTTTACGTTGAGCATTCAGGCTCCGGTTTTATTTCGTTGAGTATCTAGACTCCGGCTTTTACATTGAGCGTACAAGCTCCGTTTTTGTTTCGTTGAGTATCTAGACTCCGACTTTTACGTTGAGTGTTCAGACTCCAGTTGATTTGTGTTGAGCATCCAGGCTCCGGCTTTTGCGTTGAGCGTTCAGGCTTCGGTTTTGTTTCGTTGAGTATCCAGACTCCGGATTTTACGTTGAGCGTTCAGGCTCCAGTTTATTTGCGCTGAGCATCCAGACTCCGACTTTTACTTTGAGCATTCAGGCTCCGGTTTTGTTTCGTTCAGTATCCAGACTCCGTATTTTACGTTGAGTGTTCAGGCTCTGGTTTATTTGCATTTAGCATCCAGGCTCCGACTTTTCCGTTGAGTGTTCAGGCTCCGGTTTATTTGGATTGAGCATCCAGGCTCCGACTTTTACATTGAGTGTTCAGGCTCCGGTTTATATGCATTGAGCATCAAAGCTCCGGCTTTTACGTTGAGCATTCAGGCTCTGGTTAATTTGCGTTGAGCATCCAGGCTTCGACCTTTACTTTGAGCATTCAAGCTCCGACTTTGTTTCGTTGAGTATCCACACTCCGGATTTTATGTCGAGCGTTCAGGCTCCGGTTTATTTGTGTTGAGCATCCATGCTCCAGGTTTTTCCGTTGAGCGTTCAGGCTCTTGTTTATTTGTGTTGAGTATCCAGGCTCTGGCTTTTACATTGAGTGTCCAGGCTCTGGTTTATTTGCATAGAGCATCCAGGCTCCAACTTTTACATTGAGCGTTCAGGCTCCAGTTTATTTGCATTGAGCATCCAGGCTCCGGCTTTTACGTTGAGCGTTCAGACTGTGGTCTTGTTTCGTTGAGTATCCGGACTCCGGCTTTTACGTCGAGCGTTTAGGCTCAGATTTTGTTTCGTTGAGTATCCAAACTCCGGCTTTTATGTTGAGCGTTCAGGCTCCGGCTTTGTTTCATTGAGTATCCAGACTCCGGCTTTTACGTTGAGCGTTTAGGCTCCGGTTTTGTTTTGTTGAGTATCCAGACTCCGACTTTTAAATTGAGTGTTCAGACTCCAGTTGATTCGCTTTGAGCATCCAGGCTCCGGCTTTTATGTTGAGCGTTCAGGCTCCGGTTTTCTTTCATTGAGTATCCAGACTCCGTCTTTTACGTTGAGCGTTCAGGCTCCGGTTTATTTGCGTTGAACATCCAGGCTTCGACCTTTACTTTGAGCATTCAAGCTCCGATTTTTTTTCGTTGAGTATCCAGATTCCGGATTTTATATCGAGCGTTCAGGCTCCGGTTTATTTGTGTTGAGCATCCATGCTCCAGGTTTTACGTTGAGCGTTCAGGCTCTTGTTTATTTGTGTTGAGTATCCAGGCTCTGGCGTTTACGTTGAGTGTTCAGGCTCCGGTTTTGTTTCGTTGAGTATCCAGACTCCGGCATTTACGTTGAGCATTCAGGCTCCGGTTTTGTTTCGTTGAGTATCTAGACTCCGGCTTTTACGTTGAATGTTCAGGCTCCTGTTTTGTTTCGTTGAGTATCCATACTTCGGCTTTTACGTTTAGTGTTCAGACTCCAGTTTATTTGTGTTGAGCATCCAGGCTCCGACTTTTATATTGAGCGTTCAGGCTACGGTTTTGTTTCGTTGAGTATCCAGACCCCGGATTTTATGTCGAGTGTTCGGGCTCCGGTTTATTGGTGTTGAGCATCCATGCTCCAGGTTTTACGTTGAGCGTTCAGGCTCTTGTTTATTTGTGTTGAGTATCCAGGCCCCGGCTTTTACGTTGAGTGTTCAGGCTCCGGTTTTGTTTTGTTAAGTATCCAGACTCCAGCTTTTACGTTGAGCATTCAGGCTCCGGTTTTATTTTGTTGAGTATCTAGACTCCGGCTTTTACGTTGAGTGTTCAGGCTCCGGTTTTGTTTCGTTGAGTATCCATACTTCGGCTTTTACGTTGAGTGTTCAGACTCCAGTTTATTTGTGTTGAGCATCCAGGCTCCAACTTTTATATTGAGCGTTCAGGCTCCGGTTTTGTTTCGTTGAGTATCCAGACTCCGGATTTTATGTCGAGCGTTCAGGCTCCGGTTTATTTGTGTTGAGCATCCATGCTCCAGGTTTTAAGTTGAGCGTTCAGGCTCTTGTTTATTTGTGTTGAGTATCCAGGCTCCGGCTTTTACGTTGAGTGTTCAGGCTCCGGTTTTGTTTCGTTAAGTATCCAGACTCCGGGTTTTACGTTGAGCATTCAGGCTCCGGTTTTATTTCGTTGAGTATCTAGACTCCGGCTTTTACGTTGAGTGTTCAGGCTTCGGTTTTGTTTCGTTGAGTATCTATATTTCGGCTTTTACGTTGAGTGTTCATACTCTATTTTATTTGTGTTGAGCATCCAGGCTCCGACTTTTATATTGAGCGTTCAGGCTCCGGTTTTGTTTCGTTGAGTATCCAGACTCCGCCTTTTACGTTGAGTGTTCAGACTCTAGTTTATTTGTGTTGAGCATCTAGGCTCCGGCTTTTACGTTGAGCATTCAAGCGCCGGTTTTATTTCGTTGAGTATCCATACTCCGACTTTTACGCTGAGTGTTCAGGCACCGGTTTATTTGCGTTGAGCATCCAGGCTCCGGCTTTTACGTTGAGCATTTAGGCTCCGGTTTTGTTTTGTTGAGTATCCAGACTCCGACTTTAACATTGAGCGTTCAGGCTTCGGTTTATTAGCATTGAGTATCCAGACTCCGGCTTTTATGTTGAACGTTCAGGCTCCGGTTTTGTTTCGTTGAGAATCCAGACTCCGGCTTTTACGTTAAGCGTTCAGGCTCCGGTTTTGTTTCGTTGAGTATCCAGACTCCGGCTTTTACTTTGAGTGTTCAGACTCCAGTTTATTTGCGTTGAGCATCCGGGCTCCGGCTTTTACGTTCAGCATTCAGGCTCCGGTTTTGTTTCTATGAGTATCCAGACTCCGTCTTTTATGTTGAGCGTTAAGGCTCCGGTTTATTTCTGTTGAGCATCCTAGCTCCGGCTTTTACATTGAGCGTTCAGCCTCCGGTTTTGTTTCATTGAGTATCCAAACTCCGGCTTTTATGTTGAGCGTTCATTCTCCGGTTTTGTTTCGTTGAGTATCCAGACTCCGGATTTTAAGTTGAGCTATCAGGCTCCGGTTTTGTTTCATTGAGTATCCAGACTCTGGCTTTTACGTTGAGTGTTCTGACTCCAGTTTATTTGCGTTGAGCATCCAGGCTCCGGCTTTTACGATGAGCGTTCAGGCGTCGGTTTTCTTTCGTTGAGTATCCCGACTCCGACTTTTACATTCAGCGTTCAGGCTACGGTTTATTTGCATTGAGCATCCAGGCTCTAACTTTTACGTTGAGTGTTAAGGCTCCGGTTTATTTGCGTTGAGCATCCAGGCTCCAGCTTTTATGTTGAGTGTTCAGAGTCAAGTTTATTTGTGTTGAGTATCCTGGCTCCGGCATTTACGTTGAGCGTTCAGGCTCCGGTTTTGTTTCGTTGAGTATCCAGATTCCGACTTTTACGTTGAGCGTTCAGGCTCCGATTTTGTTTCATTGAGTATCCAGACTTTGGCTTTTATGTTGAGTGTTCAGGCACCGGTTTTGTTTTGGTGAGTATCTAGACTCTGGCTTTTACATTGGGCGTTCAGGCTCCGGTTTTATTTCGTTATCTAATCTAGACTCCGGCTTTTACGTTGAGCGTTCAAGCTCCAGTTTCGGTTCGTTGAGTATCCAGACTCCGACTTTTACGTTGAGTATTCAGACTCAAGTTTATTTGTGTTGAGCATCCAGGCTCCGGCTTTTACGTTGAGCATTCAGGCTCCGATTTTGTTTCGTTGAGTATCCAGACTCCGACTTTTACGTTGAGCGTTCAGGCTCCGATTTTGTTTCATTGAGTATCCAGACTTTGGCTTTTATGTTGAGCGTTCAGGCGCCGATTTTGTTTTGGTGAGTATCTAGACTCTGGCTTTTATGTTGAGCGTTCAGGCTCCGATTTTATTTTGTTATATAATCTAGACTCCGGCTTTTCTGTTGAGCGTTCAAGCTCCGGTTTTGTTTCGTTGAGTATCCAGACTCCGACTTTTACGTTGAGTGTTCATACTCCAGTTTATTTGTGTTGAGTATCCAGACTTCGGATTTTACGTTGAGCGTTCAGGCTCCGATTTATTTGCATTGAGCATCCAGGCTCCGACTTTAACTTTGAGCAATCAAGCTCCAATTTTGTTTCATTGAGTATCCAGACTCCGGCTTTTACATTGAGCATTCAGGCTGCGGTTTATTTGTGTTGAGCATCCTGGCTCCGACTTTTACTTTAAGCATTCTGGTTCCGGTTTTGTTTTGTTAGGTATCTAGACTCTGACTTTTACATTCAGCGTTCAGGCTCCGGTTTATTTGCATTGAGCATCCAGGCTCTAGCTTTTACGTTGAGCGTTCAGGCTCCGGTTTATTTGCGTAGATCATCGAAGCTCCAGCTGTTACGTTGAGTGTTCAGACTCAAGTTTATTTGTGTTGAGTATCCAGGCTCCGGCATTTACGTTGAGCGTTCAGGCTCCAGTTTTGTTTCGTTGAGTATCCAGATTCCGACTTTTACGTTGAGCGTTCAGGCTCCGATTTTGTTTCATTGAGTATCCAGACTTTGGCTTTTATACTGAGCGTTCAGGCGTCGGTTTTGTTTCGGTGAGTATCTAGACTCTGGCTTTTACGTTGAGCGTTCAGGCTCCGGTTTTATTTCGTTATATAATCTAGACTCCGACTTTTACGTTAAGCGTTCAAGCATCGGTTTTGTTTCGTTGAGTATCAAGACTCCGACTTTCACGTTGAGTGTTCAGACTCAAGTTTATTTGTATTGAGCATCCAGGCTCCGGCTTTTACGTTGAGCATTCAGGCTCCGGTTTTGTTTCGTTGAGTTTCCAGACTCCGACTTTTACGTTGAGCGTTCAGGCTCCGATTTTATTTCATTGAGTATCCAGACTTTGGCTTTTATGTTGAGCGTTCAGGCGCCGGTTTTGTTTTGGTGAGTATCTAGACTCTGGCTTTTACGTTGAGCATTCAGGCTCCGATTTTATTTCGTTATATAATCTAGACTCTGGCTTTTACGATGAGCGTTCAAGCTCCGGTTTTGTTTCGTTGAGTATCCAGACTCCGACTTTTACGTTGAGTGTTCATACTCCAGTTTATTTGTGTTGAGTATCCAAACATCGGATTTTACATTGAGCGTTCAGGCTCCGATTTATTTGCGTTGAGCATCCAGGCTCCGACTTTTACTTTGAGCATTCCGGCTCCGGATTTTTTTCATTCAGTATCCAGATTCCGTATTTTACGTTTTATGTTCAGGCTCCAGTTTATTTGCATTGAGCATCCAGGCTCTGACTTTTACGTTGAGCATTCTGGCTTCGGTTTTGTTTCGTTGAGTATCCAGACTTTGACTTTTACATTCAGCGTTCAGGCTCCGGTTTATTTGCACTGAGCATCCAGGCTCTAGCTTTTACGTTGAGCGTTCAGGCTCCGGTTTATTTGCTTTGAGCATCCAGGCTCCAGCTTTTACGTTGAGTGTTCAGACTCAAGTTTATTTTTGTTGAGTATCCAGGATCCGGCATTTACGTTGAGCGTTCAGGCTCCGGTTTTGTTTCATTGAGTATCCAGATTCCGACTTTTACATTGAGTGTTCAGGCTCCAATTTTGTTTCATTGAGTATCCAGACTTTGACTTTTATGTTCAGCGTTTAGGCGCCGGTTTTGTTTTGGTGAGTATCTAGGCTCTGGCTTTTATGTTGAGTGTTCAGGCTCCGGTTTTATTTCGTTATATAATCTAGACTCCGGCTTTTACATTAAGCGTTCAAGCTCCGGTTTTGTTTCGTTGAGTATCCAGACTCCGACTTTTACGTTGAGTGTTCAGACTCAAGTTTATTTGTGTTGAGCATCCAGGCTCCGGCTTTTACGTTGAGCGTTTAGGCTCCAGTTTTATTTCGTTGAGTATCTAGACTCCGACTTTTACATTGAGCGTTCAGGCTCCGATTTGTTTAATTGAGTATCCAGACTTTGGCTTTTATGTTGAGCGTTCAGGCGCCGGTTTTGTTTTGGTGAGTATCTAGACTCTGGCTTTTACGTTGAGCGTTCAGGCTCCGATTTTATTTCGTTATATAATCTAGACTCCGGCTTTTAGGTTGAGCGTTTAGGCTCCGGTTTTGTTTCGTTTAGTATCCATATTTCGACTTTTACATTGAGTGTTCATACTCCAGTTTATTTGTGTTGAGTATCATGACTTCGGATTTTACGTTGAGTGTTCAGGCTTCAATTTATTTGCGTTAAGCATCCAGGCTCCGACTTTTTTTTGAGCATTCAGGCTTCGGTTTTGTTTCGTTCAGTATCCAGATTCCGTATTTTACGTTTTGTATTCAGGCTCCAGTTTATTTGCATTGAGCAACACGGCCCCGACTATTACGTTGAGCGTTCAGGCTCCGGTTTTGTTTCGTTGAGTATCCAGACTTCGGCTTTTATGTTGAGCGTTCAGGCTCCGGTTTTGTTTCGTTGAGTATCCAGACTCCGGCTTTTATGTTGAGTGTTCAGACTCCAATTTATTTGTGTTGAGCATCCGGGCTCCGGCTTTTACGGTCAGCATTCAGGCTCCGGTTTTGTTTCTATGAGTATCCAGACTCCGTCTTTAATGTTGAGTGTTCAGGCTCCGGTTTATTTCCGTTGATCATCCTAGCTCCGACTTTTACGTTTAGCGTTCAGGCTCCGGTTTTGTTTCATTAAGTATCCAGACTCCGGCTTTTATGTTGAGCGTTCAGGCTCCGGTTTTGTTTCGTTGAGTATCCAGACTCCGGCTTTTACGTTGAGCTATCAGGCTCCGGTTTTGTTTCGTTGAGTATCCAGACTCTGGCTTTTACGTTGAGTGTTTTGACTCCAGTTTATTTGTGTTGAGCATCCGGGCTCCGGCTTTTACGATGAGCGTTCAAGCGCCGATTTTCTTTTGTAGAGTATCCCGACTCCGAATTTTATGTTGAGCGTTCAGGCTCCGGTTTATTTGTGTTGAGCATCCTGGCTCCGAATTTTACTTTGAGCATTCTAGCTCCGATTTTGTTTCGTTGAGTATCTAGACTCTGACTTTTACATTCAGCGTTCAGGCTCCGGTTTATTTCCATTGAGCATCCATGCTTCAGCTTTTACACTGAACGTTCAGGCTCCGGTTTATTTGTGTTGAGCATCCCGGCTCCAGCTTTTACGTTGAGTGTTCAGACTCAAGTTTATTTGTGTTGAGTATCCAGGCTCCGGCATTTAGGTTGAGCGTTCAGGCACCGATTTTGTTTCGTTGAGTATCCAGACTCCGACTTTTACGTTGAGCGTTCAGGCTCCGATTTTTTTTCATTGAGTATCCAGACTTTGGCTTTTATGTTGAGCGTTCAGGTGCCGGTTTTGTTTTGGTGAGTATCTAGACTCTGGCTTTTACGTTGAGCGTTCAGGCTCCGGTTTTATTTCGTTATATAATCTAGACTCCGACTTTTACGTTGAGCGTTCAAGCTCCGGTTTTGTTTCGTTGAGTATCCAGACTCCGACTTTTACGTTGAGTGTTCAGACTCAAGTTTATTTGTGTTGAGCATCCAGGCTCTGGCTTTTACGTTGAGCGTTCAGGCTCCAGTTTTGTTTGGTTGAGTATCCAGACTCCAACTTTTACGTTGAGCGTTCAGGCTCCGATTTTGTTTCATTGAGTATCCAGACATTGGCTTTTATGTTGAGCGTTTAGGCGCCGGTTTTTTTTTTGTGAGTATCTAGACTCTGGCTTTTACGTTGAGCGTTCAACCTCCGATTTTATTTCGTTATATAATCTAGACTCCGGCTTTTACGTTGAGCGTTCAAGCTCCGGTTTTGTTTCGTTGAGTATCCAGACTCTGACTTTTACATTGAGTGTTCATACTCCAGTTTATTTGTGTTGAGTATCCAGACTTCGGATTTTACTTTGAGCGTTTAGGCTCCGATTTATTTGCGTTGAGCATCCAGGCTCCGACTTTTACTTTGAGCATTCAGGCTCCGGTTTTGTTTCGTTAAGTATCCAAATTCCGTATTTAACGTTTTTTGTTCAAGCTCTAGTTTATTTTCATTGAGCATCCAGGCTCCGACTTTTACGTTGAGCGTTCAGGCTCCGGTTTATTTGCGTTGAGCATCCTGGCTCCAGCTTTTACGTTGAGCGTTCAGGCTTCAGTTTATTTGCATTGATGATCCAGGCCCCGACTTTTACGTTGAGCGTTCAGGCTCTAGTTTTGTTTCGTTTAGTATCCAGACTCTGGCTTTTAAGTTTAGCGTTTAGGCTCAGATTTTGTTTCGTTGAGTATTCAGACTCCGGATTTTATGTTGAGCGTTCAGGATCCGGTTTTGTTTCATTGAGTATCTAGGCTCCGGCTTTTACGTTGAGCGTTTAGGCTCCGGTTTTGTTTTGTTGAGTATCCAGATTCTGGCTTTTAAGTTGAGTGTTCAGACTACAGTTTATTCGCTTTGAGCATCCAGGCTTCGGCTTTTATGTTGAGCGTTCAGGCTCCGGTTTTCTTCCATTGAGTATCCAGACTCCATCTTTTACATTGAGCGTTCAGGCTCCGGTTTATTTGCGTTGGGCATCCAGGCTCCGACCTTTACTTTGAGCATTCAAGCTCCAATTTTGTTTCATTGAGTATCCAGACTCCGACTTTTACATTGAGCATTCAGGCTCTGGTTTATTTGTGTTGAGCATCCAGGCTCCGACTTTTACTTTGAGCATTCTGGTTCCTGTTTTGTTTTGTTGAGTATCCAGACTCTGACTTTTACATTCAGCGTTCAGGCTCTGGTTTATTTGCATTGAGCATCCAGGCTCTAGCTTTTACGTTGAGCGTTTAGGCTCCGGTTTATTTGCGTTGATCATCGAAGCTCCAGCTTTTACGTTGAGTGTTCAGACTCAAGTTTATTTGTGTTGAGTATCCAGGCTCCGGCATTTACGTTGAGCGTTCAGGCTCCAGTTTTGTTTCGTTGAGTATCCAGATTCCGACTTTTACGTTGAGCGTTCAGGCTCCGATTTTGTTTCATTGAGTATCCGGACTTTGGCTTTTATAATGTGTGTTCAGGCGCCGGTTTTGTTTTGGTGAGTATCTAGACTCTGGCTTTTACGTTGAGCGTTCAGGCTCCGGTTTTATTTCGTTATATAATCTAGACTCCGGCTTTTACGTTAAGCGTTCAAGCACCGATTTTGTTTCGTTGAGTATCAAGACTCCGACTTTCACGTTGAGTGTTCAGACTCAAGTTTATTTGTGTTGAGCATCCAGGCTCCGACTTTTACGTTGAGCATTCAGGCTCCGGTTTTGTTTTGTTGAGTATCCAGACTCCGACTTTTACGTTGAGCGTTCAGGCTTCGACTTTATTTCATTGAGTATCCAGACTTTGGCTTTTATGTTGAGCGTTCAGGCGCCGATTTTGTTTTGGTGAGTATCTAGACTCTGGCTTTTACATTGAGCATTCAGGCTACGATTTTATTTCGTTATATAATCTAGACTCTGGCTTTTACGATGAGCGTTCAAGCTCCAGTTTTGTTTCGTTGAGTATCCAGACTCCGACTTTTACGTTGAGTGTTCATACTCCAGTTTATTTGTGTTGAGTATCCAAACATCGGATTTTACATTGAGCGTTCAGGCTCCGATTTATTTGTGTTGAGCATCCAGGCTCCGACTTTTACTTTGAGCATTCCGGCTCCGGATTTTTTTCGTTCAGTATCCAGATTCCGTATTTTACGTTTTATGTTCAGGCTCCAGTTTATTTTCATTGAGCATCCAGGCTCTGACTTTTACGTTGAGCATTCTGGCTCCGGTTTTGTTTCGTTGAGTATCCAGACTTTGACTTTTACATTCAGCGTTCAGGCTCCGGTTTATTTGCACTGAGCATCCAGGCTCTAGCTTTTACGTTGAGCGTTCAGGCTACGGTTTATTTGCATTGAGCATCCAGGCTCCAGCTTTTACGTTGAGTGTTCAGACTCAAGTTTATTTTTGTTGAGTATCCAGGCTCCGACATTTACGTTGAGCGTCCAGGCTCCGATTTTGTTTCGTTGCGTATCTAGATTCCGACTTTTACATTGAGTGTTCAGGCTCCGATTATGTTTCATTGAGTATCCAGAATTTGACTTTTATGTTCAGCGTTTAGGCGCCGGTTTTGTTTTGGTGAGTATCTAGGCTCTGGCTTTTATGTTGAGCGTTCAGGCTCCGGTTTTATTTCGTTATATAATCTAGACTCCGGCTTTTACGTTAAGCGTTCAAGCTCCGGTTTTGTTTCGTTGAGTATCCAGACTCTGACTTTTACGTTGAGTGTTCAGACTCAAGTTTATTTGTGTTGAGCATCCAGGCTCCGGCTTTTACGTTGAGCGTTCAGGCTCCAGTTTTATTTCGTTGAGTATCCAGACTCCGACTTTTACATTGAGCGTTCAGGCTCCGATTTGTTTCATTGAGTATCCAGACTTTGGCTTTTATGTTGAGCGTTCAGGCGCCAGTTTTGGTTTTGGTGAGTATCTAGACTCTGGCTTTTACGTTGAGCGTTCAGGCTCCGATTTTATTTCGTTATATAATCTAGACTCCGGCTTTTAGGTTGAGCGTTCAGGCTCCGGTTTTGTTTCGTTTAGTATCCAGATTTCGACTTTTACATTGAGTGTTCATACTCCAGTTTATTTGTGTTGAGTATCCTGACTTCGGATTTTACGTTGAGTGTTCAGGCTTCAATTTATTTGCGTTAAGCATCCAGGCTCCGACTTTTACTTTGAGCATTCAGGCTTCGGTTTTGTTTCGTTCAGTATCCAGATTCCGTATTTTACGTTTTGTATTCAGGCTCCAGTTTATTTGCATTGAGCAACCAGGTTCCGACTTTTACGTTGAGCGTCCAGGCTCCGGTTTTGTTTCGTTGAGTATCCAGACTTAGGCTTTTACGTTGAGCGTTCAGGCTCCGGTTTTGTTTCGTTGAGTATCCAGACTCCGGCTTTTACGTTGAGTGTTCAGACTCCAGTTTATTTGCGTTGAGCATCCGGGCTCCGGCTTTTACGGTCAGCATTCAGGCTCCGGTTTTGTTTCTATGAGTATCAGGACTCCGTCTTTAATGTTGAGTGTTCAGGCTCCGGTTTATTTCTGTTGAGCATCCTAGCTCCGGCTTTTACGTTTTGCGTTCAGGCTCCAGTTTTGTTTCATTAAGTATCCAGACTCCGGCTTTTATGTTGAGCGTTCAGGCTCCGGTTTTGTTTCGTTGAGTATCCAGACTTCGGCTTTTACGTTGAGCTATCAGGCTCCGGTTTTGTTTCGTTGAGTATCCAGACTCTGGCTTTTACGTTGAGTGTTCTGACTCCAGTTTATTTGTGTTGAGCATCCAGGCTCCGGCTTTTACGATGAGCGTTCAGGCTCCGGTTTATTTGTGTTGAGCATCCAGGCTCCGACTTTTACTTTGAGCATTCTAGCTCCGGTTTTGTTTCGTTGAGTATCCAGACTCTGACTTTTACATTCAGCGTTCAGGCTCCGGTTTATTTGCATTGAGCATCCATGCTTCAGCTTTTACGTTGAGCGTTCAGGCTCCGGTTTATTTGCGTTGAGCATCCCGGCTCCAGCTTTTACGTTGAGTGTTCAGACTCAAGTTTATTTGTGTTGAGTATCCAGGCTCCGGCATTTAGGTTGAGCGTTCAGGCACCGATTTTGTTTCGTTGAGTATCCAGACTCCGACTTTTACATTGAGCGTTCAGGCTCCGATTTTTTTTCATTGAGTATCCAGACTTTGGCTTTTATGTTGAGCGTTCAGGCGCCGGTTTTGTTTTGGTGAGTATCTAGACTCTGGCTTTTACGTTGAGCGTTCAGGCTCCGGTTTTATTTCGTTATATAATCTAGACTCCCGGTTTTACGTTGAGCGTTCAAGCTCCGGTTTTGTTTTGTTGAGTATCCAGACTCCGACTTTTACGTTGAGTGTTCAGACTCATGTTTATTTGTGTTGAGCATCCAGGCTCTGGCTTTTACGTTGAGCGTTCAGGCTCCGGTTTTATTTCGTTGAGTATCCAGACTCCAACTTTTACGTTGAGCGTTCAGGCTCCGATTTTGTTTCATTGAGTATCCAGACATTGGCTTTTATGTTGAGCGTTTAGGCGCCGGTTTTTTTTTTGTGAGTATCTAGACTCTGGCTTTTACGTTGAGCGTTCAACCTCCGATTTTATTTCGTTATATAATCTAGACTCCGGCTTTTACGTTGAGCGTTCAAGCTCCGGTTTTGTTTCGTTGAGTATCCAGACTCTGACTTTTACATTGAGTGTTCATACTCCAGTTTATTTATGTTGAGTATCCAGACTTCGGATTTTACTTTGAGCGTTTAGGCTCCGATTTATTTGCGTTGAGCATCCTGGCTCCGACTTTTACTTTGAGCATTCAGGCTCCGGTTTTGTTTCGTTAAGTATCCAAATTCCGTATTTAACGTTTTTTTGTTCAAGCTCTAGTTTATTTTCATTGAGCATCCAGGCTCCGACTTTTACGTTGAGCGTTCAGGCTCCGGTTTATTTGCGTTGAGCATCCTGGCTCCAGCTTTTACGTTGAGCGTTCAGGCTTCAGTTTATTTGCATTGATGATCCAGGCCCCGACTTTTACGTTGAGCGTTCAGGCTCTAGTTTTGTTTCGTTTAGTATCCAGACTCTGGCTTTTAAGTTTAGCGTTTAGGCTCAGATTTTGTTTCGTTGAGTATTCAGACTCCGGGTTTTATGTTGAGCGTTCAGGATCCGGTTTTGTTTCATTGAGTATCTAGGCTCCGGCTTTTACGTTGAGCGTTTAGGCTCCGATTTTGTTTTGTTGAGTATCCAGATTCTGGCTTTTAAGTTGAGTGTTCAGACTACAGTTTATTCGCTTTGAGCATCCAGGCTTCGGCTTTTATGTTGAGCGTTCAGGCTCCGGTTTTCTTTCATTGAGTATCCAGACTCCATCTTTTACATTGAGCGTTCAGGCTCCGGTTTATTTGCGTTGGGCATCCAGGCTCCGACCTTTACTTTGAGCATTCAAGCTCCAATTTTGTTTCATTGAGTATCCAGACTCCGACTTTTACATTGAGCATTCAGGCTCTGGTTTATTTGTGTTGAGCATCCAGGCTCCGACTTTTACTTTGAGCATTCTGGTTCCTGTTTTGTTTTGTTGAGTATCCAGACTCTGACTTTTACATTCAGCGTTCAGGCTCTGGTTTATTTGCATTGAGCATCCAGGCTCTAGCTTTTACGTTGAGCGTTCAGGCTCCGGTTTATTTGCGTTGATCATCGAAGCTCCAGCTTTTACGTTGAGTGTTCAGACTCAAGTTTATTTGTGTTGAGTATCCAGGCTCCGGCATTTACGTTGAGCGTTCAGGCTCCAGTTTTGTTTCGTTGAGTATCCAGATTCCGACTTTTACGTTGAGCGTTCAGGCTCCGATTTTGTTTCATTGAGTATCCGGACTTTGGCTTTTATAATGTGTGTTCAGGCGCCGGTTTTGTTTTGGTGAGTATCTAGACTCTGGCTTTTACGTTGAGCGTTCAGGCTCCGGTTTTATTTCGTTATATAATCTAGACTCCGGCTTTTACGTTAAGCGTTCAAGCACCGATTTTGTTTCGTTGAGTATCAAGACTCCGACTTTCACGTTGAGTGTTCAGACTCAAGTTTATCTGTGTTGAGCATTCAGGCTCCGGCTTTTACGTTGAGCATTCAGGCTCCGGTTTTACTTTGTTGAGTATCCAGACTCCGACTTTTACGTTGAGCGTTCAGGCTCCGACTTTATTTCATTGAGTATCCAGACTTTGGCTTTAATGTTGAGCGTTCAGGCGCCGGTTTTGTTTTGGTGAGTATCTAGACTCTGGCTTTTACATTGAGCATTCAGGCTACGATTTTATTTCGTTATATAATCTAGACTCTGGCTTTTACGATGAGCGTTCAAGCTCCGGTTTTGTTTCGTTGAGTATCCAGACTCCGACTTTTACCTTGAGTGTTCATACTCCAGTTTATTTGTGTTGAGTATCCAAACATCGGATTTTACATTGAGCGTTCAGGCTCCGATTTATTTGCGTTGAGCATCCAGGCTCCGACTTTTACTTTGAGCATTCCGGCTCCGGATTTTTTTCGTTCAGTATCCAGATTCCGTATTTTACGTTTTATGTTCAGGCTCCAGTTTATTTGCATTGAGCATCCAGGCTCTGACTTTTACGTTGAGCATTCTGGCTCCGGTTTTGTTTCGTTGAGTATCCAGACTTTGACTTTTACATTCAGCGTTCAGGCTCTGGTTTATTTGCACTGAGCATCCAGGCTCTAGCTTTTACGTTGAGCGTTCAGGCTCCGGTTTATTTGCGTTGAGCATCCAGGCTCCAGCTTTTACGTTGAGTGTTCAGACTCAAGTTTATTTTTGTTGAGTATCCAGGCTCCGGCATTTACGTTGAGCGTTCAGGCTCCGATTTTGTTTCGTTGAGTATCTAGATTCCGACTTTTACATTGAGTGTTCAGGCTCCGATTATGTTTCATTGAGTATCCAGAATTTGACTTTTATGTTCATCGTTTAGGCGCCGGTTTTGTTTTGGTGAGTATCTAGGCTCTGGCTTTTATGTTGAGCGTTCAGGCTCCGGTTTTATTTCGTTATATAATCTAGACTCCGGCTTTTACGTTAAGCGTTCAAGCTCCGGTTTTGTTTCGTTGAGTATCCAGACTCTGACTTTTACGTTGAGTGTTCAGACTCAAGTTTATTTGTGTTGAGCATCCAGGCTCCGGCTTTTACGTTGAGCGTTCAGGCTCCAGTTTTATTTCGTTGAGTATCCAGACTCCGACTTTTACATTGAGTGTTCAGGCTCCGATTTGTTTCATTGAGTATCCAGACTTTGGCTTTTATGTTGAGCGTTCAGGCGCCGGTTTTGGTTTTGGTGAGTATCTAGACTCTGGCTTTTACGTTGAGCGTTCAGGCTCCGATTTTATTTAGTTATATAATCTAGACTCCGGCTTTTAGGTTGAGCGTTCAGGCTCCGGTTTTGTTTCGTTTAGTATCCAGATTTCGACTTTTACATTGAGTGTTCATACTCCAGTTTATTTGTGTTGAGTATCCTGACTTCGGATTTTACGTTGAGTGTTCAGGCTTCAATTTATTTGCGTTAAGCATCCAGGCTCCGACTTTTACTTTGAGAATTCAGGCTTCGGTTTTGTTTCGTTCAGTATCCAGATTCCGTATTTTACGTTTTGTATTCAGGCTCCAGTTTATTTGCATTGAGCAACCAGGTTCCGACTTTTATGTTGAGCGTCCAGGCTCCGGTTTTGTTTCGTTGAGTATCCAGACTTAGGCTTTTACGTTGAGCGTTCAGGCTCCGGTTTTGTTTCGTTGAGTATCCAGACTCCGGCTTTTACGTTGAGTGTTCAGACTCCAGTTTATTTGCGTTGAGCATCCGGGCTCCGGCTTTTACGGTCAGCATTCAGGCTCCGGTTTTGTTTCTATGAGTATCAGGACTCCGTCTTTAATGTTGAGTGTTCAGGCTCCGGTTTATTTCCGTTGAGCATCCTAGCTCCGGCTTTTACGTTTTGCGTTCAGGCTCCGGTTTTGTTTCATTAAGTATCCAGACTCCGGCTTTTATGTTGAGCGTTCAGGCTCTGGTTTTGTTTCGTTGAGTATCCAGACTTCGGCTTTTACGTTGAGCTATCAGGCTCCGGTTTTGTTTCGTTGAGTATCCAGACTCTGGCTTTTACGTTGAGTGTTCTGACTCCAGTTTATTTGTGTTGAGCATCCAGGCTCCGGCTTTTACGATGAGAGTTCAGGCTCCGGTTTATTTGTGTTGAGCATCCAGGCTCCGACTTTTACTTTGAGCATTCTAGCTCCGGTTTTGTTTCGTTGAGTATCCAGACTCTGACTTTTACATTCAGCGTTCAGGCTCCGGTTTATTTGCATTGAGCATCCATGCTTCAGCTTTTACGTTGAGCGTTCAGGCTCCGGTTTATTTGCGTTGAGCATCCCGGCTCCAGCTTTTACGTTGAGTGTTCAGACTCAAGTTTATTTGTGTTGAGTATCCAGGCTCCGGCATTTAGGTTGAGCGTTCAGGCACCGATTTTGTTTCGTTGAGTATCCAGACTCCGACTTTTACATTGAGCGTTCAGGCTCCGATTTTTTTTCATTGAGTATCCAGACTTTGGCTTTTATGTTGAGCGTTCAGGCGCCGGTTTTGTTTTGGTGAGTATCTAGACTCTGGCTTTTACGTTGAGCGTTCAGGCTCCAGTTTTATTTCATTATATAATCTAGACTCCGGGTTTTACGTTGAGCGTTCAAGCTCCGGTTTTGTTTTGTTGAGTATCCAGACTCCGACTTTTACGTTGAGTGTTCAGACTCATGTTTATTTGTGTTGAGCATCCAGGCTCTGGCTTTTACGTTGAGCGTTCAGGCTCCGGTTTTGTTTCGTTGAGTATCCAGACTCCAACTTTTATGTTGAGCGTTCAGGCTCCGATTTTGTTTCATTGAGTATCCAGACATTGGCTTTTATGTTGAGCGTTTAGGCGCCGGTTTTGTTTTGGTGAGTATCTAGACTCTGGATTTTACGTTGAGCGTTCAACCTCCAATTTTATTTCGTTATATAATCTAGACTCCGGCTTTTACGTTGAGCGTTCAAGCTCCGGTTTTGTTTCATTGAGTATCCAGACTCCGACTTTTACGTTGAGTGTTCATACTCCAGTTTATTTGTGTTGAGTATCCAGACTTCGGATTTTACTTTGAGCGTTCAGGCTCCGATTTATTTGCGTTGAGCATCCAGGCTCCGACTTTTACTTTGAGCATTCAGGCTCCAGTTTTGTTTCGTTCAGTATCCAAATTCCGTATTTAACGTTTTTTGTTCAAGCTCTAGTTTATTTTCATTGAGCATCCAGGCTCCGACTTTTACGTTGAGCGTTCAGGCTCCGGTTTATTTGCGTTGAGCATCCTGGCTCCAGCTTTTACGTTGAGCATTCAGGCTTCAGTTTATTTGCATTGATGATCCAGGCCCCGACTTTTATGTTGAGCGTTCAGGCTCTTGTTTTGTTTCGTTTAGTATCCAGACTCTGGCTTTTAAGTTTAGCGTTTAGGCTCAGATTTTGTTTCGTTGAGTATTCAGACTCCGGCTTTTATGTTGAGCGTTCAGGATCCGGATTTGTTTCATGGAGTATCTAGGCTCCGGCTTTTACGTTGAGCGTTTAGGCTCCGGTTTTGTTTTGTTAAGTATCCAGATTCCGACTTTTAAGTTGAGTGTTCAGACTACAGTTTATTCGCTTTGAGCATCCAGGCTTCGGCTTTTATGTTGAGCGTTCAGGCTCCGGTTTTCTTTCATTGAGTATCCAGACTCCATCTTTTACGTTGAGCATTCAGGCTCCGGTTTATTTGCTTTGGGCATCCAGGCTCCGACCTTTACTTTGAGCATTCAAGCTCCAATTTTGTTTCATTGAGTATCCAGACTCCGGCTTTTACATTGAGCATTCAGGCTCCGGTTTATTTGTGTTGAGCATCCAGGCTCCGACTTTTACTTTGAGCATTCCGGTTCCGGTTTTGTTTTGTTGAGTATCCAGACTCTGACTTTTACATTCAGCGTTCAGGCTCCGGTTTATTTGCATTGAGCATCCAGGCTTCAGCTTTTACTTTGAGCGTTCAGGCTCCGGTTTATTTGCGTTAAGCATTCTGGCTCCAGCTTTTACGTTTAGTGTTCAGACTCAAGTTTATTTGTGTTGAGTATCCAGGCTCCGGCATTTACGTTGAGCGTTCAGGCTCCGGTTTTGTTTCGTTGAGTATCCAAACTCCGACTTTTACATTGAGAGATCGGGCTTCGAATTTGTTTCATTGAGTATCCAGACTTTGGCTTTTATGTTGAGCGTTCAGGCGCTGGTTTTGTTTTGGTGAGTATCTAGACTCTGGCTTTTACGTTGAGCGTCCAGGCTCCGGTTTTATTTCGTTATATAATCTAGACTCCGGCTTTTACGTTGAGCGTTCAAGCTCCGGTTTTGTTTCGTTGAGTATCCAGACTCCGATTTTACGTTGAGTGTTCAGACTCAAGTTTATTTGTGTTGAGCATCCAGGCTCCGGCTTTTACGTTGAGTGTTCAGGCTCCGGTTTTGTTTCGTTGAGTATCCAGACTCCGACTTTTACGTTGAGCGTTCAGGCTCCGATTTTGTTTCATTGAGTATCAAGACTTTGGCTTTTATGTTGAGCGTCAGGCGCCGGTTTTGTTTTGGTGAGTATCTAGACTCTGGCTTTTACGTTGAGCATTCAGGCTCCGATTTTATTTCGTTATATAATCTAGACTCCGGCTTTTACGTTGAGCGTTCAAGCTCCGGTTTTGTTTCGTTGAGTATCCAGACTCTGACTTTTACATTGAGTGTTCATACTCCAGTTTATTTGTGTTGAGTATCTAGACTTCGGATTTTACATTGAGCGTTCAGGCTCCGATTTATTTGCGTTGAGTATCCAGGATCTGACTTTTACTTTGAGCATTCAGGCTCCGGTTTTGTTTCGTTCAGTATCCAGATTCTGTATTTTACCTTTTTCGTTCAGGTTCCAGTTTATTTGCATTGAGCATCAAGGCTCCGACTTTTACGTTGAGCGTTCAGGCTCCGGTTTATTTGCGTTGAGCATCCAGGCTCCAGCTTTTACGTTGAGTGTTCAGGCTTCGGTTTATTTGCATTGAGCATCCAGGCCCCGACTTTTACGTTGAGCGTTCAGGCTCTGGTTTTGTTTCGTTCAGTATCCAGACTCCGGCTTTTATGTTTAGTGTTTAGGCTCAGATTTTGTTTCGTTGAGTATTCAGACTCCGACTTTTATGTTCAGCGTTCAGTCTTCGGTTTTGTTTCATTGAGTATCTAGACTCCGGCTTTTACGTTGAGCGTTTAGGCTCCGGTTTTGTTTTATTGAGTATCCAGATTCCGGCTTTTAAGTTGAGTGTTCAGACTACAGTTTATTCGCTTTGAGCATCCAGGCTTCGGCTTTTATGTTGAGCGTTCAGGCTCCGGTTTTCTTTCATTGAGTATCCAGACTCCGTCTTTTACGTTGAGCGTTCAGGCTCCGGTTTATTTGCGTTGGGCATCGAGGCTCCGACCTATGATGGGAGAAAGGTGTATGTTCCAAAGTCTGGAGCTTAGATCTGGAGGTGACGTGAAATTTGGAGGGAATCAGAAGGGCAAGATCATTGGATCTGGCACTATTGGAAATGGTAACCTTCCCTCTATTACTAATGTTTTACTTGTAGAAGGATGAAAGCATAATCTATTGTCCATAAGTCAATTAAGTGACAATGGTTATGACATAGTCTTTAATCAAAAATGTTGTAAAGCTATTAGTCAAAAGGATGGCTCAATCCTATTTAATGGAAAGAGGAAGAACAACATTTATAAAATAAATCTTTCAGAACTTAAGGTTCAGAATGTTAAATGCCTCTTGTCTGTTAATGAGGAGCAATGGGTCTGGCACAAAAGATTAGGGCATATTAATATGAGACGTATATCTCAGATTAATAAACTTAATCTTGTCAGAGGACTTCTTAAGTTGAAGTTCACCTCAGACGCTCTTTGTGAAGCATGTCAAAAAGGGAAGTTTTCAAAATCATCTTTTAAATCAAAAAATATTGTTTCTACTTCCAGACCATTAGAATTACTTCATATTGATATGTTTGGACCAGTGAAAACTGCATCCATCAGAGGCAAGAAGTATGGATTAGTCATTGTTGATGACTATAGTAGATGGACATGGGTAAAGTTCTTAAAACACAAGGATGAGTCACATTTTGTATTCTTTGACTTCTGCAAACAAGTCCAGAATGAAAAAGATTTCAAAATTATAAAAGTCAGAAGTGATCATGGTGGTGAATTTGAAAACAAATATTTTGAAAAATATTTTAATGAAAATGGCATTGCTCATGATTTTTCCTGTCCTAGAACTCCACAACAGAATGGAGTTGTAGAGAGGAAAAATAGAACTCTGCAAGAAATGGCCAGAACCATGATCAATGAGACTAATTTGGCAAAGCACTTTTGGGCAGAAGCAATCAACACAGCATGTTACATTCAGAACAGAGTGTCTGTAAGACCTCTTCTAGAAAAGACTTCCTATGAATTGTGGAGGAACAGAAAGCCCAACATTGCTTATTTTCATCCTTTTGGATGTATTTGTTATATGTTGAACACTAAAGAGAATCTTAGCAAGTTTGATTCTAAAGCACATAAGTGTTTCATGCTTGGATATTCTGAACGCTCTAAGGGCTACAGAGTATACAATACTGAAACACAGATTGTGGAAGAATCTATACATGTTAGATTTGATGATAAGCTTGGCATTAAAAAACCAAAGCAGTTTGAAAGTTCTGCAGATAGAGAAGTAGTCTTCACAGACTCTGAAGGCTCAGAGGCAGACAAAGCTCAAGTGAAGGAACCAGAAGCAACGCCAGATGCAATTCCTTTGACTTCTCAAATGAACAACTTAAACATTTCTGAAGAATCAACTGTTAGAGGATCATCTTCCAGAATCAAAGCTTCTCATCCAGAGAATGTGATCATTGGAAAGAAGGATGACCCTATCAGAACAAGATCCTTCCTCAGATCCTCTGAAGCATCATTATTTGGATTGGTGTCAGTAATTGAACCAACCACTGTGGGTGAAGCTCTGCAAGACAATGACTGGATTATTGCTATGCAAGAAGAGCTAAATCAGTTTACTAGAAATGATGTGTGGGACTTAGTTCCAAGACCAAAAGGATTCAACATAATGGGAACTAAGTGGGTCTTCAGAAATAAGCTTAATGAGAAAGGAGAAGTTGAAAGAAATAAGGCAAGGCTTGTTGCTCAAGGGTACAACCAACAAGAAGGTATTGATTACACTGAAACTTATGCTCCAGTGGCAAGGTTAGAATCTATACGCCTTCTTATTTCATTTGCTGCACAATATATCATCACTCTATATCAGATGGATGTTAAAAGTGCCTTTCTAAATGGTATTATAGAAGAAGAAGTTTATGTTCACCAGCCTCCTGGTTTTGAGAGTGAAAAATTTCCAGAACATGTTTTTAAACTAAAGAAATCTCTGTATGGTTTAAAACAAGCTCCCAGAGCTTGGTATGAGAGATTAAGTAATTTTCTTCTGGAGAAAAACTTCATCAGAGGCAAAGTGGACAAAACACTCTTTTGTAAAACATTTAAGAAAGATCTTCTAATATGTCAAATATATATGGATGATATTATATTTGGATCTACCAATACTATGCTGGGAAAGGAGTTTGCTCAATGTATGCAGGCAGAATTTGAAATGAGCATGATGGGAGAATTGAGATTCTTTCTGGGAATTCAAGTCAACCAAACTCCAGAGTGCACTTACATTCATCAGACCAAATATGTTAAAGAACTTCTGAAGAAATTTAACATGACTTATAATAAGATGGCAAAGACTCCCATGCATTCAACTAGTACACTAGGCAAGGAAGAGGTAAGTAAGAAAGTAGATCAGAAACTCTACAGAGGTATGATAGGATCTCTTCTCTACTTAACTACTTCTAGACCTGATATTCTGTCCAGTGTATGCTTATGTGTAAGATTCCAATTAGATCCTAGATGATCTCACTTAACTGTTGTTAAGAGGATTCTAAGGTATCTGAAAGGTACTGCTAACGTGGGTCTGTGTTACAAAAGATCTGATAAATATACATTAGTTGGATTCTGTGATGCTGACTATGCTGGAGACAGAGTAGAGCGTAAAAGTACTTCTGGAAGCTGTCAGTTCCTTGGAAGTTATCTGATCTCATGGTACAGCAACAGGAAACCCACAATTGCACTTTCTACAACAGAGGCAGAATACATTGTTGCTGCTGGATGCAGCACGCAGATGCTCTGGATGAAGAGTCAGTTAGAGGACTATCAGATATTTGAGAGTAATGTATTTATCTTCTGTGATAATACTTCTGCTACATGTTTGTCTAAAAATCCAATTTTACACTCTAAGGCAAAACATATAGAAATTAAACATCATTTCATCAGAGACTATGTTCAGAAGGGTATTATAAACTTAGCTTTTGCTGATTCAGATCATCAATGGGATGATATTTTTACAAAACCCCTTGCTGAAGATAGGTTCAAGTTTATTCTGAAAAATATTGTTATGGATTTTTGTCCAGAATAATATTTATCAAAGGCAAACTTCTCAGATGCAAAATGTTTAATGCTCTGAAGTATTTCATCTGTTAATTTATTCATTTTCTTGAATTATTTTACTTGTGTAAATCTGAACTAACAATGCTCAGAGGATCTGAACGTTGTCTAACGTTTCATTTCTCAAGAGATTTCAGAAGCACAAGCAAGCAAACACGTGTAGCTCAGAAACTGAAAAGGTAGAGTGCACTTTACTGAATTAACGTTTGAAGTACTGCTTTGAAAATCTGTCTTTTCTTGATTTTCCCCCAATCTGTCAGAATCATAATTGTTGTGCAATGATGTTTTTACTTTTTCATTTAATGCTATGTGAAGCGTGCCTATGTGACTGTTTGTGTATCTGATTTTATCTATAAATATCACAAATCACACCATTTCACACTTTTCACCTCACGAACCTTTTATGCATTTCTGTCTTCTCTTTGCTCTTCACCAAAACCCTAAACCTAAAACCTCTCTCTCAAGAACATCAATGGCTTCTTCTTTATCAACATCTGCTCAGATGCAATCAACCATTGATGTTTCTACTCCTAATGCTGAAGCTTACAAAGAACCTGTGAGAACTCTTCTCACTCCAACTATAGAACTGGAAGTTCTGAGTGAATGTTTCATAGACTTTGAGTCCATTGAAGAAAATGGATTTAATCTTTCCTCAACCATCCAAACTCAGAGTTGGACAAAGTATTTTGACAGGCTTATGGGTCCTGTTTATCCAAATTTGGTGAAAGAATTCTAGATACATGCTCAGGTGTGCCCTAAATTCATCCACTCTTCTGTCCTTGGAAAGGAGATTGTGATTACTGAGAAGCTGATCAGACAACTCATTGGGTACTCTGAAACTGATGGTGAAACCAGTCTATAATCTGCTTGTGTGGATCTTGCTGATGTGTTTCAAGAAGTTACTATTTCTGGGGAACCAACTAGAAAAGTAAGAGAACTGAAGCCAGTCTACAGGATCTGGGCCAAGATTTTCATGAGTTCCATCTTTCACAGAAAATCTTCAAATTCCCCAGATTATGTCAGTGTTGAACAACTATACTTTATGTTCTGATGAGCAAGGGAAAGAAGGTGGACTTGCCTTATCTTCTGTTCAGTCACCTTCTGAATCATATAAAGGAAACAAGAGAAGATGTAAGAGTCAAAACTGGAAAAGTTAGGAATTGGATTCCTATGGGTAGGCTGATATCAGACATTCTAACAGAGAATGGTCTTGTGAAATATTTGTATGATACTGGATTGACAGAGGATCTGTCATATGTCATAGGTTATGTCATCAATGGCAATACTCTGAAGAGGATGAAAGTCATCACAGAGCTTGCCAGCAAACCTAAGAAAATTGCTACTAAGGATGTCAGCAACAGAAGGATTCCTGTTGAAGATTTTCCAATGTTCACTGCTGACGAACCAAGGGAGATCATCTTATCCTACATAGCTGATTGTCTGTTAAATGGTGTTCCTCTGCCTGTGAACATCGTCCAGAAGGAAGGAGAAGTTATGCCTAATCCTGTTAGAGAAAGGCGTTCAAAGAAGATTGCTGAAGAAGGATTTGAGGCTCAACCAAAGAGAAAAGCCTCTGAAGCTGCTGCTAAGCCTCAGAAGGTAAAGAAAGTGAAACCCACTCCTCCAGAAGCTAGTCTGGAAGACATAAGAGAAACTATCAAGCAGGTATTAACATCTGATCCAACTCCAACCATTCACTCTCTATTACCTTCACCTCCTCCATCACCTTCTAGACCACAATCATCTGTACCACCATCATATGGAATTCATACATCTGAACCCCCTCCATCTCAAACTACACTTTCTCAACCATCTTCTATACAAACTCCATCTGAACCACCTCAAACAAAAATCCAACCAGAACATCAACAACAAAAACAACAACCAGAACCTCAACAACAACAACAACTACAACCAGAACAACAACAACAATTGCCAGAACATCACTCTCAACCCATTTCATCTGAACCTCCCCAACCAACACCATCTGAACATCCCTCAATAATAGAACAACCATTACCTGTTCCAGAACCCTCAAATGACATTCTTGATCTGGAACCACTTGCAACCATGGTTGTCTTGTCATCCACCTCATGTCACTCCACTGATTCATCTGATTCTGAATCAGAAGTTCACTCACCCTCTTGTTTACACATTCCTGATCCACTCAAACCTGCATTTTCTGATCTATCAGCACCTGACCAAATAAATTGTAGACTTTCAGTTCGTTCAAAATTCACCCTCTCAGATTTTCAAAATTCATCATCTGAAGCTGAAATTTCACCAACCCCTACACCTCAACTCACCATACCACAACCATCTGAACCTCAACCATCTGCACCTCAACAATCTGCACCTCAACCATCCGAACCTCAACCATCTGAACAACCATCATCTGATCCAACACCTCATAACACCACTTGTGAACAACCTCAGCCAAACTCTGAATCTGCTGAGAAAGTGACTCTTGAGGAATTTCTTTACCCCAACCCTAGATCAGATGTTGATAAACTGTTTGAAAATTTCAAAAAGGAAGTTCGTATGGGGATTGCACGTGTGGAAGAAGAGTGTCTGTTTAGTATAGACCCTGTCAAGTCTGAAGCTGCTTGGGATAAATTTATCTCTAAGTTCAACGTGGTGGCCTCTCATCTCAAGACAGTCTATGCTGAAGATGCTAAGGCAAAGTTTGCTGAGTTGGTAAGACAGACTCTGATGAGCATTCCCAAACCACCAGTGCTGCTTCTGGAAGCTGCTCCTGCTGAAGACTCTCCATCTGAAGACGTTGCATCTGATATGGACATTGATGCATCTGCATTTGAAGTAAAGGCTGACAATTCAGAACTTGTGAAAGAGGTTAAGGAAATCAAGTCCTGGATGTTTAAACAAGAACAAACCACTAAAGAGATTAAGACTTGGATGGCCAAGCAAGAAGAGTCTACTACAAAGATCACAGATCTTCTGACCCTGATTGCATCTCGTCAACCCTAGTTTCTTTTCATGATTTTGCACTGCTGTTTTGAATCTGTTTTCTCTTGTTTGTTTGTTATCATCTGTTATGTGAACCATCTGAATGAATGAAATTGTTTGCTTTGCTTTTCTTCCATTATCTTTTCTGTCTTTACACATCTTTTTGATTATGACAAAAAGGGGGAGAAAAAGAATCTGATTGTTCAATCCATAAGCAAATACTAAAACAAAATTCAGACATATTATTAACTATCTTTGAAGTTAAGTCTTTCAGATTCTATTGTTTCATCTGACAAAATAAATTCATTGAAGTTATCCTGAGAATTACCCAACCAGACTCTGATTCTTGAAGCAAATTGTACTCTGAGTCTAAACGCAAAACCAGACTCTGTGTTTGAAAGAAGTCATCAGACTCTGATTAACCAGACTTTGTGTTTGAAAGAAGTCATCAGACTCTGATTCTGAAATACACTCAAGCAAAAAGGGAAGTATTCTTTTCCTTAGAGTATTCATTTCAGGGGAAGATTCTTAATCTCAGGGGGAGTTATAATTATTATTTTTTATTATTGAACAAAATTTTTCATGTTTTGTCATCACCAAAAAGGGGGAGATTGTAAGAACACAGATTGTTTCTTAGTAATATCTCTATGTTTTGATGATAACTCTTATGGAATTTTGTATTAAAGAATTATATACTCTAAAATTGGTTCATGAATATTTGCTGCAGAAGATTAAAGTATATATACATCCAACAGCAAATTAATCTGAACATGGAACTATGGAAGGCTCTGAAGAGTCAGAATCATCTTATAGAAGAATCTGAGCGTTGTCTGCAGAAGGATCTGAAGCAGAAGCTACAGAAGAATCTGAAGCAGATGCTGCAGAAGGATCTGAAGCAGAAGACTCTAATAAGATCTGAATACTCTGAAGCATTGAAGAACTTTGTATGAGAGTTAAGAAGCACAGTTTTTCATAAGACTCTGAGAGTACTACACGTTATATGTATTGAGGATCTGATTCATAAAACTCTGCTCTGATAGAACTACACGCTAAAGCACCCTTGCTGCATTACTCTGATTCAGCAAAATCTGATGGTTAACTTTGCTGAAAAGAAATACTTGTTGAAGAAGAATTCAAAGTAATATCCTTTGATTTGGCTCAACGACTCTTTCCTCTTTCATGCTTGACACTAGAACACAGACCAAAAGCATTTCTCTGTGCATTCTACTTCCAGGAAAGGTCATGTGATGTAAAGACAAAAAGGTTCAGGCCTTTTCAGTACACAGCCTCCAACGTTAAGACTTTGTGGACTACTGTGCATATAAAAGCAAGTCTTCCTCATCTTCTTCAAAAGTGATCCACAACAAACGAATCTCTGAAAGAAACTCTTACAAGCTCTCATAAAATATTCTTATTGCTGAGTTTATTCTTTTGTTCTTAACATTAAGTGAAAAATCACTGTTGTGATCAAGCTTGTTAGAAGCATTCATACACTTGTATTAATCTTACATTTTATTGTAATAGTTCCTTAAGAAGATCCAGTTGGGATCAGTAGTTCTTGAGAAGACTTTGAACAGTTGTTCTTAGTGCTTACTATTGTAATCAGTTGATTAAATAGTGGATTAAGTCCTTGTTTGAGAAAGGAAAATCACTCTAGATAGGGTGGACTGGAGTAGTTGAGTTCAACGAACCAGGATAAAAATACTTGAGTTTTTACTTCTAAGTTTTATCTTCATACTTATTCAACCCTCCTTCTAAGTATTTTCTCACCTTCATCTTTGAGTATCCAGACTCCGGCTTTTACATTGAGTGTTCAGGCTCCAGTTTATTTGCATTGAGCATCCAGGCTCCGACTTTTACTTTGAGCATTCATGCTCCGGTTATGTTTCGTTGAGTATCCAGACTCCGACTTTTACGTTGAGCGTTCAAGCTCTGTTTTATTTATATTGAGCATCCAGGCTCCAACTTTTACGTTGAGCTTTCAGGCTCCGGTTTATTTGCGTTGAGCATCCAAGCTCCAGCTTTTACGTTGAGCGTTCAGGCTCCGGTTTATTTGCGCTGAGCATCCTAGCTCCGACTTTTACATTAAGCATTCAGGCTCCGGTTTTGTTTCATTGAGTATCTAGACTCCAACTTTTACGTTGAGCGTTCAAGCTCCAATTTTGTTTCGTTGAGTATCCAGACTCCGGCTTTTATGTTGAGCGTTCAGGCTCCAATTTTGTTTCGTTGAGTATCAAGACTCCGGCTTTTACATTGAGCGTTCAGGCTCCGATTTTGTTTCGTTGAGTATCCAGACTCCGGCTTTTACGTTGAGTGTTCATATTCCAGTTTATTTGCATTGAGCATCCAAGCTCCGGCTTTTATGTTGAGCATTCTGGCTCTGGTTTTGTTTCGTTGAGTATCCAGGCTTCGACTTTTACTTTGAGCATTCAGGCTCCGGTTTTGTTTCATTGAGTATCTAGACTCCCCCTTTTACGTTGAGTGTTCAGACTCCAGTTTATTTGCGTTGAGCATCCGGGCTCCGGCTTTTACGTTGAGCATTCAGGCTCCGATTTTGTTTCTTTGAGTATCCAGACTCCGACTTTTACATTGAGCGTTCAAGCTCCGGTTTATTTGCATTAAGCATCCAGGCTCCGACTTTTACTTTGAGCATTCAGGCTCCGGTTTTGTTTCGTTGAGTATCCAGACTCCGACTTTTACATTGAGCGTTCAAGCTCAGGTTTATTGGCATTGAGCATCCAGGCTCCGGCTTTTAAGTTGAGCGTTCAGGCTCCGATTTATTTGAGTCGAGCATCTAGGCTCCAGCTTTTGCGTTGAGCGTTCAGGCTCCGGTTTATTTGCATTGACCATCCAGGCTCCGACTTTTACTTTGAGCATTCAGGCTCCGGTTTTGTTTCGTTGAGTAGCCAGACGCCGACTTTTACATTGAGCCTTCAGGCTCAAGTTTATTTGCATTGAGCATCCAGGCTCCGGCTTTTACGTTGAGCATTCAGGCTCCAGTTTATTTGTGTTGAGCATCTAGGCTCCAGATTTTACGTTGAGCATTCAGGCTTCGGTTTATTTGTGTTGAGCATCCAGGCTCCGGCTTTTACGTTGAGCGTTCAGGCTCCGGTTTTGTTTCATTGAGTATCCAGACTCCGACTTTTATGTTGAGCATTTAGGCTCCTGTTTTGTCTCGTTGAGTATTAAGACTCCGACTTTTACATTGAGCGTTCGGCTCCGGTTTTGTTTCGTTGAGTATCCAGACTCCGGCTTTTACGTTGAGTGTTCAGACTCTAGTTTATTTGCATCGAGCATCCGGGCTCCGGCTTATACGTTGAGCATTCAGGCTCCAGTTTTGTTTCGTTGAGTATCTAGACTTCGGCTTAAACATTGAGCGTTCAGGCTCCGGTTTATTTGCATTGAGCATTCAGGCTCCGACTTTTACTTTGAGCATTCAGGCTCCGGTTTTGTTTCATTGAGTATCCAGACTCCGGCTTTTACGTTAAGCATTCAGACTCTGGTTTATTTGCATTGAGCATCCAGGCTCTGGCTTTTACATTGAGCGTTCAAGCTCTGGTTTATTTGCGTTGAGCATCCATGCTCCAGCTTTTACGTTGAGCATTCAGGCACCGGTTTATTTGCATTGAGCATCCACGCTCCGGCTTTTACATTGAGTGTTTAGGCTCCGGTTTTGTTTCGTTGAGTATCTAGACTCTGACTTTTACGTTGAGCGTTCAAGCTACAGTTTATTTGCATTGAGTATCCAGACTCCGGCTTTCATGTTGAGTGTTCAGGCTCCAGTTTTGTTTCGTTGAGTATTTAGAATCCGGCTTTTACGTTAAGCGTTCTGGCTTTGGTTTTGTTTCGTTGAGTATTCCTACTCTGGCTTTTACGTTGAGTGTTCAGACTCCAGTTTATTTCCGTTGAGCATCCGGGCTCCGGCTTTTACGTTGAGCATTCATGCTCCGGTTTTGTTTCTTTGAGTATCCAGACTCCGGCTTTTATATTGAGCGTTCAGGCTCCGGTTTATTTGCATTGAGCATCCAGGCTCCGACTTTTACTTCGAGCATTCAGGCTTCGATTTTGTTTCGTTGAGTATCCAGACTCCGACTTTTACGTTGAGCGTTCAGGCTCTGTTTTATTTGCATTGAGCATCCAGGCTCCAGCTTTTACGTTGAGCGTTCAGGCTCCGGTATATTTGCGTTGAGCATCCAGGCTCCAGCTTTTACGTTGAGCGTTCAGGCTCCAATTTTGTTTCGTTGAGTATCCAGACTCCGGCTTTTATGTTGAGCGTTCAAGCCCCGGTTTTGTTTCATTGAGTATCCAGACTCTGGCTTTTACATTGAGCGTTCACGCTCATGTTTTGTTTCGTTGAGTATCGAAACTCCGGCTTTTACGTTGAGTGTTCAGACTCCAGTTTATTTGCATTGAGCATCCAAGCTCCGGCTTTTACGTTGAGCATTCTGGCTCTGGTTTTGTTTCGTTGAGTATACAAACTCCGGCTTTTATGTTGAGCGTTCAGGCTCCAGTTTTGTCTCGTTGAGTATCCAGACTCCGGATTTTACATTGAGCGATCAGGCTCCGGACTTTTTCGTTGAGTATCCAGACTCCGGTTTTACGTTGAGTGTTCAGACTCTTATTTATTTGTGTTGAGCATCAGGGCTCCGACTTTTACGTTGAGCATTCAGACTCCAGTTTTGTTTCATTGAGTATCCAGACTCCGGCTTTTACATTGAGCGTTCAGGCTCCGATTTATTTACATTGAGCATCCAGGCTCCGTCTTTTACTTTGAGCATTCAGGCTCCGGTTTTGTTTTGTTGAGTATCCAGACTCCGGTTTTACGTTGAGTGTTCAGACTCTTGTTTATTTGTGTTGAGCATCCGGGCTCTGGCTTTTACGTTGAGCATTCAGGCTCCGGTTTTGTTTCTTTGAGTATCCAGACTCCGGCTTTTACATTGAGCGTTCAGGCTCCGATTTATTTACCTTGAGCATCCAGGCTCCGACTTTTACTTTGAGCATCCACACTCCGAGTTTTACATTGAGCATCCAGGCTCTAGTTTATTTACATTGAGCATCCAGGCTCCGACTTTTACATTGAGTCTTCAGGCTTCGGTTAATTTGCGTTGAGCATCTAGGCTCCAGCTTTTACGTTGAGCCTTCAGGCTCCGGTTTATTTGTGTTGAGCATCCAGGCTCCGGCTTTTACGTTGAGCGTTCAGGCTCTGGTTTTGTTTCATTGAGTATCTAGACTCCGGCTTTTACGTTGAGCGTTCAGGCTCCGGTTTTGTTTCGTTGAGTATCCAGACTCCGACTTTTATGTTGAGCGTTCAGGCTCCAGTTTTGTTTCATTGAGTATCCAGACTCCGACTTTTACGTTGAGTGTTCAGGCTCTGGTTTTGTTTCGTTGAGTATCGAGACTCCGACTTTTATGTTGAGCGTTCAGGCTGCAATTTTGTTTCATTGAGTATCCAGACTCCGGCTTTTACCTTGAGCGTTCAGGCTCCGGTTTTGTTTCATTGAGTATCCAGACTCCGGCTTTTACGTTGAGTGTTCAGACTCTAATTTATTTGCATTGAGCATCCTGGCTCTGGCTTTTACATTGAGCATTCAGGCTCCAGTTTTGTTTCGTTGAGTATCCAGACTCCGGCTTTTACATTAAACGTTCAGGATCCGGTTTATTTGCATTGAGCATCCAGGTTCCGACTTTTACTTTGAGCATTCAGGCTCCGGTTTTGTTTCGTTGAGTATCCAGCCTCCGACTTTTACGTTGAGCATTCAGACTCCGGTTTATTTGCATTGAGCATCTAGGCTCTGGCTTTTACATTGAGCATTCATGCTCTGGTTTATTTGCATTGAGCATCCAGGCTCCAGCTTTTACGTTGAGCGTTCAGGCACTGGTTTATTTGCGTTGAGCATCCACGCTCTGGCTTTTACGTTGAGCGTTTAGGCTCCGATTTTCTTTCGTTGAGTATCCAGACTCCGACTTTTTCGTGGAGCGTTCAGGCTCCGGTTTTTTTGCATTGAGTATCCAGACTCCGGCTTTTATGTTGAGCGTTCAGGCTCTGGTTTTGTTTCGTTGAGTATCTAGACTCCGGCTTTGAATTTGAGGGTTCAGGCCCTGGTTTTGTTTCGTTGAGTATCCAGACTCCGACTTTTACGTTGAGTGTTCAGACTCCAGTTTATTTGCGTTGAGCATCCGGGCTCCGGCTTTTACGTTGAGCATTCAGGCTCCGGTTTTGTTTCTTTGAGGATCCAGACTCCGGCTTTTGCATTGAGCGTTCAGGCTCTGGTTTATTTGCATTGAGCATCCAGGCTTCGGCTTTTACATTGAGTGTTCAGGCTCCGGATTATTTGCGTTGAGCATCTAGGCTCCAGCTTTTACGTTGAGCCTTCAGCCTCCGGTTTATTTGTGTTGAGCATCCAGGGTTCGGCTTTTATGTTGAGTGTTCAGGCTCTGGTTTTGTTTCATTGAGTATCCCGACATCGGCTTTTACGTTGAGCGTTTAGGCTCAGGTTTTTTTCATTGAGAGTCCAGACTCCGGCTTTTACGTTGAGTGTTCAGACTCCAGTTTATTTGCATTGAGCATCCAGGCCCCGGCTTTTACGTTGAGCATTTAGGCTCCGATTTTCTTTCGTTGAGTATCCAGACTCCGACTTTTACGTTGAGCGTTCAGGCTCCGGTTTATTTGCATTGAGTATCCAAACTCCGGCTTTTATTTTGAGCGTTCAGGCTCCGGTTTTGTTTCGTTGAGTATCCAGACTCCGGCTTTTACGTTGAGTGTTCAGGCTCCGGTTTTGTTTCGTTTAATATCCAGATTCCGGCTTTTACGTTGAGTGTTCTGACTCCAGTATATTTGCGTTGAGCATCCGAGCTCCGGCTTTTACGTTGAGCACTTAGGCTCCGGTTTTGTTTCTTTGAGTATCTACACTCGTGCTTTTACATTGAGTGTTCAGGCTTTGATTTATTTGCATTGAGCATCCAGGCTCCGACTTTTACTTTGAGCATTCAGGCTCCGGTTTTGTTTCGTTGAGTATCTAGACTTCGACTTTTACGTTGAGCGTTCATGCTCTGTTTTATTTGCGTTGAGCATCCAGGCTCCGGCTTTTACGTTGAGTGTTCAGGCTCCGGTTTATTTGCGGGTAGCATCCAGGCTCCAGCTTTTACATTGAGCGTTCAGGCTCCGGTTTATTTGCGTTGAGCATCGTAGCTCCGGCTTTTACGTTGAGCGTTCAGGCTTCGGTTTTGTTTCATTGAGTATCCAGACTCCGGCTTTTACGTTGATCGTTCAGGCTCCGATTTTGTTTCGTTGAGTATCCTGACTCCGGCTTTTATGTTGAGCGTTCAGGCTCCAGTTTTGTTTCGTTGAGTATCCAGACTCCGGCTTTTACATTGAGCGTTCAGGCTCCAGTTTTTTTCGTTGAGTATCCAGACTCCGGCTTTTAAGTTGAGTGTTCTGACTCCAGTATATTTGCGTTGAGCATCCGAGCTCCGGCTTTTACGTTGAGCACTTAGGCTCCGGTTTTGTTTCTTTGAGTATCTACACTCGTGCTTTTACATTGAGCGTTCACGCTACGATTTATTTGCATTGAGCATCCAGGCTCCGACTTTTACTTTGAGCATTTAGGCTCCTGTTTTCTTTCGTTGAGTATCTAGACTTCGACTTTTACGTTGAGCGTTCAGGCTCTATTTTATTTGCGTTGAGCATCCAGGCTCCGGCTTTTACGTTGAGTGTTCAGGCTCCGGTTTATTTGCGGTTAGCATCTAGGCTCCAGCTTTTAAGTTGAGCGTTCAGGCTCCGGTTTATTTGCGTTGAGCATCTTAGCTCCGGCTTTTAAGTTGAGCGTTCAGGCTCCGGTTTTGTTTCATTGAGTATCCAGACTCAAACTTTTATGTTGATCGTTCAGGCTCCGATTTTGTTTCGTTGAGTATCCTGACTCCGGCTTTTATGTTGAGCGTTCAGGCTCAACATAAAAGCCGGAGTCTGGATACTCAACGAAACAAAACCGGAGCCAGACTCCAACTTTTACGTTGATCGTTCAGGCTCCGATTTTGTTTCGTTGAGTATCCTGACTCCGGCTTTTATGTTGAGCGTTCAGGCTCCGGTTTTGTTTCGTTGAGTATCCAGACTCCGGCTTTTACGTTGAGCGTTCAGGCTCCGGTTTTGTTTCGTTGAGTATCCAGATTCTGGCTTTTACGTTGAGCGTTCTGACTCCAGTATATTTGCGTTGAGCATCCGAGCTTCGGCTTTTACGTTGAGCACTTAGGCTCCGGTTTTGTTTCTTTGAGTATCTACACTCGTGCTTTTACATTGAGCGTTCAGGCTACGATTTATTTGCATTGAGCATCCAGGCTCCGACTTTTACTTTGAGCATTCAAGCTCCGGTTTTGTTTCGTTGAGTATCTAGACTTCGACTTTTACGTTGAGCGTTCAGGCTCTGTTTTATTTGCGGTTAGCATCCAGGCTCCAACTTTTACATTGAGCGTTCAGGCTCTAGTTTATTTGCGTTGAGCATCTTAGCTCCGGCTTTTACATTGAGCGTTCAGGCTCCGGTTTTGTTTAATTGAGTATCCAGACTCCGGCTTTTGCGTTGATCGTTCAGGCGCCAATTTTGTTTCGCTGAGTATCCTGACTCCGGCTTTTATGTTGAGCGTTCAGGCTCCAGTTTTGTTTCGTTGAGTATCCAGACTCCGGCTTTTACATAGAGTGTTCAGACTCCAATTTATTTACATTGAGCGTCCAAGCTCCGGATTTTACGTTGAGCATTCTAGCTCCAATTTTGTTTCGTGGAGTATCCAGACTGCGGCTTTTATGTTGAGCGTTCAGGCTCCAGTTTTGTTTCGTTGAGTATCCAGACTCCGGCTTTTACATTGAGCATTCAGGCTCCGGTTTTGTTTCGTTGAGTATCCAGACTCCGACTTTTACGTTGAGTGTTCAGACTCCAGTTAATTTGCGTTGAGCATCCGGGCTCCGGCTTTTACGTTGAGCATTCAGGCTCCGGTTTTGTTTCTTTGAGTATCCAGACTCTGGCGTTTACATTGAGCGTTCAGGCTCCGAATTATTTGCATTGAGCATCCAGGATCCGACTTTAACTTTGAGCATCAGGCTCCGGTTTTGTTTCATTGAGTATCTAGACTCCGACTTTTACGTTGAGCGTTCAGACTCCGGTTTATTTGCATTGAGCATCCAGGCTCTGGCTTTTACATTGAGCGTTCAGGCTCTAGTTTATTTGCGTTGAGCATCCAGGCTCACGCTTTTACATTGAGCGTTCAGGCACCGGTTTATTTGCGTTGAGCATCCAGGCTCCGGCTTTTACGTTGAGCGTTTAGGCTCCGGTTTTGTTTTGTTGAGTATCCAGACTCCGACTTTTACGTTGAGCCTTCAGGCTCCGGTTTATTTGCATTGAGTATCCAGACTCCGACTTTTATGTTTAGCGTTCAGGCCCTGGTTTTGTTTCGTTGAGTATCCAGACTCCGGCTTTTACATTGAGCGTTCAGGCTCCGGTTTTTTTCGTTGAGTATCCAGACTCCGGCATTTACGTTGAGTGTTTAGACTCCAGTTTATTTGCATTGAGCATCCAGGCTCCGGCTTTTACGTTGAGCGTTTAGGCTCCGGTTTATTTGTGTTGAGTATCCAGACTCCGGCTTTTATGTTGAGCGTTCAGGCTCCGATTTTGTTTCGTTGAGTACCCAGGCTCCGACTTTTACTGTGAGCATTCAGGCTCCGGTTTTGTTTCGTTCAGTATCCAGACTCCGTATTTTATGTTGAGTGTTCAAGCTCTGGTTTATTTGCATTGAGCAACCAGGTTCCGACTTTTACGTTGAGCGTTCAGACTCAGATTTATTTGTGTTGAGCATCCAGGCTCCAGCTATTACGTTGAGCGTTCAGGCTCCAGTATACTTGCGTTGAGCATCCGAGCTCCGGCTTTTACGTTGAGCACTTAGGCTCCGGTTTTGTTTCTTTGAGTATCTACACTCCTGCTTTTGCGTTGAGCGTTCAGGCTCGGATTTATTTGCATTGAGCATCCAGGCTCCGACTTTTACTTTGAGCATTCAGGCTCCGGTTTTGTTTCATTGAGTAGCCAGACTCCGACTTTTACATTGAGTGTTCAGGCTCTAGTTTATTTGCATTGAGCATCCAGGCTCCGGCTTTTACGTTGAGCATTCAGGCTCCGGTTTATTTGTGTTGAGCGTCTAGGCTCCAGATTTTACGTTGAGCGTTTAGGCTTCGGTTTATTTGTGTTGAGCATCCAGGCTCCGGCTTTTACGTTGAGCGTTCAGGCTACGGTTTTGTTTCGTTGAGTATCTAGACTCTGACTTTTATGTTGAGCATTTAGGCTCCAGTTTTGTCTTGTTGAGTATTAAGACTCCGGCTTTTACATTGAGCGTTCGGCTCCGGTTTTGTTTCGTTGAGTATCCAGACTCCGTCTTTTACGTTGAGTGTTCAGACTCCAGCTTATTTGCATCGAGCATCCAGGCTCCGGCTTAAACATTGAGCGTTCAGGCTCCAGTTTATTTGCATTGGGCATCCAGGCTCCGACTTTTACTTTGAGCATTCAGGCTCCGGTTTTATTTCATTTAGAATCCAGACTCCGGCTTTTACGTTAAGCATTCAGACTCTAGTTTATTTGCATTGAGCATCCATGCTCCGGCTTTTACGTTGAGCATTCAGGCTCCGGTTTATTTGTGTTGAGCGTCTAGGCTCCAGATTTTACATTGAGCGTTTAGGCTTCGGTTTATTTGTGTTGAGCATCCAGGCTCCGGCTTTTACGTTGAGCGTTCAGGCTACGGTTTTGTTTCGTTGAGTATCTAGACTCTGACTTTTATGTTGAGCATTTAGGCTCCAGTTTTGTCTTGTTGAGTATTAAGACTCCGGCTTTTACATTGAGCGTTCGGCTCCGGTTTTGTTTTGTTGAGTATCCAGACTCCGTCTTTTACGTTGAGTGTTCAGACTCCAGCTTATTTGCATCGAGCATCCAGGCTCCGGCTTAAACATTGAGCGTTCAGGCTCCGGTTTATTTGCATTGGGCATCCAGGCTCCGACTTTTACTTTGAGCATTCAGGCTCCGGTTTTATTTCATTTAGAATCCAGACTCCGGCTTTTACGTTAAGCATTCAGACTCTGGTTTATTTGCATTGAGCATCCAGGCTCTGGCTTTTACATTGAGCGTTCAAGCTCTGGTTTATTTGCGTTGAGCATCCAGGCTCCAGCTTTTACGTTGAGCATTCAGGCACCAATTTATTTGCATTGAGCATCCACGCTCCGACTTTTACATTGAGCGTTTAGGCTCCGGTTTTGTTTCGTTGAGTATCTAGACTCCGACTTTTATGTTGAGCGTTCAAGCTACGGTTTATTTGCATTGAGTATCCAGACTCCGGCTTTTATGTTGAGTGTTCAGGCTCCGGTTTTGTTTCGTTGAGTATCCAGAATCCGACTTTTACGTTAAGCGGTCAGGCTTTGGTTTTGTTTCATTGAGTCTCCAGACTCTGGCTTTTACGTTGAGTGTTCAGACTCCAGTTTATTTGCGTTAAGCATCCGGGCTCCGGCTTTTACGTTGAGCATTCATGCTCCGGTTTTGTTTCTTTGAGTATCCAGACTCCGGCTTTTACATTGAGTCTTCAGGCTCCGGTTTATTTGCATTGAGCATCCAGGCTCTGACTTTTACTTTGAGCATTCAGGCTTCGATTTTGCTTCGTTGAGTATCTAGACTCCGACTTTTACGTAGAGCGTTCTGGCTCTGTTTTATTTGCATTGAGCATCCAGGCTCCCGCTTTTACATTGAGCGTTCAGGCTCCGGTATATTTGCGTTGAGCATCCAGGCTCCAACTTTTACGTTGAGCGTTCAGGCTCCGATTTATTTGCATTGAGTATCCTGACTCTGGCTTTTATGTTGAGTGTTCAGGCTCCAATTGTGTTTCGTTTAGTATCCAGACTCCGGCTTTTATGTTGAGCGTTCAAGCCCCAGTTTTGTTTCGTTGAGTATCCAGACTCCGGCTTTTACATTGAGCGTTCAGGCTCCTGTTTTGTTTCGTTGAGTATCCAGACTCCGGCTTTTACTTTGAGTGTTCAGACTCCAGTTTATTTGCATTGAGCATCCAAGTTCCGGCTTTTATGTTGAGATTTCTAGCTCTGGTTTTGTTTCGTTGAGTATACAGACTCTGGCTTTTATGTTGAGCGTTCAGGATCCAGTTTTGTTTCGTTGAGTATCCAGACTCCGGCTTTTACGTTGAGTGTTCAGACTCTTGTTTATTTGCATTGAGCATCCAGGCTCCGGCTTTTATGTTGAGCATTCAGGCTCCAGTTTTGTTTCGTTTAGTATCCAGACTTCGGCTTATACATTGAGCATTCAGGCTCCGGTTTATTTGCATTGAGCATCCAGACTCCGACTTTTACTTTGAGCATTCAGGCTCCGGTTTTGATTCGTTGAGTATCCAGACTCCGGCATTTACCTTAAGCATTAAGACTTCGGTTTGTTTACATTGAGCATCCAGGCTCTAGCTTTTACATTGAGTGTTCAGGCTCTGGTTTATTTTCGTTGAGCATCAAGCTCCAGCTTTTACGTTGAGCGTTCAGGCACCGGTTTATTTGCGTTGAGCATCCACGCTCTGGCTTTTACGTGGAGCATTTAGGCTCCGGTTTTGTTTCGTTTAGTATCCAGACTCCGACTTTTACGTTGAGCGTTCAGGCTCCGGCTTATTTGCATTGAGTATCCAGACTCCGGCTTTTATGTTGAGCGTTCAGGCTCCGGTTTTGTTTTGTTGAGTATCCAGACTCCGGCTTTGAATTTGAGGGTTCAGGCTCCGGTTTTGTTTCGTTGAGTATCCAGACTCCCGCTTTTACGTTGAGTGTTCAGACTCTAGCTTATTTGCGTTGAGCATCCGGGCTCCGGCTTTTACGTTGAGCATTCAGGCTCCGGTTTTGTTTCTTTGAGTATCCAGACTCCGACTTTTACATTGAGCGTTCAGGCTCCGATTTATTTACATTGAGCATCTAGGCTCTGACTTTTACTTTGAGCATTCAGGCTCCGGTTTTGTTTCGTTGAGTATCCAGACTCCAACTTTTACATTGAGCATTCAGGCTCTGGTTTATTTACATTGAGCATTCAGGCTCCGACTTTTACATTGAGTGTTCAGGCTCCGGTTTATTTGCATTGAGCATCTAGGCTCCAGCTTTTACGTTGAGCGTTCAGGCTCCGGTTTATTTGTGTTGAGCATCCAGGTTGTGGCTTTTACGTTGAGCGTTCAGGCTCCGGTTTTGTTTCATTGAGTATCCAGACTCCGGCTTTTAAGTTGAGCGTTCAGGCTCCGGTTTTTTTTCGTTGAGTATCCAGACTCCGGCTTTTATGTTGAGCGTTCAGGCTCCAGTTTTGTTTCATTGAGTATCCAGACTCCGACTTTTACGTTGAGCGTTCAGACTCCAGTTAATTTGCGTTGAGCATCCGGGCTCCGGCTTTTACGTTGAGCATTCAGGCTCCGGTTTTGTTTCTTTGAGTATCCAGACTCTGGCATTTACATTGAGCGTTCAGGCTTCGAATTATTTGCATTGAGCATCCAGGATCCGACTTTAACTTTGAGCATCAGGCTCCGGTTTTGTTTCATTGAGTATCTAGACTCCGACTTTTACGTTGAGCGTTCAGACTCCGGTTTATTTGCATTGAGCATCTAGGCTCTGGCTTTTACATTGAGCGTTCAGGCTCTAGTTTATTTGCGTTGAGCATCCAGGCTCACGCTTTTACATTGAGCGTTCAGGCACCGGTTTATTTGCATTGAGCATCCAGGCTCCGGCTTTTACGTTGAGCGTTTACGCTCCGGTTTTGTTTTGTTGAGTATCCAGACTCCGACTTTTACATTGAGCCTTCAGGCTCCGGTTTATTTGCATTGAGTATCCAGACTCCGACTTTTATGTTTAGTGTTCAGGCCCTGGTTTTGTTTCGTTGAGTATCCAGACTCCGGCTTTTACATTGAGCGTTCAGGCTCCGGTTTTTTTCGTTGAGTATCCAGACTCCGGCATTTACGTTGAGTGTTTAGACTCCAGTTTATTTGCATTGAGCATCCAGGCTCCGGCTTTTACGTTGAGCGTTTAGGCTCCGGTTTATTTGCGTTGAGTATCCAGACTCCGGCTTTTATGTTGAGCGTTCAGGCTCCGATTTTGTTTCGTTGAGTACCCAGGCTCCGACTTTTACTGTGAGCATTCAGGCTCCGGTTTTGTTTCGTTCAGTATCCAGACTCCGTATTTTATGTTGAGTGTTCAAGCTCTGGTTTATTTGCATTGAGCAACCAGGTTCCGACTTTTACGTTGAGCGTTCAGGCTCAGATTTATTTGTGTTGAGCATCCAGGCTCCAGCTATTACGTTGAGCGTTCAGGCTCCAGTATACTTGCGTTGAGCATCCGAGCTCCGGCTTTTACGTTGAGCACTTAGGCTCCGGTTTTGTTTCTTTGAGTATCTACACTCCTGCTTTTGCGTTGAGCGTTCAGGCTCGGATTTATTTGCATTGAGCATCCAGGCTCCGACTTTTACTTTGAGCATTCAGGCTCCGGTTTTGTTTCATTGAGTAGCCAGACTCCGACTTTTACATTGAGTGTTCAGGCTCTAGTTTATTTGCATTGAGCATCCAGGCTCCGGCTTTTACGTTGAGCATTCAGGCTCCGGTTTATTTGTGTTGAGCGTCTAGGCTCCAGATTTTACGTTGAGCGTTTAGGCTTCGGTTTATTTGTGTTGAGCATCCAGGCTCCGGCTTTTACGTTGAGCGTTCAGGCTACGGTTTTGTTTCGTTGAGTATCTAGACTCTGACTTTTATGTTGAGCATTTAGGCTCCAGTTTTGTCTTGTTGAGTATTAAGACTCCGGCTTTTACATTGAGCGTTCGGCTCCGGTTTTGTTTCGTTGAGTATCCAGACTCCGTCTTTTACGTTGAGTGTTCAGACTCCAGCTTATTTGCATCGAGCATCCAGGCTCCGGCTTAAACATTGAGCGTTCAGGCTCCGGTTTATTTGCATTGGGCATCCAGGCTCCGACTTTTACTTTGAGCATTCAGGCTCCGGTTTTATTTCATTTAGAATCCAGACTCCGGCTTTTACGTTAAGCATTCAGACTCTGGTTTATTTGCATTGAGCATCCAGGCTCTGGCTTTTACATTGAGCGTTCAAGCTCTGGTTTATTTGCGTTGAGCATCCAGGCTCCAGCTTTTACGTTGAGCATTCAGGCACCAATTTATTTGCATTGAGCATCCACGCTCCGACTTTTACATTGAGCGTTTAGGCTCCGGTTTTGTTTCGTTGAGTATCTAGACTCCGACTTTTACGTTGAGCGTTCAAGCTACGGTTTATTTGCATTGAGTATCCAGACTCCGGCTTTTATGTTGAGTGTTCAGGCTCCGGTTTTGTTTCGTTGAGTATCCAGAATCCGACTTTTACGTTAAGCGGTCAGGCTTTGGTTTTGTTTCGTTGAGTCTCCAGACTCCGGCTTTTACGTTGAGTGTTCAGACTCCAGTTTATTTGCGTTAAGCATCCGGGCTCCGGCTTTTACGTTGAGCATTCATGCTCCGGTTTTGTTTCTTTGAGTATCCAGACTCCGGCTTTTACATTGAGTCTTCAGGCTCCGGTTTATTTGCATTGAGCATCCAGGCTCTGACTTTTACTTTGAGCATTCAGGCTTCGATTTTGCTTCGTTGAGTATCTAGACTCCGACTTTTACGTAGAGCGTTCTGGCTCTGTTTTATTTGCATTGAGCATCCAGGCTCCCGCTTTTACATTGAGCGTTCAGGCTCCGGTATATTTGCGTTGAGCATCCAGGCTCCAACTTTTACGTTGAGCGTTCAGGCTCCGATTTATTTGCATTGAGTATCCTGACTCTGGCTTTTATGTTGAGTGTTCAGGCTCCAATTGTGTTTCGTTGAGTATCCAGACTCCGACTTTTATGTTGAGCGTTCAAGCCCCAGTTTTGTTTCGTTGAGTATCCAGACTCCGACTTTTACATTGAGCGTTCAGGCTCCTGTTTTGTTTCGTTGAGTATCCAGACTCCGGCTTTTACGTTGAGTGTTCAGACTCCAGTTTATTTGCATTGAGCATCCAAGTTCCGGCTTTTACGTTGAGATTTCTAGCTCTGGTTTTGTTTCGTTGAGTATACAGACTCCGGCTTTTATGTTGAGCGTTCAGGATCCAGTTTTGTTTCGTTGAGTATCCAGACTCCGGCTTTTACGTTGAGTGTTCAGACTCTTGTTTATTTGCATTGAGCATCCAGGCTCCGGCTTTTATGTTGAGCATTCAGGCTCCAGTTTTGTTTCGTTTAGTATCCAGACTTCGGCTTATACATTGAGCGTTCAGGCTCCGGTTTATTTGCATTGAGCATCCAGACTCCGACTTTTACTTTGAGCATTCAGGCTCCGGTTTTGATTCGTTGAGTATCCAGACTCCGGCATTTACCTTAAGCATTCAGACTTCGGTTTGTTTACATTGAGCATC